>CM041779.1:199884338-200484338 GCA_023374045.1 Limonium bicolor | reverse complement strand
TCCTCTATACTGCATTACGCCACGATTGTTTTTCGAAACCATCTTCCCTCTTCAACGTTGTACTGCATTACGCCACGATTGGTATCTTATCACCGTATGTGTGTATCTTGATTTGGAAGATTCATGTTGAATGAAAATAAAGGTATTAAACAACTAGGAATCTAGATCTGGGGCAAGAGGCATTACATTTTGGTTGTTGGTTCATTTTTTTAAGGTAATTAGCTGATAGTGTTAAACTTTATATGTGTGATTCTTTTTTCATTATTCATTGGTATGTTATTCACATTAACATGGTATTTAGTACAGTCACATTTGGTATCATGTCGCCATATGTGTAGACAAGTACACACCTTTTGGAAAATAAGTACCACTCATAGACAGAGAAAGTACCAATATTTTGTAAAACAAGTAACATCCTTTTGAAAAATAAATATCAGTAGTACACAAAGAAAGTACCAAATACCAGTAATTTGGAAAACAAGTACAAGCCTTTTAGAAAACAAATACCCGCCATAGTTTGAGAAAGTACCAACCTTTCTAATACTAGCAATAGGTTAAGAAAGTACCAACCTTTCTAAAACTAGTACCAGCCTTTTGGAAAACTTTGAAAAATAAATACTAGCCTTTTTTTTAAATACCAGCCTTAGGCAAAGTACTAGCCTTTTAGAAAACAAATACTAGCCATAGGCACAGAAAGTATCAACAATTTTAAAAACAAGTACCAGCCTTAATATAAGCAGAAAAAGTACCACGTTTTAAAAAAAGTACCAGCCTTTCGGAAAACAAATACCAGTCATAAGCATTGTCTGCAAATTCACAAAAACCAGAGGATAATAAACGCAGAGACAGATGAAATTGCATTGATCGACAAAAGCAACCAAAACCCAATATTATTATTGTCTACAAAGAGATGAAGATAAGTTTATTGCACAAATTGGCTTTCAAATTCATAGTGGATACTGAGAAAGCAAATACCGAACCGGGGGAGGGGGGAAGAATTTTCAGTAAATTATGCTCTTTCATTGAGATATGGTAGGTTTCAAACCTGTTTGAGGTGGGAGAAGCCATCGTGTACTGTAATATCTAAATCAAAAGTCTTAACAAGCGAGAGAGGTGATAATTGTTCCACTGTTCAAAGCCCAGACAAGAACACAAATAACAAACAAGTACCTTCACAAGCGAGGCAGACAAGCTCATAAATTAAACTCCAGAGGATTTGGATGGGGAGGGAGAAATTTGATTAATTCACTATCAGGAAGAGCTTCATCAAAAGACACGCAACAATGAAATCTACGTTGTTTGTCGGTTAGGGTTTTAGAAAGGATGATGAGAGGCATTTAAAGTCGTGGTAAAGAAATGGGATGCTCCTCCGACAAACTGGTTTAAAGTAAATGCGGATGCCTCTAAAATCTCTTCAGGTCTAGCAACAGCAGCTTGCGTTTGCAGAAATCACGAAGGCGATTGGGTTTTTGGAACCACTAGACTGCTAGGGGACTCATCGGTTCTGGAAGCTGAGTTGTGGGGTCTAAAAGATGGTCTGGAGAATGCAAGGCTGTTAAACCTTCAGCAGATTATCCTGGAAACAGATTCTGAGGAAGCCTTCAACCTCCTCACAAGAGTCACAGTGAATCAGTTGGTGGGAAATATTATTTCCTGCTGTTGGGATCTGATGAGTCAGTTTACAGGTTGTTCAGTTAGGAAGATCAACCGTAGCCAGAATGCTCTAGCTGATTTATTAGCTAAGAGTGCACATATGTATGCCAGTAGTTTTACCTTATTTGAGTCTCCTCCTACCTCCTGTATCGATACTCTTTTGGCTGAGTGTGTTGCTCTCAGCCTTGATAATGAATAACTAATCCTATCCGTTTGATGAAAAAAAAAAGAAATCGCTAATACCAAATTAAATAAATTCATAAATTAGTGGAATATATAATCTAAACCCTCCATTATTATTTTTTCTGATCTAATGGTTAGAATTGTGTCCAGATGATTCAGGGACAAGTAGTAGTCCATATTATAATCTATATTCTCCCCACGTCCCTTTGGAGATTAATATGATGTCAACTAAAAGAAATTGTTTTATTAATAAAACACGGGAAAAAGAAAACTCATATATAGTAATGTCTAAGGAAAACTGGACCCGCGGTCACCTAAATTTATTTATTTTATATTCTTTTTTGTTTAACTAGAAAAATAGAATTTTTAGTTAGAAACTTTTTTATATTCCTTAATTTACAAATTTTTTTATTTCTATACTGTTGAAACTAGCCATATTATAGATAAGATCATCTCTAATGTCGTAAGATTTTAGTGGACTCTAAACGATTTTGGTGGTTTCCTGCCTGATATATACGATTGCTCAGGTACTCGTCGCACCTCTTTCAATCTGGTGGCTTTATAAGTGGTAGTCATATCATGTGTTATAGAATGACTTATTTTGAACATATAATGATAATGAAAGGATTTAGATGAAGGTCAGCACTAATTCTAGAAGATCTATAGTCAGGAGGAGATTTTGTTTATTTCAATTATGTAATTCAGTTTTACCTCTATCTAATTAACGTTGGTGAGACTATAACCACCATATGTCAACTTATTTGAAGTTAAAAATGGGAGGTGTTTCTATTTGTTTCAAACTTCACTGGCTTCTTTGTGATGAATGAAGGCTCAAATTATTATTATTTTTTTAAATCTCTACTTTCTTGTTTCTCCTTTTTCACGAATGATACTCATCCTGTATATGCTTTTAGGCATGTGAGATGAGCAGTGTCCTAATATCGACATTTCACATATCCCTATTCCTAGTGGGCTTCGGATTAGCATAACATATATTGTTCTTTAGTCTCCTGTCCTCATTCCCCCCTGTTTTTCTTATTAAAGGCGGGTAACTTTGTTAGTATGCTGATAAGGTTTTGAACTTAATATATACACCACCTTATGGGGAGAGAAAACGCTATCTCCTCCTCCTTTTTCTTCTCTTTTTCCTTTTTTCTCCTTTCTTCCCTTTTCTCCTTCTCTGTTACTAGTACTTCTTAATCTATGGTCTTGTAGATATCTTTCTTTGTTGTTCTATAGTTTTTAGTTTCTTCTCTTGCGGGAGAAGTTCTTCGTTTTCGTCTAGCTTATTTTTGTGCTTTTGTGTCTGGTGAGTTTTGAGTTTGGGTTGGGTTCTGGATTTTCTACCGGTTATATTCATGCATGTGCCTAAGAGATTTATCCGAACTCGGCCGAGCCGTTGGATCCCTTTTGGTTTTACAAACCGATTGGTGTTGCTAACAGGATGCGGATCAACAACATTTGAAAAGTCGTTGATGAAGATGACAATGGTGGTGATGGTGGTGCTAGGGTTGGCCATTGTGATTGCTCACTATGATGACGAAGCTTTTCATACAAGTTTTCTACTTTTAGAACACATGTTAGTCTTTGGATGTATCTTTTGTATAAATGTCCACTTATATATAATCTTCTTAATATAATATAAGAAGCTAGTATTTTCCTTCAAAATATATATATATACACACACCACCTTAAATCCGTCTCGTACTATGGTTTAATCAGAACATAATGTCAAGACAACACACTGATTGCTAGTGCTAGATTCTTCATAAATATATGTTCGATGTAATAGAAAGTCATCAAATATATCCTGGCTACGTTTAAACGAGAGAGGTCCTTTACAACTGAGCTGACTAACATTAATGGGCATATTTGCCAAGTCACGGTAAGATGCACATCAACACGGATATAAATGGCAACCATGTGTGTTTTCTAGTCACAATCAAGTGAGAATCATTTTGTAAAGACAAATATCAAATGAGAATCTAGCTAGGAAAGCCATGTAGATTTCATGTAGATCATACGGGGGAATGCGTATCTAAACATGACTCAATATTTCTTTATCCTATTTTAATTTGCAACAGTTTTATAATAAACTTGTCACTTGAGGGCATACTTCAACCAATTACTCCCCCCGTCCAAAATTGACCGTCCTGTTTACTATTTGGATATGTTGTTTGACTTCAATTTTAACATATAAGATAAATTAATTTTAAAAATTTAAGTTTTACACATGAATCCTTACATGATAAACTATATGTTACAAAATTTAGTTTTATAAAATTATTTTATCTCATATGCTTAATATTGAAGTGGAAAAACGTGCCATAAAGCAAACAGGACAGTCAATTCAGGACGGAGGGAGTATTAGATTTCAAACAATTTTTATTACTTTTCTGTCTAACAAAAGAAAAAATCTTTCCATCGAAACTCGAGAGAGATTGATAGCTGGAATCATTACAGATGGAAAATTAGTAGACACGGACCGTCCGCACAGAGCTGTACGTGGCTCACACATATGGCAGTCCCAATCAGCTGCTGACTGGGCTGTCTTTTTATTACGTTAATTTTAAATAGTTGTAACTTTTAATATATAAGTTCAAAATGAAAAAAAAATTATATCATTGTTCACCAAAATTCAAGCTCTTCAAAATAAGACCAGTCATGTATATGTTTTGACAACTTTAAAAAAAATTATTTTTATATGTATACGATGATACACTAAAATCATAATATGATTCATTAGTTTTGATATTATGATTCATTAAAATTGATATTATGATTTATTAACTAATAAGTGGTTAATTAGGTAAGAAACTTCGAAACCATTAAAAATCATTATTTTTTTGTAGTGTATTATTATTAGTGTATGGTGTATTTTAAACCTTATATGGTGAATCGTGTATTTTTCTTATATACAAAATATTGTTTTATGTTGTATTATTGTGTAAAAAATTTTATTTTTATATGTTTGCAATGACACACTAAAATGAAGATATGATTCATTAATTTTTGATATTATGTTTCATTAAAATTGATATTATGATTCATTAACTAATAAGTGGTGAATTAGATAACAAATTTCAGAACCGATAAAAATTATTATTGTTTTATAGTGAATTATTATCATTGTATGGTGTATTTTAAACTTTATATGCTGAATCATGTATTTTTCTCACATACCAAATATTATTTTGTGTTGTATTATTGTGTAAATTTTTTTATTCTTATATGCTTGCAATGATACACTAAAATGAAGATATGATTCATTAATTTTAATATTATGATTCATTAAAATTGATATTATGATACACTAAAATGATGTTATATGTTTACAATGATACACTAATATGATGTTATGAATCATAAGTCTCATTGATATATATGGATATATACATGTAATTAATATAAATTTTAAAATTTCTCAAAACATATTCATGATTGGTCTTATTTTGAAAAGCTTGAATTTAGATGAATAATGGTATAATTTTTTTATATGTTGGACTTATATTTTAAAAGTTACAATTAATTAAAGTTAATATAATAAAAAACAGTCCAGTCAGCAGATGATTGGACCGCCAACTAGATAGACCGCACTCAATATGGAGTGGGCCGTCCGCACAATAGACGCGCTGATCATCAGACGCGAGATGGTGCGGCAGTCTCGCACGCTACATTACACAGTCAATTGAGGTGGCAGTCAGTCAGTAGTCCAGTCAGCTGCTGACTAGACTGCTTTTTATTATATTAACTTTAATTAGTTATAATTTTTAAAATATAAGTTCAAAATATAAAAAAATTATACCATTGTTCATCTAAATTCAAGCTCTTTAAAACAAGACCAGTCATGGATATGTTTTGAGAAATTTAAAAATTTATATTAATTACATGTATATATTCATATATATCAATGAGACTTATGATTCATAACATTATTTAGTGTATCATAATAACTATTTTAATGGATCATAATATCAAAATTAATGAACCATATTTTCATTTTAGTGTATCATCATAAACATATAAAAATAAAAATAATTTAAACAATAATATAACACAAAATAATATTTGGTATGTATGAAAAATACATGGTTCACCGTAGAAGGTTTAAAATACACCATACAACAATAATAAAACACTACAAACCAATAATGATTTTTTATCGGTGCCGAAGTTTGTTATCTAATTCACCACTTATTAATTAATGAATCATAATATCAATTTCAATGAATCAGATTATCAAATTTAATGAATCATATAATCATTCTAGTGTATCAACGTAAACATATAAAAATAAAAAAAAATTAAACAATAATATAACACAAAACAATATTTGGTACGTATGAAAAATACATGATTCACCATATAAAATTTAAAATACACCATACAACAATAATAGTACAATACAAAACAATAATGATTTTTTATCCGTTCTGAAATTTGTAATCTAATTCACCACTTATTAGTTAATGAACAATAATATCAATTTTAATGAATCATAATATCAAAATTAATGAATCATATTATTACTTTAGTGTATCATCATACACATGTAAAAATAGATTTTTTTCAAAGTTGTCAAAACATATCCATGACTGGTCTTGTTTTGAAGAGCTTGAATTTAAATGAACATTGATATAAATTTTTTTCATTTTGGACTTATAAATAATAAGTTACAACCATTTAAAGTTAATATAATAAAAATGCAACCCAATCAGCAAAACAAGTCCAGTCATCAGTTGACTGGGATTGCCACATCATTGTCCCACTCCTACCTCATGTACGGGAGCGTTGCACCATCGAATTTGCGTACCATCATTAGGTTTAGACATTTATAAAATCCTAATTAAAAATACAAAACTTGTGAATGAAATATAAATAGATTTAGAGTTATGAATTACACAGAATGTAATAGTACATATAACATCAGTATTAACATACACAACAAAATCCCAACTTTGCATCAAAGTTTATTATATGAGCAAGATCATTACAAAAGTTTTGATAGTGAAATATCCCCTCGTGATCTTCCACAATGATCGAATCATTGTGAGGTGGTGTCAGCAGTAACGATGAGTGAAGAATCTTCAGATTAGTTGACAAGCCAGCCAATATCATCTGCTCCACCAAATCAGGTCTAATCATGAAATTGGTGGATGTCTTCGATTGAATAGGTGCACCAATTCTTTTTCCTTATCAATCTTTGGTCGAATCATTTCCTATGATATTTAATAATTAAGTATATGGATGCAAAAGATATTGGTCATCAATAGTTTAGAGCAACAATTAAAAGTAATTACCTGCCCAGGGAATTTGATCAATCGAATTGACCACTGCAATATCGTAGTTTGGGCAGAACATAGTGTATGTCTCTATGAGGTTGGCACCGGTAAACATACGTCACCATGCTCTGCAACAAAGTCATCCAGAAGCACCCGTGCATGGTACTGTTGCAGCGGTTCACCATTCACAATATCATTTGCTTTTGAGGGGAGAAGTTTACCCCATCCCACCATGACCTCTTCATCTTCAGATTGTAAAAACAATGTGCACTCAGTGGGTGCCTAAATGTTATGTGGAACTTTTTTAGATGAAAATTATGAAATCCTAGTTCTATGATGATATTAATGATCAAGTGAAAAATCTTAATCGTCATATATTCAATTTAAATGTTGGTCTAACCTTTAGAGATCCATGGGGAAATGGCTCAGCCGAGTGGACACTATTTCCCAATACTAGTGTACTCTACTGCTGAATGGGTGACTCAACTAGTGGTCAAGAAACCTCTTGACTGTTAGTGTAACACCCTGGATTTTGCCTCAAAACATAGGTAATGAAATAACAAAGCTAACGGTGAAAACGGCTTTAAAAACGGACTCCAAACGAGCCCTACAGGTGCAAAACAAGTCTGGTCCGAACTTGTGTCCGGACATGGGAAGTTCGGACACAAGCCGAGACATTTAAACTGTAGAAATCCATCTGTCCGAACTTGTGTCCGGACATTGATGTTCGGACACAAGTCGAGAGTTGAAAGGATTGAAAAACCAGAGGTGTCCGAACTTGTGTCCGGACTTAGAAGTTCGGACACAAGTAAGTTGGAAAAATCCGAGAAAAATTAACGTGGCGTGTCCGAACTTCAATGTTCGGACCGAAGTTCGGACACACCAAAACAGAAAGCCTTAAAAACTTTCGGGGCCTGTCCGAACATGGATGTCCGGACGGACGTTCGGACAGGTCCTGATATACACCCAAAAAAAATGCTAAAACAGAACCAATTCAACACCAAATTAATCACAATAACTTAGCAACAAAAGAAAGGCCATTGTAGTAACTCCAGTACTTCAAATAACGACATAGATGCCTCTGAAAGATCTCTTAAACAATATGTAACTTTCCAACATATCCAAGACTTCTTAAAAAATTAATCGAGTAAAACACTTCAACCAGATAGCAGCGGAAATAGCAAAATCCACAAGGGCGTTACCGCCACACTCTAACAAAGAGTGCTCAGGCTTAAACCACTAACCAAAACCAAAACGATTCCAAAATTGATAAAACATAACGATTCCAAAACATAACTCAACTTGTTCAATGTAGCATTTATTCAGGCGTCCTAAACTATGTGACAGCGCGTCCCAAACCCCAATTCAGCCATGAGTACCTGCGATCATAAAACAACAATGGAAAACGCGAAGGGATCGTGCAAATCAGTGAAACTGAGTAAACATTGTCTCAACCTGTAAAATACATTTTGAAACCCATTTACATTTGCAAAACATTAACTCACACCATAATAATAACCAGCTTTACCAACACCAAACCACCATTAACAAAACATTTCAGGGGAGAACTTTCCAGGAATCAAATCAATGGTTTACACGGACGACCCCAATCCGGGTCGCAATAATTAGAATCCCACCTCACTCTACGTCCTTAAGTGTGCACACCCCCCAGAAGGTAACTTATGACCCAAAGGAGTAGATCATTAGAGCTTAACTGCAAGTAATGTCTGCAGGCAAAAGTAATAAGAATATCCACGGGGTACATAGTACCAATAATCACACGGAGCGCCATAAGGCACCAATAATTTACACGGAGCACCAGAAGGTACCAATCAATCCAATAACCAATTCAAGGAAAGTCTCCCAAAACATTTAGTCAAACCCTTTCGCAAAACATCACACCAGAATACTCACGGGGAAATAATTCCCAAACTTCCACAATCTCAAAACCACAGTAAATCCAAATCTTCGATAATCACAAAACACAGAGGTAAGAATGTTGAGCACAACATTTACCTGGATACGCTCACAGTCACCGAATCACTCAGCAAGGTCAGCAGTAGCGTTCGTCAGGGAATTCGGTGTCCTTCTACAAGAACCGGCACCAGAAAAGCGGCCTAACGACGTTGGAGAATAAGATCGTGAATTCAAAAGGGGTTGGAAGCTTGAAGAAAGAGAAGAGTGTTGTGACGGCGTATTGAAGATGAAGGAGATCGTGGGATTAAATAGAAAATAATTATTATGATAAGATAGAAATAAGTTAATAAATACATTTGATTTTAAAAGGAGAGAGAGAACTGAAAAATAGTTTGTAAAATAATAACAACAATAATATCAATCTGAAAATCAAGTAATTAAATAACCTTTAAAAGTCATGGAAGGATCTAGATTCTGAATCAAGGGAATAACTAAATATTGTTTGACTAAAATAATTTAGAAGGAGAACTAACTGATCGCTAATAAGGATTGGGAAGGATTATCTAAATAAATAGATAGAGGAATAAATACACAATAGCTGTATAAATAAGTTAGGAAGAGGAAATTATTTTAGGAAGAAGTAAAATCAATTTTGTATTCTTGAACATAATAACGTTATTTGAAACGAATGTAAATATATCGATATATATATATATATATTGCTTCTCTGGGCCTTTATTAATCTTACTCATATCATTCCCGACTATATACTAATTTAATCCTAAGCCAAAATTCACGGGTATTTCATCTCATCCCCCTTAAAAGGAAGCTTCGCCCTCGAAGCTAAGTCTAGGTGATACTCCAACCACAAGACTGAAACCGAAAGTTGAATCCAACTGAACTTGACATAAGTCTTAAACGGTTACCTGCTCGAAGAGCTGTGGGTATTTCTTCCTCATCTCCTCTTCTACCTCCCACGTAGCCTCCTCGGTTCCATGATTAGACCATAAGACCTTGACCATACGGATGGACTTCGATCGCGTCTCCCTGGTCATAGTGTCCATTAGTCTGATGGGGTACTCCTCATAAGATAGATTCTGCTCCAGCTCCAAGACCTCTGGCTGTAACACATGCAAAGGATCGGGACCATACCGCTTCAGCTGGGAAACATGGAAGACGTTGTGAACTTTTCCCAGTTCACAAGGAAGTGCTAAACGGTAAGCCACCTCTCCAACTCTCTCCAAGATCTCATATGGTCCAACGAATTTGGGCTGAGCTTCCCTTTCTTCCCGAACCTGGTTACTCCTCTCATAGGAGATACTTTCAAGAAAACTTTATCTCCCACCTCGAATTCCTCTGGTCTGCGCTTGAGATCGGCATAGGACTTCTGCCTGTCCTGGGCTGCCTTCATTCGTCTCTGAATCATCCGGACTTGCTCCATAGTCTCTTCAATCAACTGGGGCCCCAAAACAATAGTCTCACTAATGTCGCTCCAGCATAACGGTGTCCTACACTTTCTCCCATACAGGGCCTCATAAGGAGCCATCCTGATGCTGGTGTGATAACTGTTATTATAGGAAAACTCTATCAGGTGTAGCATATCAGCCCACGAACCCTGAAAATCCATCACACATGCACGAAGCATGTCCTCCAAGGTCTGGATGGTTCTCTCGGTCTGACCATCAGTGGCTGGATGAAACGCAGTACTCAACTTCAACTTGGTACCCATCGCCTTCTGAAATTGCTGCCAGAAGTGGGCTAAAAACCTCGAGTCTCTGTCTGAAATAATGGTCTCAGGTACCTCATGATATCTCACCACATTTCTGATGTAAGCATCCACCAACTGGCTCATGGACCACGTCTTCTTCATGGGTATGAACCGTGCAGACTTAGTGAGTCGGTCCACTATTACCCAAATCTGATTGACCCCTCCCTTCGCTGGTGGTAAACCCATCACGAAGTCCATGGAGATGGAGTCCCACTTCCACTTTGGAACCTCCAACGGCTGCAGTAAACCTCCCATCCTCTTGTGTTCGAATTTGACCTTCTGACAGGTAAGACACTTCGACACAAACTCTGCAACTTCTCTCTTCATATTAGGCCACCAAAACATCTTCTTTAGGTCCTTATACAACTTATCACCGCCCGGATGAACTGAATAAGGAGTATTATGAGCCTCCATCATCAGCCTCTCCTTTACCTCTACGTACCCCTGAGGTACACACCATCGGCCTCTAAACCTCAGACTGCCGTCACTGTGGGTCTCAAACCCCTCAGCTTTCCCTTCCTTCATCTTATCCTTGATGCGCTCCAACTTCGCATCACCAGGCTGTCCTTTGAGTATCTCTCCATAGATGTCGGAAGAGACACTCATGTGGTACAACCTCACCTCACGCTCTACTCCTCCCGCCTCCATCACTTCTAAGTTTAGCTTCTCAAAATCACGAACTAACTCGTCTGGAAGAACCCATATCGAATTCACAGAATGACTCTTCTTCCTACTCAGAGCATCGGTGTTATACCCAAAATTTCAACCCCCCGGAGTAGTCTCTAAGGCATACGTGTTACAAAGGGCAAAAGGGGTCAAAAAGCACCAATGCGGGATTTTCCAAGGACATTATCGGGATTTTCTATTTTTATATGACTTGTTCATTATCTCCAAACACTTCCAAATAGCATAGTCATTATGAAAGGTATTTCATGATTCTCTGATAATATTTATTCTGGAAATTTAGCTTTTAATTCATATTATAAGCTAATTTCTTTAATTAACACATGAAATAACCTCAAAATAGAAATAATAAAAGGTTTCCAAAATTAAAATAAAATTGTCACATGGTTAGCATGACTACATACAGTCATAAACCTGAAATTATTTTATTTGGTACCTTAGCCCAAAATTTAAAAGAGAAATTCAATCATTTTTACAATTTTCTCTCTCCTATGGAAAATACCGAAATTAAAACAAAACGTCATGAAATTTTAACACAAGATAGAGGATGTTTATTAGAGACTAATGCTGTTGGAATTTCGTTATTTCGACTTTCCAATAATAAGTTATGAATTATGGGAGATTCCAGATTGCAAGATTTTTATCTAATCGGTTATTTATCAAAATAACCCGATTCCAACTCTCAAAATTCCTAAAAATCATCCTTTATCTTCAGTTAAAATTTCATAATTTATCTCGGCCTGAAACATATTTTACAAAATCAGATTCCTTAGAGCACGAAATCAGCGTTTTAGATAAAGATCTTGCTCTATCAATTTGACCATGCTCTTTCTATAAAAGGACCCCCAAAAAACGAACTAGGGCAGAGGAGAACGCCTCCAAAGTCAGAAACACAGCCACAAACCTTCTTCCCACGTTTTTACACTTCCAAGCCTCAAATCAATACCGAAACACTGCAGAAATCACCCCAAAATCACCAAAAACTCATCCTTTCTTCTCCTATTGAACTTCCAAGCACCAAAACATCACAAAAACAGAAGCAAACCGTCCTTAATCATACAAGGAAGAAGAAATCAGAAACTCGGGTCGAAGCTGAACCGGATCGGCTACCAACGACGCGTTCGAGTTTCCCGACGTGAAGGAACAACCAAATCCCGAAGCCAAAACAGGTTAGAATTCGAATTCTTTAACTCCACTGATCACAATACGCTTCTGGTTGAAATTCTTATTCGAACTGACTTTTCTTTGCTTCTGAATTAAAGTTTGTTTGCGTTTCTGTCCACTAACTTGTTCAATAAGTTTCGTCCTTAATTCGTAGTCAAATTGAAAACTTTTGATCACTAACATGTTTAGAATCTTTCAGGCTACGTACCCATAAATTTTGAGCCAAAAACACCACCGGGAACAGCCTTAACGCCGCCGTCCGAGGTCGGTCCGCACCCACGGACGCTATGTCCGGGGTCCCGGACGCTCTGTCCGAAAGCCGGACGCCCCCGGACGGTGGCGGGATATTTTTATTTTCGAAAGTTAGGGTTTTATAAAACATGTCCGGGCCCACGGACGTCCTGTCCGTGGCCCCGGACTTTTCAAAATCTCGTTTCTGTTTAAATTTGACCTTTTTGTGTAATTAGGTTAACTGGGGTCCGTGGGTTCGGACATTAGGTCCGTGGCCACGGACGGAATAAAAATTTGACCCAATTCTGCCTTCGAAACCCTAGTTTAGGTAACTTTCAATTTCACTTTAATTTTCTGTCAAAAAACGTTAAAAAATAAAAAAAACAGAAGCGCGCACCTAGGTTAAAAACAACTTTGTAGAAAGCCGTAAACGAATCAAGTAGAGGAAAAACGACCTAGGAAGGGTAATGAAAGTAATTTGAACCCTAATTAAGTCGAATATCAAGCCCCCGAACCCGAACTCTCCTTTCCTAATTTGATCTAGGTAAAAATTAGGTGGCGACTCATAATAGGTTCCAGTGGGCTAGCTTAGGTTTTAATAATTATTGTTTTATGACATAGTTATTAATCTTAGGTTATAAGTGGACCTAAAACCCGACTAGATCCCAATCAATTTAATCAACATAGGATAGGGTTTAAAATCGAGGCTCACAGACTGGCGACTCTGCTGGGGATAAATTCTTAATTTTAACTTGTTTAATGTTAAGAAAGAGGGCTTAACTTGAAAAATTGTTTATGGCTTTGTTACTTTGTTGTTTACTTTCGTGCGCACTTTAAATTTTTGCACCCCTGCATCATATGAGAGCGAGGGTCCACCTAAACTGATTTCATCCCGGGACCCGTTTGAGGGTCCCCTGTCAGGGACTCACACCTTTTAGGTGATGTGAATAAGCGGGGGAAAAGAGGAGGATGTCGTCTAACCACATCCCCTTAATACCTGGGCCTTAGCCCCAAGCGTTTTCCTGGCAGTGTCCTTACCTAGCCCATTGTTTGGTCAGTCAAAGACCCGGCCGTAGACGCACACCTTCAGGTGATGTGAAAAAGTGGGGAAGCCCAAAGAGAATAGCGTGCAAGCCCTATTCCTTTGAGGTGACCTGGGCCCATGCCCCAAGCACCTCTCCGGATCGATCCATACCCAGTTTGATTTAAACGCCAAGTGAGGACATGTTGAATTTGTGTGGGCCTTGTTTGCTTGTATGATCGGCCCACTACCCAGCCTAGAGATTGATAGGAACTTCTCCTACATCAACCTAGCCCAACCCGAATTGGCGGCTCTGCTTGTTTGCGGCCTAGAGGTCCTGTTTGGTTTAATATGTGGGTCATTCGGGCTTCGGCCCAAAAGCTTAGACTTAGGTGATTTCTCTTCTGGCCCAATTTGAATTATCCAATTAGTTCTAGGCCCAAAAAAAAAAGAAATCCACCTGAACTTGAAATAACCCACAAGTTCTGAAAATAAAATCTTTTTCTGCTTAGCAACCATCTTCTCTGGCCCAAAGAAAGTTAGGCCCATTTGTGATTTAGGGACCATTCCAGCCCATGTGCTTTACTCCAGGCCCAAACACATTCCGGCCCAAGGGCTCATTCTAGTCTAGGTAGACTTCTATTTCGGGCCCTGGTCCAAAACCCTAGATCTAGGTGTTATCTCTCAGGCCCAATCAAAGCCATCTGTTTACATTTCAGTCCAAATTCCAGTTCATAGTCTGAGAGATACTCCAGCCCAAACACCTCATTCTCTAGGTATCCTGGCCCACTCGCTTTCAGCCTAAGTCTGTTTTGATCTATCTCGTGAAGCGTCATTCTCACCTTAGTATCTTTCAGCCCACTTCCTTTTGTTAGCTAATAATGGACACCTTGAACACAGGTAGACTCAAGTCCTAAGTGCGGTCCAATCGACATGGAAGCCCAGCTCGCAATTTTGGAACAAAAGCACATGGCCACCATTGAAGCCATGGAGCAGAGGCATAGTGCTGCCATGGACGCCGTGGAATCTAACTACGTTGCTGTTATCGAAGAGTTGAAAGCAAAGGCTCTTTCCCTCGAGTCCGAGCGTCAAGCTCGGGATGAGTTAGTGGACAGGCTTCTCAACACCCTTTATGATTGCATTGAAGTTGGCTCCATTAGGGTCCGAGGATCGGAGGAGAATGTCAAAGAAATTGCTACAGAACTTAGGAAAGTGATCAGACAACCAGGAGCAGCAACTTGCATCCAAAGCTGCACCCGTAAGAGAACCAGGCAACATGAGGAGGGCAGTGATCGACAGTCAAGAGGACCTGGTTGGAGCGTTGGGACAGTAGAACCCTCCCGACGGAGTTCTCGACAGAGAGAGTTTACAGACATCGGCCGAACACCAAGACAAGCACTTGAGAGCTTCGAGGAAGATATCCGATGCAACCGCTCGCCCTGAGGCCAGGAACTACTCATTTGGGGAAGGATCTTAATCAATTTTGTCACTTTCATCAGCTGCCCGGTCACGACACTGACCACTGCAGAGCCCTACAACACAGAATCCAGGATCTGATTGACCAAGGGTTCCAATTCTAAGAACATGGTGGAGAGCGCAGAGCACGCGTGCCCAGCATCATCAGAAATGTTGTTTTTTAGTGTTTTTCTCATTAAATGCATTTCTTTTCTTGATTAGTTGTCTTTCAACTTTTGTAGTAGTTAGTCCCTTGAATCGTTTTCGGTAGTTTTCCTGAGTTTGTAATTTCCAACATTATTCTTTTTGTTGAATAAAACATAGTTCATTTTCATAATTTTGTACAAGCATCATTCATTTATTCGAAAAAACTTAAAAAAAAGAGCACTCACGTCTTCAAGGATCACGAAGTAATCATTTTCTGACTATGCAATGGAACGACTTGTCTCTTGTTTCTAAAATTCGAACATGCTAACCAAACACCACAACTCACCACATAATATCCAAACAACCCACAATGAGGTTCAAATCCCATCTTCAATGTTGTCACAAACCCCAGGTCAATGCTGGGGGCAATCTGAGTTGAATCATTTTAATCTTTGTTTAAGCGTGTGAACTAGTCTCTGAGTGAAATTCACGAGAGTGTCTTGAGCGGAAAAACCATGAGCGAACGAGCGTGTCATTTTTACACGACTCCGGTGAGACCACATTCAAAGGTAAAATAAACGGCATAACTCCGACCGAAGGAGATAATTTGTAAATTTACTCTTAGACCTGCGAAAAGTAACAAAGGCGGATACACAACTATCAAGAATGACGAAGCACCTAGGTACAGCACCACATAGCCAAAAGCTTGTGAACCCTGACATTAAACCCTAGGCACCCCCGCTGAGCCTTTCGTATATCCTTTTCGATATTATGAACTCCACAAAATAACCCAGCCAATGATGAATGTCCGACCCGGTGACCAAAGGAAGCGAGGATCCGACTCTCAGATAACATTCTCATCAGTCCAAAGAAGCAATGCCGCTCAGCATGACAAGTGATCCGCAAATGGTCCCAGAGTGACACAGGATCCAAGAGCTCACATCAAAACAGCTCTCGAAGCCCAAAACCGGGAAACACAAGAACCCCGAAGGCAAAGTCAAGAAAGGATAAAAAAAAAGGCAAACCCGAAGCGCCGAAGAAGTCCAAATGACAAAAAAGAGAAATGGTGTAAAGGACAACTCCAAAAGTCCAGGTCCAGAAGCTCGAAAACAACGTCAACATGAAGCAGCCAGACAACTTCAAGACAATAAAGATGAATCCGAGAGAAGACGCAAGTTGCAGCTTTGGTCACCCATTTAAGCTCCACATACCTCAAATATCCCTCCATGATCCCGTCGTCTTTCATCACACCCTATGGCCACGTTATAAGCTTTAAAGACTTCCGACTTGATAGTTGTGTGTCCAATCACGTGAAAGTAACAGATCAAATGCGTAAATCCATCAAATATCGAATTCAATGGTTTAGAAGTTATGACCATGAGCGAGAAATGAGTGCAAACACCGACCACATCGAGTGTAGGTTAGGAAGCACCACATCAAAGAATAAGCCTCAACCCTGTGAGGATGAGACTTGTTCGCACGTTTAATCAAAGAAAATACTGGGGGCAATCGATCGTTCCGATCGATTGCCATGAACTCTAGCTCGGATTGTCCTAAGGAAAAATACTGGGGGCAATTGTTGGTTCCAACAATCGCCATGTCAACACCAATTGAAACCCAAAGCTTGAGCACCACCATCCCACCACAGACACACATAAGCCCTTACCACCACACACACACTCTCAAGCCCATCATAAATCACAACCCAATCCCTGGTCTATCACAAATCTGGAACACCGGCAAAAGCCTTTAGCACCACAACAAACACCACACACTTCCACCAATGGCATGTTCGTTTTTCAAGAAGCAAATTGCAGATTTGAAATTTTTAGTCAGGAAATGATCATTTCACTTTCCTTTTTCAGCAGGGTTTTTCTCAAGCATTGCCAAGTTCGGCACCTTTTCCAACAGTTTCCTGTTTTGAACGAGTATCTTTCATATATTTTGATTGCATACATCTTATCATCATTGCCATGTTTGGCACTCCAGTAATCAGTTTTCATCATTCGCACGAGACCATTATCTTCCTAACTCATTTTTAGTTCGAGACCCAAAACAGTGCGAGACCCATCATTTTCAAGACTTTAGTACAAGACATCTTCATTCAGTGCGCGACCCAGAATCAATGCGGAATCCAGCTTTTTCTTCATCTATTTAGTACGAGACTTCAGTGCGAGACCAAGCATCTTCATCAGTGCGAGACCATCAATTTCGTCAGTGCGAGACCCATCATCTTCATCAGTGCGATACCTATCATCATCCAGTGCGAGACCAGTACGAGACCTAGTATCATCTTCAGTGCGAGACAAGTACGAGACAGAGCGTGATCTAAGTTGGCGGGGCAGAGGCAATAAGTCCCCATCTTCATGTCAACTTCTTGGGAGAAACAACTAGTGGGCAGTGGCAATAAGTCCCCTTGGTAATCTAGAAGTTATCCCCGCACCCCAGTTGGTGGGCAGAGGCAATAAGTCCCCATAGTATACCAACAAGGAGCATTGGAACGGGTTTCGGTCCCCAGAAGCATCCGAACTTCATTTTCATATCATCCATATCATTTTCATCATTTTCGTCATCTACATTTGCATCACTTTCATTTTCATCATTTTCGTCATCTACATTTGCATCACTTTCATTTGCATCATTTTCCATCATCTACATTTGCATCACTTTCATTTGCATCATCTTCATATCATCCATCTGCATTATCCAGGCGCGTCACAAGACCTGGCGACAGAAAAGTTGGCGAGGTGATGGCAATAAATCCTCCTTTTGCGATGTCAACTTATTTTCGGGATCAACGAATGGTGGGCAAAGGCAATAAGTCCCCAAGGTTTTTACCAGGAGTTATCCCTGCACACCGGCTTGGGGGGCGATGGCAATAAGTCCACATTGGGTCCAGCCAGGAGCATTGGCACGGGTTTCGGTCCCCAGAAGCATCCGAGCATCATCAACATTCTTGCATCTACACATTACTTCGTCTTTTAGGTTGTCAACGCCTTAGAATCGCTTGACATTACTTCGTCTTTTAGGTTGTCAACGCCTTAGAATCGCTTGACATTACTTCGTCTTTTAGGTTGTCAACGCCTTAGAATCGCTTGACATTACTTCATCTTTTAGGTTGTCAACGCCTTAGAATCGCTTGACATTACTTCGTCTTTTAGGTTGTCAACGCCTTAGAATCGCTTGACATTACTCCATTTTCATCATTTTAGTCAACGCCTTAGAATAGCTTGACATCATTTTCATCACTTTAGGTGGTCAGCACCTTAGAATAGCTCGACACAATCTGCATATAGGGACTTTTAAGATCCAAAATTTGGGGTATCACTCAGGCATCAACTAGTCTTTTCATCTTCATTACAAAGCCTAGTTGACGGGGGGCAATCTGTTATACCCAAAATTTCAACCCCCCGGAGTAGTCTCTAAGGCATACGTGTTACAAAGGGCAAAAGGGGTCAAAAAGCACCAAGGCGGGATTTTCCAAGGACATTATCGGGATTTTCTATTTTTATAACTTGTTCATTATCTCCAAACACTTCCAAATAGCATAGTCATTATGAAAGGTATTTCATGATTCTCTGATAATATTTATTCTGGAAATTTAGCTTTTAATTCATATTATAAGCTAATTTCTTTAATTAACACATGAAATAACCTCAAAATAGAAATAATAAAAGGTTTCCAAAATTAAAATAAAATTGTCACATGGTTAGCATGACTACATACAGTCATAAACCCGAAATTATTTTATTTGGTACCTTAGCCCAAAATTTAAAAGAGAAATTCAATCATTTTTACAATTTTCTCTCTCCTATGGAAAATACCGAAATTAAAACAAAACGTCATGAAATTTTAACACAAGATAGAGGATGTTTATTAGAGACTAATGCCGTTGGAATTTCGTTATTTCGACTTTCCAATAATAAGTTATGAATTATGGGAGATTCCAGATTGCAAGATTTTAATCTAATCGGTTATTTATCAAAATAACCCGATTCCAACTCTCAAAATTCCTAAAAATCATCCTTTATCTTCAGTTAAAATTTCATAATTTATCTCGGCCTGAAACATATTTTACAAAATCAGATTCCTTTAGAGCACGAAATCAGCGTTTTAGATAAAGATCTTGCTCTATCAATTTGACCATGCTCTTTCTATAAAAGGACCCCCAAAAAATGAACTAGGGCAGAGGAGAATGCCTCCAAAGTCAGAAAACACAGCCACAAACCTTCTTCCCACGTTTTTACACTTCCAAGCCTCAAATCAATACCGAAACACTGCAGAAATCACTCCAAAATCACCAAAAACTCATCCTTTCTTCTCCTATTGAACTTCCAAGCACCAAAACATCACAAAAACAGAAGCAAACCGTCCTTAATCATACAAGGAAGAAGAAATCAGAAACTCGGGTCGAAGCTGAACCGGATCGGCTACCAATGACGCGTTCGAGGTTTCCCGACGTGAAGGAACAACCAAATCCCGAAGCCAAAACAGGTTAGAATTCGAATTCTTTAACTCCACTGATCACAATACGCTTCTGGTTGAAATTCTTATTCGAACTGACTTTTCTTTGCTTCTGAATTAAAGTTTGTTTGCGTTTCTGTCCACTAACTTGTTCAATAAGTTTCGTCCTTAATTCGTAGTCAAATTGAAAACTTTGATCACTAACATGTTTAAATCTTTCAGGCTACGTACCCATAAATTTTGAGCCAAAAACACCGCCGGAACAGCCGTAACGCCGCCGTCCGAGGTCGGTCCGCACCCACGGACGCTATGTCCGGGTCCCGGACGCTCTGTCCGAAAGCCGGACGCCCCGGACGGTGGCGGGATATTTTTATTTTCGAAAGTTAGGGTTTTATAAAACATGTCCGGGCCCACGGACGTCCTGTCCGTGGCCCCGGACTTTTCAAAATCTCGTTTCTGTTTAAATTTGACCTTTTTGTGTAATTAGGTTAACTGGGGTCCGTGGGTTCGGACATTAGGTCCGTGGCCACAGACGAATAAAAATTTGACCCAATTCTGCCTTCGAAACCCTAGTTTAGGTAACTTTCAATTTCACTTTAATTTTCTGTCAAAAAACGTTAAAAAATAAAAAAAACAGAAGCGCGCACCTAGGTTAAAAACAACTTTGTAGAAAGCCGTAAACGAATCAAGTAGAGGAAAAACGACCTAGGAAGGGTAATGAAAGTAATTTGAACCCTAATTAAGTCGAATATCAAGCCCCCGAACCCGAACTCTCCTTTCCTAATTTGATCTAGGTAAAAATTAGGTGCGACTCATAATAGGTTCCAGTGGGCTAGCTTAGGTTTTAATAATTATTGTTTTATGACATAGTTATTAATCTTAGGTTATAAGTGGACCTAAAACCCGACTAGATCCCAATCAATTTAGTCAATATAGGATAGGGTTTAAAATCGAGGCTCACAATCGGCCACTAGGTTGGACTTTCCTTCATGGTATAAGATCTCCAAATCATAATCCTTGATCAGCTCCAACCATCTTCTCTGCCTCATGTTTAGTTCCTTCTGAGTGAAAATGTACTTGAGGCTTTTATGGTCGGTGTAGATCTTGCAGGACACACCGTAGAGGTAGTGCCTCCAAATCTTCAGGGCAAAGACTACTGCTGCAAGCTCTAGATCGTGCGTCGGATACCTGGTCTCGTACTCCTTCAGTTGTCTCGATGCGTAGGTTATGACTTTCTCATGCTGCATCAAGACACATCCCAATCCATACTTGGAAGCATCGCTGAAAACCTCAAATCCGTCTGTCCCCGAAGGCAAGGTCAACACTGGGGCTGTGGTTAACCTTTCCTTCAATGTCTGAAACGCTTTCTCATCATCATCCCACTGAAACTTGGTTACTTTCTTCATGAGATTCGTGAGCGGTCTAGCTATCTTTGAGAAATCCTTCACAAACCTTCTATAGTATCCTGCTAGACCCAGGAAGCTACAAACCTCTGTCAGATTACTCGGTGTTGGCCACTCTTTCACTGCTTGGACTTTGGCCGGATCCACTGAAATTCCTTCCTTGGTGACGATGTGGCCTAGGAATGCCACTCGATCCAACCTGAAATCACACTTGGTCAGTTTGGCGTAAAGCCGCTGCTCTCTCAAAATCTGCAAAACTGATCTCAGGTGCTCCTCGTGCTCTTCCTCATCCTTGGAGTAGATGAGGATGTCGTCTATAAAAACCACCACAAACCGGTCTAGAAAGGGATTAAAGATCCGGTTCATGAGGTCCATGAAAACTGCCGGCGCGTTCGTCAACCCAAAGGGCATCACCAGAAACTCAAAATGCCCATACCTGGTCCTGAAGGCCGTCTTCGGAATATCCTTTTCTGCAACACGTAACTGGTGGTACCCCGACCTCAGGTCTATCTTGGAGAAGACTCCTGCACCCTGAAGCTGGTCGAAAAGGTCGTCGATTCTGGGCAAGGGATATCGGTTCTTCACAGTAATCTGGTTCAGCTCTCGTAGTCTATGCACAGCCTCATGCTCCCATCCTTCTTCTTTACGAACAAGACAGGAGCTCCCCATGGCGATACACTCGGGCGAATGTACCCCTTCTCCAATACTCCTCCAATTGGACTTTCAGTTCCTTCAATTCTGATGGCGCCATACGGTATGGGGCCTTGGAGATAGGCGCTGCTCCTGGCACAAGGTCGACGCTGAACTCTACCTCCCTGCCTGGCGGCATACCCGGAATCTCATCTGGAAAGATGTCAGGGAACTCATTCACCACCCGAATCTCTTCTAATGGGCTCGACGCTTGTCTCAAATCCTGGACATGGCAGAGATATGCCTGTTGTCCCTTTTTCACTTGGGAGAGAATTGACATAGCTGAAACTATCTTTACTCCCGGTGTCTTCTCCATGCTACTGTAGGAGACTCTTCGGCCCGTTGGTCCTCTCAGAACGATCTTCTGCTCTCCACAATCGATCTTCCCTTTATACTTGCTTAGCCAGTCCATCCCCAAAATAATATCGAAGTCGGGGAGGACGAACTGGATCAGGTCAATTACAAATATCTCCTCATTTATGTCTACCCCCACATCTTTCAATACAGCATTACAAGAAATAACCCGCCCCGAGGGTATAGATACTGCTATGGTAGAAGTCTTACAAGTTTCTAGACCCAATTTCTTAGCAAATTCCTCAGAAATGAAAGAATATGAAGCTCGGTATCGAACAAAACATGAGCTGAAGTACCATGAACAGAAAAGGTACCTGCTAACACCTCTGCCTCGGCCTCAGCTTCTGCCCGGCTCATCACATTGATCTTCCCTGGAGCCCGCTGCTGGTTGCCTCGGTACTCCCCTTGGCCTCTATTGCCACCATTGCCGCCTTCTCCATTATTACGCTGAGGAGCGTCCCCGCGCTGATTTTGATTCGGGCCTCTGCCCTGCTGGTCGGGCTGCCTGAATGAACGATCACCATTGTAACTTCTCTGCTGGCTGCCTCCCTGGGGACTCTGAAGACACTCGAACAATCGGTGTCCCCGCCTACCACAACGAAAGCAAGTGACCAAGTTCCCCTCACAATCTTTTCCTGGGTGGTCCTTGTTGCACCTCTTGCAGTAGAAGTGTCTCTCCGGTCTAGTCTCTCCTCTCTGAGACTGGTGCTGGGGCTGGTCACCTCATCTCTGGTCACCTCTGTGATCTCCCCCATGTCTCGGCCTCTCGTCTCTGCGGTCCGAGTAAGGCTTCCACCTCTTCTCCTGCTGATGGTCTGTGGGACTGGTCCTCCCGTCCCTGGGGTTCATCTCCTCCTTCCACCTTCCTCTTATTACCAGCCAAGACCTCCTTCCTCTTCTGCTGCACCCTGTATAGGTTAGCAGCTTTCCCGTACGCATCTTGAAGCGTCGGGATAGTCAGCACGCTGAGGGCCTCCTGCAGACTCCAGTTTAGCCCACCCACAAACCTCTGCACCTTCGACGCCTCGTCGGGAACCATCGTAGGAGCAAACTGGCCAGCTCCAGGAACTTCGAATGGTACTCCTTGACACTCAGAGATAACTGCTTGAGTTCTGAGAACTCCAAATATTTCTGCATTCTGACATGCTCGGGGTAGAAGCGTCTCCTCATGGCCTCCTTCAGGCCATCCCAACCAAAATCAGGTCCAGCTAGTAGTACATCCCTGTTGGCGGACCACCAGATGTCTGCCTCACTCTTGAAATAACACTGCTGCGTTTACCCTCCGGTTTGCTGGGCAATTGACTGCTTCAAAGATCTTGTCAAATTCCCTTATCCAGTCTTCAAGTAGCACTGGTCTTCCTCTCCTTGAAGGGTGTGGGCTTCAGATGGGCAATTCTCTTGGTGTAGTCCTCTGGCACATTATCCCTCTGCACCTGCCTCTGGACTATTTGTCCCAAGTTGAGAGCCAACTCCTGCAACTGCCTCATCGGGTCGTTGGCGGCCATCTGAGTTTGGCAACTCCTGCTTCTGGTGCGGTATGGGAAACTCAGTCTGTCAGCCAGTCCTGCACTCCTAGAGCTCTATTCGAACTCCTGATACATATACTAAGCAAGGTAAGCAGCATTCACCCGCATCCCCCATATATTAGTCTCTACCCCATATTAGGAGTTAGCACATCTAATAACTCCAATACCAGTACACAATACTCAATCAGTTATACTAACATCATCACAATCAGGGTAGTACATACACAGAGAATGGACTCCAACATCCATGCAGTATAATATCACATACGCAACATCGCAGGCACCACAATTCCCCCAAACGGCTTACCCCACATTTTAGTTCCTTTATAATCCAAATTTTATCTTATTTACCAAACACGGCTCTGATACCACCTTGTAACACCCTGGATTTTGCCTCAAAACATGGTAATGAAATAACAAAGCTAACGGTGAAAACGCTTTAAAAACGGACTCCAAACGAGCCCTACAGGTGCAAAACAAGTCTGGTCCGAACTTGTGTCCGGACATGGGAAGTTCGGACACAAGCCGAGACATTTAAACTGTAGAAATCCATCTGTCCGAACTTGTGTCCGGACATTGATGTTCGGACACAAGTCGAGAGTTGAAAGGATTGAAAAACCAGAGGTGTCCGAACTTGTGTCCGGACTTAGAAGTTCGGACACAAGTAAGTTGGAAAATCCGAGAAAAATTAACGTGGCGTGTCCGAACTTCAATGTTCGGACCGAAGTTCGGACACACCAAAACAGAAAGCCTTTAAAACTTTCGGGGCCTGTCCGAACATGGATGTCCGGACGGACGTTCGGACAGGTCCTGATATACACCCAAAAATGCTAAACAGAACCAATTCACACCAAATTAATCACAATAACTTAGCAACAAAAGAAAGGCCATTGTAGTAACTCCAGTACTTCAAATAACGACATAGATGCCTCTGAAAGATCTCTTAAACAATAAGTAACTTTCCAACATATCCAAGACTTCTTAAAGAATTAATCGAGTAAAACACTTCAACCAGATAGCAGCGGAAATAGCAAAATCCACAAGGGCGTTACCGCCACACTCTAACAAAGAGTGCTCAGGCTTAAACCACTAACCAAAACCAAAACGATTCCAAAATTGATAAAACATAACAATTCCAAAACATAACTCAACTTGTTCAATGTAGCATTTATTCAGTCGTCCTAAACTATGTGACAGCGCGTCCCAAACCCCAATTCAGCCATGAGTACCTGCAATCATAAAACAACAATGGAAAACACGAAGGGATCGCGCAAATCAGTGAAACTGAGTAAACATTGTCTCAACCTGTAAAATAAATTTTGAAACCCATTTACATTTGCAAAACATTAACTCACACCATAATAATAACCAGCTTTACCAACACCAAACCACCATTAACAAAACATTTCAGGGAGAACTTTCCAGGAATCAAATCAATGGTTTACACGGACGACCCCAATCCGGGTCGCAATAATTAGAATCCCACCTCACTCTACGTCCTTAAGTGTGCACACCCCCCAGAAGGTAACTTATGACCCAAAGGAGTAGATCATTAGAGCTTAACTGCAAGTAATGTCTGCAGGCAAAAGTAATAAGAATATCCACGGGGTACATAGTACCAATAATCACACGGAGCGCCATAAGGCACCAATAATTTACACGGAGCACCAGAAGGTACCAATCAATCCAATAACCAATTCAAGGAAAGTCTCCCAAAACATTATCCAACCTTTCGCAAACATCACACCAGAATACTCACGGGGGAAATAATCCCAAACTTCCACAATCTCAAAACCACAGTAAATCCAAATCTTCGATAATCACAAAACACAGAGGTAAGAATGTTGAGCACAACATTTACCTGGATACGCTCACAGTCACCGAATCACTCAGCAAGGTCAGCAGTAGCGTTCTTCAGGGAATTCGGTGTCCTTCTACAAGAAGAACCGGCACCAGAAAAGTGGCCTAACGACGTTGGAGATAAGATCGTGAATTCAAAAGGTTGGAAGCTTGAAGAAAGAGAAAGAGTGTTGTGACGGCGTATTGAAGATGAAGGAGATCGTGGGATAATGAAATAGAAAATAATTATTATGATAAGATAGAAATAAGTTAATAACTACATTTGATTTTAAAAGGAGAGAGAGAACTGAAAATAGTTTGTAAAATAATAACAACAATAATATCAATCTGAAAATCAAGTAATTAAATAACCGTTAAAAAGTCATGGAGGATCTAGATTCTGATCAAGGAATAACTAAATATTGTTTGACTAAAATATTTAGAAGGAGAACTAACTGATCCTAATAGATGGGAAGGATTAATCTAAATAAAATAGATAGGGAATAAAATACACAATAGCTGTATAAATAAGTTAGGAAGAGGAAATTATTTTAGGAAGAAGTAAAATCGATTTTGTATTCTTGAACATAATAACGTTATTTGAAACGAATGTAAATATATCGATATATATATATTGCTTCTCTGGGCCTTTATTAATCTTACTCATATCATTCCCGACTATATACTAATTTAATCCTAAGCCAAAATTCACGGGTATTTCAGTTAGGCCTCTGTGACTGATACATAGACATAGCATGAGCGATCCTCTCGCTGACCAATTGGGGTATCCTCTGCTCTATTTCAAAGATCACTCTCAGGTGCTCCTCATAAGTGATCGTCCTCGCGTATGCTTTTCTAGACTCGGGTACGCCAAATGTCTGGCGGATACCAACGTGCCCACCAAACCCAATGGCACGATTTGGATGATCCTTCTTTCCAAGAGCATGTGTAAGAGGATCATCATTCCTCTCTGAAGTCCAGGCGACCTGGGTGAGCTGAGAACTTAAGTTACCCTAATGCAATATGCAAATATAGTTATTAATTTATCATAAGTTCATACACTAATGAAATGACCACTTTCACTAAAAATGAAATGATAGTACTTACCATTTGAGCAATAACTGCTCTCGTGGTGACGTCATATTGAGGATTTTCAGGAGTTGAGTTCTTCAGAATGTGGCTTAACTCCCAGACTATCATTCTTCTGCCACTGTTATCCAATGAGCCATCCATGGGCAGATATCCCTTTTACTCCCATTTTGGAACCCTTGAGCAATACTTTTTCCACCTAAGTGGTGAGGGTACAGGTTTTTTTTGGTATTTGCTTGTTGTTTCTCATGGAGAGCTTGCATAAATTAATATGATCATGTTTAGTTAAATTAAACACAAAAAGGACATAAGAAAGTGTAACATATGTATGTATGACAATAAAATACACCTGGAACTCCAGTGTGTGATGATGCTCAACAAATTGTATCCATTTCTCTTCGGTGATGCCTTCGTAAATCTCCCATGGTGGCCTTTCACCGCCAACATCATGATCTGGAGCATGGATCTTGCGGAGCAGGAATCTTGTAAATGAACTTGTCAACCAACTTATTCTTGTGGTCCCGGAACTATTTCGACATCGATGATAACACATCCTTTTTAAGTGTGGGATCCACGGAGAAATGATCCTACATACATGATTAGTCAGTTAGCATAAAGAACATAAATATTCTATTATTTTATAACATCATATTGATAACGTAGAGATTTACCTGAAGACGCTCAAACATAGTATCCTTCAACGCTGGAGGCACTTGCTTCCAGTTGTGGTTTATGTTACAGTATGTCTTCAGTAAATGACCACTGTAAGCGGTGAAGTCATTCTTCCAATTTCCGTGAGGTTGGTTGTACTCATTGAATTGGACCAGTTTTGTAGGAGGGCCCTTGTTAGCCTTCAGCGCACGCGTGGGACCTCTCTTCTTTGGCTTCTTGGCCTCTGGTGGGGCAAATAACGGCTCTTCAGTTTATTGTGAAGGGCCTACCTAAGTCTCGCGTGCAGCTAACTGATCGCTCTACTTCTTATTTCCGCCTCTTGTGACCCACTTACTTGGTCTCTCCAACTGTGGCTCAGCCTCTTCAGTCATGAGAAACTGGTCCAATAGGGTCATCCATAGGATGATCATCCACTGTACAACCGGCCTTCTTCCTAGAAGAACAACAGACCATCTGCAGTCCTTCAGATCCTCAACGTACCACACTTGTTCGCAATCCTTTCCTAGAACAAATTGGTCATCCTTATAACCGACACGTGAAAGATCAACCAATGTAAGCCCTCCATCATTTTGGTATCCACGTCGATTGTCCACCCATTTGCATCAGAGCAACAAAAAGGAATCAATGTGATAGTCTAGTTCCCAAATGTCCTCGATGACACCATAATACCAACTAGAGTTCCTAACTGGTTGAGATCAGTTACTGCTGTGGTACTCAGTGGCTGCAGCTTCAATTTTTACCCCACTGTTTTGGTTTATCGATTTGGCATCTTGGCGCGTAGTGTAGTACGTATATACACTAATATCATACCCCTCAAATGATGCAATATTAGTTTCAGGTCTAATTGCCAAACATCTGATCTCTTCACTCACAGCTTCAGGATCCGATGATGCTAATGTAAACATATGATCTTTGAACCATTGGATAAAAGCTCGGTTTTGTTCCTTTGTTAGCCAAATGTAGTCTTTCGTAGGATTTTGATGTCTTAACTCAACCATATGGGTTTCAAAATAAGGTTCAACAACCTCAAGGTGTTGTAAGACAAACAAATGTGCTTGATTAATAAGATGACACGGAACTTGCACAATCTTTCTACCAATGATACCTTTACCCTTGAACCTGCCGTAGTGTCATGGTTTTATACCAATTCACTCCGCCTCACTCAAATAATCGGTGACAAATTCTATGACTTTCTTAGTCACCGTTGCTTAAATAATGCTCCCTTCTGGCCGATACCTATTCTTCATTTTACTTTTCAGAATACCCATGTACCGTTCAATAGGGTACATGTACCCTAAGTATAGCGGTCCACAAAATTGTATCTTTCGAACGATGTGCACACTTAGATGCACCATTATGTCAAAGAAAGATGGTGGAAAGTACATCTCAAGTTGACATAATGTGACAATAATTTCACATTGTAGATCATCTAGAGAGGTAACGTCAATTGCCTTGGAGCAAATAGCGTTGAAGAAGAAACATACCGAGTTAAAGCATTTGTGACATCAGATGACAATATTCCTCGGATCGCAATTGGAAGAAGATGTAACATTAGTACATGATAATCATGAAATTTCGTGCCTAAAAGTTTCAAATCCTTCATCGATACAATATTCTTCCAGTTTGAAGAGTACCTAGACGGTACTTTAACCAAATGCAGGAATTTGCATAAATTATTTTTTTCAGCCTTTGAGAGTGTGTAGCATGTAGGAGGTAGGTATATTCGTCTCCCATTCTCTTGTAGGTGTAACTCCTTTCGTATACCCATGATTTGCATGTCTTTTCATACTTTCAATCCATCTTTTGTTTTGCCGAGTACGTTGAGCAAAGTCTCATTCACTGTCTCACCAACGTTCTTCACAATGTGCATGATGTCTAAGAAGTGTCTCACAGGAAGATGAAGCCAATAAGATAGATCTCAAAACATAGAACACTTTTTCCAAACGTTCTTTGCCGGTTTTGCTGTGTTTCCAAATACATTTGCAATGTCCTTAACCTTTTCGTACACTTCCTCAGAGCTCAGAGGTAGATGGGCCACACAAGTTTCGGCCTGACCATTGTACAGCTTTCTCTTTGTTACTCGATAAGGGTGATCTTCAGGCAGAAGACGTCGATGACACATAAACATTCTTTCCATAATGTTTTAAACGGTCCGAACAAGTGTCTTCCTCGCATACGAGACATGCAAATGTTCCTTTAACCGTGTAACCGAACAAGTTCCCATACGCAGAGAAGTTGTTGACAGTACAGAACAACAAAGCCTTGAGCATAAAATTTTCTCTTGCATAAGCATCATATACCACGGTTCCTCATTCCACAATAGCTTCAGATCATCAATCAGAGGGGCAAGATACACATCAATGTTATTACCTGGCTACTTGGGACCAGATATGAGGAGTGATAACATGATGTACTTTTGTTTCATACACAATCACGAGGGCAAATTGTAGATCACTAGCAGAACATACCATGTACTATGTTGACTACTCAATGTGTCGTACGGGTTCATTCCATCAGTACATAACCCAAGCCTCATATTTCTATCTTAATGTCTGAAATGTTCTTTGTACCGTCTGTTGATGTTTCTTCACTGAGGCCCATCTGCTGGATGTCTTAGTTTCTCATCACTTTTTCTGCCTTCTGCGTGCCACCGTAAGTTCTTTGCATCTTTTGGATTGGCAAACAACCTTTTGAACCTAGGTATGATCGGTAAATACCACAAAAGTTTAGCCGGAGGACTTTTTTTCTGAGGGGATGAGGAGTCACCATCCTTGAGCTTGTAACAAGACATTGAGCATTTCGGACAGTTGTCTAGGTGTTCGTAATCACCCCTATACAACACACAATTGTTGGGACATGCATGTATCTTCTTATACTCAATCCCCATTGGACACATCCATTTCTTCACCTCATAAGTGGTGGTAGGGAGACCGTTCCCATCTGGAAGCATAAAATGGACCAACTCGAGAAATGTCGTGAAACTCTTGTCACTCCATCCATATCTCCCCTTTCAAGTTGAACAAATTCAGAGCAACCATCAATTTTATGTACTTAATGCACCAAGGGTATAAGGCTATCTTGGACGTATCTAACAAACTTTGATACTCATCTGGTATGTCAACAAAATTTTCCACAACATTATCGAGCATATCATCCATTCACTCGTCGTGGTAAGTCATCTCACTGTCAACAATGACTCCTGAATTACTTAGGAATTGATCCGACTCATTGGTAGTATCAAAGGTCTGCACGGTTCTTGAGTGATACTGATCATGACTGTAGGAAGTTGAAGCATTATCTTGAATAGGTTCTCCATGAAAAGTCCATCTTCTATAATGTGGCATGAAACCACGGGTCTTTAGATGGAATTGTATGACGTTGATGCTTGAATATTGTCTAACCACACCACAATCAACACAAGGACATGGAATTTTTACTGCCTTTGCCTTGTCCTTGTGTTGCACTACAACTTTGCAAAACTCTTTCAGCATCTTGTCAAAGTTTTCCCCCGATCACCATACATCCAGTCACACTCCATATTATGTGTGCAATAGATCACAAGTGTGAGTTATAGCCTACGTAAAACTAAAATGTTTATGTAATATGGTCTGTATTTAGTTGCACATGTTTATTTCCTAATGGAGCATGACTGAGATGATTGTCAAGTAGTCTAGCCTAACTCAAAGGTTCCAAACACAAAATAAACTAGCATTTTAATTTTAACAAATCGTTGCATTTCTAGAAAAAAATCGGCATAACCTTTGCATAATTGTACACATCCCATGCTTATTATTAAGCACTCACCAAAGTCATCACAACCACAAATATTCCAACAATGGTAAAAACTCAACTAAATATAAATTCAATCATCAAACCACATTTTAAAAAAATATTCAATTCAATTCAATTCAGTGCAACTGGCAAACAACATCGAACCATCATTTTCAATCCACATTCTCACTGGCTAATTGTCAACAATAATCAAACCATATTATCAATTCTTCACGAACCGGTTCATATATTAAAACAAAATCCGTAGTAAAAATACTTACTTGTTTTTTTGGGATATATAGAGAGAGGGGAATATGTGTCCCAGAGGTATGTTGGTGTGCGAGAGGTGCAGCAGTACCACTTCTGATGTATCTATACAAATGCACAATGACAAAAAATTAGAAAGAAAACGTGACAACATGTATGTTAATTGTTTATAATTAGGCTTGCAAAATTATAGTCATTGAAGAGAATGAATATATAAGTTAAAGTATATTACCAGACACAAAATGAATGGCTTTCAGCTCCATTGGCAATCTAGATTATAAGAGACACACAAACGCTCCTAAATTATCACTGCAAAGAGCACAAACAATACATTTTTTCATTCAGATTACATCGAACACCTTGCGTGCACAACACATTACACTAAATTTACACCATTTTTATACCCACATTGTCCACACACAATTAAATTATACACACACAATCACATTAAACCCTAAATCAGACCATTATAACAACAAATTAACAATTTTAACACTCAAAATCTGAACTTACATATATTGTGCATTTTCTAGGTTTCAGCGGGTCACTGGCGGTTCTGGTGAATAGTGAGCGACGACGGCAGACAGACAGCAACGATGGGCAACGATGGATCGGTGGGCGATGACAGCTAAGGGCGGTGCAAGGGCTGGTGGTTGAAGGCGGAGTCTGTCGCCTTCAAAATCGCCAGAGTCGAGTTCACACAGAGAGAGAATAGAAAGATCACGCGGAGAAAGAGGTCTGGGAGTGACATTAAAGAGTCTATTTAGGTGGTTGTTAGTCGAAACCGCCAAAATAGAGTATTAAATACACCTATTTTGGTAGTTCCTTTTACAACTGCCGAGATAGATAATTATTATTTTTTAAATTTCGACCGGGAAAATAGTCTATTTCAGTGGTTGTTCGAAGGAACCGCCGAAATAAACTGTGAAACATATCTATTTCAGCAGTTCCTATTAACAACCGCCGAAATTGACCGTTAAATTCTAAACCACATTCACTTAAACAACCTATCTCGGTGGTTTTTTCTACAACCGCCAAGATAACGGTGTCGAAATAACCCTTTTTTGTACTAGTGGCGGTAGCAGCTAGCTTAGAAGAAAACATATATAAGCCCCGACTTAGTGGGGTTCATGCATTGCCCAGAGGCATCTCATAAGTCTTCAATGTTGTGTGTCTTTATTCTAGCATTGATTGTGCTAGCGCTACCAAAAATGATGCAGTCATCAGCGAAAAGCAGGTTGATGATATCATATTGCTCACCTCTTGGAGGGAATCCCTTGATGGCTTTGGAATGAGATGGATTATTGAGGCTTGAAGAGAGGGTTTCCATACAACACGCAAATATAAGAAGGGATAGGAGGTCCCCTTTCCTTAAGCCTCTTCTCAGGTAGAAAACTTGGCCTGGGTAGCCGTTAATAAGGATCGAGTAGGACACTGAAGTGATGCACTTATCCACCATCTTTATCCATCTCGGGTGAAAGCCCATGCTCCTGAGAGTTTCTAACAGAAAGGAAAATTTCACTTTGTCAAAAGCTTTTACCATGTCCAACTTAAGAACAAGCCATTCCGAAGGGCCGTGGAGCACTTCATAGAGTGGATAATCTCATGAGCAATGACTATGTTATCAAAGATCAATCTTCCAGGCATAAAAACCCCTTGACACTCTGAGATTATGATGTTCATAGAATCCTTAATCCTATTCACCAGTGCTTTATAGCTGCCACCCTATAAAAGGTATTGTAGAGAGAGATGGGACAAAGTCGGCAACAGAGGAAGTTCCTATTCTTTTAGGGATTAGAGTGATATGAGTATGATTGATACCTCTTGGTGTGACATCTCTGTTGAAAATTATCAAAGCAATTTCAACAAAATTGTCTCCAATGGTATCCCAGAAGGAGTGACTAAAACTTTATTGATGCCATCCAGGCCAGGGGCTTTTCGTAGGTGCATTTCTTTTAAGACAAATAACACTTCTTCTTTAGTGAAGTCTCTTCCCTGGCTTAGAAAGTGGTCCTGGCTGATTTTATTCTCATCATATGCCATGCGATGAGGATTATGTTGGGGTCTAGTGGTACAAAATAGATCAATAGAGTAGTTCATGAATTCCAATCTGACCAAACTTTACCAAAATTATCCCTCAATTCCACATTGTTATTGAAGAAAAATGAAGTGTTGCGGTTGTCTTCTTGAATCCATTTTTGTCTCCCCCTTTGAGCTCATCTCGTTTCTCCTTTCTGAAGAAGCCCATCTAACTCACTATTAAGTTGCTTCCAACGATCCAGATTGTTTGTTCATCCTACTTAATGAGGTTAACCTGACATATATAGTGTGTGGTCTTACTCTAGCTAGTAGATGTTAAATTAAACTCAGCTCAGTTCATATTTCTTTTTAGATCTAACTCACTATTAAGTTGCTTCCAACGATCCAGATTGTTTGTTCATCCTACTTAATGAGGTTAACCTGACATATATGGTGTGTGGTCTTACTCTAGCTAGTAGATGTTAAATTAAACTCAGCTCAGTTCATATTTCTTTTTAGTCAAAACACTGTGTTTCAATTCTGTTGCTTTAGTATAAATACATTTTCTGTTTCAGCAGTTTGCAATAACAAAACACTCGAGCTTTCTAGCTCTACTCTATCAAATGCACTGTTCTATTCATGGTTACACCCTCTGTTCCTCCTATCTCTCATTTCAATTCTGCTGCTATTGTGATATGGTATCAGAGCAGGATTACTCCTACATTCCTTGACTCTCGTTTTTGTACAAGGAATTGATTCATGGCGAACGAAGAGGTAACTCTTGCGATGCAAAATTTGCTTCAATTTCTGTCTTCAGCAACGGTGAATGCTGGAAGTAATGTGGATATGTCAGATCCACTCTACATTCACCCTAGTGACCGTCTAGGTATGGTCGTAGCTTCTCAATTTACTGGATCCTACTTTCATACATGTAAGCAGTCTATTGTCTTATCGCTAGAATCGAAAAATAAGATCGGTTTCATTACCGGTGATGTCGTGAGACCTGGTGATGATGATGCAAAGTTTCTAAAATGGAAAAGATGCGACAGCCTAGTAATATCTTGGATCTTAAATGCGTTAAAACCGTCCCTAGCTCAAAGTGTAATGTTCGCTTTAAGTGCGAAAGAGCTTTGGGATGATTTATGCAGTCGATTTGAAGTTGTGAATAGAGCGCAGTTATTTCAGATCAGACGTGATATAGCCACGATGAGACAAGATAATGATAGTATTACAGAATACTATACGAAGATGAAGCATCTGTGGGATGAACTTAGACTAATGAACAAACTTCCAAGCTGTTCATGTAGCCTTGTAAAAGAGTGGGAGAAAATTTTTCAAAAACAGAAACTAATTGAGCTTCTGATGGGATTGAATAAGAACTATAAACATGTACGGGGAAACATGTTAATGATGCAACCCTATCCTACTGTTGAACAAGCTTATTCTATACTTGTTCAAGAAGAAAAGCAAAGGGAAGTATCTGCTGGTTTTAATAAAACTCAATTGATGTGATGAGTTTTTCCTTCTCTTCAAGCAAACCTGGTCAAGATCTAAGGTGGCAAAATGAATCAGAAAGAAAGAAATACTTGTGGTGCAGTTATTGTAACAAGAAAGGTCATGCTGTTGAAACCTATTATAGTAAGCATAGATTTCTTAAAGGTTTCAAGTGAAATACCCCAAATCTTTATGTGCTAATTAATTAAGTAATTATGATTTTCTAACGCTAATTAAGTCCTTAAGAACGTTGGTGAAGAAAGAGAAACCAAAAGATAACGGAAATGCATAAAAGTCATAAGATGTGAAAACGCGTATTTAAATTATCTTAAGAAGTGTACAACCTTAAATAGGTTTATAAATATATTTTTATACCCAAATTAAACCCTAAGAACATGTAGGAAAAATTTCCGAAGAAAACGGATCCAAATAATGCGTTAAAACGCTAACGGAGTCTTAAAGAGCATTTTTCGAGAAAACCCAAAAATGTGACTTTAAACAGTCAAATGACCCCGTAAAAATTATATTTGATCATATAACTATAATTAAGCATTAACCGAAGCTTAATAACCAATAAAATTAAAGAAACGAGAAAATTCCAGAAAATGGGCCCGGTTAGTGAATAGTGCTAAACCGGGTAAATTAACGAGTGTTTATGTAAATAATGAAAAACGCTCCAGCTTGTATTATAACAGAGGTCCATTTTTTTTACAGTATAAATCAGCTCTCTCACACTCTTGACTAGTTAGCTAATTTAATAAGTCAAAAAGCAATAAAGCAAAAAGTGAAAAAGTGACTTATACCCCCACCCACACTCTCTCTCCTCTCATTCTTTCCTTTCCTCACATGAAGCCCCCTATCTTCCTCTATTTCATGGTTCTTCTTCTTCCTCAAGGTAATATGCAGCTCCTCTTGGACTCCCATGGCTACTCCACCCTCTCTTCATGCCCAAGCTCCATTTAAGCTCTAAACAAAAACAAATTACATATTTGAGCTCCTCTCATCATCCACTATCTTTCTCTCTTTTCAAAATTTCATAAGAATGAACTTTATCTCCATGGGTTTTCCCCATTTAAAGAGAAAAGGGCACCATCTTGAAGCTTGGAGTCCCCTCTTTCCATTAAGGTAAAAATCTCTAAGAAAACTCATTTTGCTTCCTTCTCCTTTGGTGACCGATTTTTCCCCTCTTGTAATGCCTTGTTTCTACTTGATTTTGAGCTTCATTTCAACCCTCCAATGGTTGTGGGAACCCCCTTTTGATTCAAGGCTTGAAACCCCTCTCAAAAAACTCCAAAAGGTAAACCCTAACTTTGTGCTTTAAGCCCTTTAATTGGATTAGAATTTCCTAAGGGTTTAAATGGTTAATTGAATCCATTTTTCTGTTTTTTGAATGTTGGGATGGAGTTTGGAAACTCCATTCCCACTTGGCCGATTTTGATCATGGAAGGGAGAAGAGGAGAATGGAAAAGGAACTTGAAAGATTAAGGTAAAAAGCTTACCTTAACACTTGTTTTAATTGTTTTAGAGTTTGGGATGGGTAAACAAATTAATGAACCCAAATTATGGATTGAAATCTATGTTGGAAATGTGTTTAGTTGATTTTAGAGAGATTTGTGAAATTAATTGTGAATTAAGGGCCTTGGAGCCAAGCGTTTGGGGTTTGTGAATTATATTGTTGTTTGGTGGATTTTGAGGAAATTTTATGTGCTGGTAGGACCCTTATGGGTGTGGCTAGATTAGGAATGTAAGTTGATGTGAATTGATGGATTGGAAAGTGTTAGGTTTATAGGGAGGTTATAGAGAAATTTTGGTAGAAAAATAAGTGTTTTAAGATGACTTAGTGAATTGGAGAACCTAGGTGTTTGTAGTGTTGAATAGAGTGTAGTGGTAGCCTTGAATTGGTATTTGGGAAACTAGAAAGAGAAGGATAAAAATCTGTAGCAATTTACATATTAGCAGCTTAGAAATGCTAGAAAAGAGTTAGTGTTTATAACTTGTGAAACAAGGAGTAAATGTGGGTTTTAGGAGTGCATTCATGTAGGAATGATTTGTAATGGTCATTGATGGATTTGGTGAGGTTGGTAGGAGGTAAAAACTAGCAAGAAGAAGTTAGAAATGCATTAGTGGGCAAAGTGCACAATGTGGGAATTGATTTTTGTGAATTTGAACAAGAATTGGGTGGTGAATTGGACCAACGTTTTAAGAGTGTTTAAAGAGTGTTTTAGGGTGTTTAAACATGTAGAAAACATGTGAAAGATTATGGAATGATTAGGTGTGGATTAAGGTTGGTTTAGGGGTTGAAAATTGGACTTTTATCAGCTTTTTAGCAGGGTCAGGAACCTAGCCCTTGTATGGGGTCCCAGACCAAGCTTAAAAATACGCCGAAAGTTAAGTTTACAGGTGGTCCGGGACATAGGTCCAGGACCAAGTCCCGGACCAATGTCAAAAAAGGGCCGAGAGTACATTTCAGAGGTGGTCCGGGACCTTGGGTCCGGACCAAGTCCCGGACCAGGGCAAAAATTGCCTAAAATGTGTTTTAAAGTGTTCCAAAGGTGGGGGATTGATGGGTAATGGTTTTGGATGTTGCTAAGGCCTTGTTTGGTGACTCTTAAAGGTCCTAAGAAGTATAAACAAGTGTTGGAAATGAGTGAGAGGTAAGGACTTAAATTGACAAGAGTAAAACTAAGTATAACGGGGCAACGGGTTAAGTACGGGAGTGATAGTAGTTTACATACCGTATAACCATGATGTTAATAGAAACGTTTGAATAATAATACCAGTTTTTGGGAAACTACCTGGGGAGCGTGGAGTAACGCGTTAAGAGTAAATCCTCGGGGACACGGTAGAGTAACCCATGGTGTAAGGTATGGTTTTCTTGCAACCTGTGTCCTACCGGGTTACACCGGCTTGTATGCCAACTTGTTTTTCTGTATGTTTGCCACCTTGCAAGATAAAGCATGTAATGAGTTTACAGCAATTCATTTATGTGGCGTATTTTAGTTTCCGACACCGTTTAACCTCTAATATGTGTCAAACCGAAGCTAAACGACTCTAGGATCACTTAAGAGATCGGTGTTCAGACTTAACGTCCCAACCTATAGGAACGTTCTAACTACGGCTATCAGTGAGTTAATTGTATAATGTGATTGTGTGTGATGTGTGTTTCCCTTTGTGGTATGCCGTTAATTAACGATCGTTGTTGAACATGTATGACGAATGGTATAATACCTCCCTTGGTTGTTTAACTAAGTTGTAACACCTTATGGTGTCATGTTGTGATAAGTTCCATAAGGGAACTTCTAATTAAAATCTATTATGGGGGGTGAGGAATCCGGGGTGTCCCGGTCATGCACGTGTGTTTGGGAGTTGGTATCTATAGCTGAATTAACTCCCTCTCTATTTTGGTTGTTTTCCTACTTGGATTACAATCACCCACAAGTCTAATAAGAGACTTTCCTACCTTTATTATATTTTCGGGGCTAGGGGGTATGTGGATGGTGTGATCGGGCCTATGTTAAGGCCGACACATCTAAGTAAAGTAAATGTTTACGGTGTGTTCGGACCTATATTTTATCCGACACACCTTAAGAAAAGTTACGTTCTCTAAGAAGAACGGGGTTACGTTGTGTATATGTTATTATGTGATAGGTGTTGATATGTTTGTGTACGTTGATTCCTGAAATCAACCCGATGTTAATAAAAGAGGTAATTAAGTATAACCCGATTAAAAGGGTATGTGTCGTCTAACAAGGAATAACTCCACTGAGGTAGAACCCCCAAGGGTCAAGGAACACAATAATGTGATCTAACCAATGTGATGTGTTAACCTTATGTTTGTATCCTTGTGATTGGATGTGTGTGAATTATGAGCATGTTATGTATTTACAGTTTCTATGTATGATTTAAAAATAATCAACCGCATGCTTAGACGACAATTAGTTGTGCATGGCCCGGTAGTATGCGGGCTGCACGATTACCATACCAGCAAAGGTGCTGAGCCCCTTTGGGGGCCCCCCATTACTTTTCAGGTAAAATGGAGCTGTCAGCCGTTCGAGAGTAGGATGGGGTAGCTGTTTATACAAGGATAGTTATTTAGTTTGTTTATGTAGTTGTAAGAGGTGTAAGACCGAAGTTCGATATCGGTAGCTGAAGGTATAGACTCGGTACAGTTGTAATGTAAATGTATTTGTTTTAGTTTAGAAATGGTTGGTAATGTAAAGTGTAGTTCTCGGTAATCTTGTCCATTAGACCGGTACACTATGTATGTATTAGCCTTGTTAGCCACGTGGGTGGCTAACGGCGTGTAAAACCCATTGATTTAGTCAGTGTTTATTATGTAATTTCCGCTGCGATTAATGGTTAAGTGTGGTGTTATTAGTTGGGGTGTTACAAAAAGTGGTATCAGAGCGAAGTATCGCTCTAATGACTGGAAATACCGAGCTTAGGAAGTACTGAGTTAGGAATTTTATATTTGGGTTTAAGGGTTGAGTGATAGCGTGAGAGATACGCAAGTTAGGAACTACCAGTGTGTACTGGAAACCTACCATATCCTTCCCGCCCTCCACAACCCCCGTTTTAGAACGCATGAAAGAACCAAAATCTGTCATACGGTAGATTCCAAGAATTGAGAATCCCGGAGAAGGTTCCTGTTTGAACAACTTTACCCGCACTTGACAACGGAGTAATGAAGAGTCCTATTTCAGGAGAATGAAATTTCCGCGAACCTGGGTCGACATGCCTAGCAGTCGAGGAAACCCAGCCAACAAGAAAGAAAGCACTAACTATGCACAGAAGCGGACAATGGAGAAGCAACAAACCCGAGGCACGTGTCTACGGGAACCCTGTAACACCCCTACTACGCACATGTAACTAAATGCAATCGCAGCGGAAATAAATAACTAAACAGTAACTAACGCTTCGGTGCTACAACGCCGTCAACCACCCACGTGGTTGACAAGGCAGAATAAATACAAGTGTACCGGTCTGATGATCAGACTCCCGAGCATAAAACTAAACCATAAAGACATCATATACAATACCGAGTGTTTACATAACCTTCACTGTATTACTCCACTGTTAACCGTCACAACCAAATGTATATAACGCCACAGGAGCACAGGCGCATCCCGGGCCAGCATCCAAAAGTATACAAAAGTAAACCTGCATCCTAGGATCTAAAGCCACTCCGCTTCTTCGATCCTCATCCTGCAGTATAAGAAATATGGATCCCCCGAGGGGGTCAGCAACCCTTGGCTGGTATGGTTAACGCGCAGCCCATCGGCTACCGGGATACGCGCAACTAATTGTCATGATAACATGGCATTCATTTATATACATAACATAACATAACATAACATAACATATGGCTTAGCATCAATGGTGCACGACACAATAACACATACACAGTGGATTTTCACTCCACGATAACAAACCACAAGGGTCAAATAACACAAGAGCCTAGAGAATGATTCACCCCATGTTAAGCTCGTTAAACACACTCATTACCGTTCTGTTAGACGAACGAGTAACTTAAGTCACAGATGGTTCGGATTTAGTGACCCGAACACACCACACAAACACATGTTCCCACTAAACCGATCATAAGTCAGAATAGGTAAGCTTTGGAAGAAGCTAGCGGGAGATCGAACGCCAATTTAAGGAGAACAATCTTAACAACATAAGAGTCGAATCTGATTCAGATATCTACTCTTAACTTACATGCATGACCGGACAACCGGATTCCTCACTTCCCAGTTAACACTTGTTAGAAGTTCATAGTGGAACTTAACAACCAAAACACAATAGGTGGTAAGTCATGTTAGACACACACAAGGGAAATGAGTCACAACATAACATCACAATAATATGAACAACTGTAAACTCATTACATGTTTAAATCTTATAACGTCATAAACACACAGAAAAACATACAACACACAAGCCGATGTAAACCGGTAGGCAACAGACTGCAAGAAAACCATACCTTGGTCCTTGCCTTGATTTGTTTCCACCGTAGGTCACTCCTATACATGATTCAAGAATGTCGGTTAATTAACTTACTTAACCTCCAAATTTACTAAGTATTTAACTTGATTGTATGACATGTTTTAATGTCTAACTTACCCTAGGTTACCTTCATTAAGCACCCTAGGGTTAACTACATAAGTCACATTCTTTTCTGTTTTTTTTTAAAAAAAATTTTTTTGGTATGTCCGACCCACCGTCCGACCCACAACTGGGTCGGACCCTTCCAGTGGTTTTCGGGTCTGAAGAACCTTACCATGTCCGACCCATGTCCGACCCAACCTTCTGGGTCGGACCATTCCAGAGACATGTCCGACCCAAGTCCGACTCACTAGACTGGGACGGACCATTACAGAGAACTTCATCGACTTCAGAACATACACGTCCGACCCATGTCCGACCCACCCTTCTGGGTCGGACCATTACAGAACATTTCACCGCCTTACAAACATGCCCGTCCGACCCACGTCCGACTCACTCGACTGGGTTGGACCATTCCAGAAACATTTTCCCTCCTTTGAAATATGACCGTCCGACCCATGTCCGACCCACCCTTTTGGGTCGGACCATTATAGAACACTTTCCTAACGTCTAACAGAGGCTGTCCGACCCAAAACTGGGTCGGACCCCTGGGTCGGACGTCCTCTAAACTTACCCAAACTTTGTCAAATCTTCACCAAACTTCTCCCAAGGCCTCTTAATGCTTCCTAACAACATTTGGTACCCTTATATCCACATACAACATCCATGAAACTCATTTTCTAATTCCTTAAGCCTTTACTTATTTCCTTGTAAAATTCCTTAACACCTACAACATTTTATACTAGGTTTCTAAATGGTGTTTCTCACCTATGATAACTACTATCCCAAAATGCTTTCTCCTCATCTTAACATCATCTCTTAAGCATTATTTCCCACAACTAACTCCTTATGTCATTCTTGAAGTTCTTTTCCAAGTTTACACTTTCTCCTTATTTACCAAAGTTTGCCTAAGTCTTTACCTAAGTCCAAAATGACTTTGGTACATACTAAAACCTCAAGCTCATGCCTAAGTCCTTGTGACATCCTAAATCACCTTAATGCATGTTTCTTACACAAGAACAACACTTAACCAACCTAAACACCTCTTAACTTATCAAACTCATTTTAACTCTTAGACTTCTCATTTATTACCTAAATTTCGACATAGGTTCTCCTAGAACATTACTAAACCCAAAACACATTGTTCTTACCAACAAACAACCAAGAACACTAAAAATCCATCAAGCACTTATTATACACAAACTCCACTCATAAAGCACTACATCACAATATAGTGCATAATTTAAATTGCGTGGCACTTAGGCCCTTAAATGACATGGCTCTTAGGCCCTTAAGATGCATAAATCATAAACACTGAATTTCCACAATATATTTGCCTTTAACCTGCAAATACACTCAACACATATGCCTTTTACTAAGCTCTGAGAACACTTTACTAAGTCATTCACCATTTGCTCTTTAGGTAGTTTTAACAAGCATTATAAGCTCATTTCTCCTAAGGCATTAAACAACATTTGGTTAGTAGATTTACCTCTTTTCCAAACAACTTCTTTCTTGTTTCCTTTAAAAACCGGTAGGGTATTTGATTCTTTGACAAGTTCTAAACAATATACAAACATTATAATGAGTATTCAAGCTATAAGCTCCATCTCATTGTAAACCCTAATTTTACCTTGTTTCGAAAACATTAATGTAGTTGTTTTACCTTGCTCTTTGAAGAGAGTTTGAATATCTAGCAAGAGAGGACTCCACCTAGTCCATGAAGAGTTGGAATGAAGCTAGAACAAGGTCACACAAGGAGCTCCTTCAATATGTGTTTTCGGTTACAACAAAAACATGAAGGAAATGAAGTTTTTATTTGAGATTCCTTACCTAGAAGCAAAGGAGAGTAACAATATGTAAAAATACAAGCTCGAGCTCCTTCAATGGAGGAACTCCATGGCACCGAAATGGTGGTCTTGGAATTTTAAGAAGATAGAAATGAAGAGCTTGATGAGAGGAAGAGATTGGTGGTGTTTGTTTTTGATTTGAACAAGTGAGCTAGATTTCACAAGAGATCAAAGAAGAGGTTTAATGGAGGTGGTGTGGTATTACCGTGGAAGAGAAGGAAGAAGAGAGGTTGGAGAGAGTGTGGAGCCGTGTGAACAAGGAAGGAAATGAGAAAGTGAGATTGAATTACTTTTTGAAGATATTTGTAGTAATAAAGTAAAAGTAAGTTTAATTAGTCATCTTTATTTGTCTAGCAAAATAACAAGTGAGTGGTGAGTCACCACACTTAAGAAAACCGGCCCCCTTTATTAATATGAGGGTACTTTAGTCTTTGTTTGTCAATTTAATTACTTAATACAACATATGTTATAAAATAGCTTATAAAAATCACTATTCATGAAAACAAGGCACATAGAAGTGAAATTTTTGATTTCCCATTGATATAGACATCCAAATGTGATATTATATAGTACACATATATATTTAAGAGTAATGATGGACATCTAGCCACTCAAAACTCATTTATAAGACAATTTTTTTCCAAAATGTGCTTTAAGACTCCTTAAAGCGCATTTTGTGTTTAAACTTGTTTTCAAGCTTGGTTTTCTTTGGTAATTGGTTTAATATGTTCATTAGTGTATAAATGAGGTCTTGGTAAGTTCATTAGGTCTTAACCAAGTTTATCCCAAGCTTAGAGCACCTTTTGGCTCTTATTGACTTTAAAGCACATTTTGTGTTTTTTGTTTAAATTTGTTTACTAATGTTTCTAAGACTCTTTTTAGTCTTAATACACCATATTTAAGTGTTTATACAATATATTAAGGTTTGGGGTATTTCAATCTACCCCCCTTAAAAGAACTTTGCCCTCAAAGTTCATACTTCCACATATCCTAAATATTAGAACACGGGGACACTTATAAACATTACTTCCATACATCATTAACAAAACACTTACATAACATTGGACACCAGGTCCATACAACATAACATCGGGTACATAACATTGGACACAAGGTCCATACAACATTATCCACATCATTCAGACACAACGGTCTGTAACATAACAACATAACATAGACGATGTATTAACATAACAACATAACATAGACGATGTATTCAAATACACGTCGTACACACATAACCGAAACGGCTCTACCCCCCTTAAAAAGGGGTACGCCCCGTACCCTATACACATAAGGACTAAGAAGTAAACAATGACGGGTACTTCGCCTTCATCTTATCTTCCAGCTCCAAGTGGCCTCCTCAACGTCCTGGTTAGACCAAAGAACTTTCACCAGTCTCACGGACTTATGGCGAGTGTCTCGAGTCTTAGCATCCAGAATCCGTACCGGAGTCTCCACTGATCGCATGGTCGGCTCTAAGGTTAGCCTTTCAGGCTGAAGCACATGAGACGGATGAGACATATACTTCTTCAACTAGGATACATGAAATACATCATGTACCTTGCCCAGCTCGGCGGGTAGGTCTAGTCTATAGGCTACCAGGCCGATCCGCTCCGTCACAACATAAGGCCCCACATACTTTGGGCTCAACTTGCCCTTCTGGCCAAAACGAAATACTCCCTTCATGGGGATACTCTCAAAATACCTGATCGCCCACGACGAACTCCAGGTCACGTCTGCGTACATCTGCGTACGACTTCTGTCTATCCTGAGCTGCCTTCATGTTAGCCCGGATCTGGCGAACTTCTGCCTGAACTAGTTCAAGATACTCTGGTCCTATAATGACCGTCTCACTCGACTCATCCCAGCATAATGGCGTGCGGCATGGTCTACCGTACAAGGCCTGGGGGAGACATCTTGATCGAAGCATGATAACTGTTGTTGTAACTAAACTCGATCAGATGTAACTTATCAATCCAGCTGGTCTAAAGTCAAGTGCACAAGCACGTAGCATATCCTCAAGTGTCTGAATGGTGCGCTCACTCTGACCATCGGTCTGTGGGTGAAACGCTGTACTCAGTTCAGTTCAGTACCCAATGCCTCTCGTGTAGACTTCCAATATCGGGATAAGAATCTGGATCTCTGTCAGATACAATCGTTTTCGGTACACATGATGTCTTACATTTCTTTATCAAAGAGTTCTGCCAATCTTGCCACTTTCCAAGTGTCCTTCATCGGAATGAATCGGGCCACCTTGGTCAGTCGGTCAACTACAACCCATATCATATTCAGACCTCCCCTTGTAGGCGGAAGCCCTACTACAAAGTCCATGGAGATATCATGGAACTTCCACTCAGGCACTGGCATTGGCTGTACCATACCACCAGGCCGTCGGTGCTCAAACTTGACCTTCTGGCAAGTGAGACACCTCAACACATAATCACTTACATCTTTCTTCATTCCAGTCCACCAAAAATACCTTTTCACACTCTTATACATCTTTGAAGCTCCGGGGTGAATCGAAGTAGTAGAACAATGGGATTACTCAATATGCGCTCCTTCAACTCAGCGCTACTCCTAGGTATACACAATCGGCCATTCAGCCTAATCAGGTCATCATCGTGGAGTCTGAAGTCGTACTTCTGACCCTCGAATGTGCCATCAATAAGCTTCTGCCGGATCTCCAGCATATACTGATCCGTCATCTGAGCACTCCGCACCTCTTCAACCAAGCCAGTATGAGAGACTAGCGAATGGAGAGAGTGTGCTCGGCGACTCAGTGCGTCAGCTACCACATTTGCCTTACCCTCTTTATATTGCAGATTAATATCGTAGTCATTCAGAAACTCAACCCACCTTCTTTGCCTCATGTTCAACTCTTTCTGAGTGAACAAGTACTTTAAGCTTTTGTGGTCAGAATAAATTGTCACACTTACCCCATACAAATAATGTCGCCATATCTTCAATGCGAAGACAATGGCACCCAATTCTAAGTCGTGGGTAGGGTAGTTCTCCTCATGCTTCTTCAGCTGACGGGAGGCGTATGCTACGACCTTCCCGTGTTGCATCAATACACAACCCATACCTCTACCTGATGCGTCGCAGTAGACCTCAAAACCATCTGGACTGTCTGGTATAGTCAGGACTGGTGCAGATGTCAGAGCATCCTTGAGACTCGTGAAAGAACTCTCACAGTCGACTGTCCACTCGAATGGTGCATCCTTCTTCATTAAGGAAGTCATCGGCTTCGAGACACTGGAGAAGTCCTTCACAAACCTCCTATAATAACCTGCCAGACCGAGGAAGCTCCTGATATCAGTGACTGTCTTCGGCCTAGGCCAGGTGCGCACTGCATCTATTTTTGCCGGATCAACAGCGATCCCGGCCTCAGAAATCGCATGTCCAAGGAAGGATACTTGGTTTAACCAAAATTCACATTTCGAAAACTTTGCATACAACTGGTTCCTCCTCAATGTTTGTAACACATTTCTCAGGTGGCTTTCGTGCTCACCTCTTGATTTAGAATACACAAGAATGTCATCGATGAAGACTACCACAGACTTGTCCAACTGATCTTGGAACAAGCGGTTCATTAAGTCCATGAACTTAGCTGGTGCGTTTGATAAGCCAAACGGCATAACTGTGAACTCATAATGCCCATACCTCGTTCTGAAAGCTGTCTTTTCGATATCACTGTCACGGATGGCGATCTGATGGTATCCGGAACGTAAGTCTATCTTGGAGAATACTGATGCACCCCTCAGCTGATCAAATAGATCGTCGATGCGTGGTGGTAAAGGGTAACGGTTCTTCACCGTAACAACATTCAGCTCCCGATAATCAATACCAGGCGGAGGCTACCGTCCTTCTTCTTCAAGAGGACCGGCGCTCCCCATGGTGAAACACTAGGGCGGATAAAGCCCTTGTCAAGTAGGTCTCTCAGCTGCTCCTTGAGCTCTGTCATCTCTGCTGGAGCCATACGATAAGGTGCTTTCGCAATGGGTCCACCCGGAACTAGTCGATCTCAAACTCAACCTCTCGTGCTGGCGGCATGCCCGGCAGTTCCTTAGGAAATACATCAGGAAACTCCGACACTACCGGCACATCTGGGCTAAACTCAGGGTCTCTCTCTATGTCCTGGACATAGCAGAGGTATACATCACTCCCTCGTCGTAACTCACGATACATGGCCATGGCGGTGATGATCTGAGTCGAAGGCTCCCTGGGCCTCTGGCGGTATGATATGGTAACCCCAGATGGACTCCGAAGAAGCAGTCGATGCTCGGCACACAGGATTCTGCCCTTGTACCGCTCCAACCAGTTCATCCCGACAATCACATCAAATCCAAGTCGTCGAACTCTATCAGGTCGATCGGGAACTCTTCACCTCTGATTCTTACAATGACATCTCGGTGGTAGCGGGTACACCTGATCCGCTCTTTCGATGGGAGAGTGACCAAGAAGTCTGGCATCTCCTCTCCATCTAACCCAGCCTCTTCGCAAAAGATAGCGAAACAAATGTGTGTGAGGCTCCAGAGTCGAACAAGATCGATGCATCCACGCCATTCACTGGAAAGGTACCGGTGAGGATTGTGCCGCTCTTGCCGGCTTCTGCCTCATTGCAGACACTCAGTGTACCTCCCGTTCCGAGTGCACAGCCTAATTCATTGGCAAACTAATAAGTACTGGGTAACAACACGGTTGATATACTTCAATAACTCCACTTTATTCATTAACACTTCCTCTTTACAACATTGTTGGTTTACATGGTTGATACAACTTAAGACATACGTAACTCCCTTAACATATACTGGCTTAACACATTACAAAAGTATACAAGGCTTTAGAATTGTCTGAAGGTCAAATTCAAACGTCCGGGTTTCATGTGTGTGGCATTGATCACTGCCGACGGTGCGGTATTCAGTTTGATCTTCCTGATGCCATGATATAGCATCCTTGACTGCCCACCCATGATTAACACATCTCCTGACTTTAGTATTAACTTCCTTGCGAGATCAGCACGCTTCTGCTCGCCATACACAAATACTGCGGTATCACCAATGGACCAAGACACCACGGGTACTCCCTTACTTAGAGACTCGGGTGACTCGTCCTTATCTTGGTGTAAACCTAACCGTCCACCTTTCTGGTAGAAGTTCACAATACACAAATCTGCTTCCACATTTGGAATTGAATCCGTTTCAACTTGTTGAGCAATTCCCACGGCGTGATTAACGACCGCACGGAACTCCTCAGGTATACTTGGTACTGTTGCTCCATCTTCAGCTCGCACTTCTTGATATGACTTGGTGTAAGGGTTCCAGTCCTTACCCATGCACATCATCTTCAATTGCATTCTTGATCCGTTCGGATATTCAGGTGTGTAGAAACCTCCAGGTTTAGCTCCAAGTTCGTCGCATCGTCTGATGACATGGATTTGTGCTTCCGGTGTCAGGTATCCATTTAAGTATCATACCTGGCTGGATAACCTGACATTGCTCCATTGGAAAGTCGGTGATGTTGATGGTGGTTTCTTCAGGGTTTGGTGTGGGTGGGATTGGATCATATATTGAAGGTTCCTTTAAGTTTAGAATTATCTAATTAGGTGTCTTTCACACTATACTTTAACTCCTTACTCACATGATAATACACTTGACTCACTAATACACATGCATGAAATGCGGTATGCAATCACTTATTACATTCAACAGTTTAGGCGGTACCTGGTCTAGAAGAGGGCCCTGGCGCCTCAGACCGGTCCACCACATTCAGGGGCCTTGCTAGGTCCCGACCCTTCCCCTTCTGGGAATCAGTATGCCTCTGATCTGTGGGTGGCTGGTTAGCCGTCTTCGGGCCATCAATAGCTGCTGTGGCCTTACCCTTCCACTGCCCTCTGGGCTTGTTACTCTGCTGTTGGGGTTCCGGTAACACTCGTGGTCACGGTGACCCCACTTCTCGCAGTAACGACACTGCACCTCATTTCCCTTGCAGTCCTTGCCGGGGTGGTCTCCATTGCACCACTTACAGTAATAGTGGCGCTCCGGTCCAGAGCCCGTGCTAGCTGCTAACACATACACACTCAGTACTTGTTTCACAACTTATCAACACACTTCACTTATCACACAAGATTAAATAATTACCCTTAGGTGGGTAAGAGCGTAGGGGCTTCGCCGCATAAGCATATGTGAGCTTCAGTGGCTCCTCAGCTGTGGTGGTTTGGGCTTGGCCCTTGTCACCCTGGTGCTGACTCTTCTGGGGCTGGGGATAAGGTTTCTTCTTCTTCTTTCCTCCCCCGTACCCCTGCGACTCTGGCCCTCGCTCGTGGCCTTGCGCTTGTGCGCATTCTCCTCGTCCCTCAGACGGACGGTGATCTCCACCTTAGCAGCGGCATGATAGCACTCCTGAATTTAGGATGGTCAGTCATGCCCCGCAATACATACTCACAAACTCACATTAATACTCACTTGTAGACTACACATATTCACATCACTCTTTATTTAAATTACCTGCAAGGTAGTATACTCAGCTGGCCCCATCCCATAGCGAAGACGGTGGCTGAGACCGTTATAGAAACGGTTTACCAGCACCCGGTTCGAGTATCCCAGGTCCGGTAACAGGTGGACAAGGCCGGTGAAGGCAGTGTAATACTCATCAACCGACACCTTGTCCCCCTGCCTCAGACTATCCAGCTCAAGGCGCTTGGCCTCTTGAACGTGCACAGGGTAGTATTTGGCTCGCAGCAGAGCCGTGTACTCCCTCCATCCAAACTGAGGATCCGCCATCCGGTCCTCTCTCACAAGCTTCCACCAGTTTTGTGCCGAACCCTTCAGGTAGTAAGCGGCAAGACGGACCTTAGCCTCTGCGGTACAGCCAAGGTCTCGTAGGCGGTCTCCAACTCGGAGATGTACGCCTCCAGCTTACGTGGGTCGGTCTCCCCATGAAATGAAGGGGGTCTCAAGTCTGCCAATGCCTTGACCCAGTTGGTCTCTCGTGGCGGTGGCGGTGGTGGTTGAACTCCGGGCATCTGCCCCTGCTGTATCGCAGCTACAAGCTGGGGTACCATCTGGGCCAGCGGCTGCTACAGCCTCAGCCATAACCTGAGCCGTAGTGTTCTCGCCCTGGTCACCCACATACCGTACCACTTCCGCGGCCTCTACCACGCGGTCTACCTGCCATCTGTATTCACATGAATATTCATTAGCAATATGCTTGCACACTTATCGGTCCAACGGTTGTAACGCTTCCCGACAATAAGGTATCTCCACACTTAGTTAGTGGTTAACCTTTCCATAATGTTCACTGAAGTAACTGTAGTTAGGTTTCCTAACTCGGTATATTCCTAAGCTCGGTATTCTAGTCATCAGAGCGATACTTCGCTCTGATACCACTTTTTGTAACACCCCTACTACGCACATGTACTAAATGAAATCGCAGCGGAAATAAATAACTAAACAGTAACTAACGCTTCGGTGCTACAACGCCGTCAACCACCCACGTGGTTGACAAGGCAGAATAAATACAAGTGTACCGGTCTGATGATCAGACTCCCGAGCATAAAACTAAACCATAAATACATCATATACAATACCGAGTGTTTACATACCTTCACTGTATACATCACTGTTAACTGCAACAACCAAATATATAACGCCACGGGAGCACAGGCGCATCCCGGGCCACATCCAAAAGTATACAAAAGTAACATCCTAGGATCTAAGCCACTCCGCTTCTTCGATCCTCATCCTGCAGTATAAGAAATATGGATCCCCCGAGGGGGTCAGCAACCCTTGGCTGGTATGGTTAACGCGCAGCCCATCGGCTACCGGGATACGCGCAACTAATTGTCATGATAACATGGCATTCATTTATATACATAACATAACATATGGCATAGCATCAATGTGCACAGCACAACACATACACAGTGGATCTTTCCACAATAACAAACCACAAGGGTCAAATAACACAAGAGCCTAGAGAGTGATTCACTCTCATGTTAAGCTCGTTAAACACACTCATTACCGTTCTGTTAGACGAACGAGTAACTTAAGTCACAGATGGTTCGGATTTAGTGACCCGAACACACCACACAAACACATGTTCCCACTAAACCGATCATAAGTCAGAATAGGTAAGCTTTGGAAGAAGCTAGCGGGAGATCGAACGCCAAATTAAGGAGAACAATCTTAACAACATAAGAGTCGAATCTGATTCAGATATCTACTCTTAACTTACATGCATGACCGGACAACCGGATTCCTCACTTCCCAGTTAACACTTGTTAGAAGTTCATAGTGGAACTTAACAACCAAACACAATAGGTGGTAAGTCATGTTAGACACACACAAGGGAAATGAGTCACACATAACATCACAATAATATGAACAACTGTAAACTCATTACATGTTTAAATCTTATAACGTCATAAACACACAGAAAAACATACAACACACAAGCCGGTGTAAACCGGTAGGCAACAGACTGCAAGAAAACCATACCTTGGTCCTTGCCTTGATTTGTTTCCACCGTAGGTCACTCCTATACATGATTCAAGAATGTCGGTTAATTAACTTACTTAACCTCCAAATTTACTAAGTGTTTAACATATTGTATGACATGTTTAATGTCTAACTTACCCTAGGTTACCTTCATTATACACCCTAGGGTTAACTACATAAGTCACATTCTTTTCTGTTTTTTTTTTAAAGTTTTGGTATGTCCGACCCACCGTCCGACCCACAACTGGGTCGGACCCTTCCAGTGGTTTTCGGGTCTGAAGAACCTTACCATGTCCGACCCATGTCCGACCCAACCTTCTGGGTCGGACCATTCCAGAGACATGTCCGACCCAAGTCCGACTCACTAGACTGGGTCGGACCATTACAGAGAACTTCATCGACTTCAGAACATACACGTCCGACCCATGTCCGACCCACCCTTCTGGGTCGGACCATTACAGAACATTTCACCGCCTTACAAACATGCCCGTCCGACCCACGTCCGACTCACTCGACTGGGTCGGACCATTCCAGAAACATTTTCCCTCCTTTGAAATATGACCGTCCGACCCACCCTTTTGGGTCGGACCATTACAGAACACTTTCCTAACGTCTAACAGAGGCTGTCCGACCCAAAACTGGGTCGGACCCCTGGGTCGGACGTCCTCTAAACTTACCCAAATTTTGTCAAATCTTCACCAAACTTCTTCTAATGCCTCTTAATGCTTCCTAACAACATTTGGTACCCTTATATCCACATACAACATCCATGAAACTCATTTTCTAATTCCTTAAGCCTTTACTTATTTCCTTGTAAAATTCCTTAACACTTACAACATTTTATACTAGGTTTCTAAATGGTGTTTCTCACCTATGATAACTACTATCCCAAAATGCTTTCTCCTCATCTTAACATCATCTCTTAAGCATTATTTCCCACAACTAACTCCTTATGTCATTCTTGAAGTTCTTTTCCAAGTTTACACTTTCTCCTTATTTACCAAAGTTTGCCTAAGTCTTTACCTAAGTCCAAAATGACTTTGGTACATACTAAAACCTCAAGCTCATGCCTAAGTCCTTGTGACATCCTAAATCACCTTAATGCATGTTTCTTACACAAGAACAACACTTAACCAACCTAAACACCTCTTAACTTATCAAACTCATTTTAACTCTTAGAACTTCTCATTTATTACCTAAATTTCGACATAGGTTCTCCTAGAACATTACTAAACCAAAACACATTGTTTTTACCAACAAACAACCAAGAACACTAAAAATCCATCAAGCACTTATTATACACAAACTCCACTCATAAAGCACTACATCACAATATAGTGCATAATTTAAATTGCATGGCACTTAGGCCCTTAAATGACATGGCTCTTAGGCCCTTAAGATGCATAAATCATAAACACTGAATTTCCACAATATATTTGCCTTTAACCTGCAAATACACTCAACAACACATATGCCTTTTACTAAGCTCTTGAGAACACTTTACTAAGTCATTCACCATTTGCTCTTTAGGTAGTTTTAACAAGCATTATAAGCTCATTTCTCCTAAGGCATTAAACAACATTAGGTTAGTAGATTTACCTCTTTTTCCAAACTTCTTTCTTGTTTCCTTTAAAAACCGGTAGGGTATTTGATTCTTTGACAAGTTCTAAACAATATACAAACATTATAATGAGTATTCAAGCTATAAGCTTCATCTCATTGTAAACCCTAATTTTACATTGTTTCAAAAACATTAATGTAGTTTTTTACCTTGCTCTTTGAAGAGAGTTTGAATATCTAGCAAGAGAGGACTCCACCTAGTCCATGAAGAGTTGGAATGAAGCTAGAACAAGGTCACACAAGAGCTCCTTCAATATTTTTCGGTTACACAAAACATGAAGGAAATGAAGTTTTTATTTGAGATTCCTTACCTAGAAGCAAAGGAGAGTAACAATATGTAAAAATACAAGCTCAAGCTCCTTCAATGGAGGAACTCCATGGCACCGAAATGGTGGTCTTGGAATTTTAAGAAGATAGAAATGAAGAGCTTGATGAGAGGAAGAGATTGGTGTTTGTTTTTGATTTGAACAAGTGAGCTAGATTTCACAAGAGATCAAAGAAGAGGTTTAATGGAGGTGGTGTGGTATTACCGTGGAAGAGAAGGAAGAAGAGAGGTTGGAGAGAGTGTGGAGCCGTGTGAACAAGGAAGGAAATGAGAAATGAGATAGAATTCTTTTGAAGATATTTGTAGTAATAAAGTAAAAGTAGTTTAATTAGTCATCTTTATTTGTCTACAAAATAACAAGTGAGTGGTGAGTCACCACACTTAAGAAAACCGGCCCCCTTTATTAATATGAGGGTACTTAGTCTTTGTTTGTCAATTTAATTACTTATACAACATATGTTATAAAATAGCTTATAAAATCACTATTCATGAAAACAAGGCACATAGAAGTGAAATTTTTGATTTCCCATTGATATAGACATCCAAATGTGATATTATATAGTACACATATATATTTAAGAGTAATGATGGACATCTAGCCACTCAAAACTCATTTACAAGACAATTTTTCAAAAATGTGCTTTAAGACTCCTTAAAGCACATTTTGTGTTTAAACTTGTTTTCAAGCTTGGTTTTCTTTGGTAATTGGTTTAATATGTTCATTAGTGTATAAATGAGGTCTTGGTAAGTTCATTAGGTCTTAACCAAGTTTATCCCAAGCTTAGAGCACATTTTGGCTCTTATTGACTTTAAAGCACATTTTGTGTTTTCTTTTGTTTAAATTTGTTTACTAATGTTTCTAAGACTCTTTTTAGTCTTAATACACCATATTTAAGTGTTTATACAATATATTAAGGTTTGGGGTATTTCAAACCCAAATGTTAAATAATACCGACAATGGTATAGTAACCGACTATGGAACTAGTCAAGGTTGGATGATTCCAAACCTACAACGCCAAAGGGGCTGTAATACCCGACTATCATACTTTAGACAACTGTGGGAGTATTAGTGAAACATACTTCAATAGGGCTGCGAAGTAGTACCTAAACAAGAATCAAGTCGCGGTAACCACGACAAATGCCTGGGGACGACCACACTCCGATAGGAGCTTGCGGGCCTGACAAACCTACTTATAGGTTATTCAGGTAAGTAGCAATGTACCAGTAGGGTGCCCAACATATGTATACGAGTGGAGTACGGAACACGGGGAGTAGTCGACTCCAGACTACGGTCGAAGGAGCAAATTCAGTGCAACCGATTACTGTGAACAATGGAAGTAAAGATCACTATGAAGCTAACAAGTCTAAAGGAGTTGAGAACTCATTCCAGGGTAGGAATAAGAGTTATGGAGTGCAAAGAGCACAAGTCCATGAGTGCAGACGATTGACATGTCTCAAGATTTGTAAAGGGAACACAAGGTAGCAGGATGAATACCCGGCTTGAACACAGTAAGGCAAACGCCTAATGTGGACACATTAAGGTCCAGTGAACGGGATGGAATTCCCTGACTGATCATCAAGACTACCGGGGAATATCGATCTTCAACGAAGAGGATATTAAACCCAGGCAAGGATGCAAAGAGGCGTAGTTAACTAAACAAATCAGATGTAATGGCATAACTTAGCAACACCTGGGAGCAATCCTTGAAGGGTGTTGGGGTCAACAAAGTTGAACGAAATGTTGTGAGAAAAACACCATAGTCGAAACAAACACTCGGTTTCAACACCGAAGGGAACCCACTTAACAGTAGAACCCTGAGTTGCCAAAGAGGCAACCTGACATTCCTAAGGGGGATCCCATGAAAGGAAGCATGATACAATGACCTTGTTAGGGAGCCTAGAACCATCTCCAAACCATGTGATGGTGTACGGAGAAGTAAAATTTGTGTGAACTTCCTACACTGAGCAGAGCTCGAGATAATGAGGCTTATAAGCCCCAAACAAATGTGTTATGTGAATTTAAATTGATTAGAAAACCAAAGTAAAATCATAAGGAGTTTTACCGGAAATGGCACCAGTAAGGGAAAGGGATGTGTTATACATATAATTAGAGCGGAGAACGAGCCACTGCTTTAAGAGTGGGGATACCTCTCAATATTGTGAGACCGCTAAAGCGGTGGTTATGTGAACTTGTTGAAACATTCAAGTTTGATCATGTTGTTGTTGCCAAGAATAATTTGAGTAACGGTAGTACGATAAATGAAGCTCGCACGGCAATTGTGGAAGAGTAGAGTAACAACCACCATATGTGTATAATGCGAAATGTAGGTTGAACAACGCTCAAGGAGCATGAAGACTCGAAGAACAGTGTATGCAGTAAATGGTGAACCGTAATATAAGTGGTGGAATATACATGAGCGGGAACTAACACGGTAGCGAATGCCATGGAAGTCGATGTTGTATAATAAGTAAGAACACGGTGCGTAGTAAGCGACCGTTGTACGAGCATGGTCAAACGATGATATGGAGGACAACTGGAGTTACGAACTAGACCTAGTGGTTATGGAAAAAAGAGAGTGCAAACAGAATGAGCAATAAAGCCAGTAATCTGCACCATGTGATGGAAGACCTTAAGATAAGGCATTGTTTGTTCCCATTGCAACAGCATAAGGATATGGAAGCGTATTCCTAGTGGATCTACTTGGTAAGAAGAAATAAGCTTTGGGACAAGAATACCAAATTACTAAATAACCAACCCGTACTGGATACGGACGTCGTGTAAACACACCGTGAATATAACGCTGGTCGGTTAAACGAAGACCTAGAAACGAAACCGTTGGATGTACCAACCGTCACAGCAGGTGAACCCCACCGCAACTGAAATACCCCAAACCTTGGTATGTTGTTTAAACGTTAAATAATAAATTATTAAGACTAAAAAGAGTCTTAGTAACATTGGTAAACAATTTAAAAGATAAGTAAATACAGTTAAATGCCTTAAAGGCAATAAAGGGCGAAATATGCTCTAAACTTGGGATGGTCTTGATTAAGACTTAATAAACTTACCAAGACCTTACTTCTTTATTAATGAGCCTATTAAATCAATTACCAAAGAAAACCGAGCTTGAAAACAAGTTAAAACACAAAATGTGCTTAAAGGAGTCATAAAGCACGTTTTTGAAAAATTGTTTGTAAATGAGTTTTGAACGGCTAATGTCCATCATTACTCTTTAATTAATATGTGTACTATTTAGTATCACATTTGGAAGTTTAAATTAATGGGGAAGTAAGAATTGCGTTTCTACGTGTCTTGTTATTATGAATAGTAACTAAAATAAGCTAGTTTGTAACATATGTTAACATATGTAATTTAATTGGGCAATAAAGACTAATTAACCCCTTATATGTGAATGGGGGCCGGTTTGCATGTGAGGAGTCGTCACTTTGCTTGCTGGTTGAACAAACAGATAAGAAGATAAGTGAGTAATTGAAAAAGTACTATTTGCTTTACATAATTAAATATCTTCAAAAAGCAACTACAATCATTCATTCTCTCATTTCTCTTGCTGTTTCACGTAGCCACACCCTTCCTTTCCTTCACGATCGAACAGCACCAGCACCAGCATACAACTTCAAATCCTTGTAATTTCTTGCTCACTTGTCCAAATCTAAAACCGAGACCACCGATCTCTTAGTTTCATCAAGCTCTTCGACTTAGTCCCTTCAAATCTTCAAGAGCTCCACTTTGGTGCCAAGAGGAATCTCCATGGAAGGAGCTTGAGTTCATCTTTTTACGTAGTATTATTCTCCTTTGCTTCAAGGTATGAGAACTCGAAGAAAAATGGTGTTTCCTCCATGTTTTATGTTAACCAAAGGTAGCTTAAAATTCCTTTGGAAAATGAACTTACGTTGTCTGTTGAAACTATCTAAAGAGCCAAAGGTAAATGACTTAGAAAATGTTCTCAAAGAGGTTAGTAAAAGATATACGTACTGCTGTTTGTATTTGCAGGTGAAAGGCAAATATATTGTGGAAATTCAGTGTTTAAGATTATTGCATTTTAAGAGCCTAAGTGCTATGCAAATTTAAATTGTGCACTATGTTGTTATGTGGTGTATATTTGATGAAGTTTTGAGTATAAGAGTGTACGTAAAATCATTTGGGAAGCTATACATTTGATGGGTGTAAATAACTTACGCAGCAGGACATGATAAGTGCGAGTACGTCAAATTCTGTAGTTCGGTCCGGGACTTGGGGTGTGGATGAATCCCGGACCATATATCAAATTAAGGCCGTGAGCTGTACATAGAGATAGGTCCGGGACTTGGGTCATGTACAAGGACCCGGACCAGCCCTTAAAATCAACCGAGAGAAATTGCATAGAATGGTCCGGGACTTAGGACCTGGGTGAAGTCCCGGACCACCCCAATAAAAGAGACCGAGAGGTTTGCTAAGTATAGGTCCGGGACTAAGTTAGGGAGCAAGTCCCGGACCACTAAAACTTGGTTTCTAGGTTGATAAACGATGTCTAATGATGGGTATAAGTTAGTAATGATGTTATAAGGTTGTATAAGACATGTTAGGTGAGTTGTAGTGACAATTTGGTGGGTGAAAAGTTAAGGTAAAATGGAAGAGTAAAACAAGTTTAAAATGCAAAGTTGTTCGAGAATTGTTCGAGGAACCTAAATGGACATGGTAGAGTGGACTCCGGCGACAGGTATGGTTTTCTTGCAACCTGTGTCTACCGGATTACACCGGCTTGTATGCCAATGTTTTTTGTGTGTTTGCCACCTTGTAAGATAAAACATGAAATGAGTTTATAGTAATTCATTTATGTGGCGAATCTGGTCACCAATACCGTTTAACCTCAAATAGGGTTAAACCTTAGCTAACCAAATCTAGGTACACATGAGATATCGGTATTCGGAGTTAACGACCCAAACCTTGGGAACGTTCTAACCACGGCTATGCGTGAGTTAGTGTGTATGGTTATTGTTTGCAGGTGTGTGAACCTCCCTTACATGCTTAACACGGTTGTGATACCGAATGGTGTGTGGATGTGATAGGTTCCATAATGGAGCCTTAACTACTTAACTATAAGTATATGTGTACTAATGGGGGGTGAGGAGTCCGGTCATGTTCCGGCCACGCGTGTGATGGACGGGAGTCGATGTCATACCCGGTTCGACTCTCTTGGTGTATGTTAGGTTGTTTACTCATTGGGTTTCCAATCTTCCCTTTAGCTTAGCCAAAGCTATGTTACTGACTCACGTCGGTTTTCTGGGGCATACAATGGTTGTTCGGTGTGCTTGGTTTACTGTACCCAACGCACCTTAGTGTTAAGTTATCTGTTCATTTAAAGAAACGGTAGCAAGTTATGGAACGAGCTTATCATGAGTTTGGCAACATTCTCTAGGCTCTAAATGAACTAATTATGGTTGGGTTGGTTCCTTAAGAGAACCGTACCCGTTGTATTATGTGTTATGGATGTATTGCAATTCCTATTCGGTGTGAAGTTATATGTGGTAAATTGTGGATTATGGTTATGAATTCAGGTTTATAAAGAAGCGTTTAAGGATAATTTGATTGATGGGTAAATGTCGTCTGTTAAGGAAGTAACTCCACTAAGAGGAGAGCCACTCTAGGGTTAAAGGAAACAATGTTGATTTGTTATGTGTGGATGTGTGGATGTGTTGGGTGTTTGTTAAGCCCTATAGCTGGGCGTATGCATTGTGTTGTGTGTTTATGGTTTACATGCAGGATTTAAATATAATCAACAGCATGCTAAGACGACAATTAGTTGTGCGTGGCCCGGTAGCATGCGGGCTGCGGGATTACCATACCAGCAAAGGTGCTGAGCCCCTTGGGGGCCACCCTTTTCTCCTTTTTCTATTTCAGGTACAAGGAGCTGGAAGCCGTTCGAGAGTAGGACGGGGTAGATGTTTGTACATTGGTAGCCCTTTAATGGTGTATGTATTATAGGTGTAGTAAGACCGAATTTGTTATCGGCATTGGTTAATGAATACTCGGTACAGTGGGGGATGTATATGTAAATAATTGTTGGAAGTGGAATCAGGATTGTATGGTGTAGTTGCTCGGGGATCTAGTCCATCAGACCGATATAATATGTATGTATTAGCCTTGTTAGCCACGTGGGTGGTTAACGGCGTGTAACACCAACGGATTAAGTAATGTGATGGTTTATGTTTCCGCTGCAGATGGTTATAAAGTGCGACGTTGTGGATGGGGTGTTACAAAAAGTGGTATCAGAGCGAAGTATCGCTCTGATGACTGAATTACCGAGCTTAGGAAGTACCGAGTTAAAATTTTAGTACTTTGGGTTAGGGTTGAGTGATAGCGTGAGAGATACGCTCGTTAGGAACTACCAGTGAATACTGGAAACCTACAATCTCCATCCCGCCCTCCACAACCCCTATTTTATGACTTGGGAAGGAACGCCAGAGAGATGAAAGCCCTCTCTTACCCGGGAAGACCCGGTCTGGCTGTTATTAACTATCTTGTAAGTATGGGGAACCTGTCATACGGTAGATCTGAAAATTAGAAATCCCGGAGACGGTTCCCAGGTGAACAACTGTAACCGCACTTGATAGCAAAGAATGGAGAATCTGGTGTAAGGAAGAATGAAATTTCCAGCAACCTGGGTCGACATGCCGAGCAGTCGAAAACTACCACTTGTGCAGGCAAGAAGAAATAATGAAACCCGAGACGAGAGTCTACGGGATGGCAATGTTAGGTAATGGCACCAACGGTATACCAACCGACAAAGAACTACAACGTAGTACCCAAACAAGAGACAAGTCTCAGTAACCACGACAAATGCGTGGAATGGGCTACGAAGAAGATACAATAATAAGTAAAAAGGGGTCTCCCAGAAGGGGAAACACCCTAGTAAATGTTTATTAGAGGAGGACAATGAGAAGTTGTGCAGGAGATTAGTTATCAATTAGAGTATCCAAGTAAGGGCCCAAAAGGCCACTGAATACGGTGCAGACAAAAACAGTACCGCAGCCGGTACATGTTGAACCGACAGCCAGTTAACAGGGCGCACTTGCCGTGGCAAGTGCAGCTATAACAGGGCTGTTCGAAGAAAAAAAAAATCGACAACTACAAACTACTTAGTAAAGTACCCAGGAATTTAATGTGATCATCGAAACCGTGGAAGGGCTTAACAGCCTAACCTTTGTAAATGGGAATATATCAGTCAGCAAGAAGCTAGACTTGGTTAAGGCAAGAAGGTGTTGTGAAACCAGGAGAATTTTTCTTTCAAACTCAGATATTTCAAACTCTTTTCTTTCAAAACCAAATTCTCTTTTAAACCAGTACTCCTTTTACCCTTCTTTCAAACCAGATTACCTTTGAATAACGGACGGAAACCGGTGAACCCGAGGGTAGCAACCCGACGGTATGGATGGAGTTCAGAATAATATAACGATGGATAAACCTTCCCTGGAATGAGTTCGGGAAGCACGGAATGTATATTGTCAGAGGACAATATAAGGGAGTTGACAACAGAATACTTCACCTAGGCGTGTGACGGACACTACGAGTGTACCAACTGCGTTGTGGGACGACCGCACTCCGATAGGAGCATGTGGGCCTAACAGACCTACTTATGGGTTAGTCGGGTAAGTAGTAATGTATCAGTATGATACCCCATATATGTATACGAGAAGAGTCCGAAACACGGGAAGTAGTCGACTCCATACTACGGTCAGCAGTAAAAGTCAAGTAAGAACTAAGGATTATCACGAATGGTCGAAGTGAAGGAACCCAGTTGAGAAGACTAAAGGAATTGGTAAATTCGTCCAAGAGAATGTGTAGAGTCAAGAAGTGCGAAGAGCACGGATGGTTATGCAAAGACATCACGTATGTCTTAGGAAGTTGAAGGAATGAGACATGGTAGCTGGAACGAATACCCAGCTAAGGAAGTAAGAAGGCATAGTCTACTGAATGTACTCATAGGTGAAAGTTAAATGTAATGGCATACCTTAGTAACACCCAGGAGTATCCTTGAAGGGTGTTTGGGATCAAACATTGTTGGATGGGGGGCAACGTAACAGAAACGTAAGAAGGGAACCCACTTAACAGTAGGACCCTAAGTTGCCAAAGAGACAACTTGGAAGGAATCGAGATGTGACGACCTTGTTAAACCATGTAATGTCGTACAGAAAGGTAAATGTGTGGTAATAGCCTTTAGTGAGCAGAGCTCGAGGCAGTGGCTTATAAGCCACAAGCGAGATAGGTCATGTAATTGAATCAATTATAGAAGTTTATGTTGTACAGGAAAATAAAGCGGAGAACGAACCACTGCTTAAAGAGTGGGGATACCTCTAGATATGGTGAAACCGCGAGAGCGGTAGATGTGTGGATCAAGTTTAGGAAATATGTGGAGGATGAACCATGTTGTTATTACCCCAGGATGATTTGAATAAAATAATACGAAAGAAAGTGTTTGTAACAGTGGTGTAGACAGGAAGAGTACTAAGTCTGTAGCAACCACCATAGGTGGTGATGTTAAATGTGTAGCGAACAACGCTTAAGAAAATAAAGGCTCGAGAAATAGTGTATGCAGAAATCAGCCAAACGGGTGGCCGAATATAATAACGGATGCAGTGTAAGTTGATGTTGTATAATGAAAGAGGATACGGTGTGTACTAAGCGACCGTTGTATAAATATTATTAAGGGATGGTAACAATTAAGCAGAGTTGTGAGTTAAACCCAGTGGAGATACAACAGTAAGTTATAACGAATAAGCTGGACAGTAAACCAGTAGCCGGTATTATGAGATAAGAATCTCAGTAAAACACAGTGTGAATTCCTATTGCAATCGCATGAGAGATTTACTGCCAAGAGTTACGCCTCTGCACTCTGTATGACTGAGTGTTTTGGTATTGCGTTTGCGCAATAACGATCGAGTGGGATTAGGATTTGGAAGATGATAATTGTGGAAGGCGAACAAAGAGAATTATAACACTATAAGACCGAGGCATATGAAATGCAAGGTCATATCAATGAAATGATACTGGTACAGAACTAAATATGGAAGCAGGACTGGCAATAAGTGACTACAGTAGCACTAAGTATCAAATATCGGTATGAAATATACCTCAGGTGTAGGAAATAACTGAGAGAGCACTACACATCAGGTAGTAGCTCAACCTCAACCGGCAGTAAGTCGAAAGGAATTGAGGCAATAATTGAGAAATACATAGCAGTATACACTGTAAATTGTCATGGAGGTAGATGAAAGGTTTGTAACTCACCGAATTCGCTCACGGTAAGAGATACCACGCTTCGGTTGAGAAACCATGGTTACCAGGATAAGGGTAATACATAAGAGGTGTACAGTACAGTAACAGAAAGAGTGGGGAAAACTAGCTCTATGAGTACCAGAGTTGTGCAACAGAGGCCAGCGAGCCCATGCATCGAATATGAATAAGTGGCTAGTAATCAATGCCTAGAAGCCTTATAGGCCAGGAACGAAACCGGTAATGAGTTAGATAAACTCCAATGAGAATCCTTGGTTTAGGAACTAAACCGCTAAAATGGTCAAGATCCTTTAACGGACCGCGTGGAAGTTAAAACACTTCACGACGGTAGAACATTTTTAACACTATGTTCAGTGGTTGATTACGTGGGCGTAATCTCTTTTAAGGGGGGTAGAGCGTAAAACCGCTTAGTGTGTTTTACCGTACAAGTGTACGTGAACTATGTTGTGCATAGCACAAAAATAAATTGTTATGGTGGTTGGCATGGTTAAATGGTGGTAATTGCGCACAGAAGATGCGAAATACTATTGTGGTAGGTGTGACTACCTTGGTAATGGTTGTGGGTAAGTACAAGTACTAAGGAGTAAATAAACTCCTGGGGAACTAAAGCCCCAATGGTGTGTGTTAGCATAATACCAAATGTAACACGATGTATTGTATTTTGATTAAAAACATGTATATATATATAGTGTGGTGAGTTACGAAGGGTATGAAACTGACATGGAACTTAGTAAGAATTAGATTCCCTAGGTAACTTGATTAAAAGAGAATGGAGGTAATTGATAGACTAAGTTCTATCCCTGGGAGATGTAATGATTATGACTAGAAGGATCAAAAGATAGAAAGTGGAATATGCTTGAATTAATTGTTGGTTGAAAATGAAGTGGGAGGTGGAACTTGATTTGCATGCGATCAAGGGAAGCCGAACACAAATTGGGGTGGAAGGATAGTTCAACACTGATGCTGATCACATCAGGGTTGGATGACTTTGAAGCTCCCTATAAGTGGTCACAAATAACACCATTAAGAAAGGATGCAAAGAGCATAAGTTGGACTTGGAGTTGTATTGAATTTTCAAAAGGGTTTTCAATAGGTATTTCCAAAACAGTGGATTGATATTTTGAATAAAGGATTCTCCTGTTTACTTAACCTGGTAAAGAATATTTTTGTAGTACTTGCTCACGAGCTGAGGACGTATGAGCCTTTGTCTTCGGACCGGTGACATGAGAAGTACATATGTTAAAATTAAGTGAATGTTTTGATCTCCCAAAGGAACGGGGACCAGCAGGTGTCCATCGCGACCGGGTTCTGTGGGGATCACAGTGTATATGTACTCAACGTGGGACTCGAGCCCATGAAGAGATGGAAAAGGTATTTCTATTTGTTATACGTTCTAAGGCATGTTGTGTGGTATGTGTAATAAATGTTACTTTGACCATGAGTCTTGATGTGGTTCAGTTCTGAATTGATTATGTTACTTGGGCCTATGAGTCCAAAGGTGGTCATGTTACCCAGACCTGAGAGTCTGAGGGTTGTTATGTGAGTACAATACTATTAAGGTACCCGGACCATTGAGTCCGAGGTAATCATGTGAGAATGATACGTTATGGATGGATGTGTATGTGAACCCGGACCTTCAAGTCCGAGGTTGTGGTGTAAGGTGTGTTGGTTATGGAAGTGTTTTATTATATAAGTAATTCCCGTATTCTAAACCAATGATATGTGGGAAGTGTGAACTTCGGGGACGAAGTTCTTTTAAGGGGGGTAGACTGAAATACCCCAAACCTTGGTATGTTGTTTAAACGTTAAATAATAAATTATTAAGACTAAAAAGAGTCTTAGTAACATTGGTAAACAATTTAAAAGATAAGTAAATACAGTTAAATGCCTTAAAGGCAATAAAGGGCGAAATATGCTCTAAACTTGGGATGGTCTTGATTAAGACTTAATAAACTTACCAAGACCTTACTTTTATTAATGAGCCTATTAAATCAATTACCAAAGAAAACCGAGCTTGAAAACAAGTTAAAACACAAAATGTGCTTAAAGGAGTCATAAAGCACGTTTTTGAAAAATTGTCTTGTAAATGAGTTTTGAATGGCTAAATGTCCATCATTACTCTTTAATTAATATGTGTACTATTTAGTATCACATTTGGAAGTTTAAATTAAGGGAAGTAAGAATTGCGTTTTACGTGTTTGTTATTATGAATAGTAACTAAAATAAGCTAGTTTGTAACATATGTTAACATATGTAATTTAATTGGCAATAAAGACTTAACCCCTTATATGAATGGGGGTGGTTTGCATGTGAGGAGTCGTCACTTGCTTGCTGGTTGAACAAAGATAAGAAGATAAGTGAGTAATTGAAAAAGCACTATTTGCTTTATATTAAATATCTTCAAAAGCAACTACAATCATTCATTCTCTCATTTCTCTTGCTGTTTCACGTAGCCACCCCTTCCTTTCCTCTTTCACGATCGAACAGCACCAGCACCACATACAACTTCAAATCCTTGTAACTTCTTGCTCACTTGTCCAAATCTAAAACCGAGACCACCGATCTCTTAGTTTCATCAAGCTCTTCGACTTAGTCCCTTCAAATCTTCAAGAGCTCCACTTTGGTGCCAAGAGGAATCTCCATGGAAGGAGCTTGAGTTCATCTTTTTACGTAGTATTATTCTCCTTTGCTTCAAGGTATGAAACTCAAAGAAAAATGGTGTTTCCTCATGTTTTATGTTAACCAAAGGTAGCTTAAAATTCCTTTGGAAAATGAACTTACGTGTGTCTGTTGAAACTACCTAAAGAGCCAAGGTAAATGACTTAGAAAATGTTCTCAAAGAGACTAGTAAAACATACGTACTGCTGTTTGTATTTGCAGGTGAAAGGCAAATATATTGTGGAAATTCAGTGTTTAAGATATTGCATTTTAAGAGCCTAAGTGCTATGCAAATTTAAATTGTGCACTATGTTGTTATGTGGTGTATATTTGATGAAGTTTTGAGTATAAGAGTGTACGTAAAATCATTTGGGAAGCTATACATTTGATGGGTGTAAATAACTTACGCAGCAGGACATGAAATGCGAGTACGTCAATTCTGTAGTTCGGTCCGGGACTTGGGGTGTGGATGACATCCCGGACCATATATCAAATTAAGGCCGTGAGTTGTACATAGAGATAGGTCCGGGACTTGGGTCATGTACAAGGACCCGGACCACCCTTAAAATCAACCGAGAGAATTGCATAGAATGGTCCGGGACTTAGGACCTGGGTGAAGTCCCGGACCACCCCAATAAAAGAGACGAGAGGTTTGCTAAGTATAGGTCCGGGACCTAAGTTAGGGAGCAAGTCCCGGACCACTATAAAACTTGGTTTCTAGGTTGATAAACGATGTCTAATGATGGGTATAATTAGATGATGTATAAGTTAGTAATGATGTTATAAGGTTGTATAAGACATGTTAGGTGAGTTGTAGTGACAATTTGGTGGGTGAAAAGTTAAGGTAAAATGGAAGAGTAAAACAAGTTTAAAATGCAAAGTTGTTCGAGAATTGTTCGAGGAACCTAAATGGACATGGTAGAGTGGACTCCGGCGACAGGTATGGTTTTCTTGCAACCTGTGTCCTACCGGATTACACCGGCTTGTATGCCAATGTGTTTTTTTGTGTGTTTGCCACCTTGTAAGATAAAACATGAAATGAGTTTATAGTAATTCATTTATGTGGCGAATCTGGTCACCAATACCGTTTAACCTCAAATAGGTGTTAAACCTTAGCTAACCAAATCTAGGTACACATGAGATATCGGTATTCGGAGTTAACGACCCAAACCTTGGGAACGTTCTAACCACGGCTATGCGTGCGTTAGTGGTGTATGGTTATTGTTTGCAGGTGTGTGAACCTCCCTTACATGCTTAACACGGTTGTGATACCGAATGGTGTGTGGATGTGATAGGTTCCATAATGGAGCCTTAATTACTTAACTATAAGTATATGTGTACTAATGGGGGGTGAGGAGTCCGGTCATGTTCCGGCCACGCGTGTGATGGACGGGAGTCGATGTCATACCCGGTTCGACTCTCTTGGTGTATGTTAGGTTGTTTACTCATTGGGTTTCCAATCTTCCCTTTAGCTTAGCCAAAGCTATGTTACTGACTCACGTCGGTTTTCTGGGGCATACAATGGTTGTTTGGTGTGCTTGGTTTACTGTACCCAACGCACCTTAGTGTTAAGTTATCTGTTCGTTTAAAGAAACGGTAGCAAGTTATGGAACGAGCTTATCATGAGTTTGGCAACATTCTCTAGGCTCTAAAATGAACTAATTATGGTTGGGTTGGTTCCTTAAGAGAGCCGTACCCGTTGTATTATGTGTTATGGATGTATTGCAATTCCATTTCGGTGTGAAGTTATATGTGGTAAATTGTGGATTATGGTTATGAATTCAGGTTTGTAATAAGAAACGTTTAAGGATAATTTGATTGATGGGTAAATGTCGTCTGTTAAGGAAGTAACTCCACTAAGAGGAGAGCCACTCTAGGGTTAAAGGAAACAATGTTGATTTGTTATGTGTGGATGTGTGGATGTGTTGGGTGTTTGTTAAGCCCTATAGCTGGGCGTATGCATTGTGTTGTGTGTTTATGGTTTACATGCAGGATTTAAATATAATCAACAGCATGCTAAGACGACAATTAGTTGTGCGTGGCCCGGTAGCATGCGGGCTGCGGGATTACCATACCAGCAAAGGTGTTGAGCCCCTTGGGGGCCACCCTTTTCTCCTTTTTCTATTTCAGGTACAAGGAGCTGGAAGCCGTTCGAGAGTAGGACGGGTAGATGTTTGTACATTGGTAGCCCTTTAATGGTGTATGTATTATAGGTGTAGTAAGACCGAATTTGTTATCGGCATTGGTTAATGAATACTCGGTACAGTGGGGGATGTATATGTAAATAATTGTTGGAAGTGGAATCAGGATTGTATGGTGTAGTTGCTCGGGGATCTAGTCCATCAGACCGATATAATATGTATGTATTAGCCTTGTTAGCCACGTGGGTGGTTAACGGCGTGTAACACCAACGGATTAAGTAATGTGATGGTTTATGTTTCCGCTGCAGATGGTTATAAAGTGCGACGTTGTGGATGGGGTGTTACAGCAACAAAAACAGAAAGTCAGTTATAATGTTATAAGGACCAATGCATAGAAGACGCATGGTCATACAATGAAGGGGTAAGCGTACAACACTAAGTGTGAAGGCATGATTTCAAAAGAAAAATTAGTAATCAGTGACTACAGTAGCACTGAATACGAAACATAGGTATAGTATATACCTCAAGTGTGGAAACGACAGAGGGAGCACTACATATTAGGTAGCAGCTCAACCTCAACCGACAGTAAGTCGGAAGAACCAACAAAGAGACGTACCTGTATACACAATGAATTACCAGAAAATTGGATAGAAAATTTATAACTCATGAAATTCGCACACGGTAAGAGATACCACACGTCGATTGAGGAACCGTTATTCCCAAGATAGAAAGGATAAATGGGAGATGTACAACACATCAAGAATAACAAAAGGGATAACTAAGCCCTAAAATTATCAGAGTGGTGCAGTAGTAGAAGCTAGTAGACCATGATTCAAAATTGAACATACCTAGGGATACGAGTCCTCACAGGCCAGAAGCGAAACCGGTGATGAGTTAACCGAACTCCAATGAGAATTCTGGATTCAGGGACTAGACCGTCAATATGGCTAAGGTCCTCTGATTGGAACGCATTGTATAATCAACCGCGTGGAAGATAAAACACTTCACGGCGGCAGAACATTTTAAACCAAGGTTAAGTAATAACATATGGTCGATTACGTGGGCGTAATCCCTTTTAAGGGGGGTAGAGCGCAAAAACGCTTCGTGAATGTTTACGTACAAATGTACGTGAACGATGTTGTGCGTAGCACAAAATAATTTGTTATGATGTTGGGTATAACACAAAATACTTGTTCTGATGATTGGTGCGTATGGTACATGAACTTACGTATTCATTTATGGTTTAATTGTGGTAATTGCGCAAAGAAGATGCGAATACCATTGTTATAAGTGGTGTGTGAATATAAGTGTATGGGAGTAGAGAAACTCCCGGGGGACTAAAACCCCGATAGTGTATGTTTATTTAAGACAAATATAGTGATGTGTATTGTGATTTTGATAAAAAATATATATAACATACATACATATATAATATATATATATATAGTATTGTGTATTTTGATTTGATATATATATATATATTATATATATATATATATACATAGATATAGTATGGTGATGTATAAATCGGTAGGAAACCGGTGAAAAACATAGTGAGAATAAGATTCTCTAGGTATGTTGACTAGAGGCAAATTGAGAATAATTGGTGGACAAAGTTCATCCTTGGAGATGTATTGCTTTGTGATTATGATTAGAAAGATTAAAAAGATAGAAAATGGTAAATGTCTGAATTAGTTGCTGGTTGAAATTGTAGTGGGAGGTGAAACTTGATTCCCGTGGATCAAGGGAAACCAAACACAAATTGGGGTGGAGAGATAGTTCAACACTGATGCTGATCACATCAGGGTTGTATGACTCTTGAAGCTCCCTATAAGTGGTCACAAATAACCACATTAAGAATAAGATGCAGTTAGCATAAATTGGACTTGGAGTTGTATTGCGTTTTCAAAAAGAATTTTAAATTGGTGTTTTCAAATTTTCAATTGGTACTTGCAAGGCTTCAATAAATATTTCCAAGATTCTTAAATGGTATTTTCAAAGGAAGGATTTCTTTTACTTGACCTTGTAAAAAGATTTTGAATTAGTACCTTTCAAATAAAGGATTTTGTTCTACTTAACCCCATAAAGAATAATTTTGTATTACTTGCTCACGATCTGAGGACGTATGAGCATTTGTCTTCAGACCGGTGACATGAGAAGTATATGTTAAAAATGTATGTGATGGTTTTGAATCTTCCAAAGGACCGGGGACTAGGAAGTGTCCATCGCGACGGGTACCTGTGGGATCACAGTTTATGTACTCGGCATGGGACTCGAGGACTGTTATGTCTTATAGTCTTTAGACCGAGCCCATGAAGAGATGTAAAAGGTATTTCTGATTGTTATACATGCTAAGACATGTTGTGTGATATGTGTGGTATATGTTATCCAGACCTATGAGTCTGAAGGTTGATGTGTTATCCAGACCTTGGATCTGAAGGTTTATGTCAAGTGAAATTAATATGTGAGATTCGTGTTCTAAAGTAATCCCGGTATCCTAATTAAGTGATGCATGGGAAAATTTGGAACTTTGAGGACAAAGTTCTTTTAAGGGGGTAGATTGAAATACCCCAAACCTTTATGTGCTAATTAATTAAGTAATTATGATTTTCTAAGGCTAATTAAGTCCTTAATAACTTTGGTGAAGAAAGAGAAACCAAAAGATAAAGGAAACACGTGAAAGTCATAGGATGCGAAAACGCGTATTTAAATTATCTTAAGAAGTGTACAACCTTAAATAGGTTTATAAATAAATTTTTATACCCTAATTAAACCCTAAGAACATGTGGGAAAAATTCTCGAAGAAAACGGATCTAAATAATGCGTTAAAATGCTAACGAAGTCTTAAAGCGTGTTTTTCGAGAAAACCCAAAAACGTGACTTTAAACAGTCAAATGACCCCGTAATAATTATAGTTGATCATATAACTATAATTAAGCATTAACGGAAGCTTAGTAACCAATAAAATTAAAGAAACGAGAAAATTCAGGAAAACGGGCCCGGTTAGTGAATAGCGCTAAACCGGGTAAATTAACGAGTGTTTATGTAAATAACGAAAAACGCTCCAGCTTGTATTATAAAAGAGGTCCATTTTTTTACAGTATAAATCAGCTCTCTCACGCTCTTGACTAGTTAGCTAATTTAATAAGTCAAAAAGCAATAAAGCAAAAAGTGAAAAAGTGACTTATACCCCCACCCACACTCTCTCTCCTCTCATTCTTTCCTTTCCTCACGTGAAGCCCCCTCTCTTCCTCTCTTTCCTGGTACTTCTTCTTCCTCACGGTAATATGCAGCTCCTCTTGGACTCCCATGGCTACTCCACTCTCTCTCTTCATGCCCAAGCTCCATTTAAGCTCCAAATCAAAAACAAATTACATATTTGAGCTCCTCTCATCATCCTCTATCTTTCTCTTTTTTCAAAATTTCATAAGGATGAACTTCATCTCCATGGGTTTTCCCCATTTTAAGAGAAAAGGGCACCATCTTGAAGCTTGGAGTCCCCTCTTTCATTAAGGTAAAAATCTTCAAGAAAAATTCATTTTTCTTCCTTCTCCTTTGGTGACCGATTTTTCCCCTCTTGTAATGCCTTGTTTTCTCCTTGATTTTGAGCTTCATTTCAACCCTCCAATGGTGGTGGGAACCCCCTTTTGATTCAAGGCTTGAAACCCCTCTTAAAAAGCTCCAAAAGGTAAACCCTAACTTTGTGCTTTAAGCCCTTTAATTGGATTAGAATTTCCTAAGGGTTTAAATGGTTAATTGAATCCATTTTTCTGTTTTTTGAATTTTGGGATGGAGTTTGGCAACTCCATTCCCACTTGGCCGATTTTGATCTTGGAAGGGAGAAGAGGAGAATGGAAAAGGAACTTGGAAGATTAAGGTAAAAAGCTTACCTTAACACTTGTTTTAATTGTTTTAGAGTTTGAGATGGGTAAACAAATTAATGAACCCAAATTATGGATTGAAATCTATGTTGGAAATGTGTTTAGTTGATTTTATAGAGATTTGTGAAATTAATTGTGAATTAAGGGCCTTGGAGCCAAGCGTTTGGAGTTTGTGAATTATATTGTTGTTTGGTGGATTTTGAGGAAATGTTATGTGCTGGTAGGACCCTTATGGGTGTGGCTAGATTAGGAATGTAAGTTGATGTGAATTTATGGATTGGAAAGTGTTAGGTTTATAGGGAGGTTATGGAGAAATTTTGGTAGAAAAATAAGTGTTTTAAGATGACTTAGTGAATTGGAGAACCTAGGTGTTTGTAGTGTTGCATAGAGTGTAGTGGTAGCCTTGAATTGGTATTTGGGAAACTAGAAAGAGAAGGATAAAAATCTGTAGCAATTTACATATGAGGAGCTTAGAAATGCTAGAAAAGAGTTAGTGTTTATAACTTGTGAAACAAGGAGTAAATGTGGGTTTTAGGAGTGCATTTATGTAGGAATGATTTGTAATGGTCATTGATGGATTTGGTGAGGTTGGTAGGAGGTAAATCTAGCAAGAAGAAGTTAGAAATGCATTAGTGGGCAAAGTGCACAATGTGGGAATTGATTTTTGTGAATTTGAACAAGAAGTGGGTGGTGAATTGGACCAACGTTTTAAGAGTGTTTAAAGAGTGTTTTAGGGTGTTTAAACATGTAGAAAACATGTGAAAAGATTATGGAATGATTAGGTGTGGATTAAGGTTGGTTTAGGGGTTGAAAATTGAACTTTTATCAGCTTTTTAGCAGGGTCCGGGACCTAGCCCTTGTATAAGGTCCCGGACCAAGCTTAAAAATACGCCGAAAGTTAAGTTTACAGGTGGTCCGGGACCTAGGTCCAGGACCAAGTCCCGGACCAATGTCAAAAAAGGGCCGAGAGTACATTTCAGAGGTGGTCCGGGACCTTGGGTCCGGACCAAGTCCCGGACCAGGGCAAAAATTGCCTAAAATGTGTTTTAAAGTGTTCCAAAGGTGGGGGATTGATGGGTAATGGTTTTGGATGTTGTTAAGGCCTTGTTTGGTGACTTTTAAAGGTCCTAAGAAGTATAAACAAGTGTTGGAAATGAGTGAGAAGTAAGGACTTAAATTGACAAGAGTAAAACTAAGTATAACGGGGCAACGGGTTAAGTACGGGAGTGATAGTAGTTTACATACCGTATAACCATGATGTTAATAGAAACGTTTGAATAATAATACCAGTTGTTTGGAAACTACCTGAGGAGCGTGGAGTAACGCGTTAAGAGTAAATCCTCAGGGACACGGTAGAGTAACCCATGGTGTAAGGTATGGTTTTCTTACAACCTGTGTCCTACCGGGTTACACCGGCTTGTATGCCAACTTGTTTTTTTGTATGTTTGCCACCTTCTAAGATAAAACATGTAATGAGTTTACAGCAATTCATTTATGTGGCGTATTTTAGTTTCCGGCACCGTTTAACCTTTAATATGTGTCAAACCGAAGCTAACCAACTCTAGTATCACTTAAGAGATCGGTGTTCAGACTTAACGTCCCAACCTATAGGAACGTTCTAACTACGGCTATCAGTGAGTTACTTGTATAATGTGATTGTGTGTGATGTGTGTTTCCCTTTGTGGTATGCCGTTAATTAACGATCGTTGTTGAACATATATGACGAATGGTATAATACGTCCCTTGGTTGTTTAACTAAGTTGTAACACCTTATGGTGTCATGTTGTGATAAGTTCCATAAGGGAACTTCTAATTAAAATATATTATGGGGGGTGAGGAATCCGGGGTGTCCTGGTCGTGCACGTGTGTTTGGGAGTTGGTATCTATAGCTGAATTAACTCCCTCTCTGTTTTGGTTGTTTTCCTAATTGGATTACAATCACCCACAAGTATAATAAGAGACTTTCCTATCTTGATTATATTTTCGGGGCTAGGGGGTATGTGTATGGTGTGATCGGGCTTATATTAAGGCCGACACATCTAAGTAAAGTAAATGTGTACGGTGTGTTCGGACTTATATTTTATCCGACACACCTTAAGAAAAGTTACGTTCTCTAAGAAGAACGGTGCTACGTTGTGTATATGTTATTATGTGATGGGTGTTGATATGTTTGTGTACGTTGATTACCGAAATCAACCCGATGTTAATAAAAGAGGTAATTAAGTATAACCCGATTAAAAGGGTATGTGTCGTCTAACAAGGAATAGCTCCACTGAGGTAGATGATAAGTGTCCAAATGAGCATGATTTATAGGTGTATTTCATATATAATATTAGCACTTTTCTTGCTCATTTCTCCACTTCGGTTAGTTTTCCTCTAGTTTATGTTTTATTGATTATCTCACAAATTTATTGGTTAAAACATGAGGAAACACCAGGCTAGGAGCAAAGTACACGAAGAGACGAACGCATAGGCGCAAACGGCTCGAAAAACGGAGTCCAAACGAAGAATCTAGAGCCGGTCAAAGTTTGTCCGCATGGTACCTCACTTGTGTCCGCCCAAAAACAAGGAGGACACACAGGAGGACACTCACGAGGACACTTAGGCGGACAGAATTTGTGTGCGCATGATGTGTCCTCCCAAAAACAAGGAGGACACACAAGAGGACACAACGCGGACAAGACACAACACACAACCCACACAATGCAACCGCCCCATTTTCAGGCGGACAACGAGGAGGACACCACGCGGACGCGTGTAAAAATTCCAGATCTGAGACGCGAACAGTTTTCTTCTTCGCGCGCCGTCTGCAACTTACCTCCACCGACTGTCTGCAACTCGTCCACTGTCTGCGCCTACCTTAATTCACGCCTCTGCACACGCTCTGTCCCCTTCAATCAGTGAGCAATCAATGAGCTCAATCTTCCACCGCCTCAATCATTTGCTCGCTCACGCGTCTGTCTATCTTCTCTGCTTTCTTCTTCCTTTTTCTATATAAACCCACGAGCTTCACCCAATAAATCATTCACCAATCCACCACCAATCCATCCACGACCCAACTTCACCACTTCACACATTCATCCCATTTCTCTTCTCCCGTATTCTCCATTTTATTTATTTTACATTCCACAAATTCACCTCTAGCCCTACGTACACAAAATAGCAGAGTGAGACGGAGTGATTACGGATGATTTCTATTACTCTCGTCTCTATCTATCTATTTAATATGTTAGGCTAGTTTACGTTTACTCTGGGAATAGTTATTATGTATCTGTATTAATTATGCAATATTTCTACTGGTTTATTTATATACAGTTTGTTACGTTTTAAAGGTTATCTCGCCTATTTAATAAATCTCATGAATTTATTAAATTGCTTTACTAAGTCTGTTTTTAATTTCATCGGTTAAAGCAGATGGGTTAATTAAACCGTAAAACTGGGGGAAACTTATTTTCATCGTTTAAGTTAGTACTCAGTTGCAAATGTAATTCCTCAAATACTCCTCTGCCGTTTGCAGGCTTTTGCTTGAGTTTTCATCGGACCTTGCATTACAGGTGAACGAGTTCTTATGAGTTTTCATCGGACCTTAAGAAAATAACAGGAACCTTGCCAAATTATTAGAACCAAATTAAGAAAATAATTATTGGCGCCGTTGCCGGGGACTAGTTTATTCTAGTCCCTAAGCCCCGGATTATTCACTTGTTATATTAGAATATTTTGTTTATATTATTTTTGTTTGTTGTTTATATTATTTTTTTTTGTTGTTTATATTAATAGTCTTTTATATTTTTGTCTGTTTTATTTTGTTGTTGTTATATTAATTATCTTTCATATTTTGTTTATATTTATTTTTGTTTATATTATTAGTATGTATGTTTTCTAATTTGTTATTGTTTCAGTAAGTTACGTAAGCGAAAAAAAAAACGGAACAGAGGTCTATCCGCCCACCTGTCCGCCTCATTTCCAAGCGGACTCACAGGCGGTCAGCTAAGCCTTGTCCGCCTTGATGCCAAGCGGACGTCCAAGCGGACGTCCCTATATTCAAAAAAAAAAAAACACCGCGTGTCTTTATCTCTGTTCTTCCCTGAACTTCCACAATTCTCCAGCTCGACCCACAGACGACGAAGAGAAGAACAAGCTCGGGACTCCACTCTATCACTGAACTACTTATATTATTATTGTGTTGTTTCTAATCATTTTATTTTCTAATCTGTTTCAGTAGTTTTGTTTTATATACAAAAACAGAAAAAAAAACTGTACACAGCAAATGGAAGAAGCGTTTGAATATTGGCAGGATTTATACTGCTCCGAATGTGGGGGAGCTCATGATTTTGAGGATTGTCTCATAGTCCAAGAGCAACTCTGGTTAGAAGATCAACCATACTACCTGGAGAAAATCGCTCAACTACTAGAGCAATCAATGAGCGAAACTGTTCAAGAGGTAGAACACCCCACTACAGACGAGCCACTCATAGAGACCCCTCCCTGTCAAATCAATTACCGCTATTTTCCATCCTTCTCTATAATATACCCAGACAATGAGGATACTTTCATCCTCGAAAATGAAGAGAAGAAATTGCCATCACCTCCCGCCAAGATATCCAAACAAAACGCCATTATCACCTTCAAAGAATTAACTTTCTCTGAAGATAATAACGAGCGTTCTTTCTACAAGCCTCACCTACAAGAGGATGATGTTTACATCCTCCAATTTGAGGAAGAAAAACCATCTCCGCCGGGTCTTCTGTTAGAACTACGTTCCCGGCATTACCTCCTCAAACACCTGATTTTGTGGAGTATTAATTTTCTTATTTTATATGCCGAGGTAACGTTTTGTTTTGATCCAGGATAACGAGCAGGCGTCTAGCCAAAGACGTTAAAGAAGGGCAGCTTCCTGGGAGGCAACCCGGGTGTACTTTTATTTTATTTGCTTTATGCTCTTTTAATTTTCAGGTTCTCTTTAAATTTTATTTTTGCTAAACTTTAAACCCCGTTTTCAGTATGGTTGCTTCTAGTGTTTTATGCAGGTGCACCTCCATGTGGACACCGCAACCAAGCTACGCTACTTGAGGCTGAAGCTCAAGTGTGGGGGAAACTCCTAAAACGCAAGCAAAAATAAAATCAGGGGAGTACCAGTTTCTTTAATTTTGCTTTTATTTAAATAAAAACTGCAGAGGAGCGTTTATGTGCGTAAATGTTTAATTGTGACCTTTGTGTTATCTCTATTTTATGTACTTACCGAAAAGGTCTTCTGAAACCTTCCCTTGTTTTTCTGGTGAACAATGAGGACATTGTTCAATTTAAGTGTGGGGGAGTGTGTCCTTTTCGGTGACATTTTGTGCTTAAATGCTTAATTTCTCTGCTTATCTTGCGTTTGTCCAATTCAATATTATGGACCCTTTATATGCGGGTTGTTCTCTTTAAGAATAAATATTGTTATGAATTGTAAGATAAATGGTAAAATTTTAAAATTTTGATTACTTTTGAGGAGCATTTTATATGCGGTGTGACCAAATAATCTGCAAATGGTTGGATTTTATTGCTCAGGGTTTCTTTCTGTCTTCTCTCTTAGGGATTGCTAAGGGGTGCTTCTCTGTTAAAAAAAAAAGAAGAAAAATAAAATTAAATAAGGGACTCATGAGACACCATTGGTAACCAACAAAAGAGAGTTGAGTGTTCTTAAATACAAAGGCATGTTGCCTAAATTTTCTCATCTCTTATGCAAAAGTGAAATAAATGCATAAATCTATTCTTCCTTTTGTTTTCTCCTCAATGCCCATTCTTGAGAGAAGTTGGCCATGGTAAAAGTTCTCAGAGTCACCTAAGCAAAAGAAACATTGAAGTACCTTAGATCATACCCCGAAACTCTATATTTTATTTTTACCCTGAGCACACCTATGCCACCAGCAGTTAATTTTTCACACTCCTCAAAAAGTTTAAAGATCATGTTTATCCTACCCTTCATAATAATATTTGTTAGTGTTGAGCATTCCCTACTTACTTGGGTACGTGGTTTTGCTTGAGGACAAGCAAAAAGATAAGTGTAGGGGTGTGATAAGTGTCCAAATGAGCATGATTTATAGGTGTATTTCATATATAATATTAGCACTTTTCTTGCTCATTTCTCCACTTCGGTTAGTTTTCCTCTAGTTTATGTTTTATTGATTATCTCACAAATTTATTGGTTAAAACATGAGGAAACACCAGGCTAGGAGCAAAGTACACGAAGAGACGAACGCATAGGCGCAAACGGCTCGAAAAACGGAGTCCAAACGAAGAATCTAGAGCCGGTCAAAGTTTATCCGCATGGTACCTCACTTGTGTCCGCCCAAAAACAAGGAGGACACACAGGAGGACACTCACGAGGACACTTAGGCGGACAGAATTTGTGTGCGCATGATGTGTCCTCCCAAAAACAAGGAGGACACACAAGAGGACACAACGCGGACAAGACACAACACACAACCCACACAATGCAACCGCCCCATTTTCAGGCGGACAACGAGGAGGACACCACGCGGACGCGTGTAAAAATTCCAGATCTGAGACGCGAACAGTTTTCTTCTTCGCGCGCCGTCTGCAACTTACCTCCACCGACTGTCTGCAACTCGTCCACTGTCTGCGCCTACCTTAATTCACGCCTCTGCACACGCTCTGTCCCCTTCAATCAGTGAGCAATCAATGAGCTCAATCTTCCACCGCCTCAATCATTTGCTCGCTCACGCGTCTGTCTATCTTCTCTGCTTTCTTCTTCTTCCTTTTTCTATATAAACCCACGAGCTTCACCCAATAAATCATTCACCAATCCACCACCAATCCATCCACGACCCAACTTCACCACTTCACACATTCATCCCATTTCTCTTCTCCCGTATTCTCCATTTTATTTATTTTACATTCCACAAATTCACCTCTAGCCCTACGTACACAAAATAGCAGAGTGAGACGGAGTGATTACGGATGATTTCTATTACTCTCGTCTCTATCTATCTATTTAATATGTTAGGCTAGTTTACGTTTACTCTGGGAATAGTTATTATGTATCTGTATTAATTATGCAATATTTCTACTGGTTTATTTATATACAGTTTGTTACGTTTTAAAGGTTATCTCGCCTATTTAATAAATCTCATGAATTTATTAAATTGCTTTACTAAGTCTGTTTTTAATTTCATCGGTTAAAGCAGATGGGTTAATTAAACCGTAAAACTGGGGGAAACTTATTTTCATCGTTTAAGTTAGTACTCAGTTGCAAATGTAATTCCTCAAATACTCCTCTGCCGTTTGCAGGCTTTTGCTTGAGTTTTCATCGGACCTTGCATTACAGGTGAACGAGTTCTTATGAGTTTTCATCGGACCTTAAGAAAATAACAGGAACCTTGCCAAATTATTAGAACCAGTAGAGATAGCTTAATTATGCAGATTATATTAACCTGACCCAGAGTTCCATTTTATTTATCTGTCAACTTAGTTTATTCTATTCTTTCTTTTTATTTATTTTACAAGTCAATTAATCCCCCCTCCTGTGACACGCTTAGGTACTATTATATGTACATTAGTCCCACGGTTCGACATCCGGTTGCTTACATTTTCACTATACTACTGCGACCGGGATTTGTTTGCAGCCCGACGTTTATTTTTAGTTTTTAATTTCTTTTCTTTTAATTTTACACCTGCTCTAACCACTCACAATATAACGTCTGCAGTAGAACCCCCAAGGGTCAAGGAACACAATAATGTGATCTAACCAATGTGATGTGTTAACCTTATGTTTGTATCCTTATGATTGGATGTGTGTGAATTATAAGCATGTTATGTATTTACAGTTTCTATGTATGATTTAAAAATAATCAACCGCATGCTTAGACGACAATTAGTTGTGCGTGGCCCGGTAGTATGCGGGCTGCACGATTACCATACCAGCAAAGGTGTTGAGCCCCTTGGGAGGGCCCCCCATTACTTTTCAGGTAAAATGGAGCTGGCAGTCGTTCGAGAGTAGGACGGGGTAGCTGTTTATACATGGATAGTTATTTAGTTTGTTTATGTAGTTGTAAGAGGTGTAAGACCGAAGTTCGATATCGGTAGCTGAAGGTATAGACTCGGTACAGTTGTAATGTAAATGTATTTGTTTCAGTTTAGAAATGGTTGGTAATGTAAAGTGTAGTGCTCGGTAATCTTGTCCATCAGACCGGTACACTATGTATTAGCCTTATTAGCCACGTGGGTGGCTAACGGCATGTAACACCAATTGATTTAGTCCGTGTTTATTATGTAATTTCCGTTGCGATTGATGGTTAAGTGTGGTGTTATTAGTTGGGGTGTTACATCAAGTATGGAAAAAATAAGAAGAACACAACATTCAGCAATGCCTGTTCAGGATCTGAAAATTCTAAGTTAGAAGAAGTTTCTGGGATGAATCCTCTTACTTCAGAAAGAAAGAAAGAAAGACTTGCGGTGCAGTTATTGTAATAAGAAGGGTCATGTTGTTGAAACCTGTTATAGTAAGCATAGATTTCTTAAAGGTTTCAAGTAAGGAAAAAATAAGAAGAACACAGCATTCAGCAATGCCTGTTCAGGATCTGAAAGTTCTAAGTCAGAAGAAGTTTCTAGGATGAATCCTCTTACTTTAGGATTTACCAAAGAGCAGCTCGAGTTCCTTTCATCTCATTTTGTCAGAGAAAAGAAGGAAGACTCTTCTATTTGCAGCTTTACAGGTATTAATAGTGAAGAACTTGTTTATTCTCACTGTTTAAATACTTTTGTTCTAGAGGAAAAACATCAGAATTTGTGGATTCTCGATTCTGGAGCAACTGATCATATTTGCTGTGATTTAAAGTTCTTCAAGGAATATGGTAGTGCACCTCAACAGAGGAGAATTAAGATGCCCGATGGTCATTTTCAGAAGGTTTTAATCACTGGAACAGTTGGATTCATAGAAAGTTTTCAAGTGGACAAAGTTCTGTTTGTATCAGGCTTTCAGTTCAATTTAATTTCTGTTAACGGACTGGCTAAGTAGCTGAACACCCTGATAAGTTTCAGTGCTGATATGTGTTATATACAAGACCCTTTCCTAATGACAAATGAGGTTATAGGGCGTGTGGATAAGAACCTGTACTTACTCAATAAAGATCAACTGCAGCACCTTTTGAAGCAATGGGGTCCTGGAGTTTCCTCAAACAAACAGATCCTTACTTGCAGTGTTAGCTTTGAAGATTGGCATCATCGACTAGGTCATATGCCTGTTTCAAAAATGAAGAAGTTGAATTTGATTAAGGAGTGTGATTGTCTTGCATACTTTGTTTATGATCCTTGTAATAGAGCAAAAGGACACTGTCTTGTTTTTCCTGATAGTACAAGTCAATCTAAAGCTTTGTTTGATTTGATTCATGTTGATACTTGGGGACCCTTTAAGGAGATCACTCACGATGGCTTTGGTTATTTCATTACAATTGTGGATGATTATAGTCGATGCACTTGGGTGCAACTTCTTAAGAGGAAGGGAGATGCTTTCTCTGTGTTGCAATCCTTTATTGCTATAATTAAAACTCAATTTAGTGCCTCTGTCAAAATTGTCCGTACTGATAATGCACTTGAATTGGGTTCTAGCAATCTTGGAAAAGCATATTTCAATGAGAAGGGGATAATTCATCAGGTGAGTTGTCCTTATTCACCGTAACAAAACGGTAGAGTTGAAATGAAGCACCGTTTTCTTCTCGAAACAGCCCGCGCCTTGATGTTCAAAAGCAATTTACCCCTTGCATATTGGGGAGAAAGTGTATTACACGCCACTCATCACATTAATAGAATGCCAAGTCGAGTTTTAGAGTTGAAGACTCCTTATGAAGTCCTTTTTGGGAGACAACCTGGTTATAATTTACTTCAATCCTTTGGCATTTTTTGTTATGCTACCGTCACAGGACAGAAGGCTGATAAATTTGCTGCTCGATCCCAGGCATGTATCTATCTTGGTCAGCCAATGCATCAAAAGGGTCATAAGGTTCTTAGTTTACAAACACGCCAAGTGTTTGTTAATCGGGATGTCATCTTTCATCCCACCATTTTTCCTTTCAAACACATTCGACCTCATTTACATGATGATCTTAGTCCTTTTATTTTTCCACCAGATACACCTCTTTTCCCTTCTGATGCAACTTTCATTGATGATTATTAGTTTGATAATTTTTCTGCTTCTGATAATACAACATCTCCTGAAGGCAACCGTGTTACTATCCCTGGCCCTCCTTAGTCCTCATCTAATCCCACGTTACCACTTCCCTCCACAGATACATCTCACCCTATCCCAGATGTTTCTCCACATCTCAGGCGCTCTACACGCCCTACTACTTTACCTGGCTACCTCTCTGACAATGTTCTTCACAATTCTTTCACTACTCTCACAGATATTACACTTCTCACTACCTTTCCACCTTCTCTTTTTCCCATTCCTCCTCTTTTATTCCCTCTGAACCCCATATTTATGAGATTGCTGCTACTGATCCTCTCTGGGTAGAGGCTATGCAGAAAGAAATCTCTGCCCTTGAGGCTAACGACACTTGGGAGCTTGTACCCAATCCTTCACATAAAAAGCCTATTAGGAGTAAGTGGGTGTACAAGGTGAAGTTGAAAGCAGATGGGACTGTTGAGCGTTTCAAAGCCTGTTTGGTAGCGAAAGGGTTTTCTCAAAAGGAAGGATTGAACTATCAGGAAACGTTCTCGCCTGTTGTAAAATTCACCACTGTTCGAGCTTTCCTCATTGTTGTTGTCAAGAGGGGGTGGGATGTTTCCCGGTTTGACATCAACAATGCCTTTCTTCATGGCTTGTTAGATGAAGAAGTTTACATGATTCCTCCCGAGGGTTACTTGGCTCCTAGTGATTCAAGGGTTTGTCGTTTAAAGAAAAGTCTTTACGGACACAAACAGGCGTCCAGGCAGTGGTACACACGTTTGTCTATCTTCTGGAAATCTCACGGGTTTATCCAGTCTCTCAATGACTACTCGCTATTTGTCAAACGCTGCAATGACAGAGTGACATATTTGATTGATTATGTCGACGATATCTTGGTTACACGGAATTTCCCTGATGAAATTCGCTCGCTCAAAACTACTCTAGATCTTCAGTTCAAAATTAAGGATCTTGGGCAGATTGGTTATTTTCTGGGCATGGAATTTATTAAAACAGTTCAAGGCTATGTCATATCTCAACGGAAGTTTATGCTAGAAACACTCAAAGAGTTTGGTGAAATAGATTGGAAATCTGCTCGAGCTCCTCTCGAGTATGGTATTAAATTGGAGCAAGGCCAAGGCACCCTTCTGTCTGATCCGTCTTTATTCAGACAAATAGTTGGAAAACTCAACTATATGACACACACATACGCCCAGATTTGTGTTTTGCTGTACAATATCTTAGTCAGTTCATGGCTCATCCTACTGATTTTCACATGAAAGCTGCTCAGCACACTCTAAAATATGTTAAAGGTACTATTGGATATAGATTGATGCTTAACAATTCTAGTTCTATAGATCTGATTGGGTATTGTGATGCGGACTGGGCTTCGTGTCCTACAACTAGAAAGTCAATATGTGGTTTCTTTATCACTCTAGGTGGTAATCCCCTCTCCTGGAAATCAAAGAAGCAACACACAGTTGCTTTATCTTCAGCTGAGGCTGAATATCGTTATCGCTTGGCTCACCAGGTTACTCTATGTATTGGGGTTAGAAGATATTGAACCCGTGGCTCTACATTGTGACAACAAAACTATAGTTTATATCGCCAAGAATTTGGTCTTTCATGAACGAGCCAAACATATAGACATTGATTGTCATTATGTCCGTGAAAAACTACAACAAGGCCTGATTTGTGTCAACCACATTGCATCTCAACATCAGCTTGCTGATCCGTTGACTAAAATTTTGCTGGAAGTCAATATCTCCCTTTATTCCCAGGTTTCAGTTTACTCCAGACCACGACTAGTCTTTGGTTCAGGACACTGCATTTCATTTCTATTGCTTTAGTATAAATACATTTTCTGTTTCAGTAGTCTGTAATAACAAAACACTCGAGCTTGCTAGCTCTACTCTATCAAATGCACTGTTCTATTCATGGTTACACCCCCTATCTCTCATTTCAATTCTGCTGCTATTTCGATAGTAGAGAAGACAATAGAGATGCTCATATATGTTAGCTAGCTTAGAAAGATCGACTAGGTAGTTCTGTAGGAAGACAAAGAATGCATGTGATTAAACTTGGTTATGGAAACGTGATAATCAAGTGTCAGCCAGATAATATATAAAAAAAAATTCAAACGGTCTAGGCTTAGCTCCATGAACCAGGTAACAACAAAGTCTAGCTAGAAATAGAGTGAAACTAAGGATACATCTCTAATAACACTAGCTAAGTGGGGAGAACATTCTACAAGGTACCTTAATTAACCCTTAAGACGTACGTACTAATCTTGATCCCCGAGAAACTAACTACCTAATTAACTTCTGACGACAAGACCCATTACTACTAGCTACCTAAGCAAAATACACACACACACACGTACGTAGCGGAACATCCATTAGTCTACTTTTTGGAATAAGACTCTAGTGATGTGGTAATCCACCATACTCGGAGAGCAATATGCTGAGTAATAGAAACTCTTGGATATAGCTAGAAAGACACGTCTGATACTAGTATGAAGTGAGTAGCTGCTGGTTTTGAGAAGCGCTAATTCCATCAACTTGTGCATCTGCAATTCCACTACTTCTGTTGGGATATTAATGTCATTTGTGACATCGCAATAGTCATCATCATCATTGCACCTCCCTTGCTTCTGTTTGTTGCATATATACATGGTAATGAGACAAGTACAAAGAGGGAGGTAGGTTAATTACATTCAAAGCAAGCATAGTATAGCTATATGTTAGTTTTTTTTATAATTGGTATAAGCCATCTATTACATAATGTTGGAGTACCAGGTGGATGGGTTACTCACCTCGATGAGGAGCGGAGATAAAAGGTAGCAGATTTGATTAGTGCATTCTAAAATGGAATGCAGATTAGAGTTGAGATAGTAATTCCCATTCTTCATCTCTTTATCCAGCTTCTCCTCCTCCTCCTCTATAATCCGGCTATTCTCCAAGGATGAAGATAGTAGGATGCTGACTGCTAGCAGCTCTGCCTCACCTTTGTACCTATCTCCTTCTTCTTGCCAGGTCAGCAACCACTTCTCCCACTATATATAATTTGTTTTGTTAAATCAGTCAGTCAATCAGTCAATGTAGGGTAGATAATACGTAGTATTATGCTTAAAACGTACGGGTAGAGAATTAATACTCACAGCTTTGCCAAGGAGGTTTCGAATATCATTCCCATTAGTGATTAGTGCGTCCAAGGAAAGCTGATTAAGTGTGTCTATCAGTAGGTCCACTGGGCCTTCTCCTCTCCTCGTACTGTCTCAGTCCAACAGCAGGCCCAATCCAAAAATTAGCAATTAGTGGTTAACAAATACGATTGGCTAGTCATAAGTACTTTACCACATAATCATAAAATATAGTTTCCTTTTCTGGAAAAGATAATTATATTCTGGTATACAGGCTACCTGCGCCGTCCGACGTAACATTTTCCTCCATAACTTTGTAGAAACTCATTTGTAAATCCCTTACGTTCCTCTACGGTTGCCTTCCCATTGTTAAAGTAGGATGAAATGAGATGTACCATCGCCGAGGTCTTTGTCCATGCCAGCCTCTCGTTTGACTTTTCCGGCTCGAAGATACTAGCCGCGGCTACGAAGTAGGATTGTAGTAAAGCTCTTCGGTTTAAACCGTACTCTTTCAGGTTGTGATCAGTGTACCACCTTAATTTAATTAAAATCAATTCAAATTATTATTTTATAACAAAATAGGTATATAATTTTTTTTTGAACAAAAAAATAGCTATATAATTTTAAAATAATACCATTTGAAGGGAAGTACCTTGTTATACTGTCCCATTCGCGGTTGTGAACGGTTTGGCAATTGTTGTAGTCTAGTTTAGCAAGCTCTAAGTAGGCATTGTTATTCACATTAGGTACCCTGTAGTGTTAATTATTAATCATGGTATATTATACAGAGAATGAATTGGGTAAAGTTGAATGATAATGACATGTGACATTGATAACACTAATAATATAATGTAAGTAGAGTAAAAAAAAAAAGGGGTTACCTACCTGTAAAGAGTCTTTCCTATCCAAATGTCCTCGTCGCCGCCATACTGTTCAATGTAGAATCTTGCTTCAATACGAGGCAAGCTGGCAAACCATGGCATGTCCAACGCATACCCCACCTTCTCGAATATAATCAAATATTAACATTAGATTCGGAGAGAATACAATTTCATCATCAAATTACGACAGTATTATTTTATTCCCTAATCTCAACAACATTAAATAATAATAATAAAATGTTATGTTATTAAAAAGGATCGAAAATTTTGTCTGTTTTCGAATTATTCAGATCAGTTTAGTTTAATATATATTGGGAGAGAGAGAGAGAGTCGACAATATTAATTTAATATACACCAGCGCCACCACCACCATAACATTTACATGTGACTGGTTATTTATAACGGGATGATAACCTTAACGTTTTCTAAAAATAGAATTGAATTGAATGATTTAAATACTCGATCGATCGTCTGTAGTAGTGTACAGTCGTAATTATAGAAAAAGCATAATCTATAAAGTAACTAATCATATAGTATTATATAGTAAGTAATTAAATCACTTACTATAGCTTAACTAATAAAAATAATAACGTAAACGTGCGGTAATATATGATCACACTTTTTCATACATATGAAGACCAACGAGATTTTGATTTGATAGATATCTCACCTCGCCAGGTAGATCTTTGGTTATAACCCATTTATCAAGAAGCTGATTGGAAGCTCTCTTCTCGGAAAGGTAATTAGAGGCAAACCTCCTGGCTTCTTCAAGGATTGTCTCACCAGGAAACTGTAGCTGAGAAGCTCTTAATAGATTGTACATTCCTGTGATTGCTTGTGACGATTGCCCAACGAAACAGAAGAATTCCCCGTCTTTCTTGAAATTATGGAATACATCTGTAAATTAATTGATTTCTGATTAGGGACTAATTACTCAACGTTGACATTATTAATTTAGTAGTAGTAGTTAATTAACATAGAAGCTAGGAACATAAGTAATAAAAAAAAGAAATAAAAAATTAAAGATTGATTTATCACCAGGAGAAACTTGATATCCATGCATTCTTAAGAGTCTGAATCCCATTGCAGTATCATCAATGTCCTGGACATCTGAGTTGCTAGCCCAGCAAATTCCCTTCTCATTCCAGTGCCTGCACTTAAACAACAACAATTAATTAATGTTGTCAAATTGCAAAGTGCTACTACTATTACTAAAATTAAAGATTAATGTAGCTAGGTATTAGTAACTGAAATTAGTGATCAAATTGTAACACATATATACCTGTAAACATAATCCATACACTCTTGTATCTCAGATTTGAAGAACCGGCATATCCCAAGTCGCTGCAATCTGTCCACTACCCAGATTCGTTCGAACAAATCGATGGGATAAACATTAGGGACTGCATGCATGCGTATACCAACACAACATCATCATCATAAGTGAATAGATTAAATAGTAATTAAGATGCTTATAAATTTAATTTCTTGTTGTTAATAAAAGAATGGGTAACGTTCAAGTAAAAAAATTAGTAGTAATTAATAACCTCCTCCATTGAACTTGTGAACAACATTGTTCAAGTATCTCAAGCAGTTCAAATCTTTAGTGTTGATGAGTGCAAAGGCAGTGGATGATGGAGAGAATAAAAAGGACCCATCTTTACTCTGCAATTTCAGAAGCTTTTCCCAGTCAAGAAGACGGCTAGTTGAAAACCCTTCTAGACTATGCAATAGTGTTGTCGCCCTGTTGTGCATTATTCCTTGTGGTATCCTACATCATATCATCAATAACATCACAGATTGCATATCTATCTAAATCTATATATATGACAACCTTAACTTTATGAACAAAATTCCAATGTTACGTGGACAGAAATTCCACTTGCATCCATGCATTGCAGGTAGATTAAAGGAATAGTCATATCATCTTTATCGTATATATAACAGAACAAAACATTACTGTTTTTGATATTACAATATCAATCTCCTCTTTTCTCCAATTTCTACTATTAGTAGAATCTCTTTTGGGTTTCCTTTTAGAGACAAAGATAAGATCATTCAATGTCCTTCTTACTTTGCTTTTTATATCTATTGCTATACCACCTATTATCATCACTCACTCACTCTAGCTAGATCTTTATAGTAGTATATCGGGAGATATATAGTATGATTTTTTCTTCTTTTTTTATAAGTGGCGAAACCAGCAAGCAACGATATATAGTTCAAAAGAAAGTATATGAGTTTTTTTTTAGAGAGAAAGTAACAAAAGAAACATACATTGTTGTGATGGGAATGAAAGTAATTAAACTTGGGAATTGTTCATATACTACTACCCACAAAAGAAAGAAAGAAAGAAAAAATAAAGGTAAGAAGAGATTATTACTCCTCCATTAATTCTCACCTTGACAGCTTTAGTTCTCTTTTAGCATATATGTCATCCACCGCTCGGCGAGACTCATCCTCTTTTTCAGCTTGAATTTCGAGCCCTAATCCTCGAGCCATCTCGATTAGTGATGGGAAAGCCATCTCAAACCCAATTAGCATGTGTTCTTCCTCCTCATCACCCAGCTTTCTCAGATTCTTCCTCATGAAATCCATCGCTGCATCGATCGAGTTATAATTAGTACGGCGCAGACACAATTAATTATACTTCCATTACTATATAAAAGTACCTTTCTCGCATTTATCCGGATACAAATCCCATGATTTCAGAGCAATTAAACAAGCTAAAGTATTAATGAGCCGGTCATGGGCTTGGAAGGTGTCTTGTTCACCCCACGAACCGTCGGGAAGCTGGTTGTTCGCAATCCAATCCAAACTAGAAGGGAACTGAGGCTGCTTGGTTTCTGAATGGTGGTCAACTTGTTTGACTAGGGCGACCCAAGCAGTGTCATAGGGTGAGACAGTAATTTCACCCTTTTCCATTGATCTAAGTTTTGACTTAATCCTTGCTGCTCGATTGTTGATCTCCTGCAATACCTGTGATTGTACTATATATTATGTGTTGGTACTATACACTATGTAGTAGTATTATACAAGTGCATGCATGGCATATAGTCATAGGAATAGACATATATAGATAGTATTACATATGATGGGACGTCATGCTCTATTTGGAACTAGCGTGGAGCAATAATAATTTGTCATATAATTGAGAAAGGATATGATTACTACTACTACCTTTCTTCTACTAACGGAAAGGATGTCATATGGTGTGCGAACAAAAGTACGAGTCAAGAAAAAAACTGGGAATTACCTAATTTTGTTTATTAAAAAAACAATTTACTCTAGTTTATGTTAACAAATTAAAATTAAGTTAAAGTAAGTATCTTCTTGCTTTTGGTCAATTTGACTAAAAAAGATAAATACATTTAATTCTACTGTAAAAGAGACTGCAGAATTCAACTGTAAATAGTGGCAGAGACAGACAGAGCACACAGACATTAAATCTCATGTTAAATTTAAAAAATACTTTAATTATCAAATATAATTAATCTTTTGTTCTATTGCATCAGATGACAAAAATTTTCTTTACAATATCATATTTTTTACGGGATTAAAAGAATACTTAAAGATTTTTTTTTTTGTAATTATATGCAACCGAGAGAAAAAAAAACTACCATTAGCGAAAAAAGGGAAAAGAAAAAAAGAGAAAAACAATCAAAAAATTATCCGTCATCTCACTAACAAATAAGAAGAAAATTAGTATGTGTCTTTTCTACCAGCGGAAATGATGTTTATAGGGTGTACGAGGACAAAAAGACGAGTGAACGAGAAAAAACTAAAAATTTCCTTATTTTATTTATTTAAAAAAATTAATATTCAAAATTTTTGTTAAGAAAATCACAAATAAATAAAAACTAAAATCTTCGATTAAGGATCTAACTTTTGGTCAATTTAAGTAAGAGAATATTTAAAATAAAAAAATTTATTGATACAGTTAATACTGACAGAGACAGGACAGCTGTAATGTTCAGACTGTTACTTTTGTCCCGTGTATCCTATAAAATTTAAAAAGAGACATAACTACTAAATTAATTTAATCTCTTCTTCATTGCACTAGATTAGCAAAACAAATTGTTTACAAATCACATGTTTTACCGGATTTAAGGAAACTATTAAAAAATTAAATAATATTGCAAAGAAGAAAACTGTTGTTACCTAAAATAAGGAAACCCCCAAAAAAAAAAGCAATGAAAGAATTACACCCCAGTATCTGTGGGTAGTAGTATTATTTTATACGATGATCACCTTAAGATCGCATGGGGACTGTTGGATAAGATAATCGGTACGATTTTCATCATGGTTGAGAGGAACCTTGGTATCAAACAACTTTAACATAGTATTAGTAGTAGTGGGCTGCTGCTGCTGAAGATCATCATGAACAGTCTGGAGCACTACATCTGAAACCCTCATGGGTTTGCAGACACGGCCATGTGTTAAAACTTCCCTTTTATTCAGATTATTATGATGATGATGAACAGTGTTATTACTCGGTGAAGCAGCTGCTCGGTTGTTGTTGGTGGTGGTGGTGGAACCGCTGTTGTTTGGGTAACTGGGTTCCATATTGTTGTTACCATTATCTTTATGACAGGATCTGATTGGGGTTATCTTCCATGGTCGACGGTTGTTGATGGAGGAATGGTGATTGTACGGCGTCAGATGTTGGTTCTGTTTCGGAATATGGAGTTGCATGGCTATGGAAAATGATTTATATGAGCAAGTTAGTTATGATACATAATTAATAAAACGGTTTGGAAGTAATGAATGAATAAGAAGTTGTTTAAGTATATATGTTTATTTAGTTTACTTACATGATGCGGCGGGTATTGATGATAGCGGTGAAGAAAATGGAATCGGGACAGAAGAAGATGAAGGTGATGATCCTTTGAGTAAGTAGGAGATTGACATGGTGGCGTTAGCTAGTGTGACTGTTAGACAAGATATATTTCCCCGGCGACCGGTTTTCTATCTGATCACTGGTCTGGTTCTTAGCTTTTGTAGGGAGAGGGAGAGGGAGAGGGAGATAGAAGGTTATAGAGAGAGAGATTTGAAGCTAGAGTGAGAAGCTATGAAAGAAAGAATTTGAAGAGACAGAAATGAAGTGGAAGTGCATGGGATGGGATGGGATGGGATGGGATCAACTGAATTTATATGTGAAAAAGATGAGCCATAAAGAAGATATATCTATGTCGCGCTATCTGTCTTTCTCTCTCTATCTCACACACACACACCAAAAAGAGATTATTCCATTCATCGACCTGATCCGCACCGCTACTTTTGTTTCATCTACTGCAACGCTTGTTCTCTATGTGTAAGCTGCTGAGACCCATATTTTTTTTTTTTTTTTTGTTACTGCAATGAATCACACACACACACTAAAAAGAAACTCAAAAGTAAGGTACACCATGCATTTACCCCAGTGGACTAGAAAGACTACTACTACCGACGAGAAACCCAACGTTACTGGAAAATCACTACCGACCAAGGCTGGCCGGCCGGCGACCCGGTGTGGGATAAAGTGTGCCGCTCTTAACACCCAATCCAGTACTATACTTCTTCATCTCATTGGTCAACCCAGATTACATTATGGTTAGTCTAAATAACCCTCTTCTCATATATCGTAGTTAGCAGTAAGTAGGACGACCTCATTAACTTCACCACCGAATTAATTCCTAAGGAGTGATTTCACCTGATTCGCATAATTAACATCGGATAAGAAACAAACCGAATTTATCGTTTTTTTTTAAATATCAGTAATTAACTACTCCTTTACTCACTTTATTCTTTCTGCTGCTCAGATTGATTTGTAATTAATGTTCTTGAATTACTCTTGACGTTCTTTTTTTTTTTTTGATAACTCCAGAAATCTTACTATTACTCTGAAAGATCTTCTAATTTACAAGCCCTAAGCACTTTGTTAGGGATATTGTCTGACCAAGTTTTAAAACGTAAGGAAGAGTTATAGAGTTTAAAGCATAAAGCTAAAGGGAAATTACAAGGATTGTGATCAAAAGTCACTATAATACTGTCAAAAAGAGATGTCAAAGCACTCATCCAATCTGAATACTCTTGCTCAGTCCCATCAATAACCTTTTGCAAGGTTTTTTGATTCTTAGTAAAACTAACTTGTATCTCTACTTTCCTGTATCCTTTCTCAATTGCCTATTTCATCCCAAAGTTAAGAGCTTTAGCTTCATCGTTTCCTCTGTCCAGAGTGCTATGTTGGACTTTGTTATAGATCATGATTGGGTCCCCATTGCAGTTTCTCCACATGCCTGCCACAATTCTCTGCTTTCCTTTTGATCTTTGCACCGAACACACAAGCTTGATGCTATCCTGATCAATCAGCGACCAGTCCCTGTATAAATGTTGGGAGAACATAACATTCAAACTTGTTTTCTGATAACTAGAAATATACACCAAGTTACTTTCTACCAGAGCTAACCAACTAGCATCTATGTTATGCCGAGCATATGTCTTAGCATCATAAAGAGCCCACATCAAACTAGCAATATTACACAATTTAGTATTGCTCCAGTGTCTAGCTGCATCACTAATCCATAATTGAGATCTCATATCTTCGTGTTCAGGGATATCTTTGATGTTTGGAATATGAGTCCAGTAACCTACAGCCATTGCACATTCAAAAATGCCATGAGCAACTGTATCAATCATGCCACAGAACAAGCATTTAGGGTCTCCTCCTATTCTCTTAAGCTATGTTAGCTGCACAAGGCACAATGTCCTTCAGGAATTTCCAAAAAAATAATTTTACTCTTGGAGGGCACAAATCTGCTTTGAGTCTAAGTAGAAGCTTGGCACAATCAGACCCATTACTAGAAGAGGCTGAGAGATCATCCTCCAACTCTTGAGTTAGCTTATACGTAAGTTTGACTGAGAATTCCCCATTTTACCTTGATGCCAAGCCCAGAAATCTTGCTCATTTATGTTCAGAGGTAAACTCAAAATGAGAGAGGAGTCCACAGGGAGAAACATTTGATTGATTTTCTCAAGATTCCACTGATTTGCCTGGAAATCAATTAAATTTGCCACTGTATCCTCATCAAATCCTCCTGAGCAAGGAGTATAAAGTCTGAAAGAAAAGGGTCTAGGGATCCAGGGAGACGACCAAATAAGAGTGTCAAGTCCTGATCCAATTTTTCTCCTCGCCCCTTTTCTGATAAGGGGAATGGAAGAAACTAGAGAAGACCATATAGGACTAGCTTTAGTTCCTTTTTTAACATCCAGGATAGAGCAGGAAGGGAAATAAATTCCTTTCAAAACTTTAGCAACAAGGGAAGAAGGTTTAGAGAGCATATCCAAATCTGTTTAGCCATCAAGGCTACATTAAAACTAGCAATTGATCTGAAACCCAAGCCGCCTTCACTTTTCTCTTTACAGATAGCCTCCCATTTCATCCAATGCATACTCTTTTTATTTGTACCTCCTCCCCACCAGAATTTTGAGAAAATTGCATTGATTTTAGCTATGATTCCCAAAGGAAGTCTAAATAGAGCCATAGTGTAAGTAGGAATAGCCTGGAGAACACTAGATATCATGACTGATCTTGCCGCTTGTGACATAGGATTAGCCCATAAAGCAACTCTCTTGCTAACAGCTTCCAAGAGATACTTATAATGTAGGTTTTTGTTTCTACCAACAGAACTAGGAAGACCTAGATATTTCCCAAAACAGGTAGTTTTTGGCACTCAAAAATGCTTCTAATTTGCTCTTTAATGTCTGGGTCCAGCTTGTTACTAAAGACAATATCAGATTTGGATGAGTTGATGACTTGGCCTGAAGAGGAGAGGTATCTTTGGATAATATCTCTAAGGACTGTGGCGTTTTGAACTGTTGCTACACCTCCAAAAACTATATCGTCTGCAAATGCTAAGTGGGTAATATAAGGGCAGCTCTTTGCTAATCTGATCCCATTATAAATCCCAGAGATTTCAGCTTAGGAAATAGCACTAGACAAAGATTCTTGAACCATGATAAACAAGAAAGGAGAGAGGGGATCTACCTGTCTGATTCCTCTAGTAGGTTTGAAAGGCTTACCAGGAGATCCATTAACTAGGATAGAAAAATTGACTATCGAGATGCACTGGATCACTGGCATCAGCCAATTGGAAGGAAACCCCATGTTTGACAGAATCTCAATGATGAGATTCCATTCAAGTCTGTCGTATGCCTTACTGAGATCTGTTTTTAAAGCAAAATGACCCTTCTTCCTAGCTTTACTTCTTAACAGGTGGTGTTGGATCTCCCCTGTTATAATAACATTATCCGTAATGTTTCTACCATTAACAAACCCAGACTGAGAAGGCGAGATGATAAAAGGGATGATGTGCTTAATTCTGTTTGCCAAGACTTTAGCCACTATCTTATAGAGGAAATTACAAAGAGCTATAGGACGGTAATCACTAATACTAACAGCTCATTTCACTTTTGGAATAAGAGTGCTAGAGTAATGGTTAAGAGTATTAGGCATTAGGTTACCTTGCAAGATATCCTTAACTGAAGAAATAACTTACTTCCTATAATGTGCCAAAAAGCTTTGTAGAAGTACCCATTGAAACCATCAGGCGCAGGAGACTTTTCTGATCCCAACTGTTTCACTACATTAGAGATTTCACCATCAAATCAGGGAGATTGTAATTCTGTAACAAAGTCAGAATTTAATCTGCCCTTAACTGCGTTAGAGATAATAAAGTTGCATGAGGGATTGAGAGATTGAAAAATATCAGAAAAATGATTTCTAGATATACTTTCAATACCTTCCCAAGAATACACCATATCATTATTCTCATTAAGAAGGCCGGAAATTTTGTTTCTTCTCTTAGCAGCTGAAGCTTTAGAATGAAAGAACTTGTATTCTTATCTCCCTCCTTTAACCATCCAAATTTAGCTCGCTGCTTCCCCACCAAAGTTCCTCTTTAAGATGAAGTAACTCTATCTCCATTAAAATTCTCTTCCTGTTGCTGACTGACCCATCTCTTAAAGGTTTCTGATCAATAAACTTCAGGTTTGATTGTTTTTTCTTCAGTTTCCACTTGATTTTTGTTATATTCCATCCTTTCCAATTATCAAGTTTAGTAGCACACAAACCCAGCTTAGACTGAAGATCCAGATTCGTTTTCTCCCATACCTCTAAAATAATCTTCAAACATTTACTCTCTTGGACCCATTGATTCTCAAATCTGAAAGCTCTAGGATGAGCTTGGTTTAACCCAAAAAATCTGATATACAAAGGATTGTGATCAGACATCTCCCTCTACCAATGCTCAACAGAGATCTGAGGGAACTCAAAGAGACCATCTTTGTTGCACAAAACTTTATGGATGCGTTCGCCTCGCATTTTATGCGCATTTTTTGACAGCATAAATGTACAACATATGCTGTTTTGGACTCCTTTATTTGTTTTTGCTGTTCGCCTAAAACAACATAAATGTCAGCATAAACGTCAGCATAAATGACAGCATAAATGTCAGCATAAATGCCCGCAGGAAATGCTACTTTTTCGTTTTCGTGTTTTCACTTCCGTTTCTTTACTCACTTCATAATGCAATTACTGTGACTATTGATTTAAAAAAAAAAATTTTACAAGTTACTTTATTTATTACAAATTACATAATGCTTTAAATAATTTATAAAAATAGTATTACATCTTTAGCCAAATTTACAAAAAATCACATTTATAATACAAATCTATAATATATTATTTGTAATACCACATAGATTAATTAAATTAAAAAAACGAATAAATATACACACTTGTTGATATATAAATTAAAATATTAAAATAGTATATAGAAATATGAATGCATATAAATTTATTAACATACAAAGTTACAAAAATATTATATATTATTAAAAGTTATAATTTCACTAAATAAATTCACATAACATTATCAGAAAATTTGAAACGCTTTTTCTCTTTTTTTACACTTTTATATTTGTAAGAATTATAAAATTTAGATAATAAAAATATATTGTTTAGGAGTTACAAGTTTTGCGTAAATTACTCAGAACCCCCTTGAGGATTTGGGATATTACAATTAACCCCCTTGTGTTTATCATAATTATTGGTAACCACCTCAAGGTTAATGTATCTTTGACTACGAGCCCCCAAACTATAACTTTGTTATTAGAAAGTTAACTACGTGTTGATCTATCAACTTAATCACATAAATAATGCCATGCTGGACAACAAAACTGCTTAATCAACATCAACTAACTATCTCTCATCCCACTTTTGATGCATTTTCGAGGGAAGGTTGATATTTTTAGGAAAATAAAAACACAGATTAAGTAGTGTTTTTTGTCCAGTTTGAAATTATTAATGTGATTAAGCTGATAGGTCAACACGTAGTTAACTTCCTAATAATAAAGATATGGTTTGGGGGCTCGTAGTCAAAGATACCTTAACCTTGAGGTGGTTACCAGTAATTATGATAAACACAAGGGGGTTAACTGTAATATCCCAAATCCTCAAGGGGGTTCTGAGTAATTTAAATTTTATTGTTTGTAAATTTTTTTATTTATTTTTACTAACAAAATAAAGTTACGTAGTGTAATATAATAAATTATAATTGTAATACGAAAACGGTAAACGCACTACATATAACTAACTGAACCAAACATGCTACATATATGCTGCACTGCCAAACAGCAGTTTTCAAAACAGCTGCATTTATGCCAGCACATTCCTGCCAGCAAATATGCTGCATTTATGCCAGTGCATTCCTGCTGTCAAATATGCTGCATTTATGCTGCCAAAACAGCCATGCCGAACAGAGCCTATCTAATCTACTCGAAGACTGGTACCTTCCAATCTGGTAGTTAGTATAAGCAGTAGGTAGACCAAAGAACCCGATATCCACTAACTGAGCTTCCTCAACTACCTCTCTAAAAGGGTTCAACTGAGATTCCTGTCTAAACTGTCCTCCCAATTTTTCCTTGTTAAACAAAATTTGATTAAAGTCTTCAGCAATAACCCACGGCACAGAAATCAAACTTCTGAGAGTTCTAATCAGTTTCCAAGAAAGATACTTCTGATTGCAGTTTGCCCATCCGTAGAAACCTGTGAAGTTAAACCACTTACCCCCTGGAAATCTCACTTCTGCGGAAATATGGTGATCTAAGAAGTTACAGATTTTAACTTCCACATTCTGATTCCAAATCAACATCAGTCCTCCACTCTTACCTCTACTTCGAACAGAAAGACCTTGATAACCTTTAAACTTATTAATAATGTGATCCATTTGAACAACAAATCTATGGGTCTCCATAATAAATACCAGCTCAGGGTTGAATTTGATGAGAAACTCTTTAACCCTAGCTACTGCCGCAGGTCGACCCAAACCTCGGCAGTTCCAGCTAATGCAACTCATTTTTCTTGGAAGCCCTGTCCAAAGACAAGGTCTGCCTGATCAAGAGTGTACTCCTTACCCTCAGAGTCCTTTATTATATTATCCCTTGGAGGGGAACCTATAACTAGAGACTGAGCTTTAGGATTTCCTCTTCTAGATTTCCTTTTTAGGGCTGTTTTCTTAAATTTAGGAGGGAGCCCACTGTGGAACAAAGGAGCTTTACCATCCCTATACTTCCTAACCTGGTTATCACTATTCTCACTCTGATTCACCTGATCTGACTTCACAGTTATCCCATCTGCTAAGTCTTCTTCTGTTATATTTTCTCCTGCTAACAGTTGAGTAATATTAAGATCCTGATCCAAAATGCTACCAGGAGGGAGTTTCTGTTTCATAGTAGTTTTCCCTTGGAAGTTTCCAACAGCAGCATTCCAATCAAAAGATTGATAGAATTTCCTCTTGTTTATCTCTTCCCTTGCCCCAACAAAAGCTTCAAAACCCGGAGGAATACTAGGAGTGCCTTCTTCTTCCTGAATATCCAAGCCTTCTTTAGTAAGTTCCTCCGAACCAATCATCATCCTCTGATTCTTCGCAACTTCAGATACTTCTACCTGATTCTCTTTGTTACCCAGCGTATTTTCCATAAGAAGATCATGTATCTGATTCTGCTCTTGATTCTCCACTTGGTCCTGACTTCCTCCATTCAAGCTATTAACATCACTCCTCGTATTCTGACTAGAAAGGGTAAACCTGATCTGTTTTTTCTTTTTTCTATCTAAGACTTCATTAGCACCTGTTAGAAGAAGCTCAATTGTACCAAGAAGATCCTTGTTGAGATCATTCTGTTCCTTTCATCCTCGACAATATTCTCGGACTGCAAAAACTCAAACAGTGCTGTAGGAGAATCATCATACTCATCTCTCATCCAAATCATGTATCTATTACTTTTGACTTGAGCTTTGTCTTTCCAAAGGCATTCAGACGACTGGTGGGTTAGCCTCCCACAAATAAAACAGAACAAAGGTAGATTCTCATATGAGATCCTACAACATCTAGCTTTTTTCCCATCATTAACTACTAACAGTCTACAAATGGGTTCATTAACTTTTATTTCCACACAGATACGGAGCACTTTAGATGAGAGGGGGTTAATCTTGTCAAATGTCCTTAAGAAAGATCCCACCATATTTCCTAGAGCAATAGCTGTGTTTTTATTAAAGTATATCATAGGGAGAGTGTGAATACCTACCCATAATATAACTTTGCATGGGTCATGCTCATCTATATGCAACATAGGATCTATAGGCATAAGAGCTAGCTGTCTGTCCTGGATAGACCATGGACCATTGGAGAGTATGTTTTTCATGTCCACTCCAGAGGCGAACTAAAAGGTAAACCTGTTAAAACCAACTTCATTCACCCTTAAAAAAGCCTGAGGTTTCCGCATCTGGATAGACTGGTTCTGAACAAATTTACTAGGAAGCTTCTTAGGATGCCAGACCTGACCAAACAAAGCAAACTTCAGATCCTGATGATGCGATCCTGAACTGAGCAAATCTCCTTCAAATTTTTCCAATTCAGCTGGGTGAATCTTCATCTTCTTCCTGTTAGCCATCACCTCCTCCATCGTATTACACTTACCAACTTTAAACTTTGAAACTGATACACTCAGAAGAGGGAACTGAGAAAGCAAAGCAGAAATCTTGGGCATACACAGAAACCTGATAATATTGTATGAAACTGTTTTTGACTGAAGCGTAATACCATCTTGTAGTATTGCACGAAAATTACAAGCAATAAAATCGAGTAGTTGAGGATCATTAACTCCAAGACCATCATTACTATTAGTAAGGCTCCTAAAAGGATGGACATAAAGGAAGGAATTGATAGCAACTAGCTTGTATATCACTTTTTATTGGAGCACAAAGTATAACATCTCACTTGTATTAACTCTACCTTGTACGTACCATGTCTTATCATCCACTCCTTACTGTGATCAAAACCACTAATGTACAAGAGATAAGCTATCAAAACTGCTCTAAGCTCCCTCCTATTGGAATCATACTCTATTCCACCTAGCAGTTCCATAGAGACTTCCCAACAGTAGAAAGGAGAGGTAACTCCTGAATCGCACTCAAATCGCCTATCAAAGGGGAGAAACCCAAATGTGGAAAAACCAGTAAGTACTTATGTAAGTTGTAATTGATGTAATTACTCTTGACGTTCTAATATAAGCCTGGTCTAGAAAAAATATAAGGCATAATTTTATGACTGCCGAGTTTATGTTTTTTATAGGAGGTAATAACGGAAATACTAGTTTGTGATAAATGATGTTGTAAAGAAAATTTTAAAGAAAATTTTGGACTACTTTATTCTTCCTATGCTCTTTGAACTGACTGGTAGAGCCAATACCCATTAGCAAGGGTGATAACCCGATACTGGAGCTTTTTGTCAGTTGCTTTAAGGCACCCTAACAAAGTGATCCTGAAAATTAATTTAGCTATCAAAGTAATCCATGCTTTCCTGCAAAACAAATACCAAGGTAAAATAGGGAGGGCTGACGAGAAAGGATTTATCCATCAATCGACTGATAATGAGACTAAGATGATATAAGAGCGTAAGAGATGTAGCATCATGAATGGTCCTACAAGATTGACTTCACCAGTCTCAAGTACAAGTATGAAGTATTGATTTCCATGTTTGCTACCCTTGATGATGGCAGTTTGTGTGTTATTGTTTCTCACGTGGCCATATGGCTCCATTTGATCCCATCCCAAGTCTTTTTGAAGTTAAGGGAAAATTCCCAAATAGTTTTAAGAAGTAAGCATTTATTCCATCTGTGAATTTCTTAAGCCTAGACCTTCATTATTCTCACTAGTACAAAAACGGCCTACTTTGGTGCCCCTATTTCAGCGGTTGTAAAAATAACCGCTAAAACAAATTATTTTTAATTTTTCATGTACCTATCTCAACGGTTATTAACGGAAACCGTCGAGATATATAGGTTATCTTGATTTTTTATTATTTTTTTATTCAAGAGTTTATCTTGGTGGTTCCTTGTTATAATCGCCGATTCGTAAGGTAGAGGGAGACGGTGGAACGCAACGACGATTCGCAAGGGGCAATCGAGAGATAGAGATGTGTGAGGAGGAAGTGATGAAGATGACAATGTTTCTTTGGGTAGGGCGTACACGATACATGCTTTGTGTCTGTCTTCAATTCATTATCTTCGTGTGTCGTCACTAACGGTAATATATTTTGCAACCCAAATTTACCTGCGAACAAGGAATTACATATGATATGTTGTCTTCATTCTCTTCATGTGTAGCTGGCGAATATACATGCTCTGTTATCTTAATTCAGTTGTGTGTAATCTAGCAAGCATACATGCTCTTGTTCTATGTTCATTCTCTTTGTTGTCAGAGTAATTTTGCAACTCTGGTTTACTGGTGAACTAGGAATTACATGGTCCACGCCAACCTTTATTCTTCTTATGTTTGCGCCTCTATAGGATTAACTGCTGCATCTAGCACACCAAATTGAATATTGGGTTTCATTTTGGAACCAGTAATATTGTCTCCGAGGTAATTTTGCTAACCTAACTAGAAAGCATGAAAATACATGCCCTGTGCCTGTCTTCAATCACTTCTTGTGCCTGCACCTCTACAGGTACTACTGCACCTAGCACACTAGATTGAAGATGAGGCTGAAAACACTTAGGAGTTGCTGCACTTGTCACACACCAAATTGAAGACGAGGCTGATAACACTTAGGAGGTACTGCATTTGTCGCACACCAAATTGAAGACGAGGCTGAAAACAATTAATCTCTGAACGGGTAATATTCTCAAACTAATCTTCTTCTCTATGTGATTATAACAATAAAAGTTTTTGATTTATTTTGTCACAACACCTAGTAAAGCAATCAATAAACTTTAGAAGTTGTAGCTAGTGAAGAATTGGAATGATTAAATGCGGTTTGATGATTGAATTTGTATTTGAGTATTGTTTTGTTTTAAAACGTGGTTTGATTATTGTTTCCAATTAGCTAGTGAAAATGTGCTTTGAAAATGTTGGTTTGATGATTTCAATTTTCTATTGTTGCCAATTAGCCAGTGAAGAATTGAATTTGTTTGAAAATATGGTTTGATGATTGAATTTGTATGTAGTTTGGTTTTTGCCGTTGTTGGAAAGTTTTTGTGGTTGTATGACTTTGGTGAGTGCTTAATAATTACGCATGTGATGTTACAATATGCAAAGGCCATGCCGACTTCTTTCTAGAAATGTCTTAGTAATATTGTATTTTGTCTCAATATAACAATTTTTATTTTTCTTTATCAGGTCTCACCACTGTCGCTGCCCGTCTACCATCCAGTCTCCTTCTCCCTTTATACAATGTAAAAACAAGTTAGTAATTTACACTGGTGGAACAGAAGCCTTTAATGATGGCTGATTAATCACGGCTTAAACACAAACCGTGATTAATAGGAGGGCTGGAATTAATTCATGACGTTTATAGAAATAATCATAAGCAATAATCAATCGGAGTTAGGCGCGCCTTTTTTACAATGGACTTTAGATGACGGTTATCAGTAAACCGTAATTTAAAGTCCCTGTGTAGATGCGCACTTTGATGGTTAACGGACTTTAGATTACGGTTTACTGATAACCATCATCTAAACTCCCCGCCCACTGATGGTCAGTGACGTCGTTTTAACCTGACGCCAAATATTCCCGCACTATTTGATTTTTTTGACGCCACGGGTAATCTAAGGACAGTTAATGACATCTTTTTACCAGCTTGTTTTAGCTTAAAAAACTTATTATAAATATGTTGCATAAGTTTGATTGAGTTAGACTCATGACTTAGTGGCCGCGGGTACATGAGTCAACACCATCGATGTGAATTCAAAACCCAGCATAGGCAAAAAAAATTCATGCTATTTATTTTATTTTGTTAGACTTTAGATTACGATTCTACAAAAACCGTAATTTAAAGTCTGACTTTGGATTACGGTTTTCTTGTGAAATACAAGTCCTTTTAACTAGAAAATTTGCCCGTTTACTCTACACAACAGTAACCTCTACTTCTCTCTCTCGCGATATCTTCCTTGCTGAAATCGCCTCCTCACTCCCGTCACCTTAGTAACGGCGATTGCCGCCGTCGCTCCCGCTATCTTTGTCACTCCCATTGCCGCCGATCACCACCGATCTACCACTGGTCGTCGCCGTCAACTCTAACTCGTACAGGGTATGCGATTTCTGTCGATTATTCCCAGTTCTAACTTTGTTCACATATATATGTCGATTGCCAGTTCTAATGCCGTTTCTGTTGATTCCTGAGAGTGTAATGGCAAATGTTCTAACCTTGTGCATATATTTGTGCTCAGATTCACAGTTAATTGGAACCTAGTTCGTGGGCTGATTTCTGCACTAATTGCCAACTTCACTGCTTACTAACTCTAATTTTGCAAACCAAACTGTAAACTGATGTAGTGATATTTCTTTGTTTATTGTTTTGAAGAGTAAATTTGATTTGGTTATTCTTAGCATTTACTTTTACAATTAATACATAGTAGTGTAGTTTTAAAATATAAAATTATTTTATAAGTAATTCTGATGGTGCGTGTGAATTTGATGTTGATAAAAGTGATTTGGAAATGTTAAAAATATAGGGGAGATGCTGTCGAATTTTTGCCACAGTTTAGCTAGCATTTTAACCCAGATTTTTTGATGAATTCTAATGTTGTCGTTTTTTTGTTTATGCATTAGGACTATGACTTTATTTTGGCTTCCGACCTCTATTGTCTTAGCTTTGGCTAATCGTCTACTAGATCAGGTAAGATTTACATATATATATATGTATAGTATTTGACAAACTACCAAACATAGTTATCCACCCAAGATATACCAGTCCCTGTCAGGACTGTCCATGATTGTTAAATATCACACCGAGGGTGTGAATGTGTTTTTAATATGTAGTTTACTGATTATTTTAGCAGTATCTCTTTATTGTTCTTCAAGTGCATATATTATTGATTAATATCATAATATCGTGCATTTGAAGAACTGTAAGGAGATGCTGCTGAAATTTTTAATAAATTACATATTAAAAACACGTTCACCGGTGGGATTTAATACTCATGGACGGATTTAGGTTGATAAGATACAAAAACGTAAAGACTCCACCACGGGTGATGGTATGAAATGGCTGCCTTCATATAAATAGCTAGAAGGAGATGGAACGTTCGTGGATTTACAGCGGAAAGTTGGACGACAAGTTTTTAGAAGAAGTCAATAAGTTATACGCAGTGTTGGCAAACAATTTGAAACCTTTAGACAAGGGATACATATTTTTCTATGTATCGACTGCCAAAACAATTTGAGATATCATGACGTTGAATCAGTTAAGGAACATCTGATCCACCACGGTTTTACAAAGGATTTCCAAGACATAATCTGATGGCATGGTCAGAGCGTGTTCGATGTTATTAAGCCTGACAAAGGGGATAATGGTCAGGCAAACACAGAAACAGAACTCGGAGATGATACTGTTGCGGGTGATCCGGTAGACGTTGCAGTTGACGTTAAGCCAGATTTCTTCGACGACGACATTGAGACAATGCTCGAAGATGTGGAACGACATCACTCTAACACGCCAAACAAGTATGAAAATTTGTTGGATTCATCCAAAACACCACTGTACCCCAGGTGTACCCTACAAAGTTAAGCAAGTTGAGTGTCGTCCTAAAGCTATTCAACTTGAAAGTGAAATATGGCTCGAGCGACGTAAGTTTCACTGCCCTCTTGGAACTATTGAAAAACATTCTTCTGGTGGACAACGTTTTACCAACTACTACGTACTCAGCCAAAAAACTAATGTGCCCAATGGGTATGGAGTACCTGAAAATTCATGCTTGTCCAAATGGTGGCATGTTGTTTTGGAAATCGGATAAATTTGCTGAAAGCTGTTCAGCATGTGGAAAGTCATGGTATCTGAAGAAACGACAAACTGACATCAACGGTAGTAAGAAAGGTTCACCGGCTAAGGTACTGTGGTACCTGCCCATCATTCCAAGGTTCAAACGTTTGTTCTCTGTTGAGAAAGACGCAAAGAATCTTAGGTGGCATTCAGTTTACAGGAAGAAGGATGGCAGATTGAGACATCCCGCAGATGCACCACAGTGGAGAAACATAGACATAAAATTTCCTGATTTTGGTAATGAACCGAGAAACCTAAGGCTAGGCATGTGCAGGGAACACATCTTGTTGTCTCTGCTAATATCAGGTCTGAAGCAACCGGGCAACAAAATTGATGTATTCCAAAAACCTTTGATAGAGGATCTACAACTCTTGTGGAATGAAGGGGCTACGGTTTACGACTCATTCAGCAAAGAGGACTTCAATTTACGTGCTATGTTGTACTACACAATCAATGATTTCCCCGCCTATGGTAATCTTTCAGGCTATTCAATCAAGGGGCGTTGGCGTGTCTAATTTGTGGTGAGAACACTTGTAGCATTTGCTTGAAACATAGTGGCAAAAATGTGTACATGGGCCACCGAAAGATGCTTCCAAAAGGACATAAGTACCGAAAGGAGACGAAAGAGTTCGATGGGAAAACTGATCATAGTGTGACGCGCCAGCCTTTGACAGGTACAGAGATTTACAAAAAGGTGGATAAGATTGACAACAACTTCGGGCCGTCAACCAAAAGTGGTGGAAAAAGTGTCTGGAAAAAGAAATCAATATTTTGGGAACTCCAGTACTGGTAGCATCTGGAGGTTAGACATTGTATTGATGGGATGCACGTTGAGAAGAACGTGGGCGAAAGTATTACTAGCACCCTTTTGAACATAAAAGGAAAGACAAAATATCATTTGAAAGGAAGGAATGATTTAATTGAGTTGGGCATACGCACAGAGCTTGGCCCATAAGAATGTGGAAAATGCACCTTCTTGCCTCCTACCTATCACACTCTGTCTAAAGAAGAGAAACATAGTCTATGCAGTACCCTTTATAACATCAAGGTGCCTTCAGGATACTCCCCAAACATAAGAAGCCTAGTGTCCATGATAGATTTGAAATTAGTAGGAATGAAATCTCACTATTATCATGTCCTAGTTTAAGAATTTTGCCAATTACATTGTGTGGGATCTTGCCTGATGCTGTCAGACACACAATCACAAATGTCACTGTCTTCCTCAAAACAATTTCATCTAAGGTTCTTGATGCGAACACTCTGACTAAACTACAAAAGGGTCTTATTGTGACATTGTGCCAGCTGGAGATGTATTTTCCTCCCTTGTTCTTCGGTATAATGATACATTTCTTCGTGCATCTTGTAAGAGAGATTGTGATGTGTGGTCCTTTGTACATTCGCTACATGTATCTGTTCGAAAGGTATATGGGTGTCCTGAAGAAGAAAATGAAGAACCTTCGTCACCCAGAGGGTAGTATTATATAGGGCACTGTCACAGAGGAAGTTGTAGACTTCTGCACCAACTACCTAGAAGGTGTCGATACCATTGGACTTCCACATTGTAGACACGAGGGCAGATTGAAGGGTGTTGGCACGGTTGGATGGAAACTGAAAAGAATTGATATAGATACTCTTAACAAAGCTCATTTAGTTGTGCCGAGTCATCTTGAAGATGTCGAACCATACTTTGACGAACACTTGTGCGTTTTAAGAGCAAAATATCTAGACTTGACGTTAGACAACAAAATGAGCAGAACAAGACATTTATTAGATGGTTCAAAGAAAGAGTGTTGTCCGATTAGTCCACGAATGTGCCTGAACTAATTAAAGTAATTGCATTTGGACCAAATCTGGATGTAAATTCTTATGAGGGGTACGATGTCAATGGATTCACCTTTTTCACAGAACGTCAGGATCACAAGTCAACGAATTAAAACAGTGGAGTAGGGCTTGAAGCTTATCAAGAATAATATGACATCAGCGGTGTGGGTCGCAGTTCAGTCTCAGTAAAACAATCATATTTTGGTGTTATACAAGACATCTGGGTATTGGACTATAACACCTACGAAATGTGTATTTTCCGATGTAATTGGGTTAACAACAATCATGGCTACCGTGAGGAGGAGCATGGCATGAAACTGGTTGAACTGTCTAGAGCTATGCCCACGGTTGAGCCATTCATTGTTGGGACAAAGGTTATGCAGATATTTTACGTAATTGATCCCTACAATCCTAGATGGTCTGTGGTGCTTAAAGGGTGAAGAGGTATAGTTGGTGTGGTTGATGGGGATGAGTATGGCGTAAAAGATGAACCTCCAACTGTTCCTATTTCATTGAAAGAGGCTGAGGTCACTGGTCATCGTGAGTATATACGATCAGACCATAATGAGGGAATGTGGATTAAGAGATAATGGTGTATGTAAGTTATTACCATTAAAATTTATAAGTAATTAACAATCTTTTATTTGTTGCTTATATATGACCATTGTTAAATTTTGTGTATTTTTTTATGTCATTATCTAATGCTTAATTTTATTTCAATTCTTGCAGGCATGGCTAAAGAGTTCGAGTTATTTTGCCACGAGTTAGAAAATGATCAGCAAATGGTACCGGTTCCTTCTACCAGTGCCGCTACTGCTACTGGCCCTTCTACATCTGCCGCTACTACTGCTGGCCCTTCTACAGCTGCCACTACTGCTGCTGCCCCTTCCATGAGTGCACCTTCTACGAGTGCTACTCAAAGACCCAGAGGTAGAGGCCCGACCCGTGGGCTGAAGCTATAGAAACCGGATGAGATCAATCTTGTCTGGGACCGGTATAAGAGGTATTGTGGGGGCAGCAGGTCAGAGTTCACTAGTATGCTAGGGACTCTGTCCAGATCACATTGCTCCATCAACCACACATGGCCCCAAGTCCCGAGAGAAATTAAGGAGACCATCTGGAAGAAGGTGCAAGAATGGTACAAGATCCTAGAAGAAGTGAAGAAGACCGTTCTTTCTGTGGTGGGCGGCAAAGCTAAATCATTCCGCCACTAATTGGTGGAGAACTGGATCACCAAGGTGCCCCCACGCAAGCCTCCTCCGTATGTCGTGTACAACGGCATGATCACCAAAGAGGAGTGGAAGGAATTCGTTAAGCACCACTCCACCCCTGAGTTCAGGGTATGTTTGTGTATACTCTTTTCTGAATTAATGCTCATAATGTTTTATCCATAATTTTCTATTGTACTGTCTTTACAGCAAAGACAAAAACAAGCACGACAAAACCGTGAAGCTAATCTCTACCCCCAGACCATGGGACGAAGGGGATATGTGGGCAGCCTCGATCAGTGGAAAAAGTTGGTTTGCTGACGCAGAGGAGCGAGGACGGTAGTGAATGCCCCATCAAGGATGTCTCTGAGGCGAGTAGGGTGCAGATGTACCTATTGGGACGCCAGAAAATGACCAGAGAAAGTTAGAGGATATTTCCTCATGCTGTGACGGAACAACTGGCTAACCAAATTGTAAGTGTTTGGAAGTAGCTGTTAAATAATTTAATTATATACTCATGTGTTTGTTGATCTTACATTTAGTGCTAACTTCTTTGATAATTGGACAGTATGAAGCGGCACAGAGAGGAGAAATAGACTTATACGCTCCTTCTTCTCAAGACGACACTCTCAATCAAGCGCTCGGGATGAAGGATCACCCGGGGCGTGTTAGAGGATTTGGGGGAGAAGTGTGTCGGAGCACGTATTCCCACCATCTGCTAAGAAGGGTCAAATGAATGCTGTTGACATCGAGGTGATGGTAGAGCATAAGTTCGCTACTGAGCGCCAAGCTAATGAGGAGAAATTGGCTGCTGAGCGCCAAGAAAATGAGGAGAGATTGGCTGCTGAGCGCCGAGCTTATGAGGAGAGGCTGCAGCAAGCGTTGGATGCGATCGCACATGCAACTACTCAGCAGCAGTATGATCCTCCTTGACCGTCTTCCTCGTCTAGTTGTGCTCTGGCCGCTAACCCGTACCCGTTTGCCAACATCCAGGTTAGCTTTGTTTCACTATTTTTATCCTCAAATAAATTCCTTTAAATAGTATTAGATTGGATGCAATTATTTATTTCACACAATATCTATGTTTATTAAAGGAGCAAAAAAAATGTCATCTTCAAGTACCATTGGACGGGCACCTTGTAGATGTAGCCTACGGGACAGTGTTGCCATCAGGTCCACTCACGCTCATCAATTTCATATGTCTACCCGCATTCTACATGCATGTGACCTTGGACTTGATAATCGAAGGATTTGAGAATGCATACCTTCCGATGGCATTTGACAACAAATGCACGTTGGTTAAAGTGAAGGGAGACATATTGCCCTGGCCAGCATGTTATATTGTTGTCGCTGATGAGGTAAGACTTATTGACAACCATTTAGTGTCTTAAAAATCCATTATATAGCATTTAGTGTCTAATATAATCCATCATAGATCCCTGAGTTTCCTCGCCGCGTATCCCGGCTCAGAGAAGAGATTAGCGCGCCGACGGGGCCTGTCCGCAGTACAAGGGTATGTTCTAGATAGATGTTTAATGTTACTATAATAATCAATTTGTAATTATTTTTACCTTCTTATACATTATTGTTTGTGTGTGAAGGGTAAGAATCCAGTGACCCAGGGTGCGAAAGGTAAGAATCCAGTGACCCGGGCTCACACCAGGACTTCTGGGGCGCCGATAAGTAGGTTCTCACTGCCAGAAAAACTTATTAAACACTTAGGGCCTTGTCAGGTCAATCTCTATGACAAGATCATTGCGAGGTCATCTCAATCCATCAACTTCATGATGACGCTTCCAAAGTCACTATATCACTACGAAGAAGATATGACCACGGGGATCAACTTTGGGGACATCAAAGAGATGATGTGTGGAGATTACTTGAACATTAACATAATTCAAGCTTATCTAACGTAAGTGTTATTTCCTTATACTGTAAAAACATATAGAATAATTACCTATGATGTTGCATTGGCTAACTTTTTATAGTACATGTGATAGAATAGAGGTCTACTTCAGAGATGTCACGAGAAGAACATCACCTTCAAATCTACGGTGTGCCCGGAGCGTTTATCGTATGACTCAGTCACTAGGGAGCCGGGGAGGTTTTGTGAATACATGAAGCATTGCTTCAATGTTGCTGATCGAACGAATAAATTATTTTTGCTAATGCCGTATCACCAAACGTGAGTTCTAATATAAATTTACATACTAATTAGCTAACTTTTTTTACCTTCATTCCTCATTTCATTTTGTATTTGAAATTGTAGCCACCACTGGGCTTTGTTTATCTTCTGCACCGCCACTGCTTCTTTGCTCATTCTAGATCCACTAGGGTAGTGGAAAGAATTCAACACTGAAGACTTAATCAAAACGTAAGTTTGTATTACTGCTTAATTATTTGTAGGTTTTTTGAACCAAAATTAATTTACTCGTTCATTGTGCTTAACGCTTTTGTTAATATGTAACAGTTGTTACAAAGAAACCCCTCAGGGAGAGTTTGATGACATGAAAGTCACATACATCGAGGTTTGGTAATTTATTTATTTCATTCGTGCTACTTATCGTTTTACAATTGTTTTATTCCTGTAAATTTTGGTGATTTTGTGCTCTACCCAAAAGGATTCTAGGAGTTGTGGGTTCTATGTGATGTGGTACATGTACGAGTTCTGCGGGTACTTCTCATCATTTGAGAACTCTGAAGACAAGGTAATACGAACGCTGTCTTGTATTTAATTATTTGTACAGATTTTTCGTGTCTTATCTTAATCTCATTATGTGTTTCATTCATTTTCTTGTTCCAGATTAAAGAGCACTTTGCCCAATCCTTGAGTTACAGTGCAAAAGGGTGAACGTGTCCATCCAAACACTATCACTGAACATCAAAAACATTCCACAAAGCTGTCCAAATTCCACATTTGTTTAAGTGTTGACATTAACGCCAAATGAATACTGGGGGTAATATGAGTTTATTCGTCATCTTTAATCTTTCGTTTAAGCGGGTGAACAAGTCCCTAAGTGAAATTTCACGAGAGTGTCTTGAGCGGAAAAACCATGAGTGAACGAGCGTGTCATTTTCACACGACTCCTGTGAGACCACATTCAAAGGTAAGGTAAACGGCATAACTCCGACCGAAGGAGACAATTCGTAAAACTACGTTTAGACCTATGAAAAGTAACAAAGCACCTAGGTACAGTACCACACAACCAAAAAGCTTGTGAACCCTGACATTAAACCCTAGGCACCCCGCTGAGTCTTTCACATATCCTTTTTTGATATTATAAGCTCCACAAAACAAGCTAGCCAGTGATGAATATCCAACCCAGTGACCAAAGGAAGAAAGGAGACTGATTCTCGGATAACATTTTCATCAGTCCAAAGAAGCAACACTGCTATCAGCATGACAAAGCGATTCGCGAATGGTCCCAGAGTGACACAGGATCCAAAAAGCTCACATCAAAACAGTGCAAACAGGGAAATTGTTCTACTAAAACTAAATTGATAAACCTAGAAATTAATAAAACGAAAAGCCTGTCGGGTCGCAAAAATCCCGGTCACTATAGTATAGGAAATTAAGTAACCAGGTATCGAATCCACGGGACTTGAAAGGAAATAAGTCTACTCCTAAGAAAACTGGAAATCAATTGGTTGTTTGTTGTTTTTGAAATAGAATTTGCTAAAGTGAAATTTAAATAAACAATTAATGAAATTAAATGATAAATTTGATCAGATGAATGGAACTCCGGGTTTGGGTTGTTCTTTACTGGAAGCAGTTAGCAATTTCTACAATTTTCTTACGAGATTCAGATTAGCTAATTCTTTCTACTCTCTTCAATGCTAAATCCTAGTTCATTGAAGAGCTCACCTATCAGAACATGTCAACTCTAACCTAGAAGTTGACAAAACACATATAGGCGGAATACGTGCGAAGAATTATTAGCATTTGCAGGGAAAAATTATCTATCCGACTAATTTTTCCACAAATCTCCAGATTAATTTGAACTTCTTGTTAGTCACCTGATCTGATCGTAACAAGATTCGCAAAACAACTCTAAGAACTCATGAAGTTAATAGAGAAGATGAATGTTATACATTAACCTAGAAACAATCCGGTAAAATCTCATATTCAAATTGCAGAAATACTAGCTAATTTGTATCCATTATGAACAACTCTTCCCCAGAGCAAATCCTATCTAGCAAGACATAATCATAAAATAGACAGAGAAAAGAGATTGAGAAATCATCTGGAATAAAAAACTTCTAAATTCGCTCCGCTATCCAGATCTAGAGTTTGCCGGGCTAGAGGTTGAAGATGGTGGTGGTGATGGTGTTGATCGATGGTGATGGTGATGGTGATGGAGGGAGGTGAGGCGTGGCGTGAGAGCCTCGTCTGAGGCATCCGACGTGAATGGATCTATTCCCCCAACCCTCAGTGACTTTTTATAACAAAAATAGGCATTTTTAACTCTTAAAAATGCATATTTTCGAATTCTGTACGCAGCGTCCGAACTTGGAAGTTCGGACGCATGTTAGGACAAATTTTCAGGATGTTTCGACCTCTGTCCGAACATCAAAGTTCGGACATAAGTTCGGACATGTCAGTATCCTGACGAGTGAAACTTGTTTCGGGCGTATATTCTTCGTTTGGACTCCGTTTTGCTCCCCGTTTGTTGCGTTGCGAAGCTTGTGAAGTGAAGAATGCAATTCTATGACTTTTACCTGCATTTGATACATAAAATGCATCAATTATTATCTAAACATAAATCATTGGAAAAACACATGATAAGTGAGAAATATTGGCCAAACCACTACAAAAAATAAGCAAATTAAACCCTTCAAATGCTCTATATTTCACACTTATCAAACAGCTCTCAAAGCTCAAAACTGGGAGATGCAAGAATCCCGAAGGCGAAGTCAAGAAAGGGTAAAAAAAGAGGCAAACCTGAAATGCCTCGAAGAAATCAGAATGACAAAATGAAGAGAAATGGTGTAAAGGATGACTTCAAAAGTTCCAGTTCCAAAGCTCAAAAACAACATCAACACAAAGCAGCCGGACAACTTCAAGACAAGGAAGGTAAATCCAAGGGAAGACTCAAGTTGCAGCTTTGGTCACCCCTATATGCTCCACATACCTCAAATACCCCTCCATGGTCCTGTTGTCTTTCATCACACCCCGTGGCCACATTATAAGCTTTAAAGACTTCCGAATTAGTAGTTGTGTGTCTAATCAAGTGAAAGTAACAGATCAAATGTGTAAATCCTTCAAATATCAAATTCAATGGTCTAGAAGTTGTGACCGTAAGCAAGAAACGAGTGCAAATACCAAACACGTCGAGTGTAGGTTAGGAAGCACCACATTAAAACATAACCCTTGACCCTGTGAGGATGATACTTGTTCACATGTTTAATCAAAGAAAATACTTGGGGCAATCGATCGAGCTCAGATTATGTTAAATAAAAATACTAGGGCAATTGTTGTTTCCAAAAATTGTTATGACAACACCAATTGAAACCCAAAGCTTAAGCACCACTAACACCACCACCACACAGGCTCACATAAGCCCTTACATTCACATCATACACCACATGCACACATAAGCCCTGATCACCACTTAGAAGCCTTAGACCCCTACATCAGACATTACACACTCCCACCAGCGGCATGTTCATCTTCTAAGAAGAAAATTGCAGATTAGAAGTCTTTAGTCAGGAAAACATTATTTCACTTTACTTATCAATAGAGAAATTCCTTCAAGCATTGCCATGCTTGGCACCTTTTTTTGAAACAATTTTTTGCTTTGGATGAGTTTTCCTACAAACACTTTGATTTCATCTCGGCACACACCTCATCACAGCCACGTTTGGCTCATTTTCAACAACTTTTTGCTTTGGAAAATTTTTGATCCTTACAAGCTCCTCAATTTCATAAACCTCATCATTGCCAAGTCTAGCACTTTGACAATTTGTTTTTTCATCACAATCATAATCTTTTGCACGAGACCATTATCTTTCCATCACCTCATATGCAATAATTCAACCCAACTTTAGTTTGAAACCTCGCATCATTCTTAGTTCGAGACCTAGCATCATTCTTAGTTCAAGACCTAGCATCGTTTTTAGCACGAGATCTAGCATCATTTTTAGTGCGAGACCCAGCTGTAGACACCAAAAATTCTCACCCCATAAAGCAAATTCTGAAATAATAAGAGGGGTCGTCGCCTTTCTTTTTTCAAAACATATTAACGTGCGTGCTAAGACGAAACCATCATTTTATAATCTTTTTCAAAACATTCCAGAAAAAAAAACACAATTCTTCGAAAATGAATTTCCATCGACAGTCCAGTTTCAAGGTCGTCCCCTTTTGTTTATTCACTTATTTTACTATCTTATTTTGTTTTGTTAATATTCTATTTATTTTATTTTATTTATTTTTATTCATCTATCCACCTTTTCTTATATTTTATTTTATTCTACTATTAGCATTAGTATTTTTCTTTTCATTTCTATTTATACACACTCATTTTCATCTTACAAACCCAATCCACATTTTGTTCTAGCCCAATTCCATAGATCCACTCTTTTTTCAGCCCATGGTTTCAAGAAGCCCACCCAAACCCTACTGTTCTTTTAATAAAAGCACACACATCCCCAAAACCCTAAGGTGATCGGGCTCATTCCCTTGGTTGCGACTGTAGTCGCCTCCCTGATGTTTTTCGACATCTTCCAATTCGCTCCCTCCTCCAGCTTCAAAGGAACAAACCCAGAAACATACATGCTCTACCGTCGTTCTCCTCATTCACAGCGAACAAGACGACACCTGCTCTGTGCCTCTCATCCTCTTCATTCACGGCACATTTGCAACCCGACTGGCGATCAAAGGAAATACTTGCTATAATCCTCCTTCATTCTCTTCAGATGACTAGCGAATAAGGAACAGACATGCCCCATTTTCCCTTCTTCTCAATATCTGAAACTCACTCTCGATTAAAACCCAAAATCCCCATCCCGCAGTCCCGACTGCTCCCTCCCGCCTCTGTCCTTCTACATCCTTGAGAACGAAACCAGCCATTTTCATGCTGTTCTTGGTTCAATCTAAAGAGAAACCCGCAGAGAATCCCTCTTCTTTTCCCTATGAAAATCGCCGCCGCCCTGAGCTAAAATGGAGTGCCAGCCTTCTCCATTTGAAGGGTGGGCTTCACGAATCTTGGTTGTGAAGAGCCCTTTCCGGCCTTTGGGTTTCTTCACCGCCATTCCAAGGTGTCCTGTTGGTTTTCGGTTCAACACCGGTGTCCGTGTTCCTTTGCTTTGCTGAGTTTCTCGGTTTTCGGTGAGGCACCTGTTCAAGTATAACCCTCGATTCCCTCAATCGGGTGCAACCGTTCTCCAACTCGGGAGACTAATTGAGGTCTTGGTTTTACTCTTGTCCCCATTCCACGAGTTTTTTATTTCTTTTAAATCAAGCCTGGTTTATTTGTTGTTGTGTTTAGCTGAGTATTGAGTATTAGATCTGTAAATTCTCAAGTTGCGATGTCCTGAGAGGTGACGAGACTCTGCGATATGATGAATCTTGCTTTAGTTGGCATTTTTGTTTGTTGTACTAAGGAGGGTATCGAACGAGATGTGGTTAGACTCAAGTTAGCCGATTCGTTGTTTCCCACTGTATTTGTGTTCGATTTGGGTTTGGAAAGTCGGTTACGACTAAGCTCTTGCTTCCTCCATGATTGTTGCGATCTGTTGCGCCCCTCATATTATAGTTTAAGCCGAGATTCGAAGCATTGTCACTTTCTCAGTTAAGATTACTGTTGACCATGTTTGGCTTTCTGTTTATTTCATTTGGTCCTGCTTAACGGGCCCGATTTTTCCTGCTTGCTTGCTTTGGACCATGGCTGAAATTGGTACGTCTGACCTGCTGAGAAGTCGGCTTTTCTACTTCTACATTGCTCCTTTGCTCATAGATGATGATCTGGAACTTTAATTCAATGTGAGCACTTGCTTGTTGCTGTTGGCCATTTATGTGCTCATTGTCGCTATATTACGATTTGGCTGAGATACTATAAGGTTTGGTCATGTTTGCTTGCTTCGGAACCAGACCTTGGGCATTTACAATCGACCGTGCTAGAGGACGTTGCTCCTGTTTATAATTCTATTGCGCTGGATGCCCCCTTGCACATTGATGATTAATCTGGAAAAAGTTGTGCTTCTGCTATCATCAGTGGCCCTATTGCACATTCCTTTGTGTTTGGCAATTATCTCACTTTTACCATCATTACTTTGGCACCTTTAGTATGCGGGTTTGGGAATCGATATGTTTCAGGCCTCAAATGCTTGTTTGATTCGGTTCACTTATAAATCTCCTATTTGGCTTCATGTTTGACCGAGGTACACTTTCTCTGAGATTTGGGTTGGACTTGCTTGGCTTGGAATTGGCTTCGGGATCTATGATTTGTCCATGTGGTAGCGCTTTGGGCTTGTTACGGCTTCATGGGTTTGAAAACCCTATCGGTCAGCTTCCTGTCTCTTGCAACTTTGATGATTTCTCTTTACGCCTTGAGTTTGGTTTGGAAATTGAATTGTCTCAGTTTTGAACTTGCCCCCTGCGCATTGATTTGGTTTGGAAACTGATTTAATACTAGCAAATAATTTGACCCTCGCGCTTAGATAAGAACATGAATAGAGTTATAATTACCCGATGCTATAAATTGCTTAGATAAATCACTTTTGGCTGGTTGGTCCTTATTAATTTCGTTCATCTTGGAGGGAAATGATATAATCCCTTCTAGGTATGATCCCACATGACTCACAACCCCACCCCTTTGATACTACACTTTGGTTTGAATCATAATCTAAGATGACAGATTAATTTGAGTAGCAACCCCAATGCTTGATTTATCTTACAATCCTTAGCATTTGTTGGCAGCTTGATACTCTTTTCTATGTTCTCGGTTGGGGTGTGGGAGATGATTAGATTGCCCCCTTTCCTCCCATTGAGAGCGGTCGTATGATCCCATTGCACACATCCCAACCCTCTTTCGTTCTTTGACTAATGCATTTTGCCTCTTTTGGTTGTGTTTTTTGCATGTACATAATGCTTGAGGAACGAGGAACTACTGGATTAAGGAGCTGGACCTTAGCTAGGACTACCGGGGTCTCCACTTCAAACACGTGTATCGGTTGGTGCACTTCTTGCTGATCCTATCAGCTCAAGTGAGGCGGCGTCGATGCGACCCCCCATAGCAGCTTTTTATCTAAGTTTTTTTATTTGTATTTGTATCAATTTGTAATTCTTTTGTTGTTTTTACTTTCGGGTGCAATCTTATGATTTATTCATTATTGTGATTTCATCCCATGACCCTTGTATTATTCTCTTGCTTTCAACCTTTGATTGACTATTGAAATTGACTATTGAAAGATAGTAAATAGGATAAGACTAACAATTGGTTAGCAACCTATACAGTAGGACTCATCTTGTTAGTTTTTGGGAGTTTTAGATTTGAATAATTCTGATTCGCTACCTAGATAGCTTTGATGGTTGGTTTTTGTACATATATTTTCGTACTACTTCCGAAATTCATTTCATACGTATATAACTTAAGCTTTTAAAATCCATGTCCACATGTATATAATTACTTAGACAGATTCTGAATTCTTTTCTTACATATATCTGTTTTATTTGGATAGCTTTTCAAATCCATGTTCGCATGTACATTTGTTTATATAGCCTTGGAAATTCATCTCTACATATCATTTCATCATTCCTTGCCTATGATTTTGTAAGTGTATGGACTGATCCTGTTTGGGCCCATGTAACTCTTGGCCCAAATCTAATTTTGATCAGGTTCGGTCCATAACCAGCCAAACGGGCTGGAATAGGTGGCCCTAGCAAGCCAATTAGGTTGCCCATTTTAGAAAAGCCCTAGGTTTGGGGTATCCTCAATGCATACGGGTCCTAGACACGGTCCATGTGAGGAATACCCGTTTCCCTTAAAATTTTCCAAATCATCCTCTAAAGTCAGAATAAAATTCACAATTAATCAATCATCCAATTCCAAATCAATTTAAAGATCCAATGAGGCAAACTCCACTTCAAAATCAATCCCTCTCATACTCTCTCATCAAACACACTTCAAAATCAAACTCTCTCATCAAACACACTTCAAAATCAAACTCTCTCATCAAACACACTTCAAAATCAAACTCTCTCATCAAGCACACTTCAAAATCAATTCTTCTCACACTCTCTCATCAGACACACTGCAAAATCAATCTCTCTCATACTCTCTCATCAAACACCTGTCAAAGTCAATCCTCTCATACTCCGAAACCAGATATTCTTCATGAATTCTTCGAAATCAAAGCTTTTCACATGTCATTATACTCTTCATACACTCATTAGACACACTTCAACCTCACAAAGCATTTGAAATTCTTCCAAAAGTTCCAAGATCAAACTTCAAACTCCTTCCAAACTCCAATTGCCTCATAGCTTTAAATCATATTCCAACTTCAATTTCTAAGGCTAAATCGAGCCCAATTCTAAGCCCCAAATCCAGCTCATTCATAAGGCCCAATCCGGCCCTTATTTCAAGGCTTAAACCTGGCCTAATTTCAAGGCCCAAACCTGGCCCAATTTCAAGGACCATTACCTTAATTCGATCCCGATTTAGTTTTAAATCCAAACCCGAATCAAATTCAAGTTCAATTTCAATCCAATTCAATCAAATCCAATTCCAATCCAGACTCAATTCAATTTCATTCCAATTCAATTCAAAATTCTTTTCATTCCCAATTCAATTCAACTTCATTTCCATCCCAAATAATTCCAAACTTCGTAAAAAGAAAAAAAAAAAAAAAAAAAGCTCAAACTCCTTGAAACTCCAAACTCCGGAGAACTCTAAGTGTCTCAGCAGCTCAACAGACTCGAATGTCTCAACAGCTCAACAGACTCGAACGTCTCAGCAGCTCAACAGACTCGAATGTCTCAACAGCTCAACAGACTCGACCGTCTCAGCAGCTCAACAGACTCACCGTCTCAACAGCTCAACAGACTCGAATTTCTCCGTAGTTCAACAGATTCGAACATCTCAATAGACTCATCAAATTCAAACACTTCAAAAATCCTCAGCTCCTCAAAAAAGCCGAACCTCTTGAAATTTGATAACCCTTTCAAGCCTCAAACATCTCACAGACCCGAGTGTCTCACACACTTCATCATTTCAAGAATCTAAATGTCTCATAGAGTTGAGCATCTCACAGACTCTCATACCTCAAACTCCAAAACGAACCAGACAATCTGTCAAACCTCACAAAAATGACCACAAAACCTCTTTAACCCTTCAAAGACCTAAAAGGTCAAAAGCCCAATTCCTTCAAAACTCCAAAACCCCCAAATCTCCAAAAAACAGTGAACTACGTAAGGTCTGATCTCAACAGGGAGTTGAGTACGTAGGCAACCCACACAGGGTGCGACCCCACACCAATTAAAATACCCTTTTGCACTCAGCTGTCTCCCCTCCAAACAACCACTTCTAACCCTCGATCACCTCAAAAAGTTCAGCCATCCTAAAGGTCTCTGAACTACGTAAGGTCTGATCTCAACAGGGAGTTGAGTACGTAGGCAGCCCATCTAGGGTGCGACCCCGTTGCAAATAAAAAACCCTTTTCCCACTCTAAGTTGCTCTTCATACCTCTCAAAACACTCAAACCTCCCTCGACTCCCACAAACTTCAAACCGTTAGGCTCCAAGCTTTTTCTATTCACTTAACCTCGGATTTTCCCAAAATCTTCATTCTATACTCCTTCGAATTCCCCAATTCCCTCTTCTAGGCGCTAGCTCAGCAGAAAAGCTCGTCTCATGTACTATCTTTCTCTCTTCTCATCCTAATCCTATCTTTGGCTTTTTAAGTGAATCTCCCTAATAAGGTTTTGAAAGAAGGTAATCCCGACAATTGGAGACCGAGGTTTCCTCGGGCACCAATCCGAAGTCGTGGTCGTTGCCACTTCTAAGGGGTGTAACCCAGTGCGAGCCCACACAGAATCTTTGGTATAACCAGATAAGTCCTATCCATGCTCAACAATCAGAGTCAATCGACGGTTCTTAGAACCCTTCTCCTCCCTTCCTAGTTCCTTAGGTCAAACTAGGTGGCGACTCTAATCAATTTCCGCCCTTATGGCATAAGTCCGCGTGGAGCCCATTGAGAGCGGGTGTAGTGCACACTTGCACTTCCCTTTATGCTTTCTGGGAAAGACGGACGATTTAGTAGGTATTTGAGGGATGCTAGAATAACGGGTTTTCACCCTCCACAGAATGGCAATTTCTAGGATCTAGGCTTTTAGTCATACCATATTTAGATAGACCCCCCCTCATACCGAAAAATCACCCTCCACACCAGCATTTCAACATCAGTGCGAGACCTAACATTTTCTTTATTAGCGCGAGACCCAGCATTTTCAACATCAGTGCAAGACCTAGCATTTTCTTCATTCAGTGTGACACCCAGCATTTTCAACATCAGTGTGAGACCCAGAATTTTCTTCATTCAGTGTGAGACCAGTACGAGACCAAGTATCATTTTCAGTTCTAGACAAGTACGAGACAGTGCGTGATCCAAGTTGGCGGGGTATTGGAAATAAGTCCCCATCTTCATGTCAACTTTTTAGGGAGAAACTACTAGTGGGCAGTGGCAATAAGTCCCCTTGGTAATGTAGATGTTATCCCAACACCCCAGTTGGTGGGCAGAGGCAATAAGTCCCAATAGTATACCAGAAGGAGCGTCAGAACGGGTTTAAGAGGATAGTTAAGATGAGAGTTCCGAGTTTAAGATTGGCTTTGAGTGCCACATGTGTGCTTTACCATTTACATGCTTCACTTTTGTGTGTTTATTGTTGTGTGTTTACCGTCTTATGTTTACTGCTCTTCATGCATGACATAATATCTTGATTGTTATTGCTTATTTATTGCTTTTGTAAATGGGGCCTTCCTAGAAGGAGTCAACCCATTGTTGCATCGGGTAGCGTAAGACATGCATTCCTCTGTGTCACCCGCTTCATCCACACGTCACGGGATCCCCAACCAGTCCACGGTTGATTCCCCATGAGTTGGGTCCTTCCTAGAAGGAGTTAACCCATGAGGTAATATGGTCCAAGACCAACGCCTTAAAGCTCTTGACCCAAAAATATCCTCCATTACCCGAGTCTAAGCCAGCATATAGTGAGCCGTGAGCCTTCAGTGTCCAGCTGCCTTATCCGGTGTCTAAGATGGGCTTATGGGTAGTCACCCCCTTTTATGCCGTCTGTCTGACCACCCTTTGCCTTACCTTGAAGATTGCATGGGCTCAGTTCTCCGTTGTTCCTCTGCACCACAGGTGTCTTTAAAGCCCAATGTCACGCTACACATCCATAGAGGATCCCGTATTTACCGGATACCCATACATGGCACAACGTAGTCAGTGAATAATTTGGACTTTAGACACACCTGACCGTGCAGATGACGAGAGACCCGTTCCTATGCAGTACTTCCCCGAGTTTCCCGAAAAGTGGGGTGTTGTCGGATCATCGCGGGCCGTGGCGTATGTTTCCTTATCACTTCGGGTATCCTGACCTTTTGAACTTACTCACTCAATGAGGGGCCTTCTTTATAACGTGTCCTGCAAGGGGCATAGCAGAGAAAAACCCCGAGAGATGACAGTGAAGGGACGATGATTCCCCCGGTGAGACGGAGTCATAATTGACCTGGAAAGTGATTCTCCCAACATTAACACTTACAGCTCCACATAAATACAACCACGATTTACTTTATGCTATACATGTGTGCAAACCGTCTTTTTCAAACCAATTAGTTTTAAAACGTTCGGAGTTCTCTTTTGTATGTCTTTTAAAGCTTTCTTACAAGCTCATTTCATTTAGAATCTCACCTAAATTTTACTCATAAACATTTGGGGTTTTAAAACCTGTCATGTCATCTTTGAAAACTTTATTTCACTAAAATGTTATTTCCAAAACAATGTTTCAAAAAATAGATTTCAAAAACCTACTTTCTACAAATGAATTTCAAACAACATTTTCACCAAACATTATTTCAAATTAGATTTCAAAAACAGTTTTCAAAATCGATTTGCACAAGCATATTTCAAAATAAATGATTTAGTCCCCATGTTGTGACCCGCTATTTTTGAAGTTCTGCCCACCTTCAAGAGCAGCGGTTATTACCGTGGAGCGTACTAGTCATTTCGTGTTTTCACGAAAGTGGTGGATTTTCACGTATAATTTTGTGTTCGATCATTCATCTTCCCTTTCTCAAAAACATCTCATTCCTCTAGTCGGAGCAAGTGAAGCAGCATGAAGATCAACTAGCGGATCGAGCCGAAAATCAGAGGCGCACCAACCCGTAGAGCTAGCCGAGCGACATGAAGACCAGCACCAACCGTTCAAATGCAAAATCAGAGGTCTACCAACTCGAGTCAAACGACATGAAGACTAGCAACACCGGTTCGAGTTCAAACTATTGAAAATTAGAAGAACACCAACCTGTTTTGTTTGATCACAGTATTGCTTCGCTGCAAAAGCCTGAAAACGAGCCAGCAACCGATCAAGCACCTGAAGATAAACGTGCAACTGGTCAAGAGCCCGAATGTGAGCGAGCAGCTGGTCAAGAACCCAAAGACGAGCGAGCAGCCGATTAGGAGGCCAAGCGTGAGCAGTCATTAAGAAGCCTGAAGACGGACCAGAGGGGTTCAGAAGAAGTTTAGCTCAACATTCCCCCTTTTAATGACTTTTTAGAATTGATGATGTATAGGTTTTTCCCTATGATTCTTTTCTCTCCTATCCATTTATGAATAGACTACATGTATAGGCTTATACATCCTCTTTGAATTTTTTTAGACCAATGTGTATAGGGTTCCCTACTCCCTATTTTATTTGCGAATGACCAAGCATCAAAGTTTATATTGAGAAAATCCACCACTTTGAAAACACGCATTTTCAAAATTGTTTTCTAAAACTTGGTTTCTTTTGGCATGCACGTATAGTAAAAAGAACGAATAAGGGACGACCCCTCACATCTATATATCATTCATCAACTTTGATTTATGGGGTGAAAATTCACGGTATCTACAGGAGGTACCCCCGAATAAACAACAACAACAAAATACAACCAAGCATAAAGCAAACCGCATGCATTGCATTCATTACAAAAAGTCCGTGCATTCTTGGTCAGTTCACTGTCGACCTCAGAAAAATTGCATAATCATGCGAATCATTGTCGCCACACCACACACCAGCTTTCATCCCAATATCTCGACCGCCAAAGCCCGATCTCAGAGGGATAGAAAAGAAAACCGAGAAGTTCAAACCTCTCCCAATCAGAATCACCAAGCGCGCCTGTGACCAAAAGGGAAGGAGTGTCATATCGTAGGGCCACCATGCGGGAGTTGTCACTCCCTAAAAATTCAAAATCCAGGGGGCCAATCACCAACCCGACCTCATTTGAGAATTACTACCCCAACAGTGACCTCAACTGCTAGACCACCTTCAAGGCCAACAGCGGATGAGCTTCATGAACCGTGAGCTGAATTCGACCCAAGCGAGACTAGTCATAACCTTACCACTCATGCATTGCATCCAAAAAGAAAAACACAAAAAAAAACACACACACATTTGGTCAAACGCCAAGGCCAACCATCTTCATTCATCATTTTCAGCATTTCATGCATCTTATATGTAGTAATTCCATATTACCACAGTAGATAGCCGTGTTTGCATACTCTCGTATCGAAACGACATCTTTGGGAAAAATCTTGAGAGAATGATTGAACGGAGTGTGTGAACCACTAAACTCTCGACCCATCAATGAACACAAGGGTCCAATCAAAATCAGCACCACAAACCAAGTGAGTAGTGTGCAAAGAGCAGTATTTTCTCTTGAATTTCGATTGAGTGTTTTGGACGATCTACTGAGCGATGAGGGAACGTAGAGAGAGCCAATCGAGACAAAACCACGAGCAACATGTGCATTCCTTCAGCACGTAGAGAGGCAGAATACATAGTAAGATCAATGTTGATAGCAAGTCACGAACTGTGATTCATGCAAAGATCCGAGAAGTAGTAAGAAAACAATCATTGACTAACGAGAATGACGAGGCACCTAGGAATAAAAATCTCCATAAAACCAAAAAGCTTTGACTGCCCTGTACATAGTCCCTTAGTGAGCCCCGTTGAGCCTTTCACGATAAACCTTTTCTCTGTGAACTCCACAACATGCCACCTGGCATATACATACTTACCCGTGCAATAGAGGAGCTCGACGGAGCCGGAGCCATGGCTAATCCCCACCATCTTTCACAAAAAGAACACTGAAAATGTTCAAAGAAATCAGTGAGTCAATGCAACTTCAAAGCCAAACACCAAAAAAGAACACTGAAAATGTTCAAGAAGATGGATAAGTCAATGCAACTCCAAAGCTGAAAGCCAAAATACAAAGCAGAGAATGCTTGAGAAAGTTGATGAGCCAAATGCAATTTCAAAAACACAAAAATGAGAACAAAGTTCAAATCGTACGCCAAGAGAGGCAAGAAGGAGAAATCCAAACCAAAAGGACCAATGATGTCCCAAAGAAACTGATAAGGGGTTATCAAAGCCCGTCTAATCATTCCACCCATGGCAAAGGTGAAACATGTCCTCTATTGCACAAAAGCTCCACAATTCCCAAATAAATCCTCCAGTCCCATGTGACATACATCATACCCCTCAGCCCCATTATAACCCAACAAAAGACCTCTGACTCATAAGTCGATGAGTGTCAACTGAAAATATCGGATCTGAAACATGAATCATAAGCTTCGAGCTTGTTATCAACATGTCCCACCTCATAACATAGGGACTATGAGCGAATGAGTGCGATCTTACTGCATAAGGTCTTCCGAGTGCGAGCGAATCTTTGATTCAAGCACCAAATCATAAACTGCCTACCCCACTGCAGGTGAGGAATTTGTAAGGGTCGGAAAGTCCAGAACCTTGAAAAGAAATTCTTAGGAAAATACTGCTCCGAGCAATGAGAGTATCATTACACCATTAGCACACACAGCTATTCTCACGAGAGATTGACCTGCATCCCTCCATGAGAGGAAAGTGATTCACACATTCCAATTCAACAATAACTCAAGATCGAGCCGAAGATGTCTTATATTCGTAAACCTCATATTAATAGAGATAAGGCCATACCTTTTCTCCAAAATTGCATATGCATTTTGCATCGTATCCAGCGTTTAATACCTGCATGCATCATAGCTAGTTCATCATCAGCATCTGACCGGTAAGAACTTTGCCTAGTCTCGCTGAAAGTCAACTTCAGTTGTAGTTGTTGAAGCGTAACTTTTGATCAAAAGAAATCAGAAACTGCGGCCATCCGGAGCCATACAAAGATCTTCCTAGAGTTATCCCATGTCATACTCGAGTCTCAACGACACCACTCCTAAAGCCAAGCTGGAGCCATGCGGGAGCCATCCTCACACTTCGAGATTATCCCTAGAGCCATGCGGGAGGAATCCTCACACTTTGAGACTATCCCTAGAGCTAAACGGAGCCATTCTCATACTTTGAAACCATCCTTGGAACTACACAGGGGGAATCCTAATAGTCCGAGAACAATACGGGAGCCACCTCAAATCCACATCAGATCTATCTCATCACCAAGGTCTTGCCTACACCATTTCGAACTACGTACGGTCTGATCTCAATACGAAATTGAGTACGTAGGCAGCCCACCCAGGGTGCGACCACCTCACAGGCGAAAGTTCCCCTTTCTTCCTCACTCACCAAATGGAGCCATCTCGTAGCCCTTCCCGGAGCCATCCCGTGCTATCCTGGAGCCATCATGAGAGAATCCTGAAGGCATAACCAGACCAAATCCATTCTTCCATAACGAAAAACTATCAACCACATCAAGGTACACAAATCACATCGACCCACCAGTCAACTCAAAATCCAACCAAATCAAAACCCACCAACCATCCCGAAAATGTCAATCCAAATCGAAACCCACCAACCATCCCGAAAATGTCAATCCAAATCGAAACCCACCAACCATCCCGAAAATGTCAATCCAAATCGAAACCCACCAACCATCTCGAAAATATCCACCCAAATCGAAACCGACCAACGATCCCAAAAATCCCCATTCGAATCAAAACTCACCAACCATCCCAGAGTCGTTACTCACAAGGGAGTCACATATCAAACCGGAGCCATCTGACCGCACCGGGGCCACCCAATCACATCGGAGCCATCTGATCATACCAAAGTCATCCGGTCATATCAAAGCCATCAGGTTCCAAAGCCACTAAAAAAAAACATCCATTCAAAGACCGATCACAAAATCATAAAACACCAAAAAACTCAAGAGCCATACCGGAACCATCTCGAACTCTGGAGCCAAGAGTCTTACCAAATCCCGAAACTATAGTGCACATCGGGCGAGACTGTCAAAACAAAACCGAAACACAAGTCCTACACTGACAAAGTCAAGGGCCACATCAACAAAAAACATTCGACTATCACATCCCTCACGAAAACAACCGAAAAGCATCCAATCCCGGATCAACCCACAATCAAAGTCATCCACAAATCAACCACTCAAAGCAGCGAGTTTCGTACAACTCCATCAAAGTATTATAGGCTCATCATAAGTCCTATAGCTAGATATCAAGAGGTCTAGTTGAGGCACTCCTAAGTCCTCGTACTCTCAATCGCATTCTAGGCCCGTCATAAGCCCTAGGATTGGATATCAAGAGGTCTAGTTGAGGCACTCCTAAGCCCTCGTGCACCTTAAGCCAAATCGGGTTGTTAGTATTATAGGCCCGTCATAAGTCCTATAGCTAGATATCAAGAGGTCTAGTTGAGGCACTCCTAAGTCCTCGTACTCTCAATCGCATTCTAGGCCCGTCATAAGCCCTAGGACTGGATATCAAGAGGTCCAGTTGAGGCACTCCTAAGCCCTCGTGCACCTTAAATCAAATCAGGTTGTTAGTATTATAGGCCCGTCATAAGTCCTATAGCTAGATATCAAGAGGTCTAGTTGAGGCACTCCTAAGTCCTCGTACTCTCAATCGCATTCTAGGCCCGTCATAAGCCCTAGGACTGGATATCAAGAGGTCCAGTTGAGGCACTCCTAAGCCCTCGTGCACCTTAAATCAAATCAGGTTGTTAGTATTATAGGCCCGACATAAGTCCTATAGCTAGATATCAAGAGGTCTAGTTGAGGCACTCCTAAGTCCTCGTACTCTCAATCGCATTCTAGGCCCGTCATAAGCCCTAGGACTGGATATCAAGAGGTCCAGTTGAGGCACTCCTAAGCCCTCGTGCACCTTAAATCAAATCAGGTTGTTAGTATTATAGGCTCGTCATAAGTCCTATAGCTAGATATCAAGAGGTCTAGTTGAGGCACTCCTAAGTCCTCGTACTCTCAATCGCATTCTAGGCCCGTCATAAGCCCTAGGACTGGATATCAAGAGGTTCAGTTGAGGCACTCCTAAGCCCTCGTGCACCTTAAGCCAAATCGGGTTGTTTGTATTATAGGCCCGTCATAAGTCCTATAGCTAGATATCAAGAGGTCTAGTTGAGGCACTCCTAAGTCCTCGTACTCTCAATCGCATTCTAGGCCCGTCATAAGCCCTAGGACTAGATATCAAGAGGTCCAGTTGAGGCACTCCTAAGCCCTCGTGCACCCTAAAACCAAGTCGGATTGTTAGTATCCTAGGCTCATCATAAGTCCTAGGGTTAGATGTCAAGAGGTCTAACTGAGGCTCGTCGTAAGTCCTCGTACTTCCAATCGTATTCACACACTCACGGTCGCATCCCAATGCACCACTAAACCGCAGTGAGAATTTTTGGTGCCCCGTCAACCTTGATCCAATTCTGCAAGGTCTTACAAAATTGAATCTAGGGGAGCCATCTGTAGACACCAAAAATTCTCACCCCATAAAGCAAATTCTGAAATAATAAGAGGGGTCGTCGCCTTTCTTTTTTCAAAACATATTAACGTGCGTGCTAAGACGAAACCATCATTTTATAATCTTTGTCAAAACATTCCAGAAAAAAAACACAATTCTTCGAAAATGAATTTCCATCGACAGTCCAGTTTCAAGGTCGTCCCCTTTTGTTTATTCACTTATTTTACTATCTTATTTTGTTTTGTTAATATTCTATTTATTTTATTTTATTTTATTTATTTTTATTCATCTATCTACCTTTTCTTATATTTTATTTTATTCTACTATTAGCATTAGTATTTTTCTTTTCATTTCTATTTATACACACTCATTTTCATCTTACAAACCCAATCCACATTTTGTTCTAGCCCAATTCCTTAGATCCACTCTTTTTTCAGCCCATGGTATCAAGAAGCCCACCCAAACCCTACTGTTCTTTTAATAAAAGCACACGCATCCTCAAAACCCTAAGGTGATCGGGCTCATTCCCTTGGTTGCGACTGTAGTCACCTCCCTGATGTTTTTCGACATCTTCCAATTCGCTCCCTCCTCCAGCTTCAAAGGAACAAACCTAGAAACATACATGCTCTACCGTCGTTCTCCTCATTCACAGCGAACAAGACGGCACCTGCTCTGTGCCTCTCATCCTCTTCATTCACGGCACATTTTCAACCCGACTGGCGATCAAAGGAAATACTTGCTCTAATCCTCCTTCATTCTCTTCAGATGACTAGCGAATAAGGAATAGACATGCCCCACTTTCCCTTCTTCTCAATATCTGAAACTCACTCTCGATTAAAACCCAAAATCCCCATCTCGCAGTCCCGACTGCTCCCTCCCGCCTCTGTCCTTCTACATCCTTGAGAATGAAACCAACCATTTTCATGCTGTTCTTGGTTCAATCTAAAGAGAAACCCGCAGAGAATCCCTCTTCTTTTCCCTATGAAAATCGCCGCCGCCCTGAGCTAAAATGGAGTGCCGGCCTTCTCCATTCAAAGGGTGGGCTTCACGAATCTTGGTTGTGAAGAGCCCTTTCCGGCCTTTGGCTTTCTTCACCGCCATTCCAAGGTGTCCTGTTGGTTTTCGGTTCAACACCGGTGTCCGTGTTCCTTTGCTTTGCTGAGTTTCTCGGTTTTCGGTGAGGCACCTGTTCAAGTATAACCCTCGATTCCCTCAATCGGGTGCTACCGTTCTCCAACTCGGGAGACTAATTGAGGTCTCGGTTTTACTCTTGTCCCCATTCCACGAGTTTTTTTATTTCTTTTAAATCTAGCCTGGTTTATTTGTTGTTGTGTTTAGCTGAGTATTGAGTATTTGATCTGTAAATTCTCAAGTTGCGATGTCCTGAGAGGTGACGAGACTCTACGATATGATGAATCTTGCTTCAGTTGGCATTTTTGTTTGTTGTACTAGGGAGGGTATCGAACGAGATGTGGTTAGACTCAAGTTAGCCGATTCGTTGTTTCCCACTGTATTTGTGTTCGATTTGGGTTTGGAAAGTCGGTTACGACTAAGCTCTTGCTTCCTCCATGATTGTTGCGATCTGTTGCGCCCCTCATGTTATAGTTTAAGCCGAGATTCGAAGCATTGTCGCTTTCTCGGTTAAGATTACTGTTGACCATGTTTGGCTTTCTGTTTATTTCATTTGGTCCTGCTTAACGGGCCCGATTTTTCCTGCTTGCTTGCTTTGGACCATGGCTGAAATTGGTACGTCTGACCTGCTGAGAAGTCGGCTTTTCTACTTCTACATTGCTCCTTTGCTCATAGATGATGATCTGGAACTTTAATTCAATGTGAGCACTTGCTTGTAGCTGATGGCCATTTATGTGCTCACTGTCGCTATATTACGATTTGGCTGAGATACTATAAGGTTTGGTCATGTTTGCTTGCTTCGGAACCCGACCTTGGGCATTTACAATCGACCGTGCTAGAGGACGTTGCTCCTGTTTATAATTCTATTGCGCTGGATGCCCCCTTGCACATTGATGATTAATCTGGAAAAAGTTGTACTTCTGCTATCATCAGTGGCCCTATTGCACATTCCTTTGTGTTTGGCAATTATCTCACTTTTACCATCATTACTTTGGCACCTTTAGTATGCGGTTTTGGGAATCGATATGTTTCAGGCCTCAAATGCTTGTTTGATTTGGTTCACTTATAAATCTCCTATTTGGCTTCATGTTTGACCGAGGTACACTTTCTCTGAGATTTGGGTTGGACTTGCTTGGCTTGGAATTGGCTTCGGGATCTATGATTTGTCCATGTGGTAGCGCTTTGGGCTTGTTACGGCTTTATGGGTTTGAAAACCCTATCGGTCAGCTTCTTGTCTCTTGCAACTTTGATGATTTCTCTTTACGCCTTGAGTTTGGTTTGGAAATTGAATTGTCTCAGCTTTGAACTTGCCCCCTGCGCATTGATTTGGTTTGGAAACTGATTTGATACTAGCAAATAATTTGACCCTCGCGCTTAGATAAGAACATGAATAGAGTTATAATTACCCGATGCTATAAATTGCTTAGATAAATCACTTTTGGCTGGTTGGTCCTTATTAATTTCGTTCATCTTGGAGGGAAATGATATAATCCCTTCTAGGTATGATCCCACATGACTCACAACCCCACCCCTTTGATACTACACTTTGGTTTGAGTCATAATCTAAGATGACAGATTAATTTGAGTAGCAACCCCAATGCTTGATTTATCTTACAATCCTTAGCATTTGTTGGCAGCTTGAAACTCTTTTCTATGTTCCCGGTTGGGGTGTGGGAGATGATTAGATTGCCCCCTTTCCTCCCATTGAGAGGGGTCGTATGATCCCATTGCACACATCCCAACCCTCTTTCGTTCTTTGACTAATGCATTTTGCCTCTTTTGGTTGTGTTTTTTGCATGTACATAATGCTTGAGGAACGAGGAACTACTGGATTAAGGAGCTGGACCTTAGCTAGGACTACTGGGGTCTCCACTTCAAACACGTGTATCGGTTGGTGCACTTCTTGCTGATCCTATCAGCTCAAGTGAGGCGGCGTCGATGCGACCCCCCATAGCAGCTTTTTATCTAAGTTTTTTTATTTGTATTTGTATCAATTTGTAATTCTTTTGTTGTTTTTACTTTCGGGTGCAATCTTATGATTTATTCATTATTGTGATTTCATCCCATGACCCTTGTATTATTCTCTTGCTTTCAACCTTTGATTGACTATTGAAATTGACTATTGAAAGATTGTAAATAGGATAAGACTAACAATTGGTTAGCAACCTATACAGTAGGACTCATCTTGTTAGTTTTTGGGAGTTTTAGATTTGAATAATTCTGATTCGCTACCTAGATAGCTTTGATGATTGGTTTTTGTACATATATTTTCGTACTACTTCCGAAATTCATTTCATACGTATAAACTTAAGCTTTTAAAATCCATGTCCACATGTATATAATTACTTAGACAGATTCTGAATTCTTTTCTTACATATATCTGTTTTTATTTGGATAGCTTTTCAAATCCATGTTCGCATGTACATTTGTTTATATAGCCTTGGAAATTCATCTCTACATATCATTCATCATTCCTTGCCTATGATTTTGTAAGTGTATGGACTGATCCTGTTTGGGCCCATGTAACTCTTGGCCCAAATCTAATTTTGATCAGGTTCGGTCCATAACCAGCCAAACGGCTGGAATAGGTGGCCCTAGCAAGCCAATTAGGTTGCCCATTTTAGAAAAGCCCTAGATTTGGGGTATCCTCAATGCATACGGGTCCTAGACACGGTCCATGTGAGGAATACCCGTTTCCCTTAAAATTTTCCAAATCATCCTCTAAAGTCAGAATAAAATTCACAATCAATCAATCATCCAATTCCAAATCAATTTAAAGATCCAATGAGGCAAACTCCACTTCAAAATCAATCCCCTCATACTCTCTCATCAAACACACTTCAAAATAAACTCGCTCATCAAACACACTCAAATCAAACTCTCTCAAAACACACTTTAAAATCAAACTCTCTCATCAAACACACTTCAAAATCAAACTCTCTCATCAAACACACTTCAAATCAATCTTCTCACACTCTCTCATCAGACACACTGCAAAATCAATCTCTCTCATACTCTCTCATCAAACATCTGTCAAAGTCAATCCTCTCATACTCCGAAACCAGATATTCTTCATGAATTCTTCGAAATCAAAGCTTTTCACAAGTCATTATACTCTTCATACACTCATTAGACACACTTCAACCTCACAAAGCATTTGAAATTCCAAAAGTTCCAAGATCAAACTTCAAACTCCTTCCAAACTCCAATTGCCTCATAACTTCAAATCATATTCCAACTTCAATTTCTAAGGCTAAATCGAGCCCAATTCTAAGCCCCAAATCCAGCTCATTCATAAGGCCCAATCCGGCCCATATTTCAAGGCCTAAACCTGGCCTAATTTCAAGGCCCAAACTTGGCCCAATTTCAAGGCCCAAATTCGGCCCATTACCTTAATTCGGATATTAGTTTCAAATCCAAACCCGAATCAAATTCAAGTTCAATTTCAATCCAATTCAATCAATCCAATTCCACAGACTCAATTCAATTTCATTCCAATTCATTCAAATCTCCATTCCCAATTCAATTCAACTTCATTTCCATCCCCAAATAATTCCAAACATCGTAATTCAAACTCCTTGAAACTCCAAACTCCGGAGAACTCAAGCATCTCGAATCTCTAAGTGTCTCAGCAGCTCAACAGACTCGAATGTCTCAACAGCTCAACAGACTCGAACGTCTCAGCAGCTCAACAGACTCGAATGTCTCAACAGCTCAACAGACTCGACCGTCTCAGCAGCTCAACAGACTCACCGTCTCAACAGCTCAACAGACTCGAATTTCTCCGCAGTTCAACAGATTCGAACATCTCAATAGACTCATCAAATTTCAAACACTTAAAAAATCCTCAGCTCCTCAAAAAAGCCGAACCTCTTGAAATTTGATAACCCTTTCAAGCCTCGAACATCTCACAGACCCGAGTGTCCTCACACACTTCATCATTTCAAGGAATCTAAATGTCTCATAGAGTTGAGCATCTCACAGACTCTCACACCTCCAAACTCTCAAAACGAACCAGACAATCTGTCAACCTCACAACAAATGACCACAAACCCTCTTTAACCCTTCAAAGACCAAAAGGTCAAAAGCCCAATTCCTTCAAAACTCCAAAACCCCCAAATCTCCAAAAAAAGTGAACTACGTAAGGTCTGATCTCAACAGGGAGTTGAGTACGTAGGCAACACCACAGGGTGCGACCCCACACCAATTAAAATACCCTTTTGCACTCAGTTGGTCTCCCCCCAAACAAACCACTTCTAACCCTCGATCACCTCAAAAAGTTCAGCCATCCTAAAGGTCTCTGAACTACGTAAGGTCTGATCTCAACAGGGAGTTGAGTTAGTAGGCAGCCCATCTAGGGTGCGACCCCGTTGCAAATAAAAAAACCCTTTTCCCACTAAGTGCTCTTCATACCTCTCAAAACACTCACAAACCTCCCTCGACCCCACAAACTTCAAACCGTTAGGCTCTAAGTTTTTTCTATTCACTTAACCTCGGATTTTCCCAAAATCTTCATTCTATACTCCTTGAAATTCCCAATTCCCTCTTCTAGGCGCTTGCTCGGCAGAAAAGCTCGTCTCATGTACTCTCTTTCTCTCTTCTCATCCTAATCCTATCTTTGGCTTTTTAAGTGAATCTCCCTAATAAGGTTTTGAAAGAAGGTAATCCCGACAATTGGAGACCGAGGTTTCCTCGGGCACCAATCCGAAGTCGTGGTCGTTGCCACTTCTAAGGGGTGTAACCCAGTGCGAGCCCACACAGAATCTTTGGTATAACCAGATAAGTCCTATCCATGCTCGACAATCAGAGTCAATCGACGGTTCTTAGAACCCTTCTCCTCCCTTCCTAGTTCCTTAGGTCAAACTAGGTGGCGACTCTAATCAATTTCCGCCCTTATGGCATAAGTCCGCGTGGAGCCCATTGAGAGTGGGTGTAGTGCACACTTGCACTTCCCTTTATGCTTTCTGGGAAAGACTGATGATTTAGTAGGTATTTGAGGGATGCTAGAATAACGGGTTTTCACCCTCCACAGAATGGCAATTTCTAGGATCTAGGCTTTTAGTCAGACCATATTTAGATAGACCCCCCCTCATACCGAAAAATCACCCTCCACACCAGCATTTCAACATCAGTGCGAGACCCAACATTTTCTTCATTAGCGCGAGACCCAGCATTTTCAACACCAGTGCAAGACCTAGCATTTTCTTCATTCAGTGCGACACCCAGCATTTTCAACATCAGTGTGAGACCCAGAATTTTCTTCATTCAGTGTGAGACCAGTACGAGACCAAGTGTCATTTTCAGTTCTAGACAAGTACGAGACAGTGCGTGATCCAAGTTGGCGGGGTATTGGAAATAAGTCCCCATCTTCATGTCAACTTTTTAGGGAGAAACTACTAGTGGGCAGTGGCAATAAGTCCCCTTGGTAATGTAGATGTTATCCCAACACCCCAGTTGGTGGGCAGAGGCAATAAGTCCCAATAGTATACCAGAAGGAGCGTCAGAACGGGTTTCGGTCCCCAGAAGCATCCGAGCATCATTAGCATATCATCCCCATATCATCTTCATCAGCATATCATTGGCATATCATCCAAATTTGCACTACAGGTTCCCGACACCTTAGAATACTCAGTGTAGTTAATTCCTCCCCAGGTTTTGGCTCCTTAGAATAGCCCATCAAACTTAAATTTCTCTTTTAGGTAGTCAACGCATTAGAATAGTTTGACATCATTTTGTCCATTATAGGTAGTCAGCGCCTTAGAACAACTCGACAATGTTTCTTTTATCGTCTAGGTAGTCAACGCCTTTGAATAGTTTGACATTGTTTTATCCATCATAGGTAGTCAGCACCTTAGAACAGCTCGGAAACATTTCATTTTTAGCGTTTAGGTAGTCAGCGCCTTAGAACAGCACAACAACACCTCATTTTTATCATTTAGGTAGTCAGCGCCTTCGAATAGCTCGACAACATCTCTTTTCTAGATAGTCAGCGCCTTCGACTAGCTCGACAGAATCAACCGGTGTTTGATAGCATGCAGGGTCTCTTTGAATCCAAAAATTTTGGGGTATCACTCAGGAATCAACTAGACTTTTCATACCCACCCAAAGTCTTGTTGACGGGGGGCAATCTGTTATACCCAAAATTTTGACCCCCTGGTGTGGAATCCCTAAGTCTTAAGTGTTGAGGAAGGCATCTTGGTTAGTGAATAAGGAATCCCGATTTGATCAGTGTGTTCCGGAGTGTTAGTGACAACTTATTCACACTCGAGGGTATTTTCATAATTTTTGAGGCTCCTAAGACCTTCTGTAAGCTTTCTCTCTCCTCTGAAAACTCCACAAATCAACTTGAAATGCTTTGAAATTTTAATACATGATAGAGGATGACATTTTGAGCATATTAGCTTTGGAATTTTGATTTTTTGATTTTTTATTAGTTTTATAGAAATTTTTGATTGAATCTGATGAGAAAATGAATTTAAAAATAATTCCATTGTCCAAAAATTCTAATTTCTTTTCAGAAAAATCTTTATTTACATGTGGTTAAATTTTCATAGTTAGATTCTTTTCAAAAAGTCACTTGGCTAAGACTTCAGTAAAATCATAGTTTTTACTGGATTCACTATCTTTAGTGATGTCTATTTAAGGAGCCTTATCCCTTCATCAAATCACATCATTCAAAACCCGAGGCAATCAGAATCCACAACCGTCAAAGCTTTCCCACATTTTTACACGCTCGAGCCCTGAAATCCTTCCGAAATCAACACCAAAACACTTTTTCCAACTCCCACAACATCAATCATTATCAAACATCCATAAAAACACTACCAACATGTGAAGAACACCAATAATAGTAAGGGGTTAGAAGCTTGGACCGAACTCAATCCGGAACCGATACCGACGGAGTTCCCGAAGAATCCCGATGTGAAGTATCGCCTCAATCCCGAAGGTAATCAAGGTTAGAATCTTATTTTTCTAACTCCTTTCGATTTCATTAATCTTTTGTTAAATTTTGTGTGTGAACCAACCTTTTACGGGTTCTGAGCTGCCGTTTGATTTAGCTTCTTCCGTATTACTTGTTTGCTATGTTTTGTATTAAATTTGATTGCAAACCGAGTTCATTCAATCATTAACATACTTTGAATCTTACAGGCTACACACCCATAATTTTTGAGCTAAAAAAATTGCCTGGAACAGCCCAAACGCCACCGTCCGAGGGTAGTGCGCACCCATGGACGCCAAGTCCGGGGTCCCAGACTCTTTGTCTGTAAGCCTACTCTCGGACGGTGGCGGGATTTTAAATTTTTTAAAAATTAGGGTTTTCTAATACATGTATGGGCCCAAGGACATCCTGTCCGCAGCCTCGGACTTTTCAAAATTACGTTTTCTCGTTATTTTGACTTTTCTGTATAACAAGGTTAACTAGGGTCCGTGGGTTTGGACATTAGGTCCGTGGCCACGGACGGAATCAAAATTTGACCTAACTCTGCCTCTGAAACCCTAGTTTTGACAATTTCAATTTTCACTTTAATTTTCCATAAAAAATGTTAAAAAATAATAAAAAATCAGAAAAATGTACACTTAGGTAAAACAGTCTCGTAATAAGCCGTAAATGACTAAGTAGACCAAAAAAAACCTAGAGCCCATAATTTTTGAGCTAAATAAGTCGAATACCAAGCCCTCGAACCCGAACTCTACCTTTCCTAATTTACCCTAGGTTAAATTTAGGTGGCGACTCATAATAGGTTCCAGTGAGCTAACTTAGGATTTAATAATTAATCTTTTTATGATTTATTTATTAATCTTAGGTTATAAGTGGACCTAAATTCGATCAGATCCTAATCAACCTGAATCAACATAGGATAGGGGTTCAAAATCTAGGCTCACATGTTGTTACACTTGTACATTTTCATTAATGTTCCTTTTTTTTGTTCAAGGCTTTCGAAAATTAGTAGGCGGTGGTGAATATGAAGATCATAACATACACTAGTTGAAAAAGGGTTCATTTTGGCAGTTCTTATAAGCCCATTTCGACGGTTGTGAACCGCCGAAATGGAGACTGCCGAAATAGGTCAGAGAACACATTTCGGCGGTTGTACAACCCCTAAAATAGACACTCTATTTTGGCGGTTGTTAGCTAACAACCGTCGACATAGGTGCATATTAGAACAAAAAAACTTACCTATTTCAGCGGTTCTTAGCTAATAACCGCCGAAATAGGTGTATTTTGATTAAAAAATTGTTTTTTGCCTCGTCTTCAACCTAGGGAGTGAGATGTAGTAGTTCCAATGATTCACTCTGTGGAGGTGTAACACAAGATGAGAATGAATAAAGGCACATATAGTGTATGTGTTGGGATAAAACCTAACAACAAGTGTACTGGTCAATTCTGGCAAGTTTTAATAGAGAGTATTCCCTAAGTATCGAACCAGAGGAGGCGATGTCTAGTTGTAATCTTTATTAACCGAAAAAGAAATAAAAATACTAAGTAACAGATTAAAACAGGAAATTAGGGGTTTTGATTTGATGAAAAATAAAAACTGTAAACAGAATATAAAACAGTAAAAAGCAAGAAAATAATTGTTTTGAAACTGATTTGGGAAGGAAATCCTGGTTTCCTACTTCTCCCTAAATCTGTAATTCCTATCCCTAAGCGATTTCCAAGACAATTATGAATAACAACCTAGAACAAAGACAATTTACCTCCGGTCTCTTGCTTAGCAAATTCTAGTTAGTAAAGAACGAATTCTAACTCTCGTTACGAAACCACTATTACTAACCGCCATAAGAACAATCTAGATTAACGGTCAATTAGCAATTTAGAGGAATTACCATCTCTATACTAACCGGTTGTTTCCCTGTATTCAATTGAAAGCCGCATTCGTCACTTATAAGCTAACAAAATACTAATGTTTATAATTGGCCAGATTATAACGATTAAGGAAATTAAGCAAGGAAAATAACTTTATTCAATCGAATTGCAGAAAATCACAAAGGTACAGGAATAATCAATCTAGGGATACATAGCAAACCGGAATTAAAAGAGACTACTCAGACATATCCATAATAACAATGCACAAGTTGAATAGAAAAGTCTCAGGAAAGCAAGAACAAGAAGAAACTCTAATATCAGTAGCCGTCGTGAATTCTCTGTTCTTCCTTCAGCCTTCTCCTTCTGATAGTCTCCAAGATCTGCCCAAGACTCAACCTTTCTCTCTCTCCTTTCTCTTCTGTGTAAAAAATAAGCTCTGTGGTGTATCCAAGCATGGTTCTCACGTTAGGTAGGCCTCTACTTTTATAACATTCAAAATTCTATCTTTAATTTCTTCCTTCCACGCAGATTCTGGCTGTGTTTTATCTGATTGTTCCGGGACTTGTTCCAAGTATAAAGTCCCGGACCAGTCTCTAAAATCCGCCGAGAATTCATCTTCAAGCATGGTCTGGGACTTAGGATATGTATCAAGTCCCGGACCCGTCCTTAAAACTGGTCAAGAGTAACACCTTTGTATGGTATGGGACTTAGGGTATGTATTAAGTCCCGGACCAGTCTTCAGAACAGGTTGAGAGTAATGCCCTTGTATGGTCCAGGACTTAGGGTATGTATCAAGTTCCGGACCAGTCTTCAAAACAGGTCGAGAGTAACACCAATGGTTGGTCCGGGACTTAAGGTCTGTGCAAGGTCCCGGACCCAACCTAAAATTGAAGAATACTGCATGTCTTCACTCCGTTCAACATGTTTGACAGTCCAGAATAACATTACAATGATCGGGAACGCGTTTTCTTGAGATTTTTGCCTGAAATAACACATAAACCCATCATAGAAGACAATTGCAAGTAGAAGCATAAAAATAACCATAAGGTGGGAATTTAATAACAGATAATAATGAATTAAGCACAAATAAACCCCATAGACATAGATAAATTCCCGACTTATCAACTTTCCCACACTTAACCTTTGCTTACCCTCAAGTAAATACTGCAATAAGGATATACTGGATTTCAACAGCGGGGAATCATCAGATTAAGAAAAGTGTACAAGGAAATCTAATATTGAACAACAACCAAAAGCCACAATGGTTAGTACTGCAGGTTTTCATAAACAGTGAAACGAGAATGTTGTTAAATGCTTTAGAAAATTTTCGTTACTATCAAGTCCAGATTTCACCCAGGGCTTTACTTTCCTTTTACTTTCCACAATCCATTGGACGACAAGGGGCAAGAAGTAATGTCATATTCCACATTACCTTTCATTGCCACGTACTCAAATCAAAGAAGAATTTGCAATAACTTATTAAAATGAAAGTACTTTCCTTCCGATTTTCTGAATTAACGTTATTCTTTTTCATCTCCCCAAACTTTTCTCCCCATCCATGTAGCGGTGTTGGGCCTTCTATCCCAGATTAGATGGCGTTAGGTAGATGAGTGATGAGGCACTCCAAGGGCTTAATAACCAGATGGGAGAGGCCTGTTCCGGTTCAGAATAGATTAGAGGAGTACCTTGCCTTTGTCCTTTCTTTCCCTTCATACCATAACTTTCCAAAGCCCCAAGTTAATCTGTTGGGACATCGGAGTGTTGCAGAGATAGCCTTTCACCAAGACAGAGTCGATCATCATTTGTCAGACACAAAGAGCAAGCTTCTGCGATGGAGTCAGCGCAACACAGAAAACTCCATGGACTCTACCATGCTGTTGCGAAAAATCAGGAGTTAACTCGGAACACCTTAAGCGCCTCAACGGTCACAAAGCTCTTCCTCAACACCGAAGATCGCGGCCCAAGTAAGAAGACCAAGTAAGAGCCGTTGGAAGTTGCCCACTAAGTTAGTTCCGGTATTTTCGGAACTAACTCCTTCGACCCGTTGCTGAACTTAGAGTATAAATAAGACATGTAATAGACAGTTTTGGGTGTGCTTGTATCAAGGATTTTTTTCAGAGCTTAGAGAGAGAAAGAGAATCACATTGTTAGTCGAAAAGGAGAGAGAATACGTACCTAGTCAGTTAGCACCTAAAGATAGACTCTTCCTAGGAAGTTCCTAGTTTCATTACGCTTACCATTGTTCTGATTAGAGAGTGTGTTGGGTAAGTGAGTGAAAACCGCTAAGTAGATCCTTTCTACTTAGTGGGCATTTGTAAGTTATTTTGTTTGACCAGGAAATGAAATAGCTTATTTGTGTACCTTGCTGAGTTCCATAGAGTCCTTCTCTCTTTCCATTGTTTTGCTATAATTACCGCAAAAGTCTTCCGCTCCCTTAGTCTAGTTAATGCGATAGAGTGCGTCTACATCACAGAGTGTTTCCTACTTACGAAGGTTGTTTGAGTCAAACCAATCCTTAGACTCACACCTTTGATTGGTTTGAGTTAGCCACCCGATCCTACACGTGGTATCAGAGCCTTGCTTAGGCTAACGGTCAATCAACGAAGCAATGGCAGACCTCTTCGCCAATCAAAACAACAAAATGCACTTCGAGCATCCCAGACTCACCTCCACCAACTATGACCACTGGAAAAATGAGATCGAGCAACACATTGAGTCTGTCAACTCCGAGCTTTGGGAAATAGTCACTGGAGGAGATCTTGCAGTCAATCCAGACCGATCCACATGGACTGTTGCAGATCACAAGAGGTACGAGCTGAATCGTCAAGCATCACGCGCAATATACACTTGCCTGTCCATCCCAGAACAAAGGAGAGTCAACCACTGTAAGTCTGCTAATGAGATCTGGACACTCCTTCAAGCAACTCACGAAGGAGTCACTGAGCTAAAGAAATGCAAAGCTCAAGAACTTCGAATGGACTATGAAAACTTCCTACAGAAACCCGGTGAGTCTCTAGAAGAAGTGCTTGATCGTTTCTATTTACTAACCACTACTATGCAGGAAGTCAGCATCTTGCCAGATAGAGAGAGTGTCTTGCACAAGTTGCTGGACAGTCTGAGAGAAGAGTGGGCAGAAACGGTAATCTCTACCAAAGCATGCAAGGATTTATCCAAATGGAGCTGTCAAGACCTAGGTTCCTATCTACAATCTGTAGATAAATACAAGAAGAATGTTCGAAAGAAGTGTGGTATTACTTCTTCTCCCTCTTCTAGTAAGTCTACTACTTTGAATGACCAAGCTTGCAGGTTAATTCAACTCAGTTCACTCAAGAAGGAGCCTATGTCGCTGATACTCAAATCAGACAAGCTAGGGCAGAGCTGGTAGATATTATTGTTGAAGAAAGTGAGGCTGAGACTATGGAAGACTTCGTCTTCATAGTCAAGAACTTCCGAAAATTCATGCGTAACCAACCAAATCGTCAGAGTCGGTCGTTCTCAAACCCCTCCAAACAATCCTTCAGCTCCGTAACTTGCTTTAACTGCAACAAACCCGGTCACTTCAAGAAGGAATGTCCCTTACTCAAGAATCAGTATGGAAAACCTCAAGGGAGATCGCTGATGGCGGCTGTTGGCTGGGGTGATTCAGACTCCGATGATCCAGACACAGAGTCCAGCGGCCTAGTATGTCTCATGGCACATGATACGACGGAGTCCATGATCCCTGATAATGAGGTAACTCGTCTCATCTTGAAACAGACCTTTACCGTATTTCTCCCATGGGATTTATGACTTTAATTGCTAAAATTGTCTCCGAGAACAACTCTCTCAAAGCAAGTCTTACCAGCAAGATAAACGAGCTATCTGAGGAACTCGAAATCTCAAAAGGTCTTATGTATGCCCTAAGGATGAAGCTGAGGAACACAAAACCATCTCTTGTTCTCTCAGGTTAGATCTGCAAGATTCAAGGCGTCATGTTGATTCCCTTCAAAAGGAACTTCATGATACCTTAGAACAAACTCAGTTTGAACAGGGTGACCAGAAAGAGTCTCTCACCCTGATCGACTCCCTCAAACAAGACCTCACCATCTTTACATAAGTGTTGTTCTCTTCAAAATGATCTTAATGCTTCTGAATCCAAAAACATATCCTTGAACACCACTATCAAAAATCTCACTCAAAAATTGAAAGAAAAGGAACACGCCCTTTCCCTTAAGCCAGTCAAGTTTATCAAACAAGTCACCTCCGAACTACCTGAGTGGGCCAATTCCAAAATCAAAGAAATTAGCCAAGATCGAGATACTCTTCGCTCTAAAGTAGAACAACTCTCTCAGCAGATTGTGTACAATCCGGAGTTCGATCCACTCAATCCACACCCAAGTGGCACAAAGGAAAGTTCGACATCCCAAAAATATGTCCAAATCCGACAACAGAGTCAAACGATATCAAGAAAAAGAAAATTCGACTCCTGGTGGAAAGGACAACAGAAATACGTCAATCTTCCACCAACCAAGATTTGTGGCTACTGCGGGAGTCTTGGACATCGTGACAGTGCATGTGATAAACTGAATAGAGATCTCTCTTTTAATGTCAAACGTGTTAAACTGATACTTGAAGCACGAGAAAAATTGAACAGTCTGGCTCGAAAAGGGAACCCAAGTATATCTGGGTTCCCAAAACTAACAAATGATCTGTTCTTTTGTAGGTGAAGGCGAATGGAGACAGCTGGTACTTGGATAGTGGATGCTCTCGTCACATGACTGGAGATCCAAATCAATTCAATTCGCTTTCATCCTACCAAGGAGGTAAGGTTACTTTTGGAAACAACAACCAGGGTGAAATCGTGGGAGTTGGATCCGTAGGTAACCCCTCAAGATTTAAAATTGATGGAGTCCATCTGGTCACTGGACTCCAGCATAGTTTATTAAGCATTTCAAATTTGTGATAGATTCAATTTGGTACTTTTCTCCTCTTCGGATTGTAAGGTTTATGATGAGCGTACAGGTTCACTAAAAGCTGTGGGACGTAGAGAAGGCAATCTCTACAAAATGTGCTTAAACTCCATTAAGCCAGACGACCAAGTCTGTCTCAATGTGCATTCCAAAAACTCACTGCTGTGGCACTCCAGACTTGGCCACGCAAATCATAGGCTGTTGAACAAACTCAAAAGCAAGGACTTGGTGATTGGTTTACCAGACACCACCTTTGACACAGACTCTGTCTGTGAAGCATGTGTTAAAGGTAAACACACCCGGTCCTCATTCAAAAGTAAGCCTACTCTCTCTACTAACTCTCCACTGGAATACTACACATGGATCTTGTTGGCCCCATGCGTACACAAAGCAGAAGCGGTAAGAGGTACATTCTGGTCATAGTCGATGACTATTCCAGGTGGACCTGGGTCATTTTCTTATTTACCAAAGATGAAACTTTTACGGAGTTTGTCAAACTCCATAAAATGCTCGTCAACAAATTTTCATTCACTCTAAAAACCCTGAGAACGGACCAGGGTACTGAATTTTGCAACAAGTCGTTTGATGAGTTTTGCAGGGACAATGGAGTGGATCACCAAATCTCATCTGCACGCACTCCAGAACAAAACGGAGTGGTTGAACGCAAAAATAGAACCTTGGTAGAAATGGCTCGCACCATGCTCATCGACAGTCAACTCACTCCATCTTATTGGGCAGAAGCCGTTAACACAGCTTGCTATGTGTTAAATCGTGCGATGATTCATCCATTCCTTCACAAGACACCCTATGAACTACTCCGTCAACGTAAACCAAGTCTTCTCCATCTCAGGCGTTTCGGATGTAAGTGTTTTATTCACAACAATGGTAAGGACAACTTGGGTAAGTTCTCTCCTAAAAGTGATGAAGGTATTTTTCTTGGCTATTCTTCTAAAAGCAAAGCTTATCGTGTTATCAATCTTAGAACTCAATGTTTAGAAGAAAGCCCACATGTCAAGTTCGATGAGTCCCACAATGTTGGCTCATCTTCTGATCATCTTGACTTTGCCCCCGATGATTTTCTCACCGATCCACACTTCATCACTGTCCCAATAGGAAGACTCCCTGAGTCCCACTCCATCACTCCTCATGGTTCCCCTGCAAACAAAAACAATTCATCAGAATCTACAGACTCAGACAATCACCCGGAGACACCCTTACCACAAAACCTGAACTTTGACTCCTCTGACAAAGAAACACCCCCTCCTGCTTCACGTCGCCAGTTCCAGCAAAGATCTGCTCACCCTCCTGAAAACATCATTACAGACCCAAACACCGGTGTCCAAACACGCCTACAAGCCATGCAAAATCTCTGTGCCTTTGGTGCGTTTCTGTCTAGTACTGAACCAGAAATGTCAAAGAAGCACTCCTTGATAGTGATTGGGTTACTGCTATGCAGGAGGAACTCAATTCCCTCCAGCGCATGCTGTCTGGGAGTTAGTTCCTCGCCCCACGCATCAACAAGCCATTGGTACTCGTTGGGTCTTTCGTAATAAACTTGATACTGCAGGCCAAGTTTTCAGGAATAAAGCTCGATTAGTTGTTCAGGGCTACAATCAAGAAGAAGGGATCGATTATGATGAAACCTTCGCTCCAGTAGCTCGTCTTGAAGCAATTCGCATGTTCATTGCGTTTGCTGCTTACAAAGGTTTCCAATTATATCAAATGGATTTAAGACAGCCTTCCTTCACGGCTACATTGATAGAGAAGTCTACGTCGAACAACCACCAGGATTCACAGACTCCGTCCATCCCGACTACGTCTACAAATTATGTAAGGCCCTTTACGGACTGAAACAGGCTCCACGTGCCTGGTATGAAAGACTGTCTACATATCTATTGCAAAACGGTTTCTCTCGAGGTAACGTAGATAAAACGCTCTTCATTCTACATTCATCACATGACTTACTTCTAGTACAGATCTATGTTGATGATATTATTTACGGTTCTACAAGTAACACCCTCTGTGACCATTTTGCTAACCTTATGAAGCAAGAGTTTTCCATGAATGAGTTAGGTGAGCTCAAGTTCTTTCTAGGATTACAAATTCAACAGGAAAAGGACGGGATCAAGATCCATCAACAAAAATATATCAAGGAACTCCTTGATAAGTACAATCTAAAGAATGCAAAGAGTATGTCCACACCAAGCTGTACATCTGCCAAACTGCATCCTGATGATGACGGAGTCGGCGTCAATGCCACAGAATATAGAGGCATGATAGGGTCCCTCTTGTACCTGACTGCCAGTCGCCCAGACATTCTTCACGCAGTCTGTCTTTGTGCTCGCTTCCAAGCAGCACCAAAACAGTCTCACCTCAAAGCAGTCAAGCGTATCTTCCGCTATCTCAAAGGTACAAGTACACTCTATCTATGGTATCCACGATCTCCTACTTTTACTTTATCTGGATATAGTGACTCTGATTGGGCTGGTTCTCTCCAAGATCGAAAGAGTACTTCAGGTAATGCACAGTTCTTGGGTCTTTGCCTTGTTTCATGGTCCTCCAAAAAACAAAACTCTGTAGCACTCTCTACAGCAGAGGCAGAGTATGTTTCTGCTGCAGCGTGTTGCTCCCAACTCCTTTGGATGAAACAACAACTCCAAGACTATCATGTCACCCAAGAACAGATCCCCATCTTTTGTGACAACAAAAGCACAATCAAAATATCAGAAAACCCAGTCCAACACTCAAGAACCAAACACATCGAAATTCGCTTTCACTTCTTGAAAGACTGTGTCGAGAAAAAGCTTATCCAACTTGACTTTGTGCCCACAGAAGATCAACTTGCAGATATTTTTACTAAACCCTTGTCTACAGCAAGATTCGAAGCACTGCGATCGGCAATCGGATTGACTCCGTCTACCTAGACGGTCGCATCTCCTTGCCCCTACCGCAATCTTCAGCAGGTACGCCCTCATGTCTCATAGAGTCTGTCTTTGTTTGCACTTGCATCAGTAGAATGTGTTTTCTTACTTAGCACGCCTAGTACTCTAGCGCTACTATCCACGTCATCCATCCGCACCAGAACCCGCCTAAATCGTCGCCCTTCTCGCCTTATCCTGACGTCGCCACATTAATCGCACCTGACACACGCCATCTCTGCACATTTCAGCCTTTATATCTATCACCCGTCCACTCCATCTCTCTCACTTCACTCCCTTTACACCCAAGTTCCTTCAACTTCCAAATGGCCGGCATCAACTTCTCTGGAATTAACATCCCAGCCGAAATTTTCGCCGATCCCATTCGCCTTCAGGCGTATCTCCAGGCCATGGCAAACCCTAATCCACCTACACTCACCACTACCACCACCACATCGCCCACTAAAACCACCGCTACTTCTTCGCCCACACACTCCTCCACACCACCACCTGACACCCGCGACCCATCCACCCATCAAACACCGCCATCTGCTGCAAGAACAGAGATTCTTGACACAGACATTGAAGAAGTTACTCCAATCCAAACCCTACCACCATCCCCAACCCCACAAGCTGACAATCCTCCCGCCGAAAATCAGCCAACTGATCAGCCACAAGCCCATGCCAGCAAATCACCGACCAAATCTCCTACTCCAACCCCACCAGCATCCCCCGCTAAATCCGCAACACCACCACAACAACCTCCACCCAAAACCCGCAAGAGAAAAGGCCAAACCTCAACCCGACCCACAGCAAAAGAATCCTCCGTTCCTCTGTCAAGGCCCAACATGTCTCCTCCGGTTCCGGTGAATCGTCTCCCGTCCAAGAACTGCCCACCGCCAGTCATGATGCTTCTACGGGTGCCACCTCCGCCAGAGATCAAAAACCTCCAAAACCCCACCGACGGAGTGTGAAGGTCGACCCCTTCACTCAGGTACATGCTCGGGGACCCTGCCTCCGACCGTAATATAGTCAGGGGTAAGTTCCTCGACTTTTCTTGGGCTCTGTCTTCCAACTTAGGGGAGTTAGTCACTATGCTCGAAATTCAGGGGTGGAAACACCTCTTTGTGAAATAACTGAGTGGTATCCCACAGAGTCTGTCGACTTCTTCCAAAACCTTGTTCCGTAACGGTGCTGCTCAGTCTGTTGTCAATTCCACCCCAATATTTTTTGATCTTGCAAAGCTGTCTGAAATTCTTGGCGTTCCTGCCACTGGCCTGTCTTTTATGAAAAAGGAATCCTTCCTGAGATCCCCGGGGTACCACATAACAAAATCTACCGCTTTTTCTCCTCCAAGAAAAAGATTGGCTCCCCCATACCCCGCGGTGATCTCTCCATCCTACACCAACTCCTCCACATTTTGGTCATCAAAAATATTGTCCCACGAAAGGAAGGAAACCTTATGGTCAACTGCTTGGACTTAACCATTATGTACTGCATCATAATCGTCACTCTATCAATTTGGCACACATAATTCTCCATCACTTAGCCCAGTCGGTCGACACCCCGAAACACTCCTTGGGGTACGTGTTCTGGTTGCCTCGTATATTCCAATTCTTTCAGGTACCCTTGGCGACTTCGACGCCAGAGTCCATCGAGGAGGCAGACACCATCAACCTGCGGTACTTGAATCGGCTAACTTCAATCGACAAATCAAAGCTGCTGCCCCCTCCATCTACTCCAACGACGGCGGGGACATCCACTTCTCAAGAGGCAGTCCCTCAAGCTTCACTCCAACCTCTCCTGGAGAAAGTGGAGCGCCTCTTTGCGCATGCAGCCGAGCTGATTCAGGGCCAGAAGCGGATGATGGACCGACTCGCCGGGATAGAGACGACAGTGGCGGCCTTGCAGACCAACTCCTTGACATTCAATCCACCCTCACCCCAAACCCTTAGAATGACGTGGTTGTGTAGTGTTAGAACTTAGGCTGTTTTTAAGTTCTAAACACTTTTTATTGGCTGTTTGTGTGAATACTTGACTAACTCTATGCTACTATGGGCTTCCCCTCTGATGAAAGCAAAAGGGGGAAGCGGTGAATCCCGTCTGGTGTACGGGTTATTTTGTTGCTTGTTTAAAATGCTTTTTGGATTGCGCTGCTAGACCATGTGGTCTAGTATTTTTGACTACCTTATATTCTATCCTGCCTATTACACTGCTTATTTATTGTTTGCTTGCCTGGAGTCCCTCTCCGATCAAGGGGGAACCTAAATAGAGTCCTTGAACTTATTTGCTACTGCTGCTATTAAGGGGGAACTTTGACAGGGTCGGTTCCCCTAGTTCTTATGTTTTATTTCAGGATCGACTCCATCGGGATTCACGGAGGTTTGCTATCATCAGCAACAAGGGGGAAATTGTTGGGACATCGGAGTGTTGCAGAGATAGCCTTTCACCAAGACAGAGTCGATCATCATTTGTCAGACACAAAGAGCAAGCTTCTGCGATGGAGTCAGCGCAACAAGAAAACTCCATGGACTCTACCATGCTGTTGCGAAAAATCAGGAGTTAACTCGGAACACCTTAAGCGCCTCAACGGTCACGAAGCTCTTCCTCAACACCGAAGATCGCGGCCCAAGTAAGAAGACCAAGTAAGAGCCGTTGGAAGTTGCCCACTAAGTTAGTTCCGGTATTTTCGGAACTAACTCCTTCGACCCGTTGCTGAACTTAGAGTATAAATAAGACATGTAATAGACAGTTTTGGTGTGCTTGTATCGAGGATTTTTTCAGAGCTTAGAGAGAGAAAGAGAATCGCATTGTTAGTCGAAAAGGAGAGAGAATACGTACCTAGTCAGTTAGCACCTAAAGATAGACTCTTCCTAGGAAGTTCCTAGTTTCATTACGCTTACCATTGTTCTGATTAGAGAGTGTGTTGGGTAAGTGAGTGAAAACCACTAAGTAGATCCTTTCTACTTAGTGGGCATTTGTAAGTTATTTTGTTTGACCAGGAAATGAAATAGCTTATTTGTGTACCTTGCTGAGTTCCATAGAGTCCTTCTCTCTTTCCATTGTTTTGCTATAATTACCGCAAAAGTCTTTCGCTCCCTTAGTCTAGTTAATGCGATAGAGTGCGTCTACATCACAGAGTGTTTCCTACTTACGAAGGTTGTTTGAGTCAAACCAATCCTTAGACTCACACCTTTGATTGGTTTGAGTTAGCCACCCGATCCTACATAATCCAAACAAAAATAGTCACAAAAATGGTCTCACCTTTTATTGAAAGAAATAGATAAAAATTTATCAAAATTTATACATACAAGTAGCATAACCAGAGTGTCTTTGACTTGAAATCCAAATTTGACTTCAGAAAATGTGCTACTTGTACGGTATTCCCAACTGACTCATCTTACCACCAATTAAAACCAAGTAAGTCTCAATCGAAAAATTTTGTTGAGGGTCAGCAAAAGTCAGTGATAGAAAAACAGATAATGTCAAAAGTCAAAGAAACATAAGCAAATTGATATCCTCAATAAAACCAAGTGTAAACTCCCCCCTTTCTCACACTTAAAATTAAGCAATGCCCTAATTGCTTTCAAAATAAAACCAAGTGTAACCCCCATTTATCACACTTAAAATTAAGCAATGCCCTCATTGCTTCCAAAGTAAAAACAAAGTGAAAAAGGTAGAACAGAACTCCCCTAGTTAAGTTGTGATAAGATCGAGCATATGGAGTTCTGGAAAGAATCGGGCAGAGTCTCCTTTGTATCGTGTATGAAACTTATCAAAATATTAGCAAACCTGGATGAATATCAAACACAGTGCTACAACAGAGTAATAGTTCATTATCCATGGAGAGAAAGGTGCAGAATCATTAGGGCTATCAGTTACATCCCAAACAGAAACGATAAAAATCAAAGAAATTAGAACTAACAATCTAAAAAGACATCAAAACATCTCAAATGACAAAATAAAAGAAAAACCAAAAGAACAATAAAAGATAGGTAGACCAATGAAGGAGAGAGCATAAACCAACACATGTACTACTGACGGGGTAGGCGCCAGGACTCCAGCTGTGCAAAGCGCTCATCATAGTCATGGAAACGGGCCTCCTGGCGAGCCTGGTACTCAGCAAACCATGCATCCTGCCGAGCCTCGTACTCTGTCTGGCGGGACTCCAAAGCTGAGAGTCGCGCACCATAGTCATACATCGTCGAACTCATCCCGTCTAGCCGACTATCCATCTGAGTCATATAATGTGCAAAACCATCAAAGCGAGTTGTGGCCGTCCCCCTCCAGTCTCTAAACTCACGCAGCAGCTCGTCATAACCCGGAGCCGGACCAGCTGGTATCGGAATGTCTGGGGCCTCTTTGTTCTAGGGTGTTATTCAGAATTGTCTTGGAAATCGCTTAGGGATAGGAATAATCAATCTAGGGATACATAGCAAACCAGAATTAAAAGAGACTACTCAGACATATCCATAATAACAATGCACAAGTTGAATAGAAAAGACTCAGGAAAGCAAGAACAAGAAGAAACTCCAATGTCAGTAGCCGTCGTGAATTCTCTGTTCTTCCTTCAGCCTTCTCTTTCTGATAGTTTCCAAGATCTGCCCAAGACTCAGCCTTTCTCTCTCTCCTTTCTCTTCTGTGTAAAAACTAAGCTCTGTGGTGTATCCAAGCATGGTTCTCACGTTAGGTAGGCCTCTGCTTTTATAACATTCAAAATTCTATCTTTATTTTCTTCCTTCCACGCAGATTTTGGCTGCGTTTAATCTGATTGGTCCGGGACTTGGTCCAAGTATAATGTCCCGGACCAGTCTCTAGAATCCACCGAGAATTCATCTTCAAGCATGGTCCGGGACTTAGGATATGTATCAAGTCCCGGACCCGTCCTTAAAACTGGTTGAGAGTAACACCTTTGTATGGTCCGAGACTTAGGGTATGTATCAAGTCCCGGACCAATCGTCAGAACAGGTCGAGAGTAATGCCCTTGTATGGTCCGGGACTTAGGGTATGTATCAAGTCCCGGACCAGTCTTCAAAACAGGTCGAGAGTAACACCAATGGTTGGTCCGGGACTTAAGGTCTGTGCAAGGTCCCGGACCCAACCTAAAATTGAAGAATACTACATGTCTTCACTCTGTTCAACATGTTTGACAGTACAGAATAACATTACAATGATCGGGAACGCGTTTTCTTGATATTTTCGCCTGAAATAACACATAAACCCATCATAGAAGACAATTGCAAGTAGAAGCATAAAAATAACCATAAGACGGGAATTTAATAACAGATAATAATGAATTAAGCACAAATAAACCCCATAGACATAGATAAATTCCCGACTTATCAGTATGCTCCTTGTTCTCCTCTCATACTTACCATGAGTGAAGAGATTGTAGAGCCGCATAGCATGTTCCTTGTTCGCTAGTTAGGGTTGCAAATTACTGTGAGAAGAGAATGAAATAGGCGTAGAGCATGTTGTTCTCTAGTTGCAAAATCACCGTTACTGAAGAGAATGAAGATGAAGAGATGCGCAGACATAAAGAAGATAATGAAAAGTTGTAGAGCATGTATGTTCCTTGTTCTCCATAGAGAAAAAGAGATGTTTGAGTATATTACCTGTTCGGAATGAGCTGCTTCAGCCCCGTCTTCAATCTGGTGAGCAAGATGCAGCAGTTCGATCATAGGTGCATACACGAGAAAAGAATAAAGGTGGATGCGTAATGTAGAGCTTAGGGTTACGAATTTACAGTGAGTGAAGAGAGTGAAGAGAATGAAGAGAGAGAGGGAAAGGGTCAAAAAAAGGTGGAAGCACGGATTTTAAAAAAAATCATCTAAAAAACCGGGAACGGGAAAAATAGAGCCATGAAAACAACCTATTTCGGCTGTTCTTAGCTATAAACCGTCGAAATAGGGCCCTGCAAATCATGTGTCTAAAAAAACACTCCTATTTTGTCCGTTCTTAGCTAGGAATCACTGAAATAGGTGTCTTTTTTATACACAAAATTTTTGATGACCTTAGTTCGGCAGTTTGTAGCTAAGAACCGCCGAAATAGGTGTCTTTTTCGATACACAAAAGTTTTTGGGGCCCTATTTCAGTGGTTGTTGCTAAAATAGGGGGACTGAAATAAGTCTTTTTGTACTAGTGATAGTTGAGATGCTTGAGGAATGGTCAAAGTTTGTCTGCACGAATTTACTTCCTTGTTGATCATGATGTTGTATTCAGTACTTTCTGGATATTGTAGTTGTAATGTGTTGAAATTGTAGATGGCACAATGGTAGAATTGAAGTGTATTTGGTTCTTTATTTTATAGAGCAAATGTTTTTTGTATTTGTTTGTTTGTTTACTTGAAAATTGTTGTGCGCAGTTGATATATGTCACTTTTACAGGTTTGTGAATGTGTATTGGAGCGCCCCACAGTGGTGGTAGCATTATTAAATAACTATATAGGTTTGATTGAATGTTTTGGTGCATTGTGGTGAATATGTAAACCAACATGGTAAAAACAAAGAAAAAAGGCCTATTTCGGCGTAAATTTGTTTAATTAATTGAGGTGACACTACCGGTGAAATACTTCCTTTCCACACAATATTGATAGACTACTAAACTATATTTACATCCTTTCAAAACAAGAATTCATATGTAAATATAATGATTTTATTAAGATTATATTAAATATACAAAATTTTTAATTAGAAAGTTAAGAAATATTTTAAAAGTTTTTATTATAATATTTAACTATAACAACCAACTTTTATTTTAAATGTTAACAATAACATTTGAACTATTTTATATTTAGTTATTATATTTGATTTATTGAAATTTTATTTAATTAGTGATGTTAACCAAGTTTTGTGGAAAGTGAATTTGTCCTATCTATCTTAATAAATATGAACTATTTTTTAGTAACACGAAATACATGTAGATAATGATAAAAGAAAATTTATTTAATTGAAAGTTTGTCATGGCCAAACAAAAAGTATCAAGTATTCACATATCCACCAGTTCTATTTCGACTTCCATAATTTCTATGATCATTTTCTCTGCCAGCTACCAAGCAAACCCTTGGAGTATCATTGAAAAATTGATCTTTCTTCTTTATAGCATAGAACCAAGTAAATCTAGTATAATCATCAACAAGGATAACATCGTACTTCATGTTTTGACTCGAGGAAACCGGTGCAGGATCCTAAAGGTCGTAGTGAATTTTCTCTAGCACTTTAGTAGCTTACAACTTTTACTAAGTTGACATCTACTACAGATTGAAAAATCTGTATTTCAAGATGATACATCCATCGTATTCTCCGAGCTAAGATACTTCAGTACCTTCGAATGGGGATGGCCCAATCCTTGGTGCCAAAGATCAGTGGTTGTCTTTCCAGCTTTAACAACCTGCACTTGCTTGATTTACTGACTTTTTCAGGCTGTATAGGCCTACTACCCTTTGCTACAATTTGTCTTGTCACTTGATCCTTCACAATAAATCCAGAATCATTTAATTCTACAGAATAGAAATTATCTTTTGTCAACATGCTAACTGATATAAGGTTTCGTTGAAAATGAAGGATAACTTGAACATCATTTAGTACCATTTCCCATAGACAAGATCGCTTCCAGCATAGGGGATAACAGAGGTAACTTTACCTGGTGATGTTACCAAATGTGCTGTATCTCTTGAGTCCGCAAAGTACAAAACATCAGAGGTGTTGTAGGCAACAATAGTGATTGCGTATGGCTGAGACTGATTACTAGTTTGATGGATGCTAGTAGTAGTAGATAGGTGCGACTTTGAATCATAGGTTTTATAGGAATGATCCCAGCGATAGAAGCAAATAATCATAGTGTGATTAGTTCTACCTCAAATCTGGCACGGGTTAAAACCAGTTTGATTTCGACAGTTGTTCTGATATCATCCTTTGCACCGTGGCCACCAAAACCACCACTCATTGTGTAACCAGATTTCTCTCTTGAGTTAACTTCCCAGTTAGTTTGGTTCACAAGAGCAGTATGAACATTTAATGCCGCATTTTAAAGTAAGTTTCACTGATTTTTTTCAGTCTGAACATCGATGCCATTATCTTCTTCTATTGCGAGCAGTGACAAACTTTTTGAGACTTGAATGAAGCCTCACTTAACATCACCGATCGTAGGATCTTGTATCTTGTTTCGCATCTTTGAGCACAAATAACAACTTTGTCTTCATCGATCACATGACTTCCAATAGCCGCAAGATTGTCACAGATTGACTTAAAGTCTATTACGTAATCTTTAGTAGATTATGTGTCCCCTAATTTGAGAGTTCACGATCAGATTTTGAGTTGAAATTCTCAATCCTTCATGGATTGAGGGAATTCACTCCGTAGTTCTCCCCAAATCTCTCTCACCGTGGTGTAGAGATTAAAAATTCGCACCACATAAAACGAAATTTCATAATGGGTGGTTTTGTACCGAGGAATAGCATTACAATTCTTGGAATTGCAGCTAATCCCTTGTTTGGTACCGAGAAAATCAATTCCAAGAATTTTGCTTATTCCAATTTATTGGTAACTCACTGGGAATAGTATTCCAATCTATTCCCTAGTGAAACACTGGAAAATTGTTATTCCTAGCGAGTTATCTGATTATCTAAATACTCAATTAAGTTAAAATATATGTATATATTCAATTATAGTGTTCATTTATTATTCTTTATTAATATTTTAGTTACAATTAATTTATAATTTATATATATACATATTAATTTATAAATAAAATATTTTTTATACATTAAAAAATAAAGAAATTAACCATTTTATTATGAGCAAATATATTAGATGTTATATATATTAAAATAAAATACTATGTATTATATATTAGTATTTAATATAAAAAGAATCAAATATATTAATAATTAAAATAAGGTTATATTAATTTTAATTGAATAAAATACCATTGAAATTTAAGAAACAATCCCTACTAGTTATAAAATAATTGACTATAAGCGAATATATATGTGTATAGCTATCACTTACTATTTCAATATTATTTGTTGTTCAATTGTTGAATATAAAATATAATTATTTTGTTTTATTTTAAACACTCATTCTTAGTTAAAACAGTATATTTCTATTAAATTAAATGTTACTTAATGAAATACAAAAACATAAATTTAAATTAAATGCTAGTATGCCAAGAAATGAGAAATAAAGTATATTAGCATATAAAATTGTTATTTAGTTATTAAGCACCGTATAAAATCTATAATAACTTTGTTATATAGTTAAAATCTAATAATTAGTAGACATTAAATAATTAATCATTACTTAACAAGTGCAATACTTATAATTAATCATTGTGAAATATATTACAAATATTTTGTACTATAATAATTTTGATATAATTAAAAGTTTATGTTGTAATTTTATTAGTTTGTTTTTATCCATGTAGAATGTTTTATTGAATTTGAATAAGTAGTAATAGTTTTAAAAGACGATTTATCCGCATCTAAATAAGTAGTATGGTGTTCAATTTATATTACTCACATTCATATTACATGCAAGTATAGTGTTTCTTATATGTTCTATATACTCAATAATTACATGTTTATATTCATAGTATCAATTTCATATTATCCAGAAATTTTAAATAGTAGATTTTTTTTAAATAATTTACTGACTCTTTTTTGATCTTATAATTATGAAAAATAAACTTTATTAATTTTTCTGTAATATATATATATACATATTTTCAAGTTAATATATAATTAAAATTTATAGATTATCATGAAATAAATAATGAAAATGTGTTACTTATCAATGATAGATACGTAACTGTATACTTTATTCCAAGTTTATTCCTATCATTATTCTGCCAATCAAACAAAAGAAACATCAAATTCTAACTATTCACATCATAACAACCAAATGTGGTCATATTCTATTCTTAGAATTCTATTCCAATAATCTTATTCTAGGAATTAACATTTCAATAACCAAACGACCCGTAAGATAGATAAAATAAGGGGGTCGTCATTTTTTTAATGTATTATGCGCGGGCCAAAATAAAAATATCAATTTATTACAAATTTTTCACATTAATACAATTTTATTATTATTTTTTCTGTTTACTTGAACATTTTATGCATGTTTTTATTTAAAAAAAAGACTTATCCTTAGTCATTATTCTTTTTCAATTGTATCTTATAATATCTCTCAAAGTTCATAAAAACGTTTTTGCACCTATGACAAAAAAAAACCCAACGTGGTCTAGTGCTGCAAGCGATTTCCTCATGTGCCATTGCCTCAGGTTTGAATCCATTCAGTTGCATCTTTACTCTTGTTTTATTCATATGCCAGTAATTCTATGCTGAATTGCTGATCGTCCCAAATGCAGCCCTGGGGCCCACGTCTACTCTACCCCACCGCGGTCCAGTTCGTCCCTGCCCATATAGTTTTCCTTCCTTACTTTCACCCAAACAGATCCCAACCCATCGAAAACCCCAACCCAGCCGATCCAACTAAACCCATACCCACAATACCCTAGAAAGATTAAGAACCTAGCACAGATCACTCTACTAATCTCACTCCCGTCTTTATGAGCTCAAAAGAAAAAAACATTATAAGAATAGCGCAAAACCTTTCTATTAAAGTCTAATTAAAGATCCAAGCTCAAATTTGTCCAAGCCCTAATCAAATTCGGGGCCCAAGTTTGAAACCTGTTTTCGGTCCAAATCCCAAGGTCCATTCTGACCCAAGCCGGCCTATTTTCCTAACCCTAACATGGCCTAAATTTAAAAGCGTGACCCGGCCCAAATTAACAAGCCCAATCCAGCCCGAATTCAAAAGTCCTTTCCGGCCCACACCTCAACCGGCCTATTTTCTAACCCTAACCCGACCCAAATTCAAAAGCCAAACCTGACCCAAATTCACAAGCCCAATCCAGCCCAACTTTAAAAGGTCCAACCTGACCCATTATCTGTTAAGTCAAGATCCTTTAGTTTTGATGATAGCAAATATGTATTGTGTATCTAATATGTTTGTTAAGCTTTGAGATTCAGATAAAACAGGTAAAGGAGTGGCTTAGCACGCAAGGTTGCAAGCGTACTCTCCGTTCATGACATGTGCCCAACCAGTCAGGCACCTGTCAGGAGAGCTCCGATAGAACTTCTAGTACACACAAGAAGTCAAGTACTACACAAACATATCTCTCATGCATCAGACGTAGTAGAAAGACAAAAGACATCAAGTATGCTGACAAACTCATGCATCCACACAAGCAACTAGCTCACGACAAAGTCTTGCTCATTAATGAACAAGATAACAAGACAAGGTCAGGGCTATTAAGAGGCACTCATTACGCAGCATTAAATAAAGCCTGAGAGAGCATTAAAGAGCATTAAATAGGCAAACAAGATCAGGCAAGTGGAGAGTGCAAGTGGTGACTGACCACCTGAACACACCCCCAACGTGTCCAACCACAGGGCGACACATGTCCTTACGGTCCAAAGCAAGTTGAAGATTAGCCTGTAATCGAACGTGGCTACTTTGTTGGGATGAAAAAGCAAACAACTCCTAGAGACTAGAAGATCATAGGTTGTTTGCTACACACCTAACCATACTTGTATAAATATGATATACAATGTCTTATGTAAAAAACGGGGTCAAATACGAAAAGAGAGATAACTAGAGCAAGTGTGAGTTAGATCAAGTGTGTGTAAGTACTAGGGAGTTGGTGGGCTGGATAGGACTGGGTATGTGAGTTAATACTTCGTGTATTTGATAGACTGATCAGTCGGGAATAGTTGGGAAACTGTAAGCCGGCTGTTAGGAGAGGATATAGGACTTAAGGATAAAAGTCCTAAACTGTCCCGGAGTCCTTAGGTAGGGCGAGGGAGATTGAGTGAATTTCTGTGTATAAATTATCAATCGAAAAGGAGTTTCCAGTTTGAGTTTATTAAAGTGCTTTTCCTCGACTATCAAATAGATCACATCGGACAACGATACGTCCACAATCGATCAGGGACGCATCATGAGCACCAACCAGTTTCAATTGGTATCAGAGCAGGTCTCTTCTAGAAAGCTAACTGCTTTGGAAGATGATCGAATTGTCTCATTCAGACCTACTGGCGACAGAAGAAGGTTCTGCACCAAATCGACCACCACTTCTCAATGGAGACAACTACACTCACTGGAAGAACAAGATGGAGTTTCACATAAAGTCTGATGATCCAAGGAAGTGGAGGGTTGTATCACGAGGAGAATACACCTTCCAAGATGCTCAAGGACAAGACATATCAGTTGACAACATGACTGATGATCAAATCAAGAAATTGATATTCAATGCTCGATCACTAAGAATCTTACATTATGCATTACTACCTAAGCAATACTCTAAGGTGGCCTTAGCTAAAACAGCCCAAGAGATCTAGAAAACTCTTGAAGTTACTTATGAAGGAAATGATGAGATCAAGAAGACTCGCATTGAGCTGCTACTCACTCATTGAAATACCCCGAACTTAATTAGGGTGATTAAATTACTCTAATATGATATTTTAAGGCCTAATAGTGCCTAAATAATTTTGATGAAGAAAATAAATCCAAAAGAAAAGAGAAAACGCTTAAAAAGTGAAAAACGCAAAAATGAGCGTTATGTGACCATAGGAGGAATACGACCTCTAAAAGGGTCTTAGACGGATTTAAAAGGCTTAATAATGCCTAATTAATATATGGGAACAATTCCCGAAGAAAACGGATCCATAAAATGAATTAAAAACGCTGATAAAGCTTTAGTGCACATTTTTTGAGAAAACCCAAAAACGTGACTTTGAGTAGTCAAATGAAACCGTAAAATTTATAGTTAATTAAATAACTATAATTAAGCATTAATGGAAGCTTAATAACCATTAAAATTAAAGAAACAAGAAAAATCCAGAAAACGGGACCGGTTAGTGAATAGTGCTAAAACCTAGTAAATTAACGAGCGTTTTCTATAAAAGACGAAAAAACACTCCAGCTTGCATGTTATAAGGGGGCTGGTTTTTATGGTTGACCCACCCCTCTTTTGTTGACTCATTAAGGAAGAAAGAAATTAAAAACAAAGGCAAAAGTGTAAAAGTGAAAAGTAGAAAAAGTTCAAACCTCTTCTCTCTCCTCTCATTTCCCCTTTCCCTCCTCTTTTTCTTCCTTTTCTTCTTCCCCAGCCGGCAGCCTCCTCACTCCTTCTGCTGGAACGAAAATGAAGGAGCTCCCATGGCCACACTCACTTCCTCCTCTTGCACAAGACTCATTAAAGCCCCAAATGAAAAACTAGTCACATATTCTTCTTCCTCTCATCAAGCTCTACCTTTCTCTCTTTTCAAAATCCCAAAAGGATGAACTTAATATCCATGGTTTTAGCCCATTTGAAGAGAAAATGGCATCAAATTGAAGCTTGGAGTCTCCTCTTTCTCCTAAGGTAAAAAGGTTCCAAGAAAAATTCATTTTTCTTCATCCTTCCCTCTTGGCTGATTTTACCCATTATTATGCCTTGTTTTCTTCTTGTTTTGGAGAATTGGTTCAACTCTTCAATGGTGGTTGAACCTCCTCTTGATTCAAGGGTTAAAACCCCTCTTTGAATTCCAAAGGTAAAACCTAACTTTTGTGCTTTAAGCCCATCCATTGAATTTGAGTCATTCCAAGGGTTTAAGTGTTTTATTAATATTCATTTTGTGTTCTTGGATGTTGGGTTGGGGTTTGACAACCCCATTGCCCAATTTGACCGAAAATGAAAAGAGGAGAAGGAAGGGAGCAAAAGAGGAACTTATGAGAATTTAAGGTAAGAAAACCTACCTTAATGTATATGCTATATGTATTAGAACTTGGGATGGGAAAACTAAAAGAATGAACCCAAATTTGAGTTTAAAGTGTGTTGGTAACTAGAAGAGAGTAATTATGAAATTGTTGTTGAATTGAGGGCCTTGGAGCCAAGTGGTTTGAGATTTATGTTTATGTTGTTGGTTGGTGAATTTTGGAATTGACCTTGTGTGCTGGTAGGACCCTTTAAGGGTGTGGCTAGTTTAGGATTGATTTTGGTGAGAATTGGTAGATTTGGATATGTTAGGCTTATGGGGAAACTATGGCAAAATTTTAGTAGGAAATGAGTGTTTGTAGGTGACTTGGTGAATGGGAGAACCTAGGTGTTTATTAAGTTGAGTTGGAGTGGATTAATAACCTTGACATGGTAAATGAAGAATGGATTGGAGAGGTGTAAAATCTGTAGCAAAGATGAGTAGAATAGTCTTGAAATTTCTAGATAAGTGTTAGTGTGCATAACTTTGAAAATGAGAGTTGAACTTGGGTATAGATAATGCAAATGTCTAGGAAGTTGTGGTGATGGTCAATAAGTGATTTGGTAAGGTAGAAGAAGATTGTAAACTATCAAGAGGAAGTTAGGAGTGCATTAGTGTGCAAAGTGCAAAATGTGGGAATTGATATTTGTTGAATTTGAGCAAGAAGTTGAGAAAGGATTAAACCAAAGATTTGAAGAGGTTTACAACATGTTTTAAGGTGTCTAAATATGTGAGAAACTTGTGGAAAGATTAGGGAAAGATTGAGTGTGGTTTAAGGGTTGAATTAGAGTTGAAATTTTACCTTAGTAGCAGGTTTTAGCAGGGTCCGGGACTTGGTCCTTGGACAAAGTCCCGGACCACCCATAAAATAAGGCCGAGACTACACCTTGCACTTGGTCCAAGACTTAGTCCCCAAGTAAGGTCCCGGACCACCCATTTTTTTAGCCGAAAGTTGAGTCCTTGCTTGGTCTGGGACTTAGGGTAAGGACTAACACTAGTGGAAAATAGGCCTATTTCGGCGGTTCTGAACCGCTGAAATGGAGGCCTCCAAAATAGGTGTGTGATCCTATTTCGGCGGTTGAACAACTGCCGAAATAGGTACCTATTTCGGCGGTTGTTAGCTAGGAACCGCCGAAATAGGTGTGTTTTTAGAACAAAAAAAACACACCTATTTCGGCGGTTCCTAGCTAACAACCACCGAAATAGGTGTAATTTAAAAAAAAAAATTGTTACTGTTGCCCCATCTTCATCCTCGCCAATTAGGGTTGTGAAATTACGGTGAGCGCAGCGTTGTTTGCCAGTTCGGGTTGCAAAATTAATGTGAGAGGCACAATGCAGAGAGGCGCACTGTTCCTTGTTCTCCAGTTGCAAAATTAATGTGAAGCATGTACAGGAAGAGAATGAATATATTCGCAGACACAAAGAAGAGAATGAAAACACAGAGCATGTATGCATTCTTTTCTCACCATAGGGAACAAGATAAGTTCGAGTATATTACCGGTTCGGAGTGAACAGCGCCCGTCTTCAATTTGGTGAGTGAGATGCAGCAAACGGAGGCGCAGACGGAGGCTCAAACGGAGGCGCAGACGTGAAGAGAATGAAGAGGGAGGCGCAGACATGAAGAGAATGAAGGGGGAGGCGCAGACATGAAGAAAATGAAGAGAATGAAGGGGGAGGCGGAGGCACAGACATGAAGAGAATGAAGAGAGAGAGAAGAAGTGTCGGGAAAAAAGGCAGAGGCGGGCGCAACTTTTATAAAATTTTGTCTATTTCGGCGGTTCTTAACTAGAACCGCCGCAATAGACTAAAAAAAACCGGGAATACGATAATTTGAACCGGGATGACTCTATTTCGGCGGTTCCTAGATAAGAACCGCCGAAATAGGTCTCTTTATTTTACACATACAATAATCGACGACCCTATTTCGGCGGTTCCTAGCTAAGAACCACCGAAATAGGTGTCTTTATTTGCACGGAAAAGTTTTTGGGGACCTATTTTGGCGGTTGTGAGAACAACCGCCGAAATAGGGACGCCGAGATAGGCGTTTTTTGTACTAGTGTAAGTCCCGGACCACCCTTAGAAATGCACCGTGAGTGTTTTAAAGTGTCCTAAAGGTGGGGGATTGATTGGTATTGGTTTTAGATGTTGTTTAGGAGTTATTTGGTGACATATAAATGTCCTAAGAAGCTTAAAAAAGATTGAGAAGTGAATGAGAAAGTTGTGAGTTGAAGAAGACATGAACAAAACTAAGGAATAACGGGATAACGGGGTTAATTATGGGAGTATTAGTTTTACATACCATAGTACCTTAAATTATAGAAATGTTTGAAACGTTATCAGTGGACCAAGAGTAAACTGTGGAACATAAGGTGACCCGGTAAAGTTAAACCAAGGTGTAAGGTATGATTTTCTCATGCCCCGTATGCTAACGGTGTTACTCTGATTTGTGTGCTTGTGTGCTTTGTGATCACCTAAACAAGATAAACGCACGAATCGGATTGATCGCACCTTCTTGTGCTTGTATTATATTGTTCCCTGTTAGATTGTGTTTTGAATTGAAGTTTGTATAATTCATGAAATGTGTGATTGTGGGTGAAGCTTGAATGTTGAATGTGTACTATAGTTCGACTCATAGTTGAGTCATGTTTGAGTAGTGACTCGTAGATACAGCCGTTCCGCTAAGTAACTAAAACGTGGAACACACGAAAACTATCGAATTAAGAATAACGATAATTAAACCTATGCACTCACTAGAATGTGAGAGAGTGTATGGGATTAGTAAACTCCCGATAACGGTTAGAGAACCGAATTGATTTAATCCACAAAACAGTTAATAGTGGAAGTATATAAGGAACCTCTATTTAGAGGATTTGATTGTTGTTCAAGACTTGAACCTTGAGAGAAGTAAAGAATTGTAAGGGATCACCAAACCTCTGAGAAAGATAGTCGAACCACAATGAGAGGATCCGACTAAAATGAACAATGTCCCGAACATGAGAGTATTCGATAAGTTGGGTAAAACCTTAAATATGAGAATACTAGACAATAAGAAAATTCCCTAAGCTAATAGATGCTATCGGAGAGATACTTCTAGGCTAATCTATGAGATTATGAAATAACTCCGAGAGAGGAGTTTTGGGAATTTGAGTAGTTCGGTAGAGAACCAGACATTTCAGAATTTGAGGAGCTAATTGTATAGTTCTGTTTGATGGTAAGCCCGGTGGTGAGTCTTGTGTAAGACTCTGCTTGGAGGTCATGGGCAGTGACTTAAAAGATGCCTTTGAGTATTTGAGAATTTGAATTGAGAACTTGAGTTGAGAGTTGAGATTTGAGATTGAGTTTGAGGAATTGATAATGAGATTGAGAATTGAGATTTGAGTTAGTAACTTGAGAATTGAGCCTTTAGTGGAGAAGAGAACTTGATTAAGAGTAACCCAAGAAAGTGGGTAAGACATTGAAGAATTGATTAAGGCATAGTGAGGTAGAAACCCTCGAGGCCTATGCGTAGGATAGTATAAACTAACCCCTTGATGTGTGAGTTAGTGTTTTTATTCGATGTCGAATATTGATTGTGTTAATGTACATATATAATGTATGTTGTCTTGCATGTTGATTGAATTAAAATGAATCGCATGTTCTCGACCAAAATAGTCGGCATACCCTCGTTAGCACGCGGGGTATGCGAATTTCATATGCAGTAATTTACTGAGCCCCCAGGGGCACCGTTTTTATTTTCCAGGTACATTGAAGCTGATCACCAACCTAGAGTGTAAGATGGGGTTGCTATATAAGCATGGGTAGTTGGTTAGGAATGTTGTACTTATTGAAATATTGTATTGTGAGCCCGATTTGTTATCGGCAGACTTGAGAATTGTAGATACTCGGTATAGTATTGAATGGATATTGTATTTATATTGTATGGGATTGAAGCTCATATTTGGATTGGGATTTGAAATACCCCAAGCTTAGATATGGTGTTTAAATGATAAACTAAGATATAATAATGCTAAAGAATGCCTTAGAAACATTAAGAAACCATTTTAATCAAAGAAAACATAAGGAAACACCAAAAGAGCAGTTTAAGCCAAAAACGTGCTCTAAGCTTGGAGAGACTTGGGTGAGCACCCATATATCATTATAAGACCTTATTAATATCCTAATGGTCATTTTAAGCCAATTACCAAAGAAAACCAAGCTCAAAAACAAGTTAAAACACAAATTGTGCTTTAAGGACCCTTAAAGCACATTTTTGAAAAATTGTCTTAGAAAGGGGTTTTAAGTGGCTAAATGCCCATGATTACTCCTTAATTAACTTTTGTACTAATTAGTATCACATTAGGAAGTCTAAATCAATGGGAAATCAAAAATTTCACAAATATGTGCACTAATTTGTGAATAGTAACCAAATAGTGCCTAGTTTAGTCTTTAATCAATTAAGTCTAATTAATTGGTCAAACAAGACCATGACCAGCCTAATTAATGAGGGGGCCAGTTTTCTAAGGGTGTGAGTCACCAAGAGTAGCCAATTAATGTTAGAAGAAAAAGAGAAAAGTAAGTTGTTACTATTTGCTTTTAAGGAATCAAATATCTTATATGCCATCTCTCTCCTCCTTTCTTCATTATTCATCTTCTCCATCGATTTCTCTTGCTCTCTTTCTTCTCTCTCACGTAAGAAGCAACCTCCATGCTAGCTCCACCTTCTTTTGCCCACATCTTGCTCATTTAAGCTCCAAAATCAAAACCAAGCACATATATCTCTTAGTTAGCTCAAGCTCTTTCTTTTTATCCTTCAAAAACTTCAAGAGCTCCATTTTGGTGCCAAGTAAAACCGCCATTAGAGGGGGAAACTCAAGCTTGGAGACTCCATTAGCTTCTCCATTCTCTTAAGGTAAAGAATATGTAAGAAAATCTAGGTTTCCATCATTCTCTCTCCATCTCCAAAAATTATCACTCATGGGGTTCCATGTTTATGCCTTGTTCTAGCTTGTTTTCTACTCTCCAAAGGATAAAGGAGGTCCTTCTTGCTTCATAACCAAGCTTGTCATGAGAAACCAAGGTAAAACAATCAATTTAATACCTTAAAACACATTTTTAACCTAGGTTTTGTTCCTTAAGGTTAGTGTGTTGTTTAGTACTCATTGGAGTCATTGAATATTGGCCAGAACACTGGCAAGGAGACTTGGTTGGTGACCGAGATTGTTCAAGGAAAAAGTCTAAGGAGGAAAGTTTGTGAGCTTGTAAAAGAACAAGGTAAATTACTTACCTTAAGGTGTTTTATTGTTTAAGGGAATGGGATTTAGATATGTGATGAGTTTAGTGTAGAGTTTACATTGGGGAAAGGGGTTATAAAACCTAGGAGAAAGAACAATGATTATACTTGTGAACTTGTGACTAAGGAGCAAATGAGAAAAGGAGATAGTTTAAGAATGTCAAGGTGAATTATAAGAGCATTTAAATTGCAATGGGAGCCTTGTTGTGTGTATTTGCAGGTCAAAGGCTATATATATATTGAGGGAATTCAGTGTATAAGATTTACGCATTTAAGGGCCTAAGAGCCAAGTCATTTAAGGGCCTAAGTGCCAAGCAATTTAAGTTCATGCACTATATTGTGATGTAGTGTAGTTTTGGTGTATGATGTGTGTAAGGAGGTTTAATTAGAGTTTGAATGTTGATAGCTATTTGATGGTGAAAAACTAAATGTTTTGGTGTAATAATGTACTAGAGAACATATGGTAAAATTTAGAGAAGAACCTAAGTGTTTAGGATGTGTTAAGGAGATTTCATGACCAAGGTAGTACTAGGAAGTTTTAGAGGTTGTCTTGATGAAAAAGGGCGAGTTTAAGGTGTATAATGAGTTAGAATGACCTAGACATGATCATGGAGGATTTAGGAATCAAATGAATGTACTAGTGTATTTGGGACTTAGGCAAACATTGGTAAACTAGTAGAAAAAAATAATGTGTAGGATGAAGGTGTCATAAACTTGTGTAGGAACTTTAAGTAGTTGCATAAAGGAGTTTTAGATGGTGAAAGATGCTTGGGAGATGATGTTATAGTGGTGAGGAAGCACTTGGCATAGTGGCTGCATTAGGTATGAACCACCACCTAGAAACCTAGTAAAAAAACAAAACAAGTGTTGGCATGATTACAAGGAAAATGCATAATGACTAAGGTGGATGTTGGTGAGTGATCTAATGTGTTTAGTGGAAGGCTTAAGGTGTATTTGAGGTGCCCAAATGAGGTTAGAACATACTAGGATGTAAGAGGAGAAGTTTGGAGTCAAATGGGAACTTAGAAACAAGGTTCTGGAGCCGACCGACCTTAGGGACCGGACCTGCAAGGTCGGTCGAGCTCAGTTTACATTACCGGAGAGAGTTTCTGGAACCGACCGAACTTGGGGACCGGACTTACAAGTTCGGTCGGGCTTGTATTTTGTGTACGAATTAAGTCTCTGGAATGGACCGACCTTGGGACCGGACTTACAAGGTCGGTCATGCCTAGAATTTTGTACGGGAACTGGTGGAATCGATCGAACTTGGGACCGGATTTACAAGTTCGGTCGAGCTTAAATTTCCCACGGGGAAAACTCTCGGGAATGGACCGACCTTGGGGACCGGACTTGCAAGGTCGGTCGGGGTAGAATTTTCAAACTGTAATATGTTCTGGAATGGACCGACCTTGGGTAAGGTCGGTCGGTAAGATCGGTCGAGCCAAAAACACAAAAAAAAAGAAATTTTAAATTCTAAAGATGATAATTGGTAGTAAGGTATGCCATTGGTAGGGTAATAATGATTAGGGACCTAAGAACCTAAGGAATTAAGTTAAGTTAAGTATAAACCTTAAGTTTAAAGTTAAGTTAATATGGTTAAGTGGTAAAGACTTAAGAGGGTATCGAATGGGAATCTTTAGGGATTAAGTGTCTTAAGTAAGGTGCAAATAACTAATGGCCTAAAAATGAATGAATGTTTTAGGTTTTGAATTGGGACCCCGGAGAAGGTTAAACAAACGACAGTCGACGGTGAACGGTACAGTCTTTCTTGTGACCTGCTTGCTAACGAGGTGTCCCTCGGCTTGTGTGCTACTTGTTTGTTTGATATGACTAAAACAAGATAAAGCATGCAACCAGATATTAATGTTCTCGTTGTGTATGTGTTTTCCTTACACTAACCCACGAGGCTTAAGGATAGCTACTAACTAAGCTTGATACTTAATGAGTTAAGGAGAGGATTTGTACATTGGTGATTGTTGGTTAATACCCGTCAAGGTTTAGCTAACACATGGTATTTAAGACTTTCACTAACCATAACTTGGGGTGGGAGTGAGGAATCCGGAATGGTACCGGCACATGTGTATTGGGGGAGGTCGGTATCTGAATCAGATCTGACTTCCAAATAAGACTTGTCATTAGACTCGTCGCCTAGGGTCAACAAACCGACCCGACCACCCGGACTACTGTTTGAGGTGGGAGGCACATTAAGGATGGCGTGGGGGATCAAGCCTACATCCCCAACAAATTAAGAAAGGTAGCTTATTGCCGGATAGTGCACTGCTACCGGCTAGGGTTAACCAAGCCCTACAAAAATAAGCAACCAATTAAGGGCTAACCAATCTAATAGTGGAACGGTTGGCAACTATAAGGTTAAGGAGATTGTGGATTTAAGGAGTTAAGATCTAACTCACTTATTAAGGGAACGCCTGAGTCGTTCATTTGCAGTTGAGCTATTTATGTTCATTGTGGTTTGTTGTTTTATTGCATTTTATATTATGATTGTGATGCTAATCAACTTCCATGCTATCGACAATTAGTCATCATAGCCCCGTTAGCTTGGGGGCCATGAGAGGGTTGTACCAGCATTCGTGCTGACCCCCTTTGGGGGCTATTTTTACACTTGCAGGTAAGCGGCCCATGAAATCACACCACGAGAGTAGGAGCGGGTAGCCCTAGGTGGGACTTATTTTGAGTACGGGTAGCACCTGTGCACCCGTCTGTTGATAGTTGAACTTGTGAAATATTGTATGGTTTTGGGGATACTTTAAACTCGGTTGGTGCATGTATTATGGATATGCGGTTGTAAATATTTAAGTAACGGTATTTCTTGTTGATTAGACCGTGGCAAGGTCCTAGTGATAGTTCATTTCCGCTGTGACGTTTAGGTATTATTTGTTAAGTTGCGATAACCATGATTATTTGTTAAGGTACACCGCAAATATTACACTCCACCTTACTCCCCCTGCAGTCAACTCCGGGGTGGTCCCCCTTGCACCTCTGGCAATAGTAGTGTCGTTGGTAGCCACCTCCGGTTTCCTTTCCAGTCTCAGTACCTGATTACGTTTCGCATCAGTGATTGTGTCTCAATGTTGTTAACTATTCTTATTTACTCAAGATGTATTTCCTTACCCTTTGGCGCCCTGGAGCGCAGGGGCTTAGCAGCATAAGCATAAGTCAGTTTCAGTGGCTCATCAGTAGCCTTCTCCTTTTCCTCCTTTCCTTTTTGGTTCTGGTTCTTTTGGGCTTGAGGCTGGTACTTCTGTTTCTTGTACCCACCTTGCCCTTGGTGTTCTGTACCCTTCCCAGCATTCTTTCTCTTGGCATTGTCCTCGTCCCTCAGCTGGACGGTTATCTCAACCTTACCAGCGGCATGATAGCACTCCTGCTTCCCAAGGTATTAGTTCCTCTTATTTCTCACAAACTAAATCTTATTCACTTAATTATATCTTACTCATTCTTATTACCTGCAAGGTAGTATAACTCGTCGGCCCCATGCCGTAGCGGAGTCGATGGCTAAGCCCGCCATAGAAGCGGTCCACCACTATCTGGTCTGAATACCCAAGACCTGGCAGAAGACAGAGCAAGGCGGTGAACTTTGTGTAATACTCGTCCACCGTCATCTTGTCGGTCTGCTTGAGCGCATCCAACTGTAGGCGCTTCTTTGTCTGGACATGGGCGGGATAGTACTTTGCTCATAGCAAGGCGGTGTACTGCTCCCAGCCGAACTCTGGATTGGCCACATGCTTGGCCCTCACCAGCTTCCACCAATCACCTGCTGCCCCCTTCAGGTAGAACGCAGTTAGACGCACCTTGATCCCAGCAGGGACGTCAAGGGTCTCAAAGGCGGTCTCCAGCTCGGAGATGTACGCCTCGAGCTTGGCGGGATCGGTCTCTCCCTTAAAATGTGCGGGTCGAAGGTCTGCAAGGCTCTTCACCCAATTCGGTTCCCGGGGTTGTGGCGGTGGAGGTGGTGCACCCACACCAGGCTGATAGCCCATGTGCCCTAAGGCGGCAGCTACGATCTCTGCGATCGTCTGCCCTTCCGGTATCTCAGTCTCGTCGCCTCGACCACGGCCTCGGCCTCTGCTTCCTAACATCTGAACAATCACAACTCACATTAGATTCGTATCCCCCACTGTTTTGGTTAACGAATTTATAACGTCCGTAGACGGTAAAGACGATCCACACTTATTAGTGGTCATCTGACTCTACTCACACTATCAGCTCACATCCTTAACCCGTCACTTATTTCTTAACTTATATCCTAACTCGGTGGTTTCTAATGTCCGGTATTTCTTGATCAGAGCGTAACTACGCTCTGATACCACTTTTTGATTAAGGAATGAAAATATTGTTTTGATTAGAATACTCGGTATATTCGACATCAGTCCGATATTGTAATTTGGATCGTTATTTTAAATTTGAGTAGGCCTTGTTAGTCATGTGAGTGACTAACGGCATTGTATCCCCTCGGTTGTATTGAAAATTATACTGCTTGAGTATGGATAATTGAGACAGATTAAGGGATAATGACTGGATTACTGGTAGGGGTGTTACACTCATTGGGAGCTATTTAAGAAGGAAGAGAAGGAGAGCATCTCTGAAATGCACACTAGGTTCACCAAACTGATCATCGAAATGCTTGTGATTGGAAGAACTATCTCAAATGAGGATCAAATTTGGAAGTTCCTCAGATTACTTCCTGCATCCTTCGATAGCAAAGTCAATGCCATGCAAGAAGTCCATGATCTCTCTAAGATGTCTCTGGCACACATGCTAGGATCCTTAAGGGCGTTTGAGTTAAAATTGCAACACAGGAGCTCAGAAAGCTCAACAAGGGAGAGAGACATAGCCCTTCAAGTAGTTGAGAATGAAAAATCTGAGTCAGGAGAAGACAATGATGAGATGGTCCTCTATGCTAAGAGGTACTCCCGAAAGTTCATAAGAAACAACATGAGAAAAGGCAAGGAGCCCAAGGAGTGACGATCATAAAAGGAAGAACAATGACAATTGTTTTGGGTGTTCAAAGCATGGACACCACATCAAAGAATGCCCTCAACGACTCCGAGAGGACAACGACAAGATCAGAAATCCTGTTTGGAGATCGTTCAACAAAGGGCCAAGGAAAGAAGCCTTCGTTGCTGCGTTGGGGGATTCAGAACTAAGTGACAACAATCAAACCTCAGATAGCGATCTCTCAGGAGATGAAAAGGCTCACCTATGCCTTAAGGAAGTTTGCCTAATGGCCCAAGACAAGGAAACGTCAGAATCAGAGGAAGAAGAGGAAAAAAATAAGGTAAACTACTCTCAACTTAGAAAGAAAATTCAAAAAGCTAAACTTCTAGGACTTAGAATGTTTTCTATCATATTAGTTGATCAACTAGAGGCGTTGGAAAATGAAAACAAAGAACTCTTAAAGGAAAATGAAAAATTGGAGAAAATTTCAGACAAGGATGAGGTAATGAATCTCATGAATGCACTCAAGAAACTACAAACCAACTATATTGAAATTCTTGCTGTCCATGAGAAAATAAAGTTAGGAAAACAACCTGCAATAGATGAATTGGTTTCTACACTTGACATAAAGGAAAAAGAACTAGCGTCCATCAAGGAAAAAAATGCAAAACTAGAAACTGATGCTAGGACACCCATGTGGAAAAACAAACGACCGGTTGGGTACCAATCGGGGACTAGTCGTAGAGGTGTCTGCCAACTGTGCAGACAACCCGGTCATCATAAAGCCAAATGCTATAGGACACGGTTTATGAGGCATTGGCAACTTAAGAAATTAGGGCTAAAATGGGTAGTCAAGAATGATCCTAGAACAATGTCTGTTGGTGGAAATGGGTCCACACATTCTGGGGACCCTAACCCCACACTACTAACTTGTTAAGCGCAAAATCGAGTGGGAAGGGACCCCTGTTGGTATATCGACAGTGGGTGCTCTAAACATATGACAGGAGACAAATGGAAATTCTTCTCACTCGAACCAGGAAGCCAAGGAACCGTTTCTTTTGGCGACAACAAGAAGGGAAAGATCATCGGTGTAGGTAAGGTTGGTTTTACTTCAGATTATGTCATTGACAATGCCAATTTAGTTAATGGTTTAAAATTCAATTTGCTAAGTGTATCTCAAGTTTGTGACAAAGGCAACTCAGTCCACTTCTATTCTACACATTGTAGCATAGTAAGTTTGAGTGACGGAAATGAGGTGTTAAAAGATAGAAGATGGAAAAATGTATTTGTAACTAGTTTGGAGGATATTGACAGCCTAAATCTTCCATGTTTGACTGCATCAATAGATGACTCCACACTATGACACAAAAGACTAGGGCATGTTAGTATATTCTTGCTAAGAAAACTAGTCAAGAAACATTTGGTAAGAGGTCTCCCTGAAATTAAGAAATCTGAGGCAAATCTTTGTGATGCGTGTGTAAGAAGCAAACAAACTAAGACTTCTTTCAAATCAAAGAACATGGAAAGTACATCTAAGCCATTTGAACTACTTCATATGGACTTATGTGGACCAATGAGAATCAGAAGTTTTGGAGGAAATTGGTATGTGTTAGTGATTGTTGATGACTACTCACGATTTGTGTGGACAATCTTTATTGCTTCCAAAGACGAAGTCTTTGAGAAATTTCAATCCTTTGCAGGAAATCTCCAAGTACAACTCAACCTCAAAATCAAGGCCCTTCAGTCTGATCATGGGGCAGAGTTTGAAAATCAACAATTCATAGAAATGTGTAAACAACATGGAATCAATCACACATATTCAGCACCTAGAACACCTCAGCAAAATGGGGTAGTTGATAAGCCTCAAACTTATCATATTTTAAAAGTTATAATTATAGCAATATTAATTAAAATATGGATAAAATAGTTAGTTTTTGATATTATCTTACATACAAAGTTCATTATATAAATTCAGACTTATGTTTGGTATGTTTTCGTGTTAGGAATAAATCTCTAATCAAAGGATGAAGTTTTACCGGGAACAATGCCGGATGTCCAATTCACGGCATGAGTATGGAGCAAAAGATTTTCTGGATGCTGTGTCGGGTATCCTTAGCCAGCACAAGCGGGAAAGTCATCCCAATTCACCAAAAGTTAGCCGTTAATGACCGTTTACAAACTAGCCAATGTTGGGTGTGGTGCCGGGCATCCATGTCCGGCACAAGCATCTTTTTGCTCAATTTGGAGGTTTAATTGACCATTAAAAATTAAGTAATGTCAGACACTCCTATCCGGCATGACTTCCAACACATGTGAAAATTGAAGTCTATAAATAGGCCGCAAGTCTGCAGTGACATCTACCCTTAAACACTTCAGCATTCCATGAAATACCCCTAACCATTAAATAATTAAATAATTGGAATTAAAGGTTTATTTGTGGGATTATGAGACCAGAAGAAAGCATAGAAACACTTAGGCGTTAAAAACGCACCTAAACTCCTTAAGGTCAAAAACGTGCGTTAAGCCAGACCTTGAGTTAACCAAGTAATACAAGCTATAAAACTCATACAAAATCAACTAATGATCATGATATATCATTTAAAACAAAAGGCTTGGGGTAAATTTTCAATTAAACGAAAAGTGCCTGAAGGAACCCTTGCGGGCCCCACAAACCCTAGAAAAGGCCCGGGAATGCCGAAGTGGCATGAAACCCCAAATAAATCATTCTTAGAGTTCCAACCACCATTAATTATCATTCTAAAGAGAATGCTCAGGTTAGACTTACAAGAATACACAAAATGCCCGGGAGAAACGCTTAAAGCACAAAAAGGTCTCGAAAGTCCCGGGAACGTCTCGGGAATGTGTTTTAGGTCTATAAAACCCAATGAAACACCTATAAATACTCTAATAAATATAAATACTCATTAATATCACATTGGTAACTCTAAATCCATAGATTTACAATTTTCACAATTTTTATATTAAAATATTAATATAATAATAATATAATGTGAAATTAAGTCTCCTTTGACTAAGTTGGTCAACATTGACCATTGACCACGAAATTGACCCACCATATCCAATTTATTAAGGCTCCTAAAAAGGCATGTAGCCGTTCCAAATTGCAAAAAATGACTAAGCACCTTTACTTTATTAAAAGTAAAGATTAGTACACTTTTTAGTATTTTAATCAACCATTTTAAATTAAGCAATCTTGTCTACCCACCTCATGTGACCATGGCTGATTTTTGAGGCTGCTTTCCCTCGGTATATGCTGATTTCAAGCAATGGAAGGGTGACTCACCAATGTTGCTTTACTAAAGTAATAATAATCTTCTCTAAAGACATTAATTAGTCAAGACCCATCACCCACCATGCTCCATCATTGCCGGCTGCCTAGAAGCTCATTCTCATCCACTTAGCAACCTACAATAATTACTAATGAGTCATCAAGCATGGGAGACATTAAAATAAGACTAAAATGACATTAAAGGCAAAAATTGATTACTTACCTCCCATTACCTCTTCCAGCCATGAACTCACCAGCCAAATCCTCTCTTTGGCTCCTCCTTGACCATAAGGAGACTCCAAGCTCAGATGGTGTGAGCTCTTGCTCTAGGTAAGCTTCTAAGGCATGAAAATGTCATTTTCTTCATCTTTCTTTCCTCTTTCCATTGAGCTAAACTACAATCACTTACATCCATGTATGTAGTGAGTTTTGGAGGTTAAAATAAGTGGGATTCTCGGCTGTAGCAAGGGAAGAAGGAGGGAAGTTCAAGTCTTGATCATTTAAGGTAAAAATATGGTTTAAGCTCACACCTCTTCATTATTTTCACCTCCGGTGTTAAACCTTGATTCCTTAGCCTTATTTTCTTCTCCTTTTCATGTGGATTCAGTTGGTATACCAAGATCTACAAGGAATAGCCATATCCATGCCAAAACACCATTTTTGGCATCTTAATCAAGGTGAAAATTAGCCATCTTCTTACATGAGTTATTCCGGTTTTAAGGCTTGTTTTAGTAGATCTTTTGATACTCTTTTACTTCTGTAAAACTAGGCTGAAGAACAGCTTTTATGGTCCTAGCATTTCTAAGGTAAATTTACCTTGAATTTAAGTGCTAAAACACTTCCCATGGTTAGCTCATGCTTGGAGTTTAATCATGTCTTGTTTTCTATATGAAGACAAGTAAATCAAGCTGTGGAGAAATATTCCCTAAGGTGCTGTGGCCAAACAAGGCCTTAACCTTGCTAAACCATGGTATAAATCACTTAAACCTTAACTTTGATACATTAATACATGTTTAAACTTATGTATATGTATTGCCGTGAGTGAACCTAGCTCATATGGTCTGATTTTGACCTTAGGTGGTTATGGAAATGACTTAGTAAATTTATCTAAGTAATTAAGTAACATAAATGTCAAATTAAGACTTTATATGGAAAATTTGGTAATTAATGGAAAATACATGGTAAGGTCGTGAGCTTATATGTATTTTAGGGGCATTTATGTGTAATTTATTTTATGAGCAAGTGTTTGTAATAAGGCCATGCACTTTAGGCCATTTCAATTATGTATATTTAGTTTGAACTAGGTTTTAGGTAATAAATAAGTGTTACCGCAAATTATAAGGGGTTAAACTTTAATTAAATCAAATTTGGGGCCTAAATAATAATAAAGCGGAAAATTAGGTGTTAAAAGGATTTAAAATAAAATTTATAAGATTTCATTAAGTTTTGGGGTTAATTGATAAATTCTGGAAAATAGGGGTTAAAAACCATAAATTAAGAAAGTAATGGTCAAAGTTGTATTAAGGAGGTCAACCTTGACCATTGGGAAGGTTTTGACCAAGTTAGATAAGTTAAATAATTTATTTAAGGTTTTATAATAAGATAAGTATTTAATTGTAACATTTTTATAACATATGGGGTATGTATGGGGATTACCGAAAGTTAAGGGTGTAAATGGTATATTAAACACCCATGGGCTATTAGGAATTTTTAGGATTTTATTGGGTTGAATTTGCAGTTAAAATAAGCTATATATAATATATAGTTATTATGTCATTGTTACACTTTGGAAAAGAAAATGGGGAGGAAATGTAAATAACCGAAAGTTTATGGGTTAGGAATTTTATTTATAACCCTTTGGTATAGTTTGGTGATTTTTAGAATAATATAAGGTGTTTTAAAAAGATAAGTGTATAATATATAGTTTTGATGATATTATAAAACTATATGTTATAAATTGGGTCAAATTGTAATTATAAAAAGTTGATGGGTTAAGAAATAAATTAGAACAGAATTTAGGTTCTATTCAGAAATTTGGAATATATATAACTATAGGTTATATTTAAATTAAGGTTTACAATGTTATATTATATGGAATATATAACATGGTATAAATTATGGGGTGATTTTGTAATAAACATAAAGATATGGTAAGTTAATAAGATTGGTTTAAATTGATATGCCTTTTCGGTAATTAACAATAGTTTTGTATAAAAACTATATGTTATAATTTATATAAGCCAAAGATATCATATTATATGATATTAATATATGGTATAACAATGAAATTAAAATAAAGTATAGTGTTGTACCGAATTTATAAAGGTTGGAAAATGAAATTTAGACTATGGTCTACAATGTTATAAATGTTATAACAATTATATGGTATTAATGTGGTTTAAATGGAATTAATATAAACAAGGGTATTCACATTAAATAATATGACAAACTATAAATAAATGAGATTTATAAAGTAAGGTATGTATTGAATAAACCTTAGGAGTTGGAATTATACAACATAAAATGTTACATATTAATAAGATAATGATCTTAATATAGGTTGTGACAATATAATTGAAATACCCCTAACGCTTAAATAACTAAATAATGGTAAATAAATATTATCTGGGGGATTATTAAACCCTGAGAAAAGTATATAAACAGTTAGGCGTTAAAAACACACCTAAACTCCTTAAGGTCACAAACGAGCGTTAAGCCGGACCTTAAGCAAACCAAGTTATATAAGCTATGAACATCATATGAAGTTAAGCAAGGATCATTATATGACCCTTAGAACAAAGAACCTCATCTAAAACTGAGTAAAAATACAAAATGCCCGGGAGTTCCCTTAAAGGCCCTTAAGGCCCGAAAGTCCCGGAAATATTTTATAAAATGAAATAGAGCATTACACTTCATTCCAAATGCACCATAACACTTTGAAAAACATATAAGATGAAGTCCTCATGATAAATTCTCAGTTAAAGACAAAGCGCTCGGAGGTTCCCGATGGGGGCCCCATAAACCCCCAAGAATGCCCCGGAGAGGTGCCGAGGTGGCACAAACTCCAATATAAATCATTCTTAGAGTTCCTATCACCAATATTCACCATTCTAAAGAGAGTACTCGAGCTACTTTTTCAAAAATAAGCAAAGTGCTCAGGGGAAATTCTTAACGCTCCTTTTTGATCCGGAAGTGTCCCGGTAGCCCGGAAATTGAGTTATGAGTTGATATAACCCCATGTAACTCAATGTAACACCTTAACATATTATTATTGACTATAAACAATGTTTATAAACACTTGGAACTCATAGCGACTACTCATATACCACAATATCCTTAAAGCACAAAAATGCACCTTCGGGTGTCACCAAAACGTGTTTTACGCAATTGCCTTGAAGTTTTTGAGTAGCCACGAGTTGATAATATTAAAAGGGGATGAATTGAACATCTAAATCAATTAATTCCAGTGCTAAACTCACAGCACAAGTAGGGCCGATTTTGGGTCAAAAAGGTACCTAAAATGAACATTTTTACCTTAGAACTTTCATCTTTTACCATGATATAAAGGTACCAAATAAATGCTGGAACCTATTACATGTTATAATATGGTCTTAATACAATATAGTGTGACAGGAATCAAATTAAAAATCAGTCCCATATAATCCCTATTGTGGGCGCCATTTTGGAGGAATTTAACTAGTTTTTAGTTTGTAAATTGCCCTATGGAATGGTGAGTCATCCCTACATGTGCCATGTGATAATTTCAAAAAAAAATCAGTCAAGGAGGCTCCTCCATCACCGATTTCCTGCAAGGAAACAACAAGGAAAGAGTTAGGAAAAGTTATAGAAATTAAAATACATAAAAGAACAAAAGTAGATCTACTTTAGCATTAGTCTAATATATGGAATTGAAACAGCCCATGTTCTAGCATGGTGGCTGCCAATTTTGATCAGTAAAAGAGGGGATTGATTGCTACATAATTAGTCAAATAAAACAGCCACCTACCTATGTATATGCCCATGCCTAATACAAACAAAAATCAAGTGTGCCCATACAGCACCTAGTGGCCGATTTTAAGCAAGGAAGAAGAGGTCTAATTGCTGTACAAAAATTAAACTAAAACACCTACTAAATCAGGCATGTTCTCCTGTTTCAAAAGACAAAGAAATCAGTAGCAAATCTACACAAATACCACCATAAAATACAAGGAAAAACAAGGACAAATTAGCTTAGAAAAATCAAAAGAATCATGCAACAACCTTGCCTTTGTCATCTAGTTACAAGTTGTCAAACAAAGACTCCATTATTCCTTGACATCCAGCCGAAAGTCTAGCATGAAATAAGGGCATTTATTGAGCCAAGCAATCAAGGAATAAACTAATGGAAAGACTAGTCAAATTTGACATTGTTTTATCAAAAGAAAATTCCTTTCATTCCATGTCCTTAATACCTTACGTGAGCATTCCTTTCTTCCTTGCTCACTCATCCGATTTGGTAAGCTCTTCTAACTCTCTCTTTTCTTCTTCATTTTCTAGTTCATTCCTTAGAGCTTCAAAGCTCCATTAATGGTGTTCTAAGTTCTAACACCATTTCTTTGTAAATTCCTAGTTAAATCTCCTAAGTCTTGAAGCAAGAATCATCCTAACAAACCTACAAGAATTCGCCAAGCATAAGTGTCCCAAGGGGGTTCCTTGATTCAACAACAACACAAGGAACAACAAGGTCAAGTTAAGGTATATTTTCATGTTGAAAATCTTGGTAAAATACCCTAAGGTTATTACCGAAAATTATAACTTCTAAATCTACATTCTCCTCATCATTTCATGAAGGAAACTTAGATCTACAATCATCCCAAGGTGTACCGAAAATCCCTTGAAAAAATACCTAAGGTAAACTCTTGAAAAACTACTCCAAATCTTACTTATAAATCCTTGTTAGAAGTCTAACAAATGGATCTCCTAAATATATACAAGGAGGCCGAAAGTTCTTCATCAAGATAGCATTTGGAGAGCTTGGAATTCAAGGAGAAATCAAGTACAAGAATTATCTTGATTTAAGGAGTAAGTTTCTATAATTAAGGTTTATTAAGTTTAAGCTTGATTTAAGCTTCAAACTTTGGTACAAAAATTATGTATAAGCCTTAGTAATATTAAGGCCGAAAATATTGGGTTATAATATCAAGAAAATTAATTTATAACATATAAGGTAAGATTAGTACCTTAAGGTATAAATTTGTGTCACAAAAATTAATTATGATACATATATAGATAAACCAAATTGTCTAGGGATAAAAGGGTCTATTTTGAGTTTATAATCATTCTAAGTCATTAGCATAAATTTTTGAAGTGTTATATGGCTTATATACATTTATATGTACATATTATAAAGTTTAAGTCAAGTTTTAAAACCATAGAGTAAATATGTGTTATAGCCGAGACTTAAATGTTTTATTTGGTGACTTTTGAAGTATATAAGTATATTAGCTTATATTATAAATTTTAGGAATATTAAAAATAGCTACAAGTATTTAAATGGCTAGTTTAATAAGTTATATGGTTAAAATGTAAATTTTGAAAGGTTTGGTGTATTAAAAATAAATGCCGAGAATTAAAGGGGTGATTTGGTATATTTATGTTACAATATAAGGTAGGAATTAATATTATAAATTTTGGAGAATTTAAACAAGTGTTTAAGTGTTAAAATAACATTTTATAAAGTTTTGTGGTCATTTGGTAATTTATAAAAATTAGAATATGCATTGGTAATTACCGAAATACTAAGGTGGTAATTGGTAAATTATAAAGTTATATGGTTATTTGGTAATTTGTAAAAAGTTGTTGGGTACAAAATATAAATACCAAATTATTATGGATAGTTTGGTAATTTAATAAAGAAAGGAATTGAAACTAAGTAGTATAATGTATTATGCTATATTATGGAGTATAATGTAAAGTTTATAAAATAAAGGTGGTTATAATAAAAATAACCAAATGGAATAATATAAAGAATAAGTGGAAACAATTATGAGTATATAATTGAAGAAATAGAAATATGCTACAAGGTAGAAATTCATTATCACATGTAGTATTACATAAAATAATGAACTGATGAACTACCTAGAACCATGTTAAATAACAGGGGGAAATAAAGAATATACATAGTTAGTATACTACGAGTATAAACTCTACAGTGACAGTACTGTAATACTTAGTGAACAGTTGTATTAATATTACCCGGTATTGCATGTATATATAACAGCGTACGGGAAGGAATTACTGAACGTGAATTGGTCAAGCTAGCAGTTACTCGGTGAACGGTATGTTAATTGTGTGGTCTGAATGTCCTAAGGATTTTCCTAAGGTCCAGACGTTATGTGTTTAATTGTTTAAGAGCGATATCTGTGATTTATGTATATGATATTGTACACTGTATTGCTCAACACTGTTGTGTTCTATTTCTACGCTAAGTCTTATGACTGGAAGTATATACATCTAAACTGGAACAAGACTAACTGACCTTTAGGTATTATTAAACCTAACTGATGGTCAACTGTTATAGTCTTAACTCAAGGATTGGATATTGTATCATTGACTAATGGCTAACTTATAAAGAGAGGAATCCAGACTGTTTCAACTTTCTGGTTGCGCATCGTGATCACTATGAGAGACTTCTATGGGAGGTCACTCAAGGGAATCCATTGTCTACATTCGACGATGGCGGAGGGCACTGCCGTTGGTGCACAGGTTCGACCGGATCGGTCAATATGTTATCCAGGGCCATAAGGTCAGCTGGTAACGGTTCCATTGGAACCCAGGGACTACTATCCATTATTAAGTTATTAAGGGTTGTCTTAACATGACGCCTGAGGTGGAATTTAATTGGAAAGTTTAAGTGGTTGGTTTAAAGGATAAGGGCCAGGTGGCCAACTAACAAGTACAGTTAATAAATACGCGTATCTTGTTTGGTTATGGTTATGGATTATTGATGTTTGATTATCTGGTTGTTGTTTACTATTATGCGATGTGATTTGTAGGTGGACTGTTATGTGTTTGTTTAGCATTTACAGTTATTACTGCTGTTGTTGTAAACCGGTATTTCATGTAAAGAATCTAATATCAAGATGGCTAAAATGACTTAAGGAATCTAGATGACTCAAGACTACATTTAGCATACCAGCATTTCGATTGCTGAGCCCTTTAATGGGCAAAATATTTCAGGTTACTGAAGAAGACACAAGCCGGAGTGCGGGGAACAGGGTAGATGATGTGTTTCCATAAACACTTGTAGTTTATTTATGTATTGTATAAGGAGTTAGTTGTATTGAGTTAGTTGCTCAATTAGTTTGGATTTAGTTTGTAATATTAAGAGTGCTCAGTATCTGTTCATCACAGCATGAGGAGTTGAGATTGTTGGAAGGAGTAAGGATGCCTTATTACACACAAGGGTGAGTAACGGCGTGTAACACCAAGGTAGATAGTTTTATTTTCCACTGTGAATTATTATTTATTATGCTACGACTTGCGACGTTATTACAGGTTTAGGATTAGGGGTGTTACAAAAAGTGGTATCAGAGCGTAGTTACGCTCTGATGAAGAGATACTGAGTCAGGAACAATGAGCATATGACATATGGGAAACGGGAAACGTCTGTGAGGATTCGTGACTTAGAAAGAAAATTCTTAAGATATCTTTATTGTTGGTAGTTAGCTCACTTACATGTTATGATTGTGAGTGAGAAAACAGTGTAGCAACCGAGTAGGCATAATAGTATACTATCCTATAGATGTCAAGAGCTGGAAGACCACATGGAGGCAGCAGTGGACGCGGTGGCGAGACACCGGCAGATGTTCCAGAAGTACCAGGCCTAGCAGCGGCCATGGCAGCCTTCACGCAACAGCTAGGAACTCAACTTGCGGGAGCCATACCCCACCCGCCGCAGCCCAGAGAAACCAATTGGTTGAAGAGCGTTGCAGACGCGAGAGTACCAACTTACTCAGGGGAACCAGACCCCGCCGCACTAGAGAAATTCATAGTGGAGCACAGAAGGCCTTCAAAGCTGTGAGAGTTCCTGAAGACCAGAAGGTCGACATAGCTACGTACAACCTGAAGGACGCAGCTGACATTTGGTGGCGGTCTGTGGAGGGCCACCATAGAGCTACACCGGGCTTTGGATGGACGGCGATTGTGGAAGTGTTGCGGGAGAAGTACTACCCAGAACACCTGAAGCAGAGGAAGAGCAAGAATCGAGACCTTAATCCAGGGGTCAAACAGTTGACTAGTACAATGCATGATTTATCAGTCTGCTAGACTAGATCCCAGGGGTACTACTCGACACCGTCAAGATTCAAAAATTTAGGGGAGGTCTACAATTTCGCATCCAGGGCGCCATGGGAGCGATACGTTTCACTACAATCCAAGAATGCTACGACGCCGCATCAGCAACCGAGTTAATGCTTTAATCCAGGGAAGAGGCCCAAGGGAAGAAAATGAAGAATACTGAAGGAGAAGATGGGGGAGCAACCTTTGGCGGTTACTACAAGAAGCGGAAGGAATTCTTTGATAAGAAGAAGGGGCGGAAGGATTTCCATGGTCAGAAGACGAAGGAGCAGGTCCCTCGTCTGACCGACCAAGTTATTGATGCTCAGCCACTAAGATCAGCACCACCTAAGGGCAATAAGCCACCCTAGCGTCACTACTACTATAAACGCTGTAGAAATGATCACCCAGGCGAAGATTGTACAGGAAGGAAGGTGGAGTGCCGCTATTGCACAAAGAAAGGCCATAGAGAGTATGAATGTTTTTCCAACCCAGGAAGCCGAGTATACAAGGGATCTAGAGGTTCACAAAGAACCCCGCTATTAAGGTGGGCGGACCAAGAGGAGGCCAGGCGCCGCAGAATAACACCTATACTAGAGGACCGGCAGGACAGCCATCCTCAACCGGGAGTCAGAAGGGAAAGAAGATAGTTCTAGGAAGAAACACCCTATACTCATTGGGAACTTCAGGCGCTGAGGCTAGCGCTCAGCGCGAAACCGGTAAGCCTAGAACTTAAACCAAATGCATGATACATGAATGTGTTTTTAGTTTATCAGTCGATGAGACTTGTATGTGTTAGTAAGTATCAAAAATTTAGAGAGACCTAACTTAGGTAACCTCTCACCTAATGGGATACTTCGACATTTGTTTTTCCTTACCTATGAGACCGAGGTCACCTGAGCCTATGAGCGAAGGTCGGGAATATCCAGAGGCAGAATGCCAAGTACTTCGACCCGGCATGATCCTACTCAAGAAATACTTAACTATAGATGAACAAATAACCATTGTAAATGAATGTAGAACTTGGGGATAAGCCTTGGAGAATTTATATTCCAGGATATGGGAGTGGATCAAAACTTAAATTATATATGATGTGTATGGGTAAGGATTGGGATCCATAGGCTAGGTTATATAGTGAAGTAAGAAAGGTAGATGGAGCACGAATTCCTAGGATACCAATTGTATCATTCTCCATAGGAGATGATACTGAGTTTTTACGATGATCAGAAGAGGATGGATAAGGCGAACAAGATTATTTTGAATTTAGGAGACGCGTTGAAATTGGGTGGAGAATCCAGATTAGTGTACCATGGGATTAAGAGTATTAAACCGAATACAAACCAAGATTAGCCTTGGGATAAAGGGTGTGATAGTACAATGAGGAATAATAAGTTAGTTTTTGATAGTACAATGAGGAATAATAAGTTAGTTTTTGCTTGGACCGCCGAAGGGCGTTATCAACTGTCCAAACTTACAGTAACTTCAAATTATGACCTGCCTATGTGACGAGCAGATGTCATGAAAAGGAATACATTAATTAATATAAAATACTTAAGACTACATGAATTGTGGGTTTGTTGAAGACCTGCACGTGAAGAGCAAACACTAAATTTTATGGGATACCCAGGCACCGAGCTTACCACCCAGTGCGGGACTGGAAAATCTTACAATTCCTTATTAACTCCGCGAGAAGATAGTGCGAACCTTGAAATATGACAATAGAGAAACAGAATCTCAAAATATATAACTAAACATCCATCATGGATAAGCACGGGTTTTAAATACCTGAGCAAATACCAAGGGTCTCAGCTAGTATCAATATAGTGACAGTGCTGGACTCCTAATTAATAAAGGGAAGAGAACAAACTTTGAATCTATATTTTAGGAAGTCGGGAGAACTACCTAATTAGCAATACCAAATGCTACATATATACATATAATTTGGAGGTTGTAAACCTAAAACGTTGAGGAGTAATGATACATTTCAGAGGGCTAAGTATCATTATATATACCTACCCTATTTTGAGGCTCACGTCCTACACTATCCTTATGGTTCTATACGAGCATATGTCTTCTATGACAGCTCAATTATGAATGCGAATAAAGAGCGCAAGAAATCAAATAAGGTTAACCCCCTATGTAATATAAACTTTAATATAAACATGGTAACGAATAACTCTCCTTGACACTTGCAATGAAGGTAGTGTGAGTTATATTAAGAGTTTGAATTAATATATACACTAAAAGTGAGTGGAAGTTAAATTTAAAAGTAGGAAAACATACCCTTTGGCTTGTAACAATTGTTTTACATGTAAACCTTCCTAATGTTATATACTAATCCCTGTGATTCTAAATCCTCTATTTGATACACCTAATTGACCTATTTTTGGAAGCCATTGAGTTTGTGGATTAACCAAGTTTCTAAGAGATAGAAACAAACAATAAGCTTTGATTGTCCTGTTACCAAACCGTAGGATTCAAACCGGAAACCCTTAGTTTGAGATGGTACTAATATTAAGAGATACTTAACCTAGGCTGAACATATGGTTCACCTGATTCATGGAGTTTAAATGGAATAAGAAAAAGCCAAGCTTTAAGGCGGAAAAAATAATACTTTATGGAACTGTAATTGTTGATCGGGTTATGAAAACTTTTCCTTAGAGTATAACTGTGACTAACTTTGTTCCATGTGATGATAACCAAAGTGTAGGTAATAATCAAACCCTGGTGAGTTAAACACTAGATGAGCCTTTTAAAGAGAAGAGGGTATTCTAAGGTATCCAAGTCCATAACTGAATTTATTACTTGTATGATGGATTTAAGAGTTAAAAAGATTGATGAATATACCTATTAGACAGTATATGCCTAGATGTTTAATAAGAATTTACCTTTTATGCCAAGAGGAAAAACCGGCTTCCCCGCTTGATGACTTGATCAAAGGAATATGGTTCCGGGGATTTGGTAATACACTAGATTCGAGTATAGGTTATAACAGATATTGGATTAGTTGTATAGTGGTCAAGAGAAAACGTAGTACTCACCACGTCACAAAGTTTGATAAGATAAAATTTGGAAAATGACAATTATGTGATTGTTGATATTTGACGTGGGAGGTCGAACTTGATCCTAGTCAGATCAGGGAAAACAAAGCACAAAATGGAGTGGAAGGATAGTTCAACATTGACGCTGACCCCGTCAGGGTTGAATGATTCCTGAGACTTCCTACAAGTGGTCACAAATATCTATGTGATAAGTAAATATTTATTCCTAATTTTAATATAAAATTTGATTAATGAAGTATATAAGTTGTAGGAAGTGTAAGTTAAAAAATTAAGTTGTCCAGGTTATCCTGAAGAGATTAAATAGCTAAAACGACTCCACGTATGTCGTAAAAATAGTCAACTGTGAAGGGAATAATAACTGTTATTATATATGAGCCATGTTAATAAGTTAAAAAATGAGATTAAGAGACATTTACCTATAATAAGAACATTCTCAAGCTACCTTCTAAGTTATGGCCATATTGCCATCTGGAGAGAAAGATCGACTTTCATGTCTTTCTTTATGAATTCAAACCCAATATATTAAATGGGAACCTACCTATAAGCATGGTAGAATATAAGAGTAGAAACATTATACTAATACTCACATGAGTTGATTCACAACCGCAAGAACATGTTCAATTGAGAGGAAACTGTAACTTGTTAGAAACCTTAGCGGGAACCCTACTGTGGTATACCTGATGAACAGACGACAGTAATTGTGTATGTACTACCAACATTTGGTGAATCAATAATATCAATCTTTCTATATTATACATAAGATGCATGGCTCGACCATAGCTCATACTTTACATTGAAAATGAAAACCGAATATGGTGACAGTAAACTCAAATACTAGAATCACAAGATAATGACCTGAAGACCAAAGAGAGGGATTTTATGTATGCCCCAATATTAATACAAGACCCAAGCGCCGATGATTACAACTACAAGAGGCGATTAATGGAAGTGTGTTACACGCGATAGTTTAAACAAGCCATGAGATAATATCGACAATGCACAAGATGGTAGATCACCTTCACCCATACATACTAGATTCAAATATAAAAGCATACTAATGCACTATGAAACATGTCAGAGAATGCATAGATTCTTGGGGGCTATACCTCGTAAACAGATAGAAGTCATATGTTGATGTCCGTAGGAGAGACCTCGAGTTCACAGTAGGCGATCGAGTCTTCCTTAGAGTTTCACCTATGAAGGGAGTTTTCAGATTTGGGCATAAGGGCAAGCTTAGCCAAAGTATGTAGGACCGTACCTTATTACGGAGCGAGTGGGCCCATTAGCCTACAGATTAGATTTACCTGTTAAGCTTGGGAGAGTGCATAATGTGCCTCACCCGTCACATATCTTAGAGCCCGAGACACTCGAGCTAGATCCTACACTTAGATATGAGGAGACCCCAGTTCGCATTTTAGACTCCAAGACTAGGGAGACCAGGAACAAGACCATTAGAATGGTCAAGGTTCTTTGGTCAAACCACGACATTGAGGAGGCGACATGGGAGTTAGAGGACTCCATGCGAGACAAGTATCCAACACTTTTCTTTTACGTTGTGTATACTTGTGGGGGTACGTGGGCGTAACCCTTTTTAAGGGGGGTAGAGCACCACATGCGACTTGCATATCTGTAGTCTATACTGGTTTTGTATTTGGTTGATTGTGTTTGATTGTTGCACTTGTGTGCAATTGGTTGAATGGTTATGGATATGTTCTATGTCACACTTGGTTATTGATATGTCCTATGTGACACTTGGATGGTTATTGTTGAGTCCTATGTGACACTTGAATAGTTATGGTTGTGTTCTATATAACACTAGGTTATTGATGTCCTATGTGACACTTGGATGGTTATTGTTGTGTCCTATGTGACACTTGAATGGTTATGGTTGTATTCTATGTAACACTTGGTATTGATGTGTTCGATGTAACACTTGGATGGTTAATAAAAGTACACTTAGTTACTTTACAGTATATTCATTCCTATAACAATCACACAAGAGATTTATTGCCAAGGGTTTACGCCTCTGCACTCTGTAGGACTGAGTGTTTTGGTATTGCACTTGTGCAGTGATAACCTAGTGGGATAGCTAGGAAGTTGGGACACTTATTTAATTTACAGTATTTATCAAGTTACTTATGCTATGATTACATTGTTTGCCATGAGCAAGGTTATGTTTATGTACGAATTGCATACACTCAGATTACTGATGGAATGTAGAGGTGTCAATATAGTATTGACACCCAGGAATGATAAGTATACAGGGAATAGATACGAGGAACTTGATTTCATAGGATATGTAAGTAGAAGTTATGACTTCTGGACGAAGTCCTTTTAAGGGGGGTAGACTGAAATACCCTTAATGCTTAATAATTAAATAATGGTAAATAAATATTATCTGGGGGATTATTAAACCCTGAGAAAAGTATATAAACAGTTAGGCGTTAAAAACGCACCTAAACTCCTTAGGTCACAAACGAGCGTTAAGCCGGACCTTAAGCAAACCAAGTTATATAAGCTATGAACATCATATGAAGTTAAGCAAGGAACATTATATGACCCTCAGAACAAAGGACCTCATCTAAAACTGAGTAAAAATACAAAATGCCCGAGAGTTCCCTTAAAGGCCCTTAAGGCCCGAAAGTCCCGAAAATATTTATAAAATGAAATAGAGCATTACACTTCATTCAAAATGCACCATAACACTTTATTAAACATATAAGATGAAGTCCACATGATAAATTCTCAGTTAAAGACAAAGCGCATGGAGGTTCCTGATGGGTGCCCTATAAACCCCCAAGATTGCCTCGGAGAGGTGCCGAGGTGGCACAAACTCCAATATAAATCATTCTTAGAGTTACTATCACCAATATTCACCATTCTAAAGAGATTACTCGCTAGTTTTTCAAAAATAAGCAAAGTGCTCGGGGGAAATTCTTAACGCTCCTTTTTGATCCGGAAGTGTCCCGGTAGCCCGGAAATTGAGTTATGAGTTGATATAACCCCATGTAACTCAATGTAACACCTTAACATATTATTATTGACTATAAACAATGTTTATACACACTTGGAACTCATAGCGACTACTCATATTCCAAAATATCCTTAAAGCACAAAAACGCACCTTCGGGTGTCACAAAAACGAGTTTTACGTAATTGCCTTGAAGTTTTTGAGTAGCCACGAGTTGATAATATTAAAAGGGGATGAATTGAACATCTAAATCAATTAATTCCAGTGCTAAACTCATAGCACAAGTAGGGCCTATATTTGGGTAAAAAAAGGTACCTAAAATCAGCATTTTTACCTTAGAACTTTCATCTTTTACCATGATATAAATGTACCAAATAAATGCTGAAACCTATTACATGTTATAATATGGTCTTAATACAATATAGTGTGACAGGAATCAAACTAAAAATCAGTCCCATATACTCCCTATTGTGGGCGCCATTTTGGATGAATTTAACTAGTTTTTAGTTTGTAAATCGCCTTATGGAATGGTGAGTCATCCCTACATGTGCCATGTGATAATGTCAAATAAAAATCAGTCAAGGAGGCTCCTCCATCACCGATTTCCTGCAAGGAAACAACAAGGAAAGAGTTAGGAAAGGTTATAGAAATTAAAATACATAAAAGAACAAAAGTAGATCTACTTTAGCATTAGTCTAATATATGGAATTGAAACAGCCCATGTTCTAGCATGGTGGCTGCCAATTTTGATCAGTAAAAGAGGGGATTAATTGCTACATAATTAGTCAAATAAAACAGCCACCTACCTATGTATATGCCCATGCCTAATACAAACAAAAATCAAGTGTGCCCATACAGCACCTAGTGGCCGATTTTAAGCAAGGAAGAGAGGTCTAATTGCTGTACAAAAATTAAACTAAAACACCTACTAAATCAGGCATGTTCTCATGTTTCAAAAGAAAAAGAAATCAGTAGCAAATCTATACTAATACCACCGTAAAATACAAGGAAAAACAAGGACAAATTAGCTTAGAAAAATCAAAAGAATCATGCACCAACCTTGCCTTTGTCATCTAGTTACAAGTTGTCAAACAAAGACTCCATTATTCCTTGACATCCAGCCGAAAGTCTAGCATGAAATAAGGGCATTTATTGAGCCAAGCAATCAAGGAATAAACTAATGGAAAGACTACTCAAATTTGACATTGTTTTATCAAAAGAAAATTCCTTTCATTCCATGTCCTTAATACCTTACGTGAGCATTCCTTTCATCCTTGCTCACTCATCCGATTTGGTAAGCTCTTCTAACTCTCTCTTCTTCTTCATTTTCTAGTTCATTCCTTAGAGCTTCAAAGCTCCATTAATGGTGTTCTAAGTTCTAACACCATTTTTTGTAAATTCCTAGTTAAATCTCCTAAGTCTTGAAGCAAGAATCATCCTAACAAACCTACAAGAATTCGCCAAGCATAAGTGTCCCAAGGGGGTTCCTTGATTCAACAACAACACAAGGAACAACAAGGTCAAGTTAAGGTATATTTTCATGTTGAAAATCTTGGTAAAATACCCTAAGGTTATTACCGAAAATTATAACTTCTAAATCTACATTCTCCTCATCATTTCATGAAGGAAACTTAGATCTACAATCATCCCAAGGTGTACCGAAAATCCCTTGAAAAAATACCTAAGGTAAACTCTTGAAAAACTACTCCAAATCTTACTTATACATCCTTGTTAGAAGTCTAACAAATGGATCTCCTAAATATATACAAGGAGGCCGAAAGTTCTTCATCAAGATAGCATTTAGAGAGCTTGGAATTCAAGGAGAAATCAAGTACAAGAATTATGAAATACCCCAAACCTAAGTATGCTAAGTAAACATCAAATTATGATGTAGTAAGGCTAGAATATGCCTTAGAAAGATTGGTAGACAATTTAAACCAAGGAAAACACAAGAAAGTGCCTTAAAGGCAATTAGGGCAAAAACGTGCTCTAAGCTTGGAGAGACTTGGGTGAGTACCCAAATATCATGATAATACCTTAGTAATATCCTAATGGTCATTTTAAGTCAATTATCAAAGAAAACCAAGCTTGAAAACAAGATAAAACACAAAATGTGCTTTAAGAAGTCTTAAAGCACATTTTTGAGAAATTGTCTTAGAATTGAGTTTTGAGTGGCTAAATGTCCATCATTACTCTTTAATCAACATGTGTACTAATTAGTATCACATTAGGAGGTCTAAATCAATGAGAAATCAAAAATTTCCCGATTATGTGCCTTGATTAGTGAATAGTGCCAAATAGTGACTAGTTTAAGTTTTAGTCAACATAAGTCAATAAGTTGGTCAACAAAGACCATGACTAGCCTTATTTGATAAAGGGGCCGGTTTTCTAAGGGTGGTGAGTCACCACAAATGTTAGTTAAGAGGGGAAAAGAGAGGTAAATAAAGTAAGGTAACTATTCACCTTTTTAGTAAAATATCTCTTATAAGCTATTCTTCTTCTTCTTCTCTCTCTTCATTTCCCCTTCCTTCCACGATTTCTTCTTCTTCTTCTCTCCATTCCAAACCGAGAGTGCTGCTCTTCCATGGTTCTCCATCTTAAATCACTTGCCAAATACAACTCCAAGCTCCAAATCCAAAACAAATTGCATATTTGTCTTAGTTAAGTCAAGACCTATCTTTCTATCTTTTCAAATCTTTCAAAGCTCCATTTTGGTGCCATGAGAAAACTCCATTGATGGAGGAAAATGAAGTTTGAAGAGCTCATTGGCTTCTCCATTCTCTTAAGGTAAAGAAAATGTAAGAAAAACCATGTTTCCATCATTTTTTGTACATGGCCGAAAATTCCTTCTCATGGGGCTATGTTTTTATGCCTTGTTCTAGCTTGATTTATTCACCAAGGACTAGTGGAGGTCCTATTTCATTCAATGCCAAAGTCTACCTTGAGACTTCAAAGGTAATCATCCACTTTTATGCCTTAGAACACATTTCTAACCAAGGTTTTATTCCTTGAGGTTAGTGCATTGTTTAGTACTCATATGAGTCCTTGAATATTGATTAGAACATTGGCAAGGGGAATTTAAGTGGTGGCCGAGATCTATGCAAGAAGAAGGTCTAAGGAGGAGATTAAGATAAGCTTGAGAAAACAAGGTAAAATGCTTACCTAATGGTGGTTTAAGATTAAGGAATGAGTTTTAGATAAGTACCAATGTAGCTTAGAGCTTACATTGTGTATTGGGTTATATAACCTAAGAAAAAGAACTTAAACAAGCTTATGAACATGTGATTAAGGAGCTAATGAGAATGAGTTAGTAATATAAGTTTAAGGTGGATTTTAAGAGCATTATAACTACTATGAGATTGATGAGTGTATTTGCAGGTTGAAAGCTTATATATGTGGGAAATTCAGTGTTTAAGTTTAAGTCATTTAAGGGCCTAAGAGCCATGTCATTTAAGAGCCTTAGTGCTATGCAATTTAAGATTATTGCAATATATTGAGTTTGTTGTGAATGAGATGGTTGAGTGAGGAAAATAATGTGTTTGGGCATGATAATATACTAGATGAGCTATGGCGAAATTTGAGTAGAAAACAAAGTGTTTAAGTGGTGGTGGTGGTGAGTTAATATGCCCTAGGGTTTACTAGGGAGCATGAAAAGAAAAATTGGGTGGAAATGAGTTAACTAAGGAGTTCTTGAGGTTTAGAGTGACCTAGAGATGTCTAGGAGGAATTAGAGGACTGGCGAGTGTACTAAACACACCAAGTCATGGTATGAGGAATGGTAAGACTTGTGCATAAGTTTAAGGAGAAGGTGTAATGCTTAAGGTGATTAAGATATGTCCTAAGGGAATTTAATGACTAAGGAAGTACTAGGAAGTCTTAGAGGTTGTCTTGATGAAAAAGGGGTGAGATAAAGTGTTATAATGAGTTATAATGACTTAGGCATTACTTTGAAGGATTTAGGAATCAAGAGGATGTAATTGAGTATTTAGGACTTAGGTAAATGAAGAACAATGTCAAGGTATTAAAGTAATGGAAGAAATGTATAAGCCAGCTTAAGAGTTTAAGAGTGATGAGTAACAAGTGAAAAGAAGAGAAATTGTGCATGGACATGCAAGATAACCTTGGAAGGTTTAACAAGCAAAGATGTAGTGCAATGATGTTAAGGAGGAGTTATATGGGTTGAAAAGAAACACTTTGGATGGTAGAAGTTTTGGTAAGGTTACAGTTAGTAATGAGTGTATGGATAATATGATAAGTGTTAGGAGTGTTTATGAGAATTGAGTAAAGTTTGAGAAGATCTTTGGAAGTTGTTTTAATGAGTTTGGTGGAGGTTATAAGGTGGGTTTAAGGTCCAAGATGGTGTTGGACCTATTAGAACACTTGTGGAAGAGTTTGGAATTGAAGGAGACAATTTAAGAGAAAGATCTGTAGAGGACCGACCCGGGTCCGACCCAGTTTGGGTCGGTCTGGCCATGTTGAGCCAGCCGGAATGCCTCTGGACTGGACCGACCCAGGGGTTTGGGTCGGTAGGCTTAGCTTTGGGTCGGTCGGGCAAAGGTTTAACGTAGGAAAATGGGTTCTGTAAGGGACCGACCCAGAGGGTTTGGGTCGGTCGGTCTAGCTTTGGGTTGGTCGGATGGGTTTCAAAAGATGGAAGAGTTTCTGCAATGGACCGACCCAGGGGTTGGGTCGGTCGGTGGGTCGGTCGACCCTTAACACTTAGAAAAAAAAAGAAATTTTGAATTCTAAGAATGGTAATGGGTAATGAGGAATACCTTTGGTAGGGTGGTAATGATTAGGAGCCTAAGAACTTAAGGGATTAAGTTAAGTTAAGTATAAACTTAAAAGTGTAAGGTTAAGTTGTAAGATTAAGTGGTAAGACTTAAGAGGTGACAGTGGGAATCGTTAAGTAAGTTAAGTAGGTTAAGTAAGTTGAATTAAGCTAAGTGATTAATAACCAAAACTGAATGAATGTTTTAGGACTTGGAATTTGGACTCCGGAAGAGAGTAAGCAACCAAACGGCCAACGGTGAACGGTACAGTTCTCTTGTGACCTGCTTGCTAACGAGGTGTCCCTCGGCTTGTGTGCTATTTGTTTTTGTGTGCTCACTAAACAAGATAAAGCATGCAACCGGAATATATTATATTTATTGTATGGTTGTGTGATGTTTGAAAACTAACACAACATACCGTGAGAACTTACTAACCAATGTTTAGTAAGAAATTGAGTGAGACTAAGGAACGCCCCTAATAAGGGACGATATGAACCGAAAGAGGTTAACCAACAAACATGGTCTTGAGACTATTACTAACTGGAACTTGAGTGAGGAAACCCGGGACCGATCTCCGGTCATGCATGCTAAGGAAAAAGGGGGACGGTATCTGAATCAGATCCGCCCTCCGCTTAAGGACTTGTCTTCGGACTTGTAGCCTAGGGCCGGTTGCCGGCTCAGCTACGCTGGATTCCCGTCCAGGGTAGGTGGCATTAAGATGGTGCGGTGGGATCACCTAAATCCCAGGTTTGGACTTAGGCTACAACCATTCCCCTCCAGGAACGGTTTGTATTCTGAGAATAAGTTAAGGTTAAGATAAGTTACAATCCTTCCTTTTTAAAGGATGATTTGTATTGTTAAGGTTAAGATAAGTTACAATCATTCCTTTTTAAAGGATGATTTGTATTGTTAAGATTAAGATAAGTTACAATCATTCCTTTTTAAAGGATGATTTGTATTGTTAAGATTAAGATTAAGTTAAGATTAAGATAAGTTACAATCATTCCTTTTAAAGGATGATTTGTATAATTAAGATTAAGATAAGCAACATCCACTCCTTATTAAAGGATGGTTGTTTCTAAGGTTAAGATAAGACTAAGATTAAGGTGAGATAAGGATGGACTAAGGTTAAGAGGGAACATTACTTAAGGAGTTAAATAACTAACTCTCCAATTAAGGGAACGCATTTAAGTCGTTCATTGTGTGCGAACTTTGATTGTTCATATATGGATTGTTGTTTACAGCATTTACTATTATGTTGTGCATTTAATCAACCTCCATGCTATCGACAATTAGTCGTCGTAGCCACGTTAGCTTGGGGGCCATGAGGGGATCGTACCAGCATTCGTGCTGACCCCCTTTGGGGGCTGTTTTTACTACACAGGTACATCAGGAAGCGGCCGACGCGAGAGTAAGAAGAGGATACAATTGTTAAGGGTTTAGTGTGGCCTACGAGTTGTGCATGTACACTCGTATGGCAATTTGAGTTAGTAAGATGTATAGGATGTGAGGGGGTTGTAAGAAGGATATGTATATGGTTAAGATTGTTGTACTAATGTTCGGTATATTCTGTAGTCAGACCGTGGCAAGGTCCTGGATTGTAAAGAATTCCGCTGTGACATGTATATATATATGCTGTTAAGTTGCGAGACCACAATTGGATTGATTGGGGTGTTACAAAAAGTGGTATCAGAGCGTAGTTACGCTCTGAAGACAAGAAATACCGAACTTAGGAGAATATTGAGGTTGAGATTAAGTTATGGGTTAAGGGTTGAGAGATAGAGTGAGAGGTGCGTTAGTCGGGACTTCCCGGTGCTTACCGGACATCCATAGTACCTAGACCCGCCCTCCACATCCCTAACCCTGAATATGTGGAACAAACGCTAGAGAGAAGAAAGCCTTCTCTTACTCGGGGAAACCCGATCTGGCAGTGAGTTAATAGTAAGCAATACAAGAAACAACTTGTTGTACAACAGTTATGGAGAACTTGGAGGTTTTTAATGGAGCGCAACAGAGAAACAGGCGCTACCTATGGAATTCTATCAGTAAGGGAACGGAAATTACCGGTAACATGGGTCGACATGCTACGCAGTCGAAATAACCCGCTATACCAATGGTAAGGGAAGCACTACGCGTGCAATGGATAAGGAAATGATAAGAGACATGAGTACCGGACAGCGGTCCGAGTGAGCATAACAGTGGGACAATACAGAGCATGAGGATTGAGATTACTGGAAGGTCCAGTTAAGAACCGGGAACTCCAAACCCCATACAATGAAAAAGGTTGCAAACCTGCCCGACATAACGCGGACAACGGTGGAAACACATATAAATTGTATACCGAAATAGGACTACGGTGTAGTGCCTAAAGGAGAATCATTACTTAATAACCACAACAGAATGTGTGGAGACATGAGCGAGGATTAAGACATAAGAAAATATTAAGGGGCTCCCTCAGAAAGAGGAACGCCCTGATAGATGACAGTACTGTCAAACAACAAGGAAACTGCCGGATGGACGGTTATCCAAGATAAGAAATTATCGAAGGAGACCCAAGGACTACCAATTACATGGAAATTAGAAGGAAGTATCACTACCGACGTACCTTGTACCAATAAGCCATCCTGCATGGCGCACTTGCCATAGCAAGTGCTACCACGGTTAAGCCACACGAAAAGCAATCAAGACGAGGTAGGAGAACGCTACAATTGTAACACATAATAGCACCGAATTGTAAAACCATAAGGACAGGAAAATAAGACCTTGGAAGGCCCGACGGCCTGACCAAAATGAGATAAGGTGACACGCCAGTCAGCCAGGAGTGGAACTTGGACATAATACTAAACCATATAAATATTAGCAACGGTACCACCTACTACAACAACAACAACCGACAGTGCGGTAAGAACACCAACCCGGATCTCAAAGAGGAACCTAAAAGATCGCTCAACAATCCGAGCAAATACACTATGTAAGCAATAACATACAAGGGATGTATTATAAGATATGATTGAGACTGTATAAGCAACGACTTCCAACAAAAACGGGATAAGACTCCCACAGTGACCATTAAGAATATCAATAACAACATTCTTCTATGATGTTTTGAAAACCCAGAAAACAAGGGTAAAAGAGAATAAACGTAAGCTATAACCTGCTAAGGGTTAAGGATATACAAATCCCACGAAGGAAAAGCTCAGAGGACTACCCCCACAGAGCGGGTATAGTCGAGCGGAACAAACTGATGAATGATAGCTAATACTGTTCGTCTAACTCATTAACACCCAAGTATGATTGATCATCAACGGGTGGCATAGTCAACGGAAGTTGAACGAAGCGCTGAGATGGAAGTATAAGATGACAGAATGATATCCAACTTGGACACCTTAAGGCAAACGCCTAATACGAACTTATCCTTATTTGCTAAAAGACATAAGTCTAGTAAAATGACAGCATTGTCAAAGACATTAAGTAACCTCAGATCACCTGAACAACTTCCCTAGCAGGAAGCAGGATGCAGCAACTTATCATGAAACCCGATGCTACATTTAGTATGTAACCTAACGGTGGATAGTGCTCAAAGAACCAGAATCTTATAGGGATGACCTGTAGATGAGTAAGAGTACAAATAATGAGCTGAGACATTAAGCATTAAGAGCCTACGAGCCAAGGATGTTAACCACATCAGAGCCCAAGGCGCGGTAAGTTATGAGAGAGCTTGTTTAAGCCATGAAGGGACTACAATTTGTAGATATGAACGGTTACCAAACCTATAACTTAGAATGGGAAGAACATTACCAAGAAAGGATACCAATGAGAATATTGAGATAATGCTAAGGACAGGAGCGGAGAACGAACCATGCCTTTTAGGGTGGGGATACCACTCCTTATTGTGAGGCCATGAGTGGGAATGAACCCCTCAAAAGGGCTTCACTTATTAGAGATGCAATACACTTTTGTTAGAAAATGGAAACTGTAAATTGAGATTACTTTAGAACAGGTCAGATACACTTGAGTAATAAGGAAGGTTGCACAGATAGACCCCATATCCAACACCCAGGATGTAAGAATTAGTAATTGTCAGAGATAAACATTGTGACTGCACATTATGGCACGTCAATTAATCAATGCTCAGAAGAGCTTGTGATTCAGTGGATAACTTCTTCAGTAACTGGTTAAACTACATGGTAGATAACATCATTAAGGATGAAAGAAAGCGAGAGAAATCAGCCTGTTTACGAATCTGAGATTGGAGCAGAACACCTTTGTATTAAGAGACAACTATTTTACAGCATGGTAACACAACCGCTATACACCGGAATGAGAAACTCTCAATGTGTTTACAAAGAGGGGATTGAGTATAAGGTAAGACATTAGAATAAGTGAGTAAGAGGTTGCACCATTAATGGGAAACATGGTAAAGGCCAACTACCACGGTAGTAGTGGTCGTGAGTACAATAGTTAGATAAGTGGATTAAGTCATGGTGCGCGGTAAGGCGACCATTATGTATGAGCCGTCAAATATTGACACTGAGGCAATTAGATTTATGAGTTAAGACCAGCATAAGTAAGAAAATAAGATGATAGACGGACTGTGCATTGATGCCAGTAGTCTGGACATGGTTTGGTAAGATTACACAGGAAGCACACAACCCATTCCTTAAGGAATTGGAAGTGCTTTCCTAATAGGAGAAAGAAGATAAGAGGCTCTATGGAAAGAGACCTAAGCTACTAAGAAATAGAATCAGTACGGGATACAGAAAGAGCTAGAGCATACAATACCAAGAACACAATAATGGATTTCCCTTGATTAACTTCAAGAAGAACAATAAATGTTATTATGGAACGATGAAGAGGAGATCGACAACAGAATACTTCATAATTAGCAATAGCTAAACGTGTGACGGACACTATGAGTTTACTAAAACGAGACGTGGGACGACTGCACCCCACAAGGCTTGCAGGCCTGACACGCTCATTTATGAGTTAGTTGGGTAAGTAGTAATGTACCAGTAAGGTACCCCATGCATGTGAACGAGTGGTGTAAGGAACACGGGAAGTAGTCGACTCCGTACCCCAACAACGACGCAAGATCAGACAAGCGCAGCTACTACCACAAACAGTCGAAGAGAAGAATTCAGTCGAACCAGCAACACAGAGGAACCAGAGAACAATAATTAAGGACTATGAAGTGCGAAGAGCACGGATTGTTAAGTACAGACATTGGATATGTCTTAAGATGTAAGGAATTAGACTGTAAGCGCGATATGCACTAAACAGTAGTTTCAGACTAAGAATCATCCTCAGACCAAAGGTCAGTTGGGAGAACAATTTAGACATTCGAGAAAATACTAAGAGTATGAGCGTAAGATCTTCAAGGAGATAGATAGACGAGTTACAACTCATTAAGGCCTTGTATATATAAAGATAACACGTGTCCATTGAGACAATTAAGCCTAAGATTATCAGAGTCGCACAGCGGAAGCTAGCAGACCACTACCTTGAGATTAGACCAAACTAAGTTAAGAATACGGTATAAGCACCGTTAAGAATCCTCGATGCAGAAACTAAGTCATTCTGATCGAATTATAAGTAAGATAGATGACGTGGAAGCTAGAATGCTTGGTAAGAATTAGATATCTTGAACTTATGTTCAAAGATGATGTGACGCCGATTACGTGGGCGTAATCCATTTTAATGGGGGTAGAGCGAAAACCGCTTAGCGTATGTTTGAGTGTTGAGTACATAAACTACGGTGTGCATAGCAAAAAATTTGAGAATATGTTTTACATAAACATTTTGAGATAAATCATGGTTATTGCACACAGAAGATGTGAATACCATACATATTGAGTACCTATCTTGTTAACTCCGGTGTGAGTACAAGTTAAAAGAATTAAGGAAGAGGTTTAAGGAGACTTAAGGAATAAGGAATAAATGAGGTATAAGTCGATATGAGACTATGTGTGAGATAAGAATAAGATAACATTATGAGAAAGGAAATTGTAATGCTATGAGATATAAGATGGTGAGAATTGGTATGGGACAGTTATAAAACTTAGTAGGAATTTAAGTCTGAGGTAATTACTAAGAGATGAATGGGAATGTTTGATGGAATGAGTCCACACTTTGGAGATGTATTGATTATGATTAGAAAAACTAAAAAGATAGAAAATTGGACATGAGTGAATTATTTGGATGTTTGAAAATGACGTGGAGGTGGAACTTGATTTTCTAGGGATCAAGGGATACCGAACACAAATTGGAGTGGAAGGATGGTTCTACACTGATGCTGATCACATCAGGGTAGGATTATTCCTGAAACTCCCTACCAGTGGTCACAATTAAATCACACTAAGGATAGAGGCCTTAGGATAAAATGAAATTGGAGTTGATTGTATTTTTAATTAGAGGAATTATTCCTCACATGACCTCGTGAAAAGGATTACCTTTTTACTGAGTCTCGCCCATGAAGTCGAGGACGCACGAGCCTTTGTCTTCGGACCGGTGACATGGGGAGAGCAGCGTGTTTTGTATTCTGGCCCATGGTGACGAGACGAATGAGCCATTGTCTACGGACCGGTGACATGGGAGAATACGTTGGAAGTTATGTGAATGTTTTAATCATCAAAAGGAACAAAAGGAATTTTGGAGTGCTACACATCTTAAGCATGTTGTGTGATATTTAAGTATAAGGATATGGCGGATCTAATGATCCAATGAGATTAAGTATACATAAGTATGATCTATATGATCTAAGGAATGAGGTAAGACATGTATTCTAATAAGATAAGATGCATGGGAACTTTGGGGACAAAGTTCTTTTAAGGGGGGTAGATTGAAATACCCCAAACCTAAGTATGCTAAGTAAACATCAAATTATGAGTATTAAGGCTAAATATGCCTTAGAAAGATTGGTAGACAATTTAACCAAGGAAAACACAAGAAAGTGCCTTAAAGGCAATTAGGGCAAAAACGTGCTCTAAGCTTGGAGAGACTTGGGTGAGTACCCAATATCATGATAAGACCTTAGTAATATCCTAATGGTCATTTTAAATCAATTAGCAAAGAAACCAAGCTTGAAAACAAGATAAAACACAAAATGTGCTTTAAGAAGTCTTAAAGCACATTTTTGAGAAATGTCTTAGAATTGAGTTTGAGTGGCTAAATGTCCATCATTACTCTTTAATCAACATGTGTACTAATTAGTATCACATTAGGAGGTCTAAATCAATGAGAAATCAAAAATTTCCCGATTATGTGCCTTGATTAGTGAATAGTGCCAAATAGTGACTAGTTTAAGTTTTAGTCAACATAAGTCAATAAGTTGGTCAACAAAGACCATGACTAGCCTTATTTGATAAAGGGGCCGGTTTCTCTAAGGGTTGTGAGTCCGCACAACATGTTAGTTAAGAGGGAAAAGAGAGGTAAATAAAGTAAGGTAACTATTCACCTTTTTAGTAAAATATCTCTTATAAGCTATTCTTCTTCTTCTCTCTCTTCATTTCCCTTCCTTCCACGATTTCTTCTTCTTCTCTCTCCATTCCAAAACCGAGAGTGCTGCTCTTCCATGGTTCTCCATCTTAAATCACTTGCCAAATACAACTCCAAGCTCCAAATCCAAAACAATTGCATATTGTCTTAGTTAAGTCAAGACCTATCTTTCTATCTTTTAAAATCTTTCAAAGCTCCATTTTGGTGCCATGAGAAAACTCCATTGATGGAGGAAAATCAAGTTTGAAGAGCTCATTGGCTTCTCCATTCTCTTAAGGTAAAGAAACTTTAAGAAAAACCATGTTTCCATCATTTTTGTACATGGCCGAAAATTCCTTCTCATGGGGCTATGTTTTTATGCCTTGTTCTAGCTTGATTTATTCACCAAGGACTAGTGGAGGTCCTATTTCATTCAATGCCAAAGTCTACCTTGAGACTTCAAAGGTAATCATCCACTTTTATGCCTTAGAACACATTTCTAACCTAGGGTTTTATTCCTTGAGGTTAGTGCATTGTTTAGTACTCATATGAGTCCTTGAATATTGATTAGAACATTGGCAAGGGGAATTTAAGTGGTGGCCGATATCTATGCAAGAAGAAGTCTAAGGAGGAGATTAAGATAAGCTTGAGAAAACAAGGTAAAATGCTTACCTAATGGTGGTTTAGATTAAGGAATGAGTTTTTAGATAAGTACCAATGTAGCTTAGACTTACATTGTGTATTTGGGTATATAACCTAAGAAAAAGAACTTAAACAAGCTTATGAACTTGTGATTAAGGAGCTAATGAGAATGAGTTAGTTATAAGTTTAAGGTGGATTTAAGAGCATTATAAACTACTATGAGATTGATGAGTGTATTTGCAGGTTGAAAGCTTATATATGTGGGAAATTCAGTGTTTAGTTTAAGTCATTTAAGGGCCTAAGAGCCATGTCATTTAAGAGCCTTAGTGCTATGCAATTTAAGATTTGCAATATATTGAGTTTGTTTGAATGAGATGGTTGAGTGAGGAAAATAATGTTGTTTGTGGGCATGATATGGGTGTTTGGGCATGATAATATACTAGAGGAGAGCTATGACGAAATTTGAGTAGAAAACAAAGTGTTTAAGTGGTGGTGGTGAGTTAATATGCCGTAGGGTTTACTAGGGAGCATGAAAAGAAAAATTGGGTGGAAATGAGTTAACTAAGGAGTTCTTGAGGTTTAGAGTGACCTAGAGATGTCTAGGAGGAATTAGAGGACTGGCGAGTGTACTAAACACACCAAGTCATGGTATGAGGAATGGTAAGACTTGTGCATAAGTTTAAGGAGAAGGTGTAATGCTTAAGGTGATTAAGATATGTCCTAAGGGAATTTAATGACTAAGGAAGTACTAGGAAGTCTTAGAGGTTGTCTTGATGAAAAAAGGGGTGAGATAAAGTGTTATAATGAGTTATAATGACTTAGGCATTACTTTGAAGGATTTAGGAATCAAGAGTATGTAATTGAGTATTTAGGACTTAGGTAAATGAAGAACAATGTCAAGGTATTAAAGTAATGGAAGAAATGTATAAGCAAGCTTAAGAGTTTAAGAGTGATGAGTAACAAGTGAAAAGAAGAGAAATTGTGCATGGACATGCAAGATAACCTTGGAAGGTTTAACAAGCAAAGATGTAGTGCAATGATGTTAAGGAGGAGTTATATGGGTTGAAAAGAAACACTTTGGATGGTAGAGTTTTTTGGTAAGGTTACAAGTTAGTAATGTAAGGAATTATATGATAAGTGTTAGGAGTGTTTATGAGAATTGAGTAAATGTTTGAGAAGATCTTTGGAAGTTGTTTTAATGAGTTTGGTGGAGGTATAATGGGTGGGTTTAAGGTCCAAGATGGTGTTGGACCTATTAGAACACTTGTGGAAGAGTTTGGAATTGAAGGAGACAATTTAAGAGAAAGATCTGTAGAGGACCGACCCAGGGTCCGACCCAGTTTTGGGTCGGTCTGGCCATGTTGAGCCAGCCGGAATGCCTCTGGACTGGACCGACCCAGGGGGTTTGGGTCGGTCGGCTTAGCTTTGGGTCGGTCGGGCAAAGGTTTAACGTAGGAAAATGGGTTCTGTAAGGGACCGACCCAGAGGGTTTGGGTCGGTCGGTCTAGCTTTGGGTCGGTCGGATGGGTTTCAAAAGATGGAAGAGTTTCTGCAATGGACCGACCCAGGGGTTGGGTCGGTCGGTGGGTCGGTCGACCCTTAACACTTAGAAAAAAAAAAGAAATTTTGAATTCTAAGAATGGTAATGGGTAATGAGGAATACCTTTGTAGGGTGGTAATGATTAGGACCCTAAGAACTTAAGGGATTAAGTTAAGTTAGTATAAACTTAAAAGTGTAAGGTTAAGTTGTAAGATTAAGTGGTAAGACTTAAGAGGTGATAGTGGGAATCGTTAAGTAAGTTAAGTAGGTTAAGTAAGTTGAATTAAGCTAAGTGATTAATAACCAAAACTGAATGAATGTTTTAGGACTTGGAATTTGGACTCCGGAAGAGAGTAAGCAACCAAACGGCCAACGGTGAACGGTACAGTTCTCTTGTGACCTGCTTGCTAACGAGGTGTCCCTCGGCTTGTGTGCTATTTGTTTTTGTGTGCTCACTAAACAAGATAAAGCATGCAACCGGAATATATTATATTTATTGTATGGTTGTGTGATGTTTGAAAACTAACACAACATACCGTGAGAACTTACTAACCAATGTTTAGTAAGAAATTGAGTGAGACTAAGGAACGCCCCTAATAAGGGACGATATGAACCGAAAGAGGTTAACCAACAAACATGGTCTTGAGACTATTACTAACTGGAACTTGAGTGAGGAAACCCGGGACCGATCTCCGGTCATGCATGCTAAGGAAAAAGGGGGACGGTATCTGAATCAGATCCGCCCTCCGCTTAAGGACTTGTCTTCGGACTTGTAGCCTAGGGCCGGTTGCCGGCTCAGCTACGCTGGATTCCCGTCCAGGGTAGGTGGCATTAAGATGGTGCGGTGGGATCACCTAAATCCCAGGTTTGGACTTAGGCTACAACCATTCCCCTCCAGGAACGGTTTGTATTCTGAGAATAAGTTAAGGTTAAGATAAGTTACAATCCTTCCTTTTTAAAGGATGATTTGTATTGTTAAGGTTAAGATAAGTTACAATCATTCCTTTTTAAAGGATGATTTGTATTGTTAAGATTAAGATAAGTTACAATCATTCCTTTTTAAAGGATGATTGTATTGTTAAGATTAAGATTGTTAAGATTAGATTAATTAAGATTAAGAAGTTACAATCATTCTTTTAAAGGATGATTTGTATAATTAAGATTAAGATAAGCAACATCCACTCCTTATTAAAGGATGGTTGTTTCTAAGGTTAAGATAAGACTAAGATTAAGGTGAGATAAGGATGGACTAAGGTTAAGAGGGAACATTACTTAAGGAGTTAAATAACTAACTCTCCAATTAAGGGAACACATTTAAGTCGTTCATTGTGTGCGAACTTTGATTGTTCATATATGGATTGTTGTTTACAGCATTTACTATTATGTTGTGCATTTAATCAACCTCCATGCTATCGACAATTAGTCGTCGTAGCCACGTTAGCTTGGGGGCCATGAGGGGATCGTACCAGCATTCGTGCTGACCCCCTTTGGGGGCTGTTTTTACTACACAGGTACATCAGGAAGCGGCCGACGCGAGAGAAGAAGAGGATACAGTTGTTAAGGGTTTAGTGTGGCCTACGAGTTGTGCATGTACACTCGTATGGCAATTTGAGTTAGTAAGATGTATAGGATGGAGGGGGGGTTGTAAGAAGGATATGTATATGGTTAAGATTGTTGTACTAATGTTCGGTATATTCTGTAGTCAGACCGTGGCAAGGTCCTGGATTGTAAAGAATTCCGCTGTGACATGTATATATATATGCTGTTAAGTTGCGAGACCACAATTGGATTGAGTTGGGGTGTTACAAATTATCTTGATTTAAGGAGTAAGTTTCTATAATTAAGGTTTATTAAGTTTAAGCTTGATTTAAGCTTCAAACTTTGGTACAAAAATTATGTATAAGCCTTAGTAATATATAAGGCCGAAAATATTGGGTTATAATATAAGAAAATTAATTAATAATATATAAGGTAAGATTTGTACCTTATGGTATAAATTTGTGTCACAAAAATTAATTATGATACATATATAGATAAACCAAATTGTCTAGGGATAAAAGGGTCTATTTTGAGTTTATAATCATTCTAAGTCATTTGCATAATTTTTAGAAGTGTTATATGGCTTATAAACAATTATATATACATATTATAAAGTTTAAATCAAGTTTTAAAACCATAGAGTAAATATGTTTTATAGCCGAGAGTTAAATGTTTTATTTGGTGACTTTTGAAGTATATAAGTATATTAGCTTATATTATAAATTTTAGGAATATTAAAAATAGCTACAATTATTTAAATGGCTAGTTTAATAAGTTATGTGGTTAAAATGTAAATTTTGAAAGGTTTGGTGTATTAAAAATATTTGCCGAGATTAAAGAATTAAAGGGGGATTTGGTATATTTATGTTACAATATAAGGAAGGAATTAATATTATAAATTTTGGAGAATTTAAACAAGTGTTTAAGTGTTTAAAATAACATTTTATAAAGTTTTGGGGCTATTTTGTAATTAATGGAAAGTTTGGGAGTATAACCGAGAGTACACTTGAATTTATGGGTATATTAAAGTATTATTTATGAAATTAAGTCTTGGTCAAAGTGTTGACCAAAAACTTTGGGTTAAAATGATTTATGTAACACCCCTAATCCTAAATCTGTACTAGCGTCGCAAGTCGTAGCATAAATAATTAACGTCACAGCGGAAAATAAATCTATCTAACCTTGGTGTTACACGCCGTTACACACCCTTGTGAGAACAAGGCATCCTTACTCTACCCATCAGCTACTCAACGCTGTGATGAACAGATATTGAGCACTCTAGTTATTACAGACCAAATCCAACTAAATGAAATACAACAATCTCCAAAATATAATACATAATAAAACTACAAAGTGTTTATTAAAACACAGCAGCTACCCTATTTCCCGCACTCCGGCTTGTGTCTTCTTCAGAGACCAGAAATGTTTGGCCCATTGAAGGGCTCAGCAATCGAAATGCAGGTATGCTAAATGTAGTCATAAGTCATCTAGATTTCTTAAGTCGTTTAGCCATCTTGACATTAGATTCATTACATAAAATACCGGTTTACAATAACAACAGTAATAACTGTAAACATTTAAACAATCACATAACAGTTCACCTGCATCATCAGTACATAGTATACATCGACCAGATAATCAGCACAAATAATCCCAAATAATAATACACAAGTCACGCGTATTAATAACCTGTACTTGTTAGTAGGTCACATGACCCTTAACCTTTTTAGCCAACCACTTAACTTTCCAATTAATCCCACCTCAGGCGTCATGTCAAGACAACCCTTAATAACTCATAATGGACAGTGATACCCCTGGGTTCCAAAGGAACCGTTACCAGCTGACCTTATGGCCCTGGATAATTAAATGACCGATCCGGTCGAACCTGTGCACCAACGGCAGTGCCCTCCGCCATCATCTAATGTGACTGATGGATTCCCTTGAGTGACTCCCCATTGAAGTCTCTCGTCGTAGTTTTCATGATGCGCAACCAGAAAGTCGAAACAGTCTGGATTCCTCTCTTTATACATTAGCTCTTTTGTCAGTGGTACAACAACCAATACTTGAATTAAGACTATAACAATTGACCATCAGTTAGGCTCAATAATACCTAAGGGTCAGTTAGTCTTTTCCAGTTTAAATGTATAAACTTCCAGTCATAAGACGTTTGCGTATAAAATACAACGCAACAGTTTGAACAATACAGTTCACAATATCATATACATAAAATCTCAGATATCGCTCTTAAACATTTATCACATAATGTCTGGACCTTAGGAAAATCCTTAGGACATTCAGACCACACAATTAAAACAACCGTTCACCGTGATAACAGCTGGCTTGACATTTCACGCTCTAGTAATTTTCCTGTACACTGTTATTTATACATACAATAACGGGTAATATTAATATGACTGTCCACTAAATATTACAGTACTGTCTCTGTAGAGTTTATTCTTGTTGTATACTAACTCTGTATGTTCTTTATTTTCCCCTGTTATTTTAACAATGGTTCTAGATAACCTAACAGTTCATTATTTTATGTGGAGTTCACATGTGATAATGAATTCTACCCTTTTAGTATATTTCTATTTCTTTAATCATATCCTCATAATTGTTTCCACTAATTATTTATATTATATCCTTTGGTTATTTTTAGTATAACCATGATTATTTTATAAACTTCATATTACATCCCATATTATACCATAATACATTATATTACTTAATCTTAAATCCTTTCTTATAATTTACAAAACCACCATAACAATTTGGTATTTATCATGTACCAATAACTTTTATAATTATCAAATAACCATATAACTCCTATAATTTACTAATTAACCATAACAACTTTCGGAAATTACAATTTGTGCCCCCTAATTTTCGCAAATCATTATATAGCCACTTATAGTTTCGGTTTTAATAAGTAAGTTTCCTTTATTTACAATTTAACCCCAAAACTTTATATAAGTTACATATTAATTCATAAACTATAGTTTTAATATTTAATCCTCCTTATTTACCGAAATGAACACTTATATTTTTATAATTTACATTTCCGCCCCACTTAATATTTTGGTTTTCCATTCAAACTTTTGTAATTTACATATTCACTCCAAAACTTTTATAAACTTAATATTTTATGTCATAAACCATTTTAACCCAAAGCTTTTGGTCAACACTTTGACCAAGACATAATTTCATAATTAATACTTTAATATACCCATAAAATCATGTATATTCTCGGTTTTATCCCAAACTTCTCAATAATCACAAAATAGCCCCAAAACTTTATAAAGTGTTATTTTAACACTTAAACACTTATTTAAATCCCAAAATTCATAATATTAATTCCTATCTTATATTATACTATAATATACCAAAAAATCACCCTTTCATTCTCGGTAATTATATTAAGCACCCCAAACTTTTCAAAATTTACATTTTAGCCACATAATTTATTAAACTAGCCATTTACATACTTGTAGCTATTTTTAATGTTCCCAAAATTTATAATATAAGTTAATACACTTATATATATTCCAAAATTCACCAAATCTCATATATTGCTCTCGGCTTTAATTAAGTTTTACCATATGGTTTAAAAACTTGATTTAAACTTTATATATGTATATATATAATGTATATAAGCCATATAACACTTCTAAAAATTATGCTAATGACTTAGAATGATTATAAACTCAAAATAGAACATTAAATCTCTAGACCATTCGGTTTTAATATATATATAACATAATTAATTTTTATGACCCAAATATATACCTTAAGGTAATAACCTTACCTTATAAGTTATAAATTATTTTCTTGACAATATAACCTATAGTATTTTCGGCCCTAATTTATTTAGAGGTTGTACATAATTTTAATACCAAAGTTTGAAGCTTAAATCAAACTTAAACTTAATAAACCTTACTTATATAAACTTACCCTTAAATCAAGACAATTCTTGTACTTAATTTTTCCTTGAATTCCAAGCTCTCCAAATGCTATTTTGATGAAGGTATTTCGGCCTCCTTGTACATATGTAGGAGATCTATTTGTTCGACTTCTAGCAAGAGTTTATAAATAATATTTGTAGTAGTAATTTTACGAGAGTTTACCTTAGGAATTTAACAAGGTATTTTTGGTACACCTTGGGATGATTGTAGATCCAAGTTTCCTTCATGAAATAATGAAGAGAATATGGGTTTAGAAGTTCCTAAATTTTCGAAAATACTATAAGGAATTTACTTAGGTTTTTCAACATAAAAATATACCTTAACTTGATCTTGTTGTTCCTTGTGTTGTTGTTGAATTTAGGAACCTCCTTGGAACACCTATGGTTGGCGAAAATTGTAGAAGTTGCTAGGATGATTTCTTGCTTCAAGACTTGATAGAACTAACTAGGAATTTACATCAAAATGGTGTTAGAACCTAAAACACCATTAATGGAGCTTATTAGCTCTTAGGAATTAACTTAGGAAGGAAGAATAAAAGAGAGAGTAAGGAAGAAGCTTACCAATTCATGAATGAGGCAAGGGAATGAATGAGTGTCTACGTAAGTATTAAGGCAGAAATGAGAGGAATCAAACTTGGAAATTATTGGTTGGTCACATGTCATTATTTTATGACATGTTCTAGATTATTTTGATTTCAAAATTGACCACTATGGTCTCTTAACTTGACTAGTGCTACGGTTGATTGGAAGGAGATACTTGAAGATTAATTTGATGTTTGAAAGAAGAGATAAGACTAGGTAATTCTTTAATGTCTACTTAGCTTAATTATTGTACTAATCTTGTCTTTCCATGCAGGTGTGATCGTCATAATGGAAATGGAAGGCTCTAATTCCTTGTAGACTCACGCTAATGGAGTGCTAGGAAGCTAGTTTAGGTTTTGTTTTTTTGTAACATAATGATCATGGAAATTAGGTACATGTCTCACTAGGTTAATTATGCAGCACTCAACTCCGAATGCCTTGTCCATTATCGGCAATAACATGCCCATTTACCAACTTGCTTAATTTGTTTAATTGCCTAGGCAAGGTATGACTAGATTTTGCATCTAATTTCATTTTCTTTCTTTAAGCTAATCTTTATTGTTTTCTTGTTGTTCTCCTGCAGGTAATACGATGGAGGAGTCTTATTTGAATGCAATAAGTTGCTACATTACATATACTACTTACTAGGATGAGTCATCTTGACATAAGATATAATTTTGCAAAAATCCTAGTCATTTACCACCTTAATTGGCGCATACAATAGGGAGTGAATGGGTCTGATTTTTGATTTAATTTTGTCACACTATATTTTATTAAACCATATTATAACATGTAATAGGCCACAAAATATAATTGGTACATTTATACTACGGTAAAAGATGAAAGTTTTAAGGTAAAAATGTTGATTTTAGGTACCTTTTTGACCCAAAGATCGCCACCTCTTGTACGATGAATTTACTGCTGGAATTAATTGATTTAGATGGTCAATTTATCCCCTTTAAGATTATCAACTCGTGGCTCCTCAAAAACTTCAAGGCAATTGCTAAAAACATTTTTGTGACACCCGAAGGTGCGTTTTTGTGCTTTAAGAATTTCTGGAAAATAATTAGTCTCTATGTGTTCAAGTGTATAAATGTTGTTTATAGTCCATAATAATATGTTAAGGTGTTACATCGAGTTATATGGGGTTATACCAACTCAGAACACAATTCCCGGGCTCACCGGGCAAAAAGGAGCGTTAAGAATTTCGTGCGAGCACTTTGTTTATTTTGAGGAAGTAGCTCGACTATTCTCTTTAGAATGTTGAATAATGATATTATAGTGTATTTGGAATGAAGTGTAATGCTTTACTTCATCCTATACGTATCTCCGGGACTTTCGGGCTTTAAGGGCCTTTAAGGGAATTCCCATGCCATTTGTATTTTTATTCAATTTTTGATGAGGTCCTGCATTCTAAGGGTCATATAATGATCCTTGATTATCTTCATATGAAGTTTATAGCTTATATAACTTGTTTACTTAAGGTCGGGCTTTAACGCACGTTTTTGACCTTAAGGAGTTTAGGTGCGTTCTTGACGCCTGAGTGTTTATATACTCTTTTAGGGTTTAATATTCCCCTAAATAATATATATATATATTTACCATTATTTAATTATTTAAATGTTAGGGGTATTTCAGTCTACCCCCCTTAAAAGGACTTCGTCCCGAAGTCATAACTTATACATCTTATGGAGTCAAGTTCCTCATGTCTACTCCTTGTATAATTATTATTCCTGGGTGTCAATACTATTTTGACATCTATATGCAACTCGAATATACATATGTCCTTGTTCGTGTTAACCAATGTATCACAACATAAATAGTTTGATAAATTTGTAAAGCAACAAGTGTCCACACTTCCCAGCTATCCCACAAGGTCCTCACTGCCCAAGTGCAATACCAAATCCTCAGTCCTACAGAGTGCAGAGGCGTAAACCCTTGGCAGTAATTCTCTTGTGTGATTGCAATAGGAATGAACATATTGTAACGTAAATAAGTACTTCCATAAACATCCAAGTGTTACATAGAACACATTAGTACCATTCAACCAAGTGTCACATGGGACATACCAATAACAATTGTTACATAGAACATACCAATATCCATACAAGTGTTACACAGACACAACCATAACCATCCAACCAATTGCACACATGCGCAACAACCAACACAAACAACCAAGTACAAACCAAGATAGACTGTAGATATGCAAGTCGCATGTGGTGCTCTACCCCCCTTAAAAAGGGTTACTGTAACACCCCATCCATAACCTTCACACTTAATCAATAATCGCAGCGGAAATCATAAACTTAACCATATACCAAAAGGGCGGTGTTACACGCCGTTAGCCACCCACGTGGCTAACAAGGCTGTTACTTACAATGTATCGGTCTGATTACGAGAATGCCGAGCATAATTACAACCTTACAAAAATCACTATCCAAAAGAATGACAATATACCGAGTGTAACTGTACAAAAATCACCAACTAGCTTTACATCCTCCAAAAATATAAGACCTCGAGTACAGACACTACTCGGGTTCAATATCCAAAAATAACAAAAGTATCATCAATCTAGGTCCTAAAGCCATTCGCTTCCTCGATCCTCATCCTGCAATAAACATAGCCCCCAAAGGGGGTCAGCAACCTTGCTGGCTTGGTTAACGTGCAGCCCGCTGACTACCGGGATACACGCAACTATTTGTCATGATAACATGGCGTTGATTTTAACATACAACGTGCATAAACTTAACAGGATTATTGCAGAACAATAACAACACATACATAGTGAAGACAACTCACTTTAGAAACAACCAACATGGTTAGTCAACTTTGAAGCCTAGAGAATGACTTCATTCTCATGTTAAGCTTAACACATATCACATTACTGTTTGTTAGTCAAATGAACACTTAACTTAGAAGATGAGGCGGGTGTAATTACCCGTACACATCAACACATAATTTCCCCTAGCCCGAGTGGAAGTCAGGTAGGCAAGCTTTGGCTAAGATAATGGGAGGTCGAATTCCCAAGAAGGGAAAACTACCCTAACATAAGGAGAGAGCCGAATCTGATTCAGATGTCGACACCCATACATACACGCGTGACCGGAACGACCGGGTTCCTCACTTCCCCCGTTAGCACTCGTTAGCAGTCCCACAATGGGAGCTTAACATAATCTCACACAGTAGGTGTTTAAGTCCAGTTAGACATACAAGGGAAATAAGGCATGATTCAGCAACACATATCACAACTACACACACATAGCTGGGTTAGAACATTCCACAGGTTGGGAACGTTATTACCGGATACCGTTCTCTTACGTTCCTAGTTTTGGTTAACTAACGGTTAGCACGCATTCGAGGTTACGGTATCGGTACCACATGTTACATTAATAATAAGAACTGTAAAACTCATTTCATGGTTTAATCTTACAAGGTTGTAAACACACAGAAAAGCAAACAACACACAAGCCGGTGTAAACCGGTAGGCAACAGACTGCAAGAAAACCATACCTTGGTCCTTGCCGCTCTAGTGTTCCACCGTACGTTGTTCCTAAACATGATTGATAATGTCGGTTAATTAACTTATTTGACTTCCGAATTTACTAAACACTTTACATGTTTAATGGCATGTTTTTATGCTTGAACTTACACTTGGTTATCTTTATTATACCCACTAGGGTTTACTACCTAAGCCACACTTTGTTTGTTGTTTTTTTTTTTTTTATAGATTTTGGGCCGACCGAACTTGCCGACCGAACTTACCCAAGTCCGGTCCATTCTAGTAGCGTCCCAGTTCATAATTTTTCACTCCGACCGACCTTGCCAAGTCCGGTCCCAGGTCGGTCCGTTCCAGAAGACTCTTCCCGTTTGAAAAATTTACCCCGACCGACCTTGCATGTCAGGTGGTCCCAAGGTCGGTCCATTCCAGAAAGATTTCGCGCACAAATTTTGAGTCCGACCGACCTTGCAAGTCCGGTCCCAAGGTCGGTCGGTTCCAGAAAGGTTTCCGCCGGGTAAACTGGGCTCGACCGACCTTGTAAGTCCGGTCCCAAGGTCGGTCGGCTCCAGACCCTTGTTTCTAAATGCCCATTTAACTTCAACTTCTTCCCGTTGTTGCCCCAAGGTTCCCACATGTAATTAGACATAGTTTAACACTAATATAACATCTTAAACTTGCTAAGTCATCATCTAAACTTGTTGCTCAATTCTTTATTAAATTCACCAAGTTTCCCCACTCTCCTCTCAAAAACACTTGTAGTTCACTAGTTTGCTCCCTCCTAGAAGTGTATTTAAACCATCACATTTCTACACAATTTGTGACATGATCTCCCCATAATTTTAACATATTCCCACACATCGTTTAACCCTCTAAAACACTCCAACCTCCATTCAGCCAAGGCACCAAAACACACTTAAAATTCACCATTTGAACCACAATAGCCCTTCTCAATATTCATAACCCTTAAAAGCTTGGCTCTTAGGCCCTTAAAGAACATTAATTAAACACTGAATTTCCTCATATTATTAGCAACACCTGCATTTCACTGAACATTATATTGCTCAAACATAAACACATTCATAGATCACACACTAGCTCAAGGTAAGTTAATTACCTTGGGTTTCTTTCCAAACTTTCCCCCTTCTCTTTACTTCTTGTTCCACAACCGGTTTTCAACGGAATTTATTGCTACACTAATGACCATGCCAAAAAATTACAATGAGTATAGAGGGTTCATGAATATTATTCCATAACCCTAGAATCAATATTTGAAACATCATAAGAGGGAATTACCTTCTACTTCAAGATGAAGTTTTTGGTAATGGAATTTGGGCTAGCTCCAACACTTCTAAAAGATTGAACAAGCTAAAATGGAGAGAAAACAATGGTGTTTAGTACCCACCAAAATCGACCACCATAGGGAATAGTGAAATGGATGGGTTTTTGAGTTCTTTCTTACCTTAGAACAACAAAAGATGTTTGGCTTCAAGAATATGAAGTTTCCTCTTCAAAATGTGGTATACCCATGGAAATGAAGTATGGAGTTTTAAGATTTCAAAAGGTGGAAAATAATCCCCAAGATGAGAGGAGTATTTTGGTGTAAAAATTTCTTGATTTGGAGCTAGGATGATAAAGTACAAGGAGTTGAAGTTGGGGTTTTTCTTGGCTTGTGGAATCGCCATGCCTGGAGCAAAATGAAGAAGAAAGAGTTGAGAGAGGGGGAAGCACTGGAGACACAAGAGAAATGAGGGAGAGAGAGGTGTGTGAGAGTATGGTGTGAGAGAGAGAGTAATGGTGTAGATAGAGTGAGTAAAATAAGATATGTATATCCTGTAATTGTGACTAAATCTTAGAGTGAATGGAATAAAATAATACAAGGACAGTTAAAAAAAGAGAAAAGAAGTGGTGTTATTGGTTATTTATCCTAGGACAAGATAGTTAGGGAGTTTGAAAATTTTTCCTTATTTATAATGCGAGTATGTAATTGAGGTTATGAAGATGATGGGTGTTTACCTGACTAAATAATAAGAAATCGATTGTAGTATATAAAGATCTTGAAGTGTTTGGGTAAATAATTTCCTAGGAATTCTGTTTTTGTATTATTTTCAATATCACTGGTCTAGATAAAATCTATTTACTAATATAGCCATAGATAGATGACTATAAATTTTTTATAGTCCATTAGCCCGCTTAAAATTACATTCCAGGGTTTCTCAAAAAACGTGCTTTAAAGCTCGGTTTGCATTTTTAATCCACTATCTAGATCCGTTTCCTTCGGAATTTTCCCACATGTTCTTAATGACTAAAATAAGCCTTAAAATATAATAAATATAATTAACTAACATATTAAGGTTGGGGTATTTCAATCTACCCCCCTAAAAGAACTTTGTCCCCAAAGTTCACACTTCCTACGTATCTTAATTATTAGAACGCGGGGACTACTTTTGAAACACGCTTCCATAACAACAACAAAATTCTTTACATCACCTCGGACCAAGTCCTCATAACAAAACATCACTTAGACTAGGTCTATAAACATAACAAACATAGACATGTATTCCAATACATGTCGTACATACATAACCGAAACAGCTCTACCCCCCTTAAATAGGGGTACGCCCGTACCCTATACATACAAAACTAAGAAGTAAACAACGACGGGTACATCGCCCTCATATCATCTTCCAGCTCCCAGGTGGCCTCCTCGACCTCCTGGTTAGACCAGAGAACCTTCACCAGTCGAACAGACTTGTGGCGAGTGTCTCGAGTCTTAGTGTCCAGGATCCGTACGGGAGTCTCCACTGATCGCATGGTCGGCTCTAGTGTTAGCCTTTCGGGCTGAAGTACATGAGACGGATGAGACATATATTCTTCAGCTGGGACACATGAAATACATCATGTACCTTGCCCAGCTCAGCAGGTAAATCGAGTCTGTAGGCTACCGGGCCTATCCGCTCCGTCACAACATAAGGCCCCACATATTTCGGGCTCAACTTGCCTTCCGGCCAAAACAAAACACTCCCTTCATGGGGATACTCTAAGAAATACCTGATCGCCCACGGCGAACTCTAGGTCGCGTCTGCGCACATCGGCGTACGATTTCTGCCTATCCTGAGCTGCCTTCATGTTAGCCCGGATCTGACGTACTTCTGCTTGTACTTGCTCCAAATACTTAGGTCCTATAATGACCGTCTCACTTGACTCATCCAGTATGATGGCGTGCGGCATGGTCTACCGTACAAAGCCTGGAAGGGAGACATCTTGATCGAAGTGTGGTAGCTGTGTTGTAGCTGAACTCGATCAGATGTAACTTATCAATCCGCTGGTCTGAAAGTAAAGGTCATGCACATGAAAGTACATCAGCTGTCTGTATGGTGTGCTCAAAGCGTCTGTTCTGACCATCTGTGTGGGGGCTGGAACGCCGTACTCAACTTCAGTTCGGTACCAAGCGCTTCCCGTGTACTTCTCCAGTACCTCGAGAGGAATCTGGTATCCCTATCAGACACAATAGTCTTCGGTACTCCATGATGTCGTACTATCTCACGGTCGAAGAGCTCTGCTAGCTTCGCCACTTTCCAGGTGTCCTTCATCGGAAGAATCGGGCCACCTTGGTCAGTCGGTCTACAACGACCCATTCATATTCAAGCCTCCCCGAGTAGGCGGAAGCCCAACAACAAAGTCTATGGAAATATCATGGAACTTCCATTCAGGAACGGGCATTGGCTGTACCATGCCACCAGGACGACGGTGCTCAACTTGACTTTCTGGCAAGTGAGACACCTAACAACATAATCTGTCACATCTTTCTTCATACCGGTCCACCAGAAATATATCTTCATACTCTTGTACATTTTTGAAGCTCTGGGGTGAATAGAAGTAGAAGAACAGTGTGATTCACTCAGTATGCATTCCTTCAGCTCAGCGCTACTTCGTGGAATACAAAGTCGGCCATTCAGCCTGATCAAATCATCATCATGTAGTCGGAAATCATACTTTTGGCTCTCGAATGTGCTGTCCATAAGTTTTGTTTGATCTCCTGCATGTACTGATCTGACATCTGAGCACTCCGCACCTCTTCAACCAAGCTAGAGTGAGAGATTAGCGAATGGAGAGAGTGTGCTCGGTGACTCAATGCATCAGCTACAATGTTTGCTTTACCTTCCTTGTACTGAATGTTAATATCGTAATCAGTAAGGAATTAACCCATCTTCTTTGCCTCATGTTCTCCTTCTGAGTGAACAGGTATTTCAAACTCTTGTGATCTGAATAGATCGTCACATTCACTCCGTACAAATGGTGTCGCCATATCTTCAAGGCAAAGACAATGGCACCCAATTCTAAATCATGTGTAGGATAATTTTCTTCATTTCGCTTCAACTGTCGGGAGGCGTAGGCCACGACCTTCCCGTGTTGCATCAAAAACAAACCCATACCTTTGCCCGACGCGTCACAGTACACCTCAAAACCATCGGTACCCTCTGGTATAGTAAGAACTGGTGTAGAAGTCAAAGCATCCTTGAGACTCTGGAATGAGCTCTCACAGTCAACAGTCCCACTCAAACGGTGCATCCTTCTTCATTAAAGATGTCAACGGTTTCGAAACACTAGAAAAATTCCTCACAAATCTCCGATAATAACCTGCCAGAACGAGAAAGCTCCGGATGTCGGTAACCGTCTTCGGTCTAGGCCAGGTGCGCACAGCATCAATCTGGCCGGATCCACAGCGATCCCGGCCTCTGAAATAACATGACCAAGAAAAGAGACTTGGTCTAAACCAAAATTTCACACTTCGAGAACTTCGCATAAAGCTGGTTCTCCTCAATGTTTGCAGTACACTCCTCAGGTGAGTTTCATGCTCAACCTTGGACTTAGAGTAAACAAGAATATCATCGATGAAGACAACTACTGACTTATCCAATGATCCGAAACAAACGATTCATCAAGTCCATAAACTTTGCCGGTGCATTAGATAAACCAAACGGCATGATCGTGAATTCATAGTGTCCATATCTGGTTCGGAATGCGGTCTTCTCGATATCACTGTCCCTGATAGCAATCTGATGGTAACCCAATCGCAGATCGATCTTAGAGAACACAGATGCACCTCTCAGCTGATCAAACAAATCATCGATACGTGGCAATGGGTAACGGTTCTTCACCATCACAGCATTCAGCTCTCTGTAATCGATGCAGAGGCAGAGACTACCATCCTTTTCTTCACAAAAAGGACTGGGCTCCCCATGGTGAAACGCTAGGGCGGATAAATCCCTGTCAAGTAGGTCTGTCAGCTTCTCTTTGAGCTCTGTCATTTCAGCTGGAGCCATTCGGTAGGGCGCCTTCGCTATCGGTCCGGTGCCCGGCACCAAATCAATCTCAAACTCAACTGCCTGTGTAGGCGGCATGCCTGGGAGTTCCTTAGGAAAGACATCAGAAAACTCTGACACAAACGGTACATCTGGGCTAAATTCAGGGTCTCTCTCTATGTCCTGGACATAGCAGAGGTATACATCATTCTTTCTTCTGATTTCATGATACATGGCCATGGCGGAAATGATCTGTGTCGAAGGCTCCCTGGGCCTCTGGCGGTAGGAAATGGTAACCCCAGACGGACTCCGAAGAAGCAGACGGTGCTCGGCACATAGGATTCTGCCCTTGTACCGCTCCAACCAGTTCATCCGACAATTACATCAAAACCGAGGCCCTCGAACTCTATCAAGTCGATCGGGAACTCTCATTCTTAATTCGTACAACAACGTCTCGGGGTAGCGGGTACACCTGATCCGCTCTTTCGATGGGAGAGTGACTAGGAAGTCTTGCATCTCTTCGCCGTCTAACCCCAGCCTCTTCGCAAATGATAGCGAGATGAAAGTGTATGAGGCTCCGGAGTCGAACAAGACCGAGGCGTCCACGCCATTAACTGGGAAGGTACCGGTGAGGATGGTGCCGCTCTTGCCGGCCTCTGCCTCATTGCAGACACTCAGTATACCTCCCGTCCCGAGTGCACAGCCTAATTTTTTCAGAAACTTATAAGTATAACGGTAATAACACGGGTGGTTTACTCAAGGAATTCACATTGCTTTATTCATAAAACTCGTCTTTACACCATGATGGTATTACATTGGCTACATCGCTTGATAACTTAGCATACTTAATGCATCACATACTTAACATACAACTGACTTCACACTTACATGGTTACACATAACTTCAAAACTGTCTAAAGGTTAAGTTCAGACGTCCAGGTTTCATGTGTGTGGCATTGATTATTGTCGGAGGCGCTGTATTCAACTTGATCTTTTGATACCATGATACAGCATCCTTGACTACCCACCCATGATTAACACATCACCAGACTCCAATACTAGCTTCTTGCGAGGTCCGCTCGCTTCTGCTCGCCATACACAAACACTGCGGTATCCACCAATGGACCAAGACACCACGGGTACTGCCTTACTTAGGGACTCGGGTGTCTCGTCCTTGTCTTGGTGCAAACCCAATCTTCCACCTTTTTGGTAGAAATTGACAATACATAAGTCCGCCTCGATTCTTGGATTTGTTCCGGTTCAACTTGCTGAGCAATCCCACGGTGTGGTTAACAACCGCGAGGAACTCCTCAGGTATTCTCGGTATAGTAGCTCCATCTTCAGCTCGCGTGTCCTGATATGACTGGTGTAAGGGTTCCAATCCTTACCCTGCACATCATCTTTAAATTCATCCTCTTCTACGCTTGGATATTCGGGTGTGTAGAAACCTCCAGGTGCTGCTCCAAGCTCGTTGCGTCGACGAATGATATGGATTGTGCTTCGGGTGTCAGGTATCCTTTAATAATATCATACCTGGTTGGATAACCTGACACCGTTCTGTCGGATAGTCGGCAATGTCGATGGTGGTATCTCCGGGTTTCGGTGTGGGTGGGATTGGATAGCAGATATTGAAGGTTCCTAAGGTTTATAATTTCCTAATTTAGGTGGGTTTCACATTACATTTTAACTCATTTACTTATGTGGTCATACATTTAGACTCACTAACACACATGCATGGAATGCGGTATGCAATCACTTATCTCACTTAACAGTTTAAGGGGTACCTGGTCTAGAAGACGATCCTGGTGCCTCTGACCGGTCCACCACGTTCAAGGCAGCCTTGCCTGCTCCCGGCCCCTTCCCCTTCTGGGACTCAGTACTCCCTTGCCCCAGGGATGGCTGATAAGTAGCTTTCGGGCTTCAGTGGTCGCAGTGGCCTTACCTTCCATTGCCCTCTAGGCCTATAGTTCCTGCCATCAGGGTTAGGTAGCACTCGAAGTCACGGTGCCCCAGCTTCTTGCAGTAGTAGCACTGCTACCTCATTCCCTTTGCAATCCTTGCCGGGATGGTCACCTTTGCACCACTTACAGAAGTAGTGGCGCTCCGGTCTAGAGCCCGTACTGGTGCTATCACAACACATAGTCAATACACACTTTACAACTTAACAACACACATTTAAATCCGATTTCAAAATCAAGTGTTTACCCTTCATAGGCTGAGAGCGTAGAGGCTTAGCCGCATAGGCGTATGTGAGCTTCAGCGGCTCCTCAACGGCGGTGGACTGGGCCTGGCCCTTGCCACCCTGTTGTTGGTCCTTCTGGTACTGAGGGTATGATTTCCTCTTCTTCTCGCCTTGGTGCCCTTGCGAGCTTTGGCCCTCACTCGAGACCTTGCGCTTATGTGCATTCTCCTCGTCCCTTAAACGGACGGTGATCTCCACCTTAGCAGCGGCATGATAGCACTCCTGAAGTATCAAGGTGTTAGTCATGCCCCGCATACATTTACACACTCACATACAATATAACTCATTCACACTTAGGCATTATTTGAAGATACCTGCAAGGTATTGTACTCGGCTGGCCCCATGCCATAGCGTAGGCGGTGGCTCAACCCGCTGTAGAAGCGATTAACTAAGACCCGGTTCGAGTAACCTAGGTCGGGTAGGAGATGGACTAGTCGGTGAAGGCGGTGTAGTAGTCGTCCACCGTCATTTTGTCTCCTTGCTTTAAACTGTCGAGCTCCAGGCGCTTTGCCTCTTGCACATGCACTGGGTAGTACTTGGCCCGTAGCAATGTCGTGTACTGTTCCCATCCAAACTCCGGGTCGGCCACTTTCTCGGACCGTACAAGTTTCCACCAGTTTCTAGCCGAACCCTTCAGGTAATACGCAGCAAGACGGACCTTGGCGTCAGCAGCAGGAACGGCCAAGGTCTCATAGGCGGTCTCGAGCTCCGAGATATACGCCTCTAGTTTGGAAGGGTCGGTCTCCCCTTTGAAAGACGGGGGCCTCAAATCGGCCAACGCTTTCACCCAATTAGTCTCACGTGGCTGTGGTGGTGGTGGTGGTTCAGGCTGATCCTGACCAACGGGCTGTTGTTGCCCTTTCTGCACTGCGGTCACTATTTGAGGTATCACTTGAGCTAGGGCGGCCGCCATTGCCCTGCCATCATCTGAGCGGTAGGGTTCTCCCCTGGGTCTCCCAAACCACGCCCGCGGCCTCTTCCTGGTGGTCGCCCAGCCATCTGAATTTTTTACATGAAGCACATTAGTATTGTGCATACAAACTTATCGGGTCAAGTGTTTATAACGTCCTTTGGACGACAAGGTTTAAATTTCCTAACTCGGTATATTCCTAAGCTCGGTAATCGGTAATCAGAGCGATACTTCGCTCTGATACCACTTTTTGTAACACCCCATCCATAACCTTCACACTTAATCAATAATCGCAGCGGAAATCATAAACTTAACCATATACCAAAAGGGCGGTGTTACACGCCGTTAGCCACCCACGTGGCTAACAAGGCTGTTACTTACAATGTATCGGTCTGATTACGAGAATGCCGAGCATAATTACAACCTTACAAAAATCACCTATCCAAAAGAATGACAATATACCGAGTGTAACGGTACAAAAATCACCAACTAGCTTTACATCCGCCAAAATATAAGACCTCAGTGTACAGACACTACTCGGGTTCAATATCCAAAAATAACAAAAGTATCATCAATCTAGGTCCTAAAGCCATTCTGCTTCCTCGATCCTCATCCTGCAATAAACATAGCCCCCAAAGGGGGTCAGCAACCTTTTGCTGGCATGGTTAACGTGCAGCCCGCTGACTACCGGGATACACGCAACTATTTGTCATGATAACATGGCGTTGGTTTTAACATACAACATGCATAAACTTAACAGGAATTATTGCAGAACAATAACAACACATACATAGTGAAGACAACTCACTCTAGAAAACAACCAACATGGTTAGTCAACTTTGAAGCCTAGAGATGACTTCATTCTCATGTTAAGCTTAACACCATCACATTACTGTTTGTTAGTCAAATGAACAACTTAACTTAGAAGATGAGGGGGTGTAATACCCGTACACATCAACACATAATTTCCCCCTAGCCCGAGTGGAAGTCAGGTAGGCAAGCTTTGGCTAAGCTAATGGGAGGTCGAATTCCCAAGAAGGGAAAACTACCCTAACATAAGGAGAGAGCCGAATCTGATTCAGATGTCGACACCCATACATACACGCGTGACCGGAACGACCGGATTCCTCACTTCCCCCGTTAGCACTCGTTAGCAGTCCCACAATGGGAGCTTAACATAATCTCACACAAGTAGGTGTTTAAGTCCAGTTAGACATACAAGGGAAATAAGGCATGATTCAGCAACACATATCACAACTACACACACATAGCCGGGTTAGAACATTCCTCAGGTTGGGAACGTTATTACCGGATACCGTTCTCTTACGTTCCTAGTTTTGGTTAACTAACGGTTAGCACGCATTCGAGGTTACCGGTATCGGTACGCACATGTACATTAATAATAAGAACTGTAAACTCATTTCATGGTTTAATCTTACAAGGTTGTAAACACACAGAAAAGCAAACAACACACAAGCCGGTGTAAACCGGTAGGCAACAGACTGCAAGAAAACCATACCTTGGTCCTTGCCGCTCTAGTGTTCCACCGTACGTTGTTCCTAAACATGATTGATAATGTCGGTTAATTAACTTATTTGACTTCAGAATTTACTTAACACTTTACATGTTTATATGGCATGTTTTTATGCTTGAACTTACACTTGGTTATCTTTATTATACCCACTAGGGTTTACTACCTAAGCCATACTTTGTTTGGTTTTTTTTTATAGATTTTGGGCCGACCGAACTTGCCGACCGAACTTACCCAAGTCCGGTCCATTCCAGTAGCGTCCCAGTTCAAAATTTTTCACTCCGACCTTGCCAAGTCCGGTCCCAAGGTCGGTCCGTTCCAGAAGACTTCCCGTTTGAAAATTTACCCCGACCGACCTTGCATGTCCGGTCCCAAGGTCGGTCCATTCCAGAAAGATTCCGCGCACAAAATTTTGAGTCCGACCGACCTTGCAAGTCCGGTCCCAAGGTCGGTCGGTTCCAGAAAGGTTTCGACGGGTTAAACTGGGCTCGACCGACCTTGTAAGTCCGGTCCCAAGGTCGGTCGGCTTCAGACCCTTGTTTCTAAATGCCCATTTAACTCCAACTTCTTCCCGTTGTTGCCCCAAGGTTCCCACATGTAATTAGACATAGTTTAACACTAATATAACATCTTAAACTTGCCTAAGTCATCATCTAAACTTGTTGCTCAATTCTTGATTAAATTCACCCAAGTTTCCCCACTCTCCTCTCAAAACACTTGTAGTTCACTAGTTTGCTCCCTCCTAGAAGTGTATTTAAACCATCACATTTCTACACAATTTTTGACATGATCTCCCCATAATTTTAACATATTCCCACACATCTTTTAACCTTCTAAAACACTCAAACCTCAATTCATCCAAGGCACCAAAACACACTTAAAATTCACCATTTGAACCACAATAGCCCTCAATATTCATAAACCTTAAAAGCTTGGCTCTTAGGCCCTTAAAGAACATTAAATTAAACACTGAATTTCCTCATATTATAAGCAACACCTGCATTTCACTGAACATTTATATTGCTCAAACATAAACACATTCATAGATCACACACTAGCTCAAGGTAAGTTAATTACCTTGGGTTTTCTTTCCAAACTTTCCCCTTCTCTTTACTTCTTGTTCCACCACCGGTTTTCAACGGAATTTATTGCTACACTAATGACCATGCCAAAATAATTACAATGAGTATAGAGGGTTCATGAATATTATTCCATTAACCCTAGAATCAATATTTGAAACATCATAAGAGGGAATTACCTTCTACTTCAAGATGAAGTTTTTGGTAATGGAATTTGGGCTAGCTCCAACACTTCTAAAAGATTGAACAAGCTAAAATGGAGAGAAAACAATGGTGTTTAGTACCCACCAAAATCGACCACCATAGGGATAGGGAAATGGATGGGTTTTTGAGTTCTTTCTTACCTTAGAACAACAAGAAGATGTTTGGCTTCAAGAATATGAAGTTTCCTCTTCAAAATGTGGTATACCCATGGAATTGAAGTATGGAGTTTTGAGATTTCAAAAGGTGGAAAATAATCCCCAAGATGAGAGGAGTATTTTGGTGTAAAAATTTCTTGATTTGGAGCTAGGATTGAAGTTACAAGGAGTTGAAGTTGGGGTTTTCTTGGCTTGTGGAATCGCCATGGCTGGAGCAAAATGAAGAAGAAAGAGTTGAGAGGGGGGAGCAATCGTGAGACACAAGAGAAATGAGGGAGGAGAGAGAGTGTGTGAGAGAGTATGGTGTGAGAGAGAGTAAAGTAAATGTACTTTATTATTTTGTCTTGTAGCTAATAGAGTGAGGTAAAATAAAAGAGAGAGAAGGGGGGCCAATCGTGAGACACAAATGAGAGGGAATAATTTGATTTTTATTATTTTACAATGTGAGAGAGTGGCACTTGGTCATTAGCAGATAACACCCGTTAATTCCCGAACTGTCAGTTTTAACAGTCGGGTCCGGGTCCGGTTTCCGGATTTCTGTTTTATTTATTTTTATGGTCCTAGACCTTGACTAATATTTAATTATAGCCATATGATTGACTATAATTTTTTTATTAGTCCATTAAGCCCGCTTAAAATTACATTTCCCGGGTTTCTCGAAAAACGTGCTTTAAAGCTCGTTTTGCATTTTAATCCACTATCTGGATCCGTTTCCTTCGGGAATTTTCCCACATGTTCTTAATGACTAAAATAAGCCTTAAAATATAATAATTATATAATTAACTAACATATTAAGGTTTGGGGTATTTCAGTTACGCCCACGTACCCCACAAGTATACACAAAACTAAGAGAATAGTACTGGATACTTGTCTCGCATGGAGTCTTCTAACTCCCATGTTGCCTCCTCAACGTCATGGTTGACCACTGAACTTTGACCATTCTATGGTCTTGTTCTGGTCTCCCCAGTTTTGGAGTCTAAGATGCGTACTGGGGTCTCCTCATATAAGTGTAGGATCTAGCTCGAGTGTCTCGGGCTCTAAGATATGCGATGGATGAGGCACATACTATTTTAGCTGTGAAATGTGAAATACATTGTGCACTCTCCCAAGCTCAACAGGTAAATCTAATCTGTAAGCTAATGGGCCCACTCGCTCCATAATAAGGTACGGTCCTACATAATTCGGGTTAAGCTTGCCCTTCTGCCCAAATCTGAAAACTCCCTTCATAGGTGAAACTCTAAGGAAGACTCGATCGCCTACTGCGAACTCGAGGTCTCTCCTATGGACATCAGCATATGATTTTTGTCTGTCATGGGCTATCTTCATGTTTTTGCGTATCTGCACAATGTCTTATTTCATCTGGTCTAGGTACTCTGGCCCTAAGATGATGTTCTCACTGGGCTCGTCCCAACATAGTAGTGTCCTGCATGGTCTGCCGTACAATGCCTGAAATGGTGGCATCTGAATGGATGCATGATAGCTGTTGTTGTAGGCAAACTCAATCAGATGTAGTCGGTCTATCCAGCTTCTTGGAAGTCTAAGGCACAAGCTCTGAGCATGTCCTCCAATGTTTGAATCGTTCTTTCACTCTGGCCATCTGTCTGGGATGAAAGGCTGTACTCAGCTTCAGCTTCGTACCCAATGCCTCCTGAACCTGCCGCCAAAATCTGGAAACAAACCTGGAATCTCTATCTGACACAATAGACTTCGGTACGCCGTGGTGTCTAATAATCTCCCTCTGGAAGAGGTCCGCCAGCTTGGGGACTTTCCAAGTGTCCTTGATAGGAATGAACTTAGCTACCTTCTTCAGCCTGTCGACGATGACCCATATCATGTTAGCACCTCCTCTAGTCGGTGGAAGACCTACTAAAATCCATGGATATATCCTCGAACTTCCAATATGGAATGGGCATCGGCTGTACTAATCGGCCCGGTCTCAGTGCTCAAACTTCACCTTCTGACATGTCATACACCTTGCCACAAACTCTGCAACATCTTTCTTCATACCACTACACCAGAAATGTAATTTCAAATCCCTGTACATCTTCGCTGACCCTGGGTGTACTGATAAGGATGAGCAATGAGCTTCCTGTAGTATCTTTTCCTTCAAGTCTGGGATGGACTCTGGAATGCATAAACGACCATTCAGTTTGATTAGCCCGTCTTCACTAAGCACAAAATCATACTTCTGCCTCTCGAAGATACCATCAGTCAGCTGCTGTCTGATAGTCTTCATGTACTGGTCATTAGCCTGAGCACAACATACCTCCTCGATGAGGTCGTTGTCTCCTGTCATGGCAAATAAGGAATGAGCTCTACGGCTCAGGGCTTTAGCAACTACATTTGCCTTACCCTCCTTGTACCTGAGGTCGATGTCGTAGTCCTTCAGAAACTCGACCCATCGCCTCTGTCTCATATTAAGCTCCTTCTGAGTGAATAAGTGTTGAAGGCTCTTGTGATCTGAGTAAAAATTATTGTGACTCCATATAGGTAGTGTCACCAGATCTTCAGTGCAAAAACAACTGCTCCCAATTCTAGATCATGAGTCGGGTAGTTCTCTTCATGTTTCTTCAACTGTCGTGATGCATAAGCAACAACCTTCCCATTCTGCATAAGTACACCCAATCCCTGTGTCTGAGGTATCGCAAAAACTTCAAATCCGTCGGTCCCCTCTGGAATGGTGAGTATTGGTGCCGACGTTAGTAGGTCCTTCAATGTCTGAAAGGAACGCTCACAATCTTCAGTCCATACAAATGGAGAGTCTTTCTTCATCAGGTTCGTCATTGGTTTTGCCAGTTTAGAGAAGTCTTGTACAAATCTACGATAGTAACCAGCTAACCCCAAGAAAACTACGGATATCTGTCACTGTCTTGGTCTCGGCCAGGTCTTAACTGCCTCAATCTTGCAGGGTCTACAGATATTCCGCTGGCTGATATTACATGCCCTAGGAAGGATACACTGTCTAACCAGAAATCACATTTTGAAAGCTTGGCGTACAATTGATTCTCTCTCATGGTCTGCAAAACTTGCCTCAGATGCACCTCGTGCTCGTCCCTAGACTTAGAGTAAACCAGAATGTCGTCGATAAATACAACCACTGATGAGTCTAACTGCTCCCTGAACAACCGGTTCATAAGATCCATGAATATAGCTGGGGCATTCGACAATCCAAATGCATAACCGTGAATTGATAGTGTCCGTAACGCGTTCGAAAAGCTTTCTTCTCAATGTCCTCGTCAACTATTCGTATCTGGTGTATCCTGATCTCAGATCAATCTTCGAGAAAACTGTAGCGCCTCTTAAACTGGTCGAATAGATCGTCGATTCGTGGTAATGGGTACTTGTTCTTCACTGTGACTGCATTAAGGCGCTGTAGGCGATGCAAAAAATAGTCGAATGGAATCTTCTTTTTCACAAACAAAAACTGGTGTCCCCATGTGATGTACTCGGTCTGATATAGCTTTGTCAAGCAGATCTTCTAACTGAATCTTAGCTCTTTCATGTTCTGCTAGTGCCATCCTATAAGGTGCTTTAGCAATAGGTCCTGTGCCTGGTAATAAGTCGATGGAGAACTCCACTTCTCTCTTGGGTGGCATCCCTGGTAGCTCTTCAGGAAATAGATCAGGAAAGTCTGAAACGACTGGTATGTCTGTCTGTGTCTTCTTCTCTTGCCTCAAGTCCTGGACATAGCACAAATAGACTGGCTGTCCCTTCTTCATCTTCTTCACCAATGTGATTGCAGATACTAGCTTGAAAGTAGGCTCTTTTGGAATACTGCGATATGACACTATCCTGCCCTTCGGGCTCTTTAATAATAATCTATGCTCTGCGCAATGCAGTCGCCCTTGTATTTCTGTAGCCAATCCATGCCCATGATGATGTCAAATCCTAAATTGTCCAGCTCAATTAAGTCCGCGTGAAACTCTTCATCCATGATGCTAATCTGAACTCCCTTGTGTAGTTTCGTGCACCTCACTCTCTCCCTCGTCGGTAACGTGACTAGGAAATCTGAGTGAGGTTCAGGGGTTGTCTCTAACTTCCTTGCTGATGCAGAGGATATAAAGGAGTGAGACGCTCCTGAATCGAATAGTATCGATGCACTCACGCCATTTGCTGTAAAGGTTCCCATGATAACATTCCCCTTATCCTTGGCCTCGGTCTTGTCCACTACATTCAGCACTGCTCCTCCATTAGACTCGAGGCCTAGGGTTAACAATTCGTAAGATAGTGCATGACTCAAATAGTAAAATGCCATTCATTAATCCAAAGATTCTCATATACAAGCTCCACGATTCATCAATATTGTCTAAATGTCAAGTTTAACCGTCCAGGTTTTAAATGGGTAGTATTTACTAAGGTTGACGGGGCTGTGTTCAACCTAATGCTCTTGATCCCATGGTAAACTAATCTCGATTCTCCACCAAATATTAATACATCTCCTGACTTTAAGATAATCTTTCTCGCCTTGTCCATCCTCCTCTGATCACCGTATAAAAACTCAGCATCGTCTCCTATGGAGAATGATACAACTGGTATCCCATTGGTAATTGACTCTGATGTCTCATCTCGGTCCTGGTGTAATCCAAGTTTTCCCCCTTTTTCATAAAAGTTTGCTATACAAATGTCGGCCCTCATGTCTGGAATGGGGTTGGTTTCTAATTATTGTGCAATCTTGACCGCTTCTGTCACCAAAGTTTGAAAACTATCGGGTATCTTAGGAACTCGTGCCCCATCTACCTTTCTTACATCACTATACAGCTTAGTTTGTGGACCCCAACCCTTACCCATACACATCATATACAATTTAAGTTTTGACCCACTACCATATCCTGGATTATAAAATCCTCCAAGGCCTAATCCGAAAGTTCTACATTCATTTACAATAGCTATTTGTTCATTTAAATCTAAATATTGCTTGTGTAGGATCATATCGGGTCGAAGTACTTGGTATTATTTCTCTGGATATTCCCGTCCTTCGCTCATAGGCTCAAGTGGTCTCAGTCTCATAGGTATGAAAAAACAAATGTCGAAACACCCTATTAGGTGAGAGATTTCCTAAATTAGGCCTCTCTAAATTTTATTTCACACAAACACATACAAGTCTTATCGACTGAACAACTGAAACACACATTCATAGCAACATGCTCTTATTCTAAGTTCTAGGCTTACCGATTTCGCGCTGAGCGCTAGCCTCAGCGCCCGAAGTTCCCACTGAGTATAGGTTGTTTCTACTCGGAACTATTTCTTTCCCCTTCTGGCTCCCGGATGAGGATGGCTGTCCTCCCGGTCCTCTAGTATAGGTGTTAGCCTGTGGTGCCTGACCTCCTCTGGGTCCTCCAGTCTCTGTAGCTGGTGGCCTCTGTGAACTCCTCGATCCCTTGTATGCTGCTTGCTGGGTTGGAGAAGCATTCGTACTCCCGGTGGCCTTCCTTCTTGCAGTAACGGCACTCCACCTTCCTTCCTGTGCAGTCTACTCCTGGGTGGTCATTACCACAGCGCTTACAGTAGTAATGGCGCTGGGTTGGCTTGTTGCCTGTTGTTTATTACAACTTAGTTCAGTAAAGTATAGCTAATAATCATTTGGGTTAAGTAAGAGGTGGGTATCCTTACCCCTAGGTGGTGCCGACCTAAGTGGCTGTGCATCAACAGCTGGGCCGGTCAGACGAGGGACCTGCTCCTTCATCTTCTGACCATGGAAGTCCTTCCGCCCTTCCTTTTGTCAAAGAATTTCTTGTTGAAGGTTTAAATTAGTGACCAAACTAAGTGTAGGTATATATGAATACTCTTTTTCAATCAAGTTATCTTACTTCCCCTTCTTGTAGAAACCGCTAGATGTTGCTCCCCCATCATCCCCTTTAGGATTCTTTCTTTTCTTTCTTGAACTTCCTCCCTGGACTGTAGCATTAATTCAGTTGCTGATGCAGCGTCATAGCACTCTTGAATAGTAGTGAAACGAATTGCTCCCATAGCACTCTGGATACGAAACTGTAAACCTCCCCTGAATTTCTGAATCTTCACGACGTCGGAGTAGTCGACCCCTGGAATGTAGTCAAGCAGGCTGATAAAACGCGTAGTAGTACTGTCAACTGTTGGCTCCCCTGGATTAAGGTCTCAAACTTTGTCGCTTCCTCTACTTCAAGTGTTCGGGGTATTTTCTCCCGTAGCACATTCACGAACGCTGTCCATCCAAAGTCCGGTGTAGCTCTATGGTGGCCCTCCACAGACCGCCACCAAGTATCAGCTGCATCCTTCAAGTTGTATGCGGCAATGTCAACCTTTTGGTCCTCTAGGACTCTGACGGCCCTGAAAGCCTTCTGGTGCTCTACGATGAACATCTCCAGTGCGGCGGGGTCTGGTTCCCCCGAGTATGTTGGAACCCTTGCGTCTACAAAGCTTTTCAGCCAATTGGTCTCCCTGGGCTGTGGCGGGTGGGGTATGGCTCCCGCAACTTGAGCTCCTAGCTGTGTGGCGAAGGCTGTCATGGCCTCTGCTAGGCCTGGTATTTCCGGGACATTCGCTGCAGCTCCACCTCGTCCTCTGCCGCCTCTACGTGGTCTTCCAACACCTGACATCTATATTATAATATTCTATTATTACTACTCGGTGCTACACCGTATTACACACACAATCACAAACATGTAATAAAGCTAACTGCTAGCAGTAAAATATATCCCTAGGGTTTTTCTTTCTAAGTCACGAATCCTCACATACGTTTCCCGTTATCCCAATATTCCTATGCTCATTGTTTTTGACTCAGTATCCTTCATCAGAGCGGTACTCCGCTCTGATACCACTTTTGTAACACCCCTAATCCTAAATCTGTACTAGCGTCGCAAGTCGTAGCATAAATATTAACGTCGCAGAGGAAAATAATCTATCTAACCTTGGTGTTACACGCCGTTACCCACCCTTGTGAGCAACAAGGCATCCTTACTCTACCCATCAGCTACTCAACGCTGTGATGAACCGATACAGAGCACTCTAGTTATTACAGACCAAATCCAGCTAAATGAGCAACTAAATGAAATACAACAATCTCCAAAATATAATACATAATAAAACTACAAAGTGTTTATTAAAGCACAGCAGCTACCCTATTTCCCGCACTCCGGCTTGTGTCTTCTTCAGAGACCTGAAATGTTTGGCCCATTGAAGGGCTCAGCAATCGAAATGCTGGTATGCTAAGTAGTCCTAAGTCATCTAGATTTCTTAAGTCGTTTAGCCATCTTGATTAGATTCATTACATAAAAACCGTTTACAATAACAACAATAATAACTGTAAACATTTAAACAGTCACATAACAGTTCACCTGCATCATCAGTACATAGTATACATCTACCAGATAATCAACACAAATAATCCCAAATAATAATACACAAGTCACGCGTATTAATACCTATACTTGTTAGTAGGTCACATGACCTTAACCTTTTAAGCCAACCACTTAACTTTTCCAATTAATCCCACCTCAGGCGTCATGTCAAGACAACCCTTAATAACTCAATAATGGACAGTGTGTCCCCTAGGTTCCAAAGGAACCGTTACCAGCTGACCTTATGGCCCTGGATAATTAAATGACCGATCCGGTCGAACCTGTGCACCAACGGCAGTGCCCTCCACCATCATCTAATGTGACTGATGGATTCCCTTGAGTGACTCCCCATTGAAGTCTCTCGTAGTGATCACGATGCACAACCAGAAAGTCAAAACAGTCTGGATTCCACTCTTTATACATTAGCTCTTTTGTCAGTGGTACAACAACCAATACTTGAATTAAGACTATAACAATTGACCATCAGTTAGGCTCAATAATACCTAAGGGTCAGTTAGTCTTTTCCATTTTAAATGTATAAACTTCTAGTCATAAGACGTTTGCGTATAAAATACAACGCAACAGTTTGAACAATACAGTTCACAATATCATATACATAAAATCACAGATATCGCTCTTAAACATTTATCACATAATGTATGGACCTTAGGAAATCCTTAGGACATTCAGACCACATAATTAACATACCGTTCACCGTGATAACAGCTAGCTTGACAGTTCACGCTCTAGTAATTCTTTCCCGTACGCTGTTATTTATACATACAATAACGGGTAATATTAATATGACTGTCCACTAATATTACAGTACTGTCTCTGTAGAGTTTATTCTTGTTGTATACTAACTCTGTATGCCCTGTTATTTTAACAGTGGTTCTAGATAACCTAACAGTTCATTATTTTATGTGGAGTTCACATGTGATAATGAATTCTACCCTTTTAGTATATTTCTATTTCTTTAATCATATTCTCATAATTGTTTCCACTTATTCTTTATATATATCCTTTTGTTATTTTTAGTATAACCATGATTATTTTATAAACTTCATATTACATCCCATATTATACCATAGTACATTATATTACTTAATCTTAATTCCTTTCTTATTAATTTACAAAACCACCATAACAATTCGGTATTTATATCTTGTGCCCAACAACTTTTATAAATTATCAAATAACCATATACTTCTATAATTTACTAATTAACCATAACAACTTTCGGAAATTACAATTCGTGCCCCCTAATTTTCACAAATCATATATACCACTTATAGTTTCGGTTTTAATAAGTAAGTTTCCTTTATTTACAATTTAACCCCAAACTTTATATAAGTTACATATTAATTCATAAACTATAGTTTTAATATTTAATCCTCCTTTATTTACTGAAATGAACACTATATTTTATAATTTTACATTTCCGCCCCACTTATATTTCGTTTTTCCATTCAAACTTTTGTAATTTACATTATTCACCCCAAAACTTTTATCAACTTAAATTATGTCATAGCCATTTTTACCCCAACCTTGGTTCACACATTTACCCAAGACTTAATTTCCTAGTTTGGTCAACACTTTGACCAAGACTTAATTTCATAATTAATACTTTAATATACCCATAAAATCATGTATATTCTCGGTTTTATCCTAAACTTCTCAATAATCACAAAATAGCCCCAAAACTTAATAAAGTGTTATTTTAACACTTAAACACTTATTTAAATTCACCAAAATTCATAATATTAATTCTTATCTTATATTATACTATAAATATACCAAAATTCACCCTTTCATTCTCGGTAATTATATTAAGCACCCCAAACTTTTCAAAATTTACATTTTAGCCGCATAATTTATTAAACTAGCCATTTACATACTTGTAGCTTTTTTAATGTTCCAAAATTTATATAAGTTAATACACTTATGTATATATTCCAAAATTCACCAAATCTCATATATTGCTCTCGGCTTTAATTAAGTTTTACCATATGGTTTTAAAACTTGATTTAAACTTTATAATATGTATATATAAATGTATATAAGCCATATAACACTTCTAAAAATTATGCTAATGACTTAGAATGATTATAAACTCAAAATAGAACATTAAATCCCTAGACCATTCGGTTTTAATATATGTGTAACATAATTAATTTTTGTGACCCAAATATATACCTTAAGGTAATAACCTTACCTTATATGTTATAAATTATTTTCTTGACAATATAACCTATAGTATTTTTGGCCCTAATTTATTTAGAGGTTGTACATAATTTTAATACCAAAGTTTGAAGCTTAAATCAAACTTAAACTTAATAAACCTTACTTATATAAACTTACCCTTAAATCAAGACAATTCTTGTACTTGATTTTTCCTTGAATTCCAAGCTCTCCAAATGCTATTTTGATGAAGGTATTTCGGCCTCCTTGTACATATGTAGGAGATCTATTGTTAGACTTCTAACAAGAGTTTATAAATAATATTTGTAGTAATTTTTACAAGAGTTTACCTTAGGAATTTAACAAGGTATTTTTGGTACACCTTGGGATGATTGTAGATCCAAGTTTCCTTCATGAAATAATGAAGAGAATATGGGTTTAGAAGTTCCTAAATTTTCGAAAATACTATAAGGAATTTACTTAGGTTTTTCAACATAAAAATATACCTTAACTTGATCTTGTTGTTCCTTGTGTTGTTGTTGAATTTAGGAACCTCCTTGGAACACCTATGGTTGGCGAAAATTGTAGAAGTTGCTAGAATGATTTCTTGCTTCAAGACTTGATAGAACTAACTAGGAATTTACATCAAAATGGTGTTAGAACCTAACACCATTAATGGAGCTTATTAGCTCTTAGGAATTAACTTAGGAAGGAAGAATAAAAGAGAGAGTAAGGAAGAAGCTTACCAATTCGTGAATGAGGCAAGGGAATGAATGAGTGTCTATGTAAGTATTAAGGCAAGAATGAGAGGAATCAAACTTGGAAATTATTGGTTGGTCACATGTCATTATTTTATGACATGTTCTAGATTATTTTGATTTCAAAATTGACCACTATGGTCTCTTAACTTGACTAGTGCTACGGTTGATTGGAAGGAGATAATTGAAGATTAATTTGATGTTTGAAAGAAGAGATAAGACTAGGTAATTCTTTAATGTCTACTTAGCTTAATTATTGTACTAATCTTGTCTTTCCATGCAGGTGTGATCGGCATAATGGAAATGGAAGGCTATAATTCCTTGTAGACTCACGCTAATGGAGTGCTAGGAAGCTAGTTTAGGTTTTATTTTTTGTAACATAATGATCATGGAAATTAGGTACATGTCTCACTAGGTTAATTATGCAGCACTTAGCTCCTAATTCCTTGTCCATTATCGGCAATAACATGCCATTTACCAACTTGCTTAATTTGTTTAATTGCCTAGGCAAGGTATGACTAGATTTTACATCTAATTTCATTTTCTTTCTTTAAGCTAATCTTTATTGTTTTCTTGTTGTTATCCTGCAGGTAATACGATGGAGGAGTCTTATATGAATGCAATCAGTTGCTACATTACATATACTACTTACTAGGATGAGTCATCTTAGCATAAGATATAATTTTGCAAAAATCCTAGTCATTTACCACCTTATTTGGCGCATACAATAGGGAGTGAATGGGTCTGATTTTTGATTTAATTTTTCACACTATATTGTATTAAGACCATATCATAACATGTAATAGGCCACAACATTTAATTGGTACATTATACTAAGGTAAAAGATGAAAGTTTTAAGGTAAAAATGCTGATTTTAGGTACCTTTTTGACCCAAAAATCGCCCCCTCTTGTACGATGAATTTAGTGCTGCAATTAATTGATTTAGATGTTAAATTTATCCCCTTTTAATATTATCAACTCGTGGCTCCTCAAAATCTTCAAGGCAATTGCGTAAAACACATTTTTATGACACCCGAAGGTGCGTTTTTGTGCTTTAAGAATTTTCTGGAAAATAATTAGTCACTATGTGTTCTAAGAGTTTATAAATGTTTTTTATAGTCCATAATAATATGTTAAGGTGTTACATCGAGTTATATGGGGTTATACCAACTCAGAACACAATTCCCGGGCTCACCAGGCAAAAAGGAGCGTTAAGAATTTCGTCCGAGCACTTTGTTTATTTTTGAGGAAGTAGCTCGACTATTCTCTTTAGAATGTTGAATAATGATATTATAGTGTATTTGGAATGAAGTGTAATGCTTTACTTCATCCTATAACGTATCTCCGGACTTTCGGGCCTTAAGGGCCTTTAAGGAATTCCTGAGCCATTTGTTTTTATTCAATTTTTTGATGCGGTCCTGCGTTCTAAGGGTCATATAATGATCCTCGATTATCTTCATATGAAGTTTATAGCTTATATAACTTGTTTACTAAAGGTCGGGCTTTAACACACGTTTTTGACCTTAAGAGTTTAGGTGCGTTCTTGACGCCTGAGTGTTTATATACTCTTTTAGGGTTTAATAATCCCCTAAATAATACTCCCTCCGTTCATTAATATCTGTCGTTTTAGGATGTGATTCTTGTTCAAAAATATCTGTCATTCTAGCTTTTTGACACACTTCTTTCCACTTTTACCCCTACTATTCAATATAAAAGTAATTATTATCTAAATGGAAAAGTAAAAGTAGGGGCACATGCGTCATTGTCCTACTTTTCTTAATAAATGTGCAAGTTTCTAAAATGACAGTTATTGTTGAACGGAGGGAGTATATATTTACCATTATTTAATTATTTAAATGTGAGGGGTATTTCAATTATGACATAAAATATTAAGTTTATAAAAATTTTGTGGTGAATATGGAATTTAAGAAAGTTATATGGAAAACCGAAATTTATTTGGGGTGAAAATGTGATTTATAAAAGTATATGGGTAATTTCGGTATTTTAGAAATTAAATGTTAAAACTATAGTTTATAAGTTAATATGTAAATTATATAAAGTTTTGGGTTTAAATTGTAATAAAGGAAAGATGTATGTTAAAAACCGAAAATTAATGTGGTCATTTGGTAATTTTATAAAATTAGAATATGCATTTGGTTTACCAAAATATTAAGGTGGTAATTGGTAAATTATAAAGTTATATGGTTATTTGGTAATTTGTAAAAGTTGTTGGGTACAAAATATAAATACCGAATTACTATGGATAGTTTGGTAATTTAATAAAGAAAGGAATTGAAACTAAGAAATATAATGTATTATGCTATATTATGGAGTATAATGTAAAGTTTAAAAAATAAAGGTGGTTATAATAAAAATAACCAAATGGAATAATATAAGAATAAGTGGAAACAATTATGAGTATATAATTGAAGAAATAGAAATATACTACAAGGTAGAATTCATTATCACGTGTAGTATTACATAAAATAATGAACTGATGAACTACCTAGACCAATGTTAAATAACAGGGGGAAATAAAGAATATACAGAGTTAGTATACTACGAGTATAAACTCTACAGTGACAGTACTGTAATACTTAGTGAACAGTTGTATTAATATTACCCGGTATTGTATGTATATATAAACAGCGTACGGGAAGGAATTACTGAACGTGAATTGGTCAAGCTAGCAGTTACTCGGTGAACGGTATGTTAATTGTGTGGTCTGAATGTCCTAAGGATTTTCCGAAGGTCCAGACGTTATGTGTTTAATTGTTTAAGAGCGATATCTGTGATTTATATATATGATATTGTACACTGTATTGCTCAACACCGTTGCGTTCTATTTCTACGCAAACGTCTTATGACTGGAAGTTTATACATCTAAGCTGGAACAAGACTAACTGACCTTTAGGTATTATTAAACCTAACTGATGGTCAACCGTTATAGTCTTAACTCAAGGATTGAATATTGTATCATTGACTAAAGGGCTAACTTAATAAAGAGAGGAATCCAGACTGTTTCGACTTTCTGGTTGCGCATTGTGATCACCACGAGAGACTTCTATGGGAGGTCACTCAAGGGAATCCATTGTCTACATTTGACGATGGCGGAGGCATTGCCGTTGGTGCATAGGTTTGACCGGATCGGTCAATATATCATCCAGGCCCATAAGATCAGCTGGTAATGGTTCCATTAGAATCTAGGGGACTACTGTCCATTATTAAGTTATTAAGGGTTGTCTTAACATGACGCCTGAGGTGGAATTTAATTCGAAGGTTTAAGTGGTTGGCTTAAAGGATAAGGGCCAGGTGGCCAACTAACAAGTACAGTTAATAAATACGAGTATCTTGTTTGGTTATGGTTATGGATTATTGTTGTTTAAAGGATAAGGGCCGGGTCGAAGTACTTGACACAGCTAGTGCTGCAGCTACCACTAAATTTTTAATCTCTTAGTAAATACCAAAAATTTTCATACCAGTTTTTCATACAAACCTATAAGATTAGAAGCCTGTGAACCTCGGGAAGACCTATTAGTCCAACCACTGCAACTGAAGGAATTACATAGCCATCGTAATTGTAAACCATGCCAGTTTAACTGTTAGAGAATTCTCAAACATGGCTTATTAGCCGAATACCAGAAGTGTATACCAGAATTTAATGATGATCACTAATAGTGATGAATGTTTAGTCCTTATAGACAAGCATATCCTTGGGTGAAAATAGAATACCCTTTGTAGACGCACCACCGTCAAAGAGGATGGTTGGGAAGTGGAGAGCCGTGTTGCTCAAGCTATTATGCAATCTGCAATACATCCAATTAAACGGATGAGAGAAACAAATATTATCTACAGATGAGATGTGATAATAATTAAACCAGAAGGAAAAGAATATGTATAGTACTCAAAGAGACCGAGATATGAGACCCGATGTTACTAAACTTAGCACGAATATTACATGAACTGATTCCAGCCGTAAAGGCGAATCAATATCTAATGTGTAACTGATTGACAACCAAGTACTACCTTTAGAAAGGAGTGCCACATACAATATTTACCGGAAGGACATGAGTCCGGGGAGCAAAAATATTGCCTCCAACCACCTTACCATCTATGCCACTAGGACAATAGCACCTACGACAAGATGACCGACAGTGCGAAATAATTAACATCAACTACAACGGACATCCATCAAAGGAGATTGACAACAGAATACTTCACAATAGCCGTGTGATAGACACTATCAGTATGGTACCCAATGTAGGTAGACAAGTAGTGTAAGGAACACGAGAAGTAGTCAACTTCGTGCCAGGGACAGTGATGCAGTTTACCTCGAAGATGGACGAGAAGAGCCACAGTAAAACAACGAGCTAGAGAAACCAAGAACCTTCAGTAGAGGATAGCAGATAATACATAGTGAAGACAAACGAAACCTTTCAAAGACATTAACGTTAATGACAGAAATAGGAAACCCATTACATGGGCGAATATTATGTAGAACCCTCATAAGGATCAAGCGAATTCTTGAAATCTAGAGGAATCTACCAAATAATGTGAACATAAACGCGTGACTATGCAATGATGAAAGACAAAGCTAATATACAAGCAGATGCCTTAAGCAAGGAACAAACATTATGATAACTAACAACCGTCGAATCGACTAAGATATGTTGCGCGCAGAAGCGACCAATAGGAGCAGCCATCAATAATAAAAACGTGGGCAAACTTAGACGAGTAAAACTAGCAGAGAATAATGTGAGATAGAAGATGAAGTTGCAGAACTCTAATACAAGCACAACATATGGATTCCACTGGCAGAAAGCTGGGAGAACCATACGAACATCGATGCTAACCCGACACATGGGAAGATGCAATGGATATCAACACGAAGTAAGTATCAAAGAACTACAACAGTGTGTTACTCCGGAACAAAACCACCAGGAGACACGGATGACAATCATTATCTCCATGGACATAATGTCTAGTACGTCTCAATATTACAAAGACGAGTGTAAAGAGCACTAAGTACTAACAATAGCCAATGTCATATTGAACCTCAAGCTGAAAATATGAGAGAGAAGATACGCGCATGTACGCTAGTAATCCAAATGGCAGAATATACGACAATAAAAAGGGGCAAACTGAGCCTATGTTCATGGGTCTGCACCTCAGTACGGAGCAAGTGGGCCCACTAAATCGAATTCGGGAGAGAGCACAAATAGTTGAGTGCCTCATCCTTTATGTATTGTGGAGCCCGGAGGGCTAGTCATACTCATATCTCTGATATGAGAATAATCCACTCCAAAGATGGAAGATGCCACACAAGAGTTGGAGAACTCTATGAGAGCCAAGTATCCAGCGCTCTTGGTTGAGCGGCTGTCGTATACTTGTGGGGTACGGGGGCGTAACCCTTTTTAAGGGGGGTAGAGCCTCTTGGCTGTGCACGTGTGTGCACTAATTTTTGTTGCTTCGTATGCGGGGCATACAGTATATTGGTGGTATGCGGGGCATACGATGTTTGTTTTTTTGTTGTATTGGTGGTATGCGGGGCATACGATGTTGTTGGTTTGTTGTTTTGGTGGTATGCGGGGCATACGAGGTTTTGTTTGTGTGTTATTTGGTACGCAGGGCGTACGTTGTTGATTTGTTTGTTTGTAGTGTGCACTTAAATGTGTGTATCCTACGAGATACCTGTTTAAATGATGTGTATACACCCATGTGTGTTGTACCTTTTATAACACTTGTGATATATATATATATATATATATATTTATATTACCTGGTAAATTGATTACATGTGGTATCCCTTAGATACGAAATGAATCATTAGATATGGAATATGGAATGATGGTATGGTGTGGACACCTCGGGAGGTTGTTAGGGTTAGAATAACTGATAGGAATTATGGCGCTGATGGATCGCCTATATCCATAAATGATTGAACTAACGCCACAAATGATGGCTACGTGCTGTATAAGCACAATATGTTATGTGTAAATGATATATCACACAGATATACGTTATGGTTATATGGGTAGTTATTAATACACCTATTTAAGTAAAGTGACTTCGGGACGAAGTCTTTTTAAGGGGGATAAACTGAAATACCCCTAACCATTAAATAATTAAATAATGGGAATTAAAGGTTTATTTGTGGGATTATGAGACCATAAGAAAGCACAGAAACACTTAGGCGTTAAAAACGCACCTAAAATCCTTAAGGTCAAAAATGTGCGTTAAGCTGGACCTTGAGTTAACCAAGTTATACAAGCTATAAAACTCATACAAAATCAACTAATGATCATGATATATCATTTAAAACAAAAGGCTTGGAGTAAATTTTCAATTAAACGAAAAGTGCCTGGAGGAACCCTTGTAGGCCCCACAAACCCTAGAAAAGGCCTGGGAATGCCAAAGTGGCACGAAACCCTAAATAAATCTTTTTAGAGTTCCTACCACCATTAATTATCATTCTAAAGAGAATGCTCTGGTTAGACTTACAAGAATACACAAAATGCCCGGGAGAAACGCTTAAAGCACAAAACGGTCCCGAAAGTCCCAAGAATGTCTCGGGAATGTGTTTGGGGTCTATAAAACCCAATGAAACACCTATAAATACTCTAATAAATATAAATACTCATTAATATCACATTGGTAACTCTAAATGCAGAGATTTACAATTTTCACAATTTTTACATTAAATATTAATATAATAATAATATAATGTGAAATTAAGTCTCCTTTGACTAAGTTGGTCAACATTGACCATTGACCACAAAATTGACCCACCATAGCCAATTTATTAAGGCTCCTAACAAGGCATGTAGCCATCCCCAATTGCAAAAATGACTAAGCACCTTTACTTTATTAAAAGTAAAGATTAGTACACTTTTTAGTATTTTAATCAACCATTTTAAATTAAGCAATCTTGTCTACCCACCCCATGTGACCATGGCCGATTTTTGAGGCTGCTTTCCTTGGTATTTGCCGATTCCAAGCAATGGAAGGGTGACTCACCAATGTTGCTTTACTAAAGTAATAATAATCTTCTCTAAAGACATTAATTAGTCAAGACCCATCACCCACCATGCTCCATCATTGCCACCTGCCTAGAAGCTCATCCATCCACTTAGCAACCTACAATAATTACTATTGAGTCATCAAGCATGGGAGACATTAAAATAAGACTAAAATGACATTAAAGGCAAAAAGTGATTACTTACCTCCTATTACCTCTTCCAGCCGTGAACTCACAAGCCAAATCCTCTCTTTCGCTCATCCTTGACCGTAAGGAGACTCCAAGCTCATATGGTGTGAACTCTTGCTCTAGGTAAGTTTCTAAGGCATGAAAATATCCATTTTCTTCATCTTTCTTTCGTCTTTCCATTGAGCAAAACTACAATCACTTCCATCCATGTATGTAGTGATTTTTGGAGGTTAAAATAAGGGGGATTCTCGGCTGTAGCAAGGAAGAAGGAGGAAGTTCAAGTCTTGATTATTTAAGTTAAAATTGTGCTTTAAGCACACACCTCTTCATTCTTTCACTTCGGTGTTAAACCTTGATTCCATAGCCTTATTTTTCTTCTCCTTTTCATGTGGATTCAATTGGTATATGTAACACCCCAACTATAACCGTACACTTAACATCAAACTGCAGCGGAAAACTTAACTCAACACATTACTTAATTCAATGGTGTTACACGCTGTTAGCCACCCACGTGCTAACAAGGCTAATACATATACATTGTATCGGTCTGATGGACTAGATTCCCGAGCAGCTACACGCGACTATCCCTTTCCATTAACAACAACCATATACATATACATTCCAACTGTACCGAGTTTTTAACCAACTAATGCCGATAACAATTTCGGTCTTACTACACCTACTGTACATACACAACTTAAATGACTACCCATGTACAAATGACTACCCCGTCCTACTCTCGAACGGCTTCCAGCTCCTTGTACCTGAAATAGGAAAAGAAGAAAGGGTCGCCCCCCAGGGCTCAGCACCTTTGCTGGTATGGTAATCCCGCACCCGCATGCTACCGGGCCATGCACAACTAATTGTCGTCTTAGCATGCGGTTGATTATATTTGAATCATGCATGTAAACTATAAACACACAACACATAACATTCCACCACAATGGGCTCAACAAACAGATAACACATCCTTACTTGATAAGCCACTCATTGTGTTCATTAACCCTAGAGGTTCTCCTCTAGTGGAGCTACTTCCTTAATAAACGACACTTACCCAATAATCGGGTTATCCATAAACGTCTCTTTTATAAACTGGGATTCATATCCATGATCCACATACACCACATAACAACACTTTTCACGTTTCAACGTGCACATAACATAACATCACAATGGGAATTGCAGTACAACAATAACACATAACATAACGGGAACGGTTCTCTTAGGAACCGACCCAAACATAGTTAATTCACTAGTGAGCCTAGAGAATGATGTCACCCTCATGATAAACTCGTTATAGAACACTCATTACCGTCCTAATAGTCGGACGAGTAACTTAAGTTAAGATGGTTCGGATATAGTGCCCCGAACACACCACACAAACACATGTTCCCCCTAAACCGATCATAAGTCAGAATAGCAAGCTTTTGAGTTAGCTAATGGGAGATCGTAACCCGTGGAGGAAACAACCATAACAGAGAGGAGGGTAAAGCTAAGAAGGATACCCACTCCCAAACCACCGTGACCGTAAACCACCGGATCCATCCCCCCCCATAATCTATATAAACCATAGTTAAGGGCTCCGCCACTGTGGAACCTATCACATCCATACACCATACAGTATTAAAACGGGATTAAACACACAAGGGAGGTCCATACATTCACACACAAACATCACACAATTAACTCACGCATAGCCGTGGTTAGAACGTTCCCATGGTTAGGGTCGTTAAATCCGGATACCGTTCTCTTATGTGATCCTAGATTTGGTTAGCTAAGGTATAACACTTTCGAGGTTAAACGGTATCGGAATTGAACACGCCACATAAATGAATTACTATAAACTCATTACATGTTTTATCTTACAACGTGGCAAACATACAGAAAAACACATTGGCATACAAGCCGGTGTAATCCGGTAGGACACAGGTTGCAAGACAACCATACTTTCACCACGGTCCACTATATTGTGTCCTCCTAGTTTCCTCGAACAAATCCCGTACAACTGGTAACATCACAATTACTTTCATTAACATTGGAGTAACATGCTTGTTTAACGTCTAATGCGCCTATAGTTAACCCCGTCATCCCATTATATTTAAGTCTTGTGATCTTAAGTTCACAACACTCACATCAAACCTAACTCTTATACACATTTTAAGGCCTTTATATGTCACCAAACGAGGCCTAAACATCATCTAAAACCATTACCATTCAATCCCCCATCATTAGGAGCCTTAAACAAATTTTTTCCTTCATCTCTGGTCTAGACCGCCCCTCTGGGGCGGTCCAGGGGCGGTCCACAACAGAAGCTACACGTTTTTTTTCACTTCTCTGCACTGGACCTCCCCACAGGGGCGGTCCCTAGGGGCGGTCCAGAACAGACCCCATTTTAAAAATCGTTTTTCTCCTCATTTAGAACTCCAAATTCACCCCAATCTTTTCCTATGCATTACACATGTTTTCCCACATGTTTTAACATCTTTTGGCACACTAAAACCCTCTATAATCATCCCAAAAACTCCTTAAACTTTTACTCAAACTTTTACTAAATCCTTAACCCTTAGAACATTTTACTTACACTTGTAACTTGTAGTTTTTGCTTAAAACTTCCACTAACCAAAGTGTTCTTCGACCACAAGATAACCACTCCTATAGCATCATTTTGTATCACACTCATCCCCTTTACACACACTCCTCAAGTCTTTCCCACAAGTTCCTCATTAAACCTTCACAAGGCATTACACTTCCATTGTTCACCAAACTTTGCACAAGACTTTACCACATCTCCACTATGACCTGGGTGTATCCAAAATTCATCCATTAGTTCTCTAAATCTCCAAGACTATGCCCAAGGCATCTTAACACTTAAGAACACCTTAATTCACTTTCTTTCACCGTCTTAACACTAACAATTCCTAGTACCTTCTAGGTCATAAAATCTCATTACAACACATAAACTCTTTTGTTTATCAACTAAATTTTGCCATAGCTTCTCTTGTATCACCTTACACCAAAACACAATGTTTTTCACCTTTAGACAATCAAGAACATTCAATCTCTTAATACACACTTTTATACACAAACATATGGTTTTTCATCCTTTAACCATCAAACACATTCACCTTCACAAGAGATGTTCTTTACACACAACTAAACCTTTAAACTACACTACATCACAATATAGTGCATAAAATTAAATTGCTTGGCACTTAGGCCCTTAAATAACATGGCTCTTAGGCCTTAAATTGCATTAAACTTAAACACTGAATCTCCACATTTAAATGCCTTCAACCTGCGAATACACACAACAATGCTCCCATGTCTTTTTAGTCCACCTAGTGGATAGTTTTCTAGCTCATTTCCCATTGGCTCTTTAGGTTAATTATTAAGCAAATATAGCTCAATTTCTAGTACATAAAACTACATTAAGAGAGATCATACCTCTTTGTTTTTAAAGCTTTCTCACTTTTTTCTCTTGTTCTTTCTTGATTGAAAATCGGCAAGGAACTTTTATCACTTGTCAACCTTCTAACCAATACACATATAAGGGTAATGAGCATTAAGTTTAATACTCAAACTCATAATTAAACCCTAGGTTTACATAAGTGTCTTGAAACACTAAAATTTGATGTTTACCTTTGGAATTTGAAAGAGAACTTGAATAAGTGGCAAGATATGACTCCACCTAGCCCTTTGAAGTTTGAAATGAAGCTAAACAAAGGCAAAAGAAAACACCATTACTAGGTGATTCTCGGTCACACACAAAAACAAGTGGAAACATTGATTTTCTTGGTTTTCCTCACCTTGAAGCAAAGGAGAATGACAAGGCATGAAAATATGAGCTCAAGCTCATTCAATGGTGAATCTTCATGGCACCAAAATGGAGTTCTTGAAGATTTGAAAAGATAGAAATGAAGAGCTTACTCTAACTAAGACAACGGTACTCTCGGAATTAAATTCGGAGCATGGAATCATAAGTTACAAGTAATGAAAGATGGAGATGGTATAGTTGCTGTAGCAAAACGAGATGGAGAAGGGAGGATGAAGATAAGTGACGGTGGGGGCAAGGAGAAATGAAGGAAAAGTGAAGAGAGAGGTATGATTCGGAGATATTTATGTTTTAAGGCAAAAAGTAACATTTTACTTACTTTTCTTTCTTTCTTTTAATTAACTAGCACATGGTGGTGAGTCACCACATAGAAATCGTCCCCCCTTACATATTGGAGATATTTATGGTCTTTGTTGACCAAATAATTGACTTATGTTGACTTATAACTTAAACTAGCACTATTTGAGCACTATTCACAAATTAAGGCACATATTTGTGAAATTTTTGATTTCCCATTGATTTAGGCTTGCTAATGTGATACTAAATAGTACACATGTTGATTAAAGAGTAATGATGGACATTTAGCCACTCAAAACTCATTTACAAGACAATTTTTCAAAAATGTGCTTTAAGACTCCTTAAAGCACATTTTGTGTTTTAACTTGTTTCAAGTTTGTATTCTTTAGTAATTGATTTAATATGTTCATTAACATGTAAATAAGGTCTAGGAATGACCTTTAGGTCTTATACAAGGTTACACCAAGTCTAGAGCAAGTATTTGCTTAAATTGACTTTAAGGTGTTTCTTGTGTGTTTGTTTGTTTAATTGTCTACCAAAGTTTCCTAAGGACTTAATTAGCCTTATCCAATAATAATTGAATATTATCACGTCTTGGTAGGCTCTTTGGGTCCTAACCAAGTTCACTCCAAGCTTAGAGCATGTTTTTGCTCAAACTGTGTTTATGGTACTTTATTGTTTTTACTATGGTTTAAATTGTTCACTAATGTTTCTAAGGCACTTTTTAGCCTTAATATACCATAGTTTAATGTTTAAAAAAAAATATCAAGGTTTGGGTATTTCAATCTACCCCCCTTAAAAGAACTTCGTCCTCGAAGTTCACATTTCCCACGCGTCATTGGATTAGAATACAGAAATTACTTGCAAAATAAAACTTCCATAACTAACATACTTTACATCAAAACCTCGGACTTAACAGTCCGGGCAACATATCCACATCCATACATAACATAACATAACATACTTACATGATAACCTCGGACTCAACGGTTCGGGTATCTTAACAACATTGTACTTACATAACAACCCTTAGACTCTCAGGTCTGGGTAACATAACAACATTTAGACTTATAGGTCTGGGTAACATAACAACTTTCAGAACTCAACCACATTAGGACTCAAGGTCAAAATAATATTATTACACATACCACACAACATGTCATAGCATGTATAGCAATCAAAAATACCTTTTATATACTGTGATCCCGTAGAACCCGGTCGGGATGGACACCTTCTGTCCCCGTTTCTTTGAGAGATCCAAACAATCACTTAATTTTTAACATATATCGACGTTTATAAATACCGTTTCAAAATCCTTTTGAAAAACACATACAACTCCAAGTCAAACTTATGCTCTTTGCTTCTTTTCTTAGCATGGTTAATTGTGACCACTTACAGGGAGCTTCAAGAATCATCCAACCCTGATGTGATCAGCACCAGTGTTGAACTATCCTTCCACCCCAATTGTGTTCGGCTTCCCATGATCTCATGATAATCAAGTTTCACCTCCCACTTCAATTTCAAGCATCAAGTAAATCACTCAATTCCAATTTTCTATCTTTTTAATCATTCTAATCATGATCATAACATCTCCAAGGGATAGAACTTCGTCTATCAGTTATTCATTCACTTTTAATCAAGTTACCTAGAGAATCTAATTTCTCACTAGGTTCTATGTCGGTTTCATACCCTTTCATGAATCACTATATTACATATAACTATATTTTATCAAAATACAACACACAGTTTTACCTTTATATACTGTAGGGGTTTTAGTTCCCGGGAGTTTCTTTACTCCCTTACACTTGTGCTCTCACACACAACTGTTAACAAAATAAACACACTTATCACAATGGTATTCGCATCTCCTGTGCGCAATTACCACAATTAAACCATGAATGAATGGTATGTTTATATAACACACACACCATCATCCAAACAAATTATTTTGTGCTATGCACATCATAGTTCACGTACATTTGTACGGTAAAACACACTAAGTGGTTTTACGCTCTACCCCCTTAAAAGGGATACGCTCATGTAATCAATCACTGAACATCGGTTTAAAATGTTCTGCCGCCGTGAAGTGTTTTAACTCCACGCGGTCTGTTAGACATGTGTTCTGGTTAGAGGATCTTAACCATGTTAGCGGTTTAGTCCCTTAGGAGACGAGAATCTCATTTACGTTTTATTTAACTCATAAGGTTTCGGTTTGGGCCTGATAAGCTTCTAGGCAGTAATAATAGCCATTATTCGTATCACTATGCACAATGGTATCTGAAGATGGGTTCACTGGCCTCTACTGCGAACTCTGTAACTTTAGAGCTTAGCTTGCCCCGTCGTTCTTCTTAACTGTATTGTACATCTCCCATTTATCACCTTATCTTGGTATAATGGTTTCTCAACCGACGCGTTGGTATTCTTACCGTGAGCGAACTCGGTGAGTTATAAAACTTCCATCACTTCTCTATAACTTACTTGCGTAAACTGCTACGATGTCACAATGATTGGACTGTTTCCTTCCGACTACTGTCGGGTGAGATTGAGCTACCACCTAATGTGTAGTGCTCTCTCGGTTATTCCCACACTTCTTGAGGTATATTCCATACTGATATTTGGTATCCCGTGTTACTACAGTCACTTATTGCTAATCACACCTCCATATTTGATTTTGTACAAGTATCATTTCATTGGCACGACCTTGCATTTCCTATGCATCGGTCATTATAGCGTTATAAGTCTCTTTCTACTTCCACCAGCATTAACATTTCCCAAGTCCTAGCTATCCCACTCGATCATTACTGCGCAAATGCAATACCAAAACACTCAGTCATACAGAGTGCAGAGGCATAAACTCTTGACAGTAAATCTCTTATGCGATTGCAATAGGAATTTACACTGTGTTTCACTGAGACTCTTATCTTATAGTACTAGCTACCGGCTTACTGCCCGGTTTGTTTGGTATCACTTACTGTTGTATCTCTATTGGGTTTAACTCGTAACTGTGCTTAGTTGCCATATTATTATCTAACAACACTTATACAACGGTCACTTGCTGTGCACCGTGCTCTTACTCACTGTATAACATCAACTTATATGGTATTCACTGTCATTTTAGCTTCCACACATATACTTACATCACTCTTATTATGGTTCGCCACTCATTTGGCTGATTGTTGAATATTCTAGTCTTGGAGTCTTAATGCTCCTTGAGCATTGTCCATCACACATTTAGCAGCACTCATCTATGGTGGTTGCTATTAGACTTATTACTCTCCGGTCTCCACAAGTGGTACAAACACTCCCTTTTTTTCGCATTACTCTTATTCAAATCATCCTTCGGTAATAACCATATGGTCAACCCTTAACATATTTCCTGAACTTAGTTCACACAACTACCGCTCTAGCAGTTTCACAGTATCGAGAGGTATCCCCACTCTTAAAACAGTGGTTCGTTCTCCGCTCTATTTACTTGTACAACATAAACTTCTACAATTAACTCAAATTTACATAACATATCTTGCTTGTGGCTTATAAGCCTTATTGCCTGAGGTGCGCTCATTGTAGGCTGTCCACACACATGTACTTCTCTGTACAACATTACATGGTTAGAGGTTGTATTGGGCTCCATGACAAGGTCGTTGCATCACGTTTCCTTTCATGGGATGCCCCTTAGGATTGTCAGTCCGTCTCCTGACAACTTATGTCTAAACTGGGTGTCAGTTTCAACCCTTGTGTTTCTGTCACGTTATCTCGTTCAACTATCGTTGATGCGAACACCCTTCAAGGATTGCTCCTGGGTGTTGTTAAGTTATGCCTTTACATCTGGTTCGCACTTATTGGTATATTCAGTTAGCCACGCTGTTTGCGTTCTTAACTGGCTTATTATCTCTTCTGTGAAGATCAACATTTCCTGGTAGTGTAGGTACTCATTCTGGGAATTTCATCCCGTTCGTTGCACATTAACATGTCCATATCAGGCATCTGCCTTGCTATGTATAGGCTGGGTCACCGTTCCAACTATCATGCTTATCCCTGAGGATCCTTAAGACATATGCTATGTCCTTACATAAAAGTTAGTGCACTCCGCACCTCCTGACTCTTAAACATTTCCTTGAAATGAATTCACTAATTCCTTTAGTTTCGTTAACTTAACTGAGTTCCTTTACTTTAACCATTCATGGTAATCAGTTGCTCTTGCTTGACTTTTACTGCTGACCGTAGTATGGAGTCGACTACTTCCCGTGTTCCGGACTCTACTCGTATACATATGTGGGGTACCATGCTGATACATTGCTACTTACCCAACTAACCCATAAGTAGGTCTGTCAGGCCCACAAGCTCCTATCGGAGTGCGGTCGTCCCACATTACAGTTGGTATACTCGTAGTGTCTGTCACACGCCTAGGTGAAGTATTCTGTTGTCAACTCCCTTATATTGTCCTATGACAACATGCATTCCGTGCTTCCCGAACTTAATCGAGGGAAAGTTTATCCACTATTGTATTTTATCAACTACCCTTGGGTTTACTGGTTTGGTTTAAAAGAAGGTTAGAAATGAGTATAGGTTTGAAAGAAAATTTGGTTTCGAAAGAAAAGAGTTTGAAGGAAAAATTTTCATGGTTTCACAACGTATTCTTGCCTTAACCAAGTCTAGCTTCCTGCTGACTGGTGTATTTCCAATTATAGAGGTTAGGCTATCAAGCCCTTCCATGGTCATGATGATCTCACTTAACTTCATGGTACTTTACTAAGTACTTCGTATTTGCTAAAAATTTTCCTGAACAGCCCTGTTATAGCAGCACTTGCCATGGCAAGGGCGCCATGCTAACTGGCTATCGGTTCAACACATGCACCGGTTGCGGCATCATTTTACTCACACTGTCATCAGTGGCCTTGTCGGCCCTTACTTGGTCTTACAGTCTTGATAATAATTCTTCTGGGTGACTTCTCACTGTCTTTACATGATAATCATTAACTGGGGAGTTCCCCACTCTTGGAGTTCCCTTTTACCTAGTATTGTATCCTCTTCGTAGCCCATTCCACGCATTTGTCGTGGTTACTGAGATCTGTCTCTTGTTTGGGTACTACGTTGCAGTTCCTTTGCCGGTTGGTATACCGTTGGTGTATCATTTAACAACTGTGGTCTCGTAGACACTTGTCTCGGGTTTCATTAATCCACTTCTTGCCTGTTGCACGGTCGGTGCGTTGCAAGCTGGTTGTTCTCGACTGCTCAGCATGTCGACCCAGGTTGCCGGAAATTCTATTCTCTTATACACAAAATTCTTCATTCTTCGCTATTAATGCGGTTAACATTGTTCAGGTAGAAACCGTCTCCGGGATTCCCACTCTTCGGGATCTACCGTATGACTGGTTCTCCGTTCTCACAGAAGTACTTAATAACAGCCAGATCGGGTATTCCCGAGTATGAGAGGACTTTCATCTCTCTGGCGTTGTTCCCAAGTTATAAACAGGGATTGTGGAGGGTGGGAAGGATATCGTAGGTCCAGTACACACTAGTAATACCTAACTAGCATATCATTCACGCTATCACTCAACCCTTAACCCAAAGTACTAAAATCCTAACTCGGTACTTCCTAAGCTCGGTAATTCAGTCATCAGAGCGATACTTCGCTCTGATACCACTTTTTGTAACACCCCAACTATAACCGTACACTTAACATCAAACTGCAGCGGAAAACTTAACTCAACACATTACTTAATTCAATGGTATTACACGCCGTTAGCCACCCATGTGGCTAACAAGGCTAATACATATACATTGTATCGGTCTGATGGACTAGATTCCCGAGCAGCTACACGCGACTATCCCTTTCCATTAACAACAACCATTATACATATACATTCCAACTGTACCGAGTTTTACCAACTAATGCCGATAACAATTTCAGTCTTACTACACCTACTGTACATACACAACTTAAATGACTACCCATGTACAAATGACTACCCCGTCCTACTCTCGAACGGCTTCCAGCTCCTTGTACCTGAAATAGCAAAAGAAGAAAGGGTGGCCCCCCAGGGGCTCAGCACCTTTGCTGGTATAGTAATCCGCAGCCCGCATGCTACCGGGCCACGCACAACTAATTGTCGTCTTAGCATGCGGTTGATTATATTTGAATCATGCATGTAAACTATAAACACACAACACATAACATTCCACCACAATGGGCTCCAACAAACAATAACACATCCTTACTTGATAAGCCACTCATTGTGTTCATTAACCCTAGAAAGTTCTCCTCTAGTGGAGCTACTTCCTTAATAAACGACACTTACCCAATAATCGGGTTATCCATAAACGTCTCTTTTATAAACTAGGATTCATATCCATGATCCACATACACCACATAACAACACTTTTCACGTTTCAACGTGCACATAACATAAAATCGCAATGGGAATTGCAGTACAAAAATAACACATAACATAACGGGAACGGTTCTCTTAGGAACCGACCCAAACATAGTTAATTCACTTGTGAGCCTAGAGAATGATGTCACCCTCATGATAAACTCGTTATACAACACTCATTACCGTCCTAATAGTCGGACGAGTAACTTAAGTTAAGATGGTTCGGATATAGTGCCCCGAACACACCACACAAAACACATGTTCCCCCTAAACCGATCATAAGTCAGAATAGCTAAGCTTTGGAGTAAGCTAATGGGAGATCGTAACCCGTGGAGGAAACAACCATAACAGAGAGGAGGGTAAAGCTAAGAAGGATACCCACTCCCAAACACGCGCGACCGGAACGACCGGATTCCTCACCCCCCCATAATATATATATAAACATAGTTAAGGGCTCCACTGTGGAACCTATCACATCCATACACCATACAGTATTAAAACGGGATTAAACACACAAGGGAGGTCCATACATTCACACACAAACATCACACAATTAACTCACGCATAGCCGTGGTTAGAACGTTCCCATGGTTTGGGTCGTTAAATCCGGATACCGTTCTCTTATGTGATCCTAGATTTGGTTAGCTAAGGTATAACACTTTCGAGGTTAAACGGTATCAGAATTGAACATGCCACATAATGAATTACTATAAACTCATTACATGTTTTTATCTTACAACGTGGCAAACATACAGAAAAACACATTGGCATACAAGCCGGTGTAATCCGGTAGGACACCGGTTGTAAGAAAACCATACCTTTCACCACGGTCCACTATATTGTGTCCTCCTAGTTTCCTCGAACAAATCCCGTACAACTGGTAACATCACAATTACTTTCATTAACATTGTAGTAACATGCTTGTTTAACGTCTAATGCGCCCATAGTTAACCCCGTCATCCCGTTATATTTAAGTTACTCTTGTGATCTTAAGTTCACAACTCTCACATCAAACCTAACTCTTATTTACACATTTTAAGGCCTTTATATGTCACCAAACGAGGCCTAAACATCATCTAAAACCATTACCATTCAATCCCCCATCATTAGGAGCCTTAAACAAATTTTTCCTACATCTCTGGCCTGGACCGCCCCTCTGGGGCGGTCCCAGGGGCGGTCCAAACAGAAGCTACACGTTTTTTTTCACTTCTCTGCACTGGACCTCCCCACAGGGGCGGTCCCTAGGGGCGGTCCAGAATAGACCCCATTTTAAAAATCTTTTTTTCCTCATTTAGAACTCCAAATTCACCCCAATCTTTTCCTATGCATTACACATGTTTTCCCACATGTTTTAACATCTTTTGGCACACTAAAACCCTCTATGATCATCCCAAAAACTCCTTAAACTTTTACTCAAACTTTTACTAAATCCTTAACACTTAGAACATTTTACTTACACTTGTAACTTGTAGTTTTTGCTTAAAACTTCCACTAACCAAAGTGTTCTTCGACCACAAGATAACCACTCCTATAGCATCATTTTGTATCACACTCATCCCCTTTACACACACTCCTCAAGTCTTTCCCACAAGTTCCTCATTAAACCTTCACAAGGCATTACACTTCCATTGTTCACCAAACTTTGCACAAGACTTTACCACATCTCCACTATGACCTGGGTGTATCCAAAATTCATCCATTAGTTCTCTAAATCTCCAAGACTATGCCCAGGCATCTTAACACTTAAGAACACCTTAATTCACTTTCTTTCACCGTCTTAACGCTTAACAATTCCTAGTACCTTCTAGGTCATAAAATCTCATTACAACACATAAACTCTTTTGTTTATCAACTAAATTTTGCCATAGCTTCTCTTGTATCACCTTACACCAAAACACAATGTTTTTCACCTTTAGACAATCAAGAACATTCAATCTCTTAATACACACTTTTATACACAAACATATGGTTTTTCATCCTTTAACCATCAAACACATTCACCTTCACAAGAGATGTTCTTTACACACAACTAAACCTTTAAACTACACTACATCACAATATAGTGCATAAAATTAAATTGCTTGGCACTTAGGCCCTTAAATAACATGGCTCTTAGGCCCTTAAATTGCATTAAACTTAAACACTGAATCTCCACATTTAAATGCCCTTCAACCTGCGAATACACACAACAATGCTCCCATGTCTTTTTAGTCCACCTAGTGGATAGTTTTCTAGCTCATTTCCCATTGGCTCTTTAGGTTAATTATTAAGCAAATATAGCTCAATTTCCTAGTACATAAAACTACATTAAGAGAGATCATTTACCTCTTTTTGTTTTTAAAGCTTTCTCACTTGTTTCTCTTGTTCTTTCTTGATTGAAAATCGGCAAGGAACTTTTATCACTTGTCAACCTTCTAACCAATACACATATAAGGGTAATGAGCATTAAGTTTAATACTCAAACTCATAATTAAACCCTAGGTTTACATAAGTGTCTTGAAACACTAAAATTTGATGTTTACCTTTGGAATTTGAAAGAGAACTTGAATAAGTGGCAAGATATGACTCCACCTAGCCCTTTGAAGTTTGAAATGAAGCTAAACAAAGGCAAAAGAAAAACACCATTACTAGGTGATTCTCGGTCACACACAAAAACAAGTGGAAACATTGATTTTCTTTGGTTTTCCTCACCTTGAAGCAAAGGAGAATGACAAGGCATGAAAATATGAGCTCAAGCTCATTCAATGGTGAATCTTCATGGCACCAAAATGGAGTTCTTGAAGATTTGAAAAGATAGAAATGAAGAGCTTACTCTAACTAAGACAACGGTACTCTCGGAATTAAATTCGGAGCATGGAATCATAAGTTACAAGTAATGAAAGATGGAGATGGTATAGTTGCTGTAGCAAAACGAGATGGAGAAGGGAGGATGAAGATAAGTGACGGTGGGGGCAAGGAGAAATGAAGGAAAAGTGAAGAGAGAGGTATGATTCGGAGATATTTATGTTTAAGGCAAAAAGTAACATTTTACTTACTTTTCTTTCTTTCTTTTAATTAACTAGCACATGGTGGTGAGTCACCACATAGAAATCGTCCCCCCTTACATATTGGAGATATTATGGTCTTTGTTGACCAAATAATTGACTTATGTTGACTTATAACTTAAACTAGCACTATTTGAGCACTATTCACAAATTAAGGCGACATATTTGTGAAATTTTTGATTTCCCATTGATTTAGGCTTGCTAATGTGATACTAAATAGTACACATGTTGATTAAAGAGTAATGATGGACATTTAGCCACTCAAAACTCATTTACAAGACAATTTTTCAAAAATGTGCTTTAAGACTCCTTAAGCACATTTTGTGTTTTAACTTGTTTCAAGTTTGGTATTCTTTAGTAATTGATTTAATATGTTCATTAACATGTAAATAAGGTCTAGGAATGACCTTTAGGTCTTATACAAGGTTACACCAAGTCTAGAGCAAGTATTTGCTTAAATTGACTTTAAGGTGTTTTCTTGTGTTTTGTTTGGTTTAATTGTCTACCAAAGTTTCCTAAGGACTTAATTAGCCTTATCCAATAATAATGGAATATTATCAAGTCTTGGTAGGCTCTTTGGGTCCTAACCAAGTTCACTCCAAGCTTAGAGCATGTTTTTGCTCAAACTGTGTTTATGGTACTTTATTGTTTTTACTATGGTTTAAATTGTTCACTAATGTTTCTAAGGCACTTTTTAGCCTTAATATACCATAGTTTAATGTTTAAAAAAAATATCAAGGTTTGGGGTATTTCAATACCAAGATCTACAAGGAATAGCCATATCCATGCCAAAACGCCATTTTGGCATCTTAATCAAGGTGAAAATTAGCCATCTTCTTATCTGAGTTATTCCGGTTTTAAGGCTTGTTTTAGTAGATATTTTGATACTCTTTTACTTCTGTAAAACTAGGCCGAAGAATAGCTCTTGTGGTCCTAGCATTTCTAAGGGAAATTTACCTTGATTTAAGTGCTAAAACACTTCCCATGGTTAGCTCATGCTTGGAGTTTAATCATGTCTTGTTTTCTGTATGAAGACAAGTAAATCAAGTTGTGGAGAAATATTAAGGTGTCGTGGCCAAACAAGGCCTTAACCTTGCTAAACCAAGGTATACATCACTTAAACCTTAACTTTGATACATTAATACATGTTTAAACTTATGTATATGTATTGCCGTGAGTGAACCTAGCTCATATGGTCTGATTTTGACCTTAGGTGGTTAAGGAAATGACTTAGTAAATTTATCTAAGTAATTAAGTAACATAAATGTCAAACTAAGACTTTATGTGGAAGATTTGGTAATTAATGGAAAATACATGGTAAGGCCGTGAGCTTATATGTATTTGGGGCATTTATGTGTAATTTATTTTATGAGCAAGTGTTTGTAATAAGGCCATGTACTTTAGGCCATTTCAATTATGTATATTTAGTTTAAACTAGGTTTTAGGTAATAAATAAGTGTTACCACAAATTATAAGGGTTTAAACTATAATTAAATCAAATTTGGGGGCTAAATAATAATAAAGCCGAAAATTAGGTGTTAAAGGATTTAAAATAAATTTATAAGATTTTATTAGTTTTGGGGTTAATTGATAAATTCTGGAAAATAGGGGTTAAAAACTGTAAATTAAGAAAGTAATGGTCAAGGCTGTATTAAGGAGGTCAACCTTGACCATTGGGAAGGTTTTGACCAAGTTAGATAAGTTAAATAATTTATTTAAGGTTTTATAATAAGATAAGTATTTAACTGTAACATTTTTATAACATATGGGGTATGTATGGGGATTACCGAAAGTTAAGGGTGTAAATGGTATTTTAAACACCCATGGGCTATTAGGAATTTTTAGGATTTTATTGGGTTGAATTTGGAGTTAAAATAAGCTATATAATATATAGTTATTATGTCATTGTTAAACTTTGGAAAAGAAAATGGGGAGGTTATGTAAATAACCAAAAGTTTGTGGGTTAGGAATGATATTTATAACCCTTTGGTATAGTTTGGTGATTTTTAGAATAATATAATGTGTTTTAAAAAGATAAGTGTATAATATATAGTTTTGATGATATCATAAAACTATATGTTATAAATTGGGTCAAATTGTAATTATAAAAGTTGATGGGATAAGAAATGAATTAGAACCGAATTTAGGTTCTATCCGGAAATTTGGAATATATATAACTTTAGGTTATATTTAAATTAAGGTTTAAAATGTTATATTATATGGAATATATAACATGGTATAAATTATGGGGTGATTTGTAATAAACATAAAGATATGGTAAGTTAATAAGATTGTTTAAATGGATATGCCTTTTCGGTAATTAACAGTAGTTTTGTATAAAAACTATATGTAATAATTTATATAAGCCAAAGATATCATATTATATGATATTAATATATGGTATAACATTACAAATGTTATGTGGTAAAATGAAATTAAAATAAAGTATAGTGCTGTACCGAATTTATAAAGGTTGGAAATGAATTTTAGACTATGGTCTACAATGTTATAAATGTTATAACAATTATATGGTATTAATGTGGTTCAAATGGAATTAATATAAACAAGGGTATTCACATTAAATAATGTGACAAACTATAATTAAATGAGATTTATAAACTAAGGTATGTATTGAATAAACCTTAGGAGTTGGAATTATACAACCTAAAATGTTACGTTTTATTAAGATAATGATCTTAATATAGGTTATGACAATATAACACAACTAATGGGAGTAATCATCTAATATAAGATGATAAAATGTGACATATAATATAAGAGTTTTATAACTCATGAAACTTACCTATATTGGTAGATATATACATATGCGAGAATTATGTATATAAGGATGGATATATATATATTATGGTTGGAAACCATATAATATAATGGTGAAGGTTATTATATGAAAATAGTTTATAAACTATAAGTTATAAGTTTATGAATTCAACTGTAGATATTACAAGATTAATGGGTTATATAATACAATGTATTATAATGAATGGTGGGATAATAATACTATACGATAAATAATGCATGAATACATGCAACCATAGGTTATAAAATATATTATGCATGCAACTATAGGTTACAATACGTGCCTATGCATGCGATGAAATAGTTGAATTAAATGTACAAGAATGAATGAACTTATGTAAAAGCGTAACGCTTATAAACTACTACGAGTTGGAGAAAAATAAACTCTTATGTCCGAAAACGTTAACTATGACGTTCTTATTAAACCAACTCCTTCGTTAAACCGAGTATTAATACATACTACGAGTAAGGAGTTTAAAGGATAACGGTACCTTAACTTGAAATACCCCTAACCTTTAAATATAATTAAATGATCTATTAATGATCTAAAATGATTAATAAACATCTAATTACTATTGGGAAACAATCTAAAAGATCTCAACAAGGCAAAACACGCCTTAAGATCGGTAAAGCCAAAAATATGCTTTAAGACACCATAAAGATTGTATGACCTCAAATAGGATCCAAAGTGGATTCCTAAGTATTATAATGAAGCAAGGAACACAATAAAACCGTTCTCAAGGAGAACTAAGCTCAGGAACACCCTGTGACACAAAAATGTGCGCTAAAACTCCTTAAAGCACGTTTTCGTGAGATTGCCTTTTAAATTGATTTTTAATGGGCTTAAAAATTATAATTATCCTTAAATATGATATTTTATCATATTGTATCATATTAGGAATTTAATTCCAGAAATTTACGAATTTTTACAAATTAATATTAAAATATTAATAAAACCCTAAAGTGGCCCGCATGAGTCAATATTGACCAAGTATGGTCAATGGTCAATTAAATGACCCATTTAACCCCTTGGAAATAGGCTGGCAAGAGGGAGGAGACAGCCTACAATCATTATGGGACAAACTATACCTAATACCAATTACTTTTGAAAATTAAGTTACTTTTTCAATTATTTCAAAACTTACCCATTCCTTCCTTCCTCCTTGTCCGATTCCAGCCCTGTCAACCGAGCTCTCCCTTCCTCTCAAGCTCTCAAAGCTTGCTCTTGAACATGGAAGGCAAACCTAGCTCTTAAGTCCTTAAGGTAAGTGTTTTAATGTCATTTTTAGCCCTTTTTTCTTCTCTCTTCACTACCAACACCTAAATTTCGTGGCTCATCAATTCCTATGGCTTATTCTCAGTGTTCTAAGGTTATAACAAGAGCTAAACTCGGTTGAGACCAGTAGAGGGACCAAGGTTGTTCAAATCTACATTTTAGGTAAAAATGTGCTTTAAGCTCATAACTTTTGATTCCCTTCGAGTTTGGCTGTGAAACTTTGGCCATAGCCTCATCTTCTTCTCCTTTCATGTGGAATCTGTTGGTTAGCCATTTGGAGCAAGGGTGGCCGAGATCCAAGAGAAATACTCTCTTTTAAGGGATTTTTCCAAGGTAAACCTAATAACAAGGTAGTATTTCGAGATCTAATTATTTCCTATGTCAATATGGCGGATCTAACACCTTGTGGTGTGTTTTGGTTCAGGTCGAAAATACCTAGAACTTCCCTTGCATTTTTAAGGTGATTTTTGCCTTAAATCTTACACTAATTATCCCTTATGGTTAAGCTCAAGCTTTGGAGGGTAACCATATCTTGTTTTTGTGTATTAAACATGTCTAAATCAAGTGGTGAATTTTCCTACAAGTGGCCGAAAGCATACAAGGCTTAATCAAGGTATAAACCCTTAAACTTATGGTTTTTGTAATTTTTAAGCATATACATATATATGGCCGAGAGTGAATATATATATATATGTCATATTGACCTAAAAATGGAAAAAATGGCTAAGATAAATTAAGCTAGTCATTTAAGGGATTTAATTAACATGATGGTCAAATTATGACATTATGTGGAAAAATAATTAAACCTAAGTGAGGCCGAATATATTATGCTATATTTTTTGAGACCATTTATTGTGTAATTTTTTTGCAAGTTCAAGGTTGTAAAGAAGGCCATGTCATTAGGCCATTTTATTTTAAGTTTATAAGCTTATTTAGTTTTATTTATGCTTATAATTAAAATTGGGGCCAATTCGTAATTACTAGGAATTTAGAAAGCCGTGGGCTTAATTTAGAGCAATTTAGGCTTTTTAAATAAATTTAATAAAAATTATAACATTTTATAAAGTTTTGGGTCAAAACTGTAAAATAGAAAAGTATGGGGTATTATTGGTAATTACCGAAAGTTTGAGTCCCAATTGGTATTAGAAGTCAAAGTTGACTATATAGGAGACTTTGACCGACTTTGGAGAATTTTAGAAATTAAAATACTACCTTATAATAAGATACTTACTAAATTGTAAAAGATTTATAAGACTTGGGGTGGTATTGTGATTTCCGAAAACTTGGGGGTACTAAAAGGAGTTTAGTACAAACCTTAGGTTATTAGGAATTTTTAGGAATTGATTTGGTTAAATTTGGAGTTAATATGAATTAAATAAGTATAATATAAGGTATTTCATAATATTGTTACAAATGGGTAACATATGTGGTAAAATTGAGATTTAGAGAAAGTATAAGGTTAGGAATAAGGTTTATAACCTTTTGGTATAGTTTGGTGATTTTTGGAATTATATACAAGGTTTTATAAGGACATATGTATAATATATGATTTTAATGGAATTAGGAAACTATATGTTATAAAGAGGGGAAATTGGTGAATATAGAAAGTTAAGTGGTGGAAAAATAATTTAAATAGACCATGGGGTCTGTTCGGTTATTTTGAGAAATATAACCATGGGTTTATAAGTATATTAAGGAATAAGGATTATAATATAAGGTATATACTATAAGTGTAACAAGGAAATATAATTTGGGGTTGAGTTGTAAATTATGGAAGTTTTGGTGGGAATTAATTAATACCGAGAGTTTTAAGGGCTGTTTGGTATTTATTAACAATATATAACTATAAGTTATAATTGTTTTAATGACATAGTTGTCAAAATATATGTTATATAACTATAATATAACATGGTATAAATTATGTGGAGGATTTTGTAAATAATTAAGGAACATAGGTGCTGTTCGAAAATATTAATATTTTTGAATGAACTTTATAATATGGTTTTAATGTTATAAGAATTATAACATTTGTAATATAAGAGTATTCATTAAAAATGATGAATATATATTATAAGAATTGCCATATAAGAATAGTTCCATAAATACATACATATAAATAAATATGTGTTGTGGTGGAAAATATAATATGGTTTAATGACCATATATTTTCATAATTAAAATGACATATGATAAAGGGAAAGAATTACAAACATTGGATATGGAATGTTAGGACTGTACATGTGATAATAAGGATTGATAATGCAAAGTATTGTTTACCACATTGAATTTGGAAAAAAAGAAAAAAAAAAGAGAGAAACAAACCTTAGAAAAATAAATACTAAGGTGAAATGTATGGTGTATGACAAGAATCATACATACAATATAGAAACAAGCTATATGATGTACAAACATACATTAGGTTACATGCGATAACAAAAGCTCAACTATAAAGTATATAATATACGAGACAAGACTACGCTTGTAATAACACTTTTCCAATCTCGAGTTAAACCTAAAACCCGACAAACATTGACAGTTAATACGGGGGTTAACTGGGAGGTATTAGTGACGTACGGGGTACCGTAGAATTTTGTGTTGTATACAGTATGCTAATCAGTAGCATTATGTATTGTATAGACTGTTAGAGGGCGACGCATGGAGCATAGGATCTTGCTGATTCATACTCCACCGTAATACTCTCAGGGTGAACGGTATGTTATTTATGTGGCTTGATTGTCTCTGAGGATTTCCTTAGTTCAGACATTGTGTGAAAATCTGTGATAAGATTGAATGTCTTGCTTGTGTGAATTAATATGCTTGAGTTGTGTATTAATGCTGCCTTATTATTACTGTTGTGCGATAACATACCGTTCGTATATATGAACATATTATAAAACGAACTAGCGGCAATGATGCTATCTTATAGTGTATAATATGATAACGTAGTAAAACGTTGTAGCATTAGGATAATAAGAATATATAAATATCTGAGACTTATATACGGAGCATTGGCCTCTTTAAACGCCGCTCTCGTATCTAGCACTGGATCCCGAGTCGACATACTCAGGATTGGACTACAACCTTGGTCTGCTGTGTTAGAAAAAAAGAATAGTAAAGCGATGTGATGGTATAGATAAGTTTATCAAGGATGTTGCTCTTGCTGTGAACTGTGATCCATTAACGATACTAGGACACCCGTGTGGTAGCCGTAAGTCTGGATAAATTTCCAACGAACTACAGATTGTTCGTAGGACGGAGACTCTAACCGCTGAGTGGCTATTGCCGTGGGTGACCCGCCATAAGAGATGGGTAACTTAGGACACGTCGTTCTAACGAGACTTTGTCATTAGACATGATTGAACAATACGAATACTATATTAACTCGTACATTAGGCGAACATTATTTGGGCTTGCATGCCAAGACGAGTTTATACTCGTTTATAATTCTCGGTACTTCGCCTTGTTGTTCATATTGGTTTGCTTTGTGGTCATGGTGTGGTATGTTGTGGTTTGGTTGAACAAGCCATTGTGCTCAGTGGTTGTGTGACTGGTTGTGTCGAGTCACCGTACTCAGTGTGTGATTGTGGTTGGGTGTGTGGTCGAGTGAGTCCCGACTCAATTATGAATATTAAGTGTGTGTTGGGAGTGGAGTCTCTGTACTCATATAAGCGCTGTAAACGCTTTCAGTGGTTTATTACGATGCGAGTGTGAAGCCGGGGGCTTTTTGTTATTTGAGATTACTGCAATATATATTGTTGCTTTTACATTTCAACATTGAACTATTTGTATGGAAAACGAATGGCATACTCTCGACCAAATAACTGAATGGTCCGAGGGTGCATGACATTCAGGTAAATAACATACTCAGCAGGGGCTGATTCCATACCACAACTAACATTTTTGCAGGTATGCAACTTCCGGTGTCGCAAAGAGAGTGACCGCTGGGTATTTTGATTACAGTTATTAAACATGCACTGTTGCATTTTAATACAACCTAGAAACATGTATAGGTTTTGGATACGTAGAAAGCTCACTGTGAATGTATTTTTATATTGGTTTCGGGAGTTTAGATCTATCTCTTGTTGTCACTGCGAGAAAATGTTTCGTATTTAAGAGCTTATCAGGAAGCACGTTATTACTCGTATGGGCGAGCAGGAACGGTGACCAGTGGCAATTGTTGAGATTACCGCTGGCGATTATATTGTTAAGTAAGATGATAGGAGCCGAATAGATAGGGGTGTTACAAAAAGTGGTATCAGCGGAGTACGCGCTGATGACAAGATAGTAGATTTATACAGTGAGCAAGGTTTTGGGAATACGGGAACGTTGTGAGGATACTGACCTTGCGGGGTTGATGCAATGCTTAAAACTTGCACACCATAACCGTGAGGCACTTCAATATAAATGACCGAAACTACGGTATTAGACCAAGTAAAGGTCTAACCCGTCCTCTTGACTTATGTCAGAGAGAGGTCAGGGTAACGTACTAAGGAAGAACACGGACAGCGGAAGGTGGTGAAGGTCCAGCAACCCCAAGTAACGCAAGATGGTATGAACCACTCGCACTTGATGGGAGAGCATCCCGGAAAATTTGCAATGTGCCCCCACCCGCCGCAGCCCTATCCCGAGTACTATCTAGTGAGGCAATGAATGAGAAACACCACGGAGATAACTCTCCCTGATCGAAAGACCCGATGTGGATGCTAAGAAGATTATGTTAAATGTAGAAAATAAGACTTTTGTGTTTGATGTAATGCTTAGGACGGGGGTCCTGGTAATGACATAATGTCTACCATACGGATGTGATCAATAATGGACCGAGTTTGAGGAGAAAATTTCCTGTAGGACTAATGGGGCTAACTTGCTATGAGCAAAGCAACCCTGTCCTATATCCAAGAAAACACTGGTCAGTGCGCTTGGGGGAAAAGAAGTGGAAACGACGAGTAATGATTAGTTTAAAGATTGTAATAGATGGAAGGATTACCTTTTTGAAGTCTCCCCCGAAGCGAGTAACTCTAAACCATGCAACACTGAAGGTTCAAGATGGCCCGCCGTGCATGAGGAGAAATCTTGAGAACTGTAGGAACAAGAACTCGTCAAATTGCTATCATGCAACACCTCGTGAGAGAGTAAGACTTTATTACCATAACAAGCTTGTGGGAACGGGTGCGGAGTGAGACTATATAAATTTGAATAAGAACTTTGACTTGAACAGGAACCCGACTAGGGAATAGCACTGCACTAACACACCGTACCGGTGGCGCAGGCTGCATGGCGCACTTGCCACTGCAAGTGCCACACTAACCAAGTACTAAATTTCAACCTACCTTGCGCACTTGCTACAGCAAGTGCAGCGACAGTAAACTAACCCTAAAGGACGTGGTGGTCCAGGCGGTTACCAATAGAACACTAAATCTTATGTAAGTCCGTAATGCAATAAAGCAGGACACAACCTTCTTAAGGGCAGGGGTACGAAACCTTGGGTTTGAGGTCGAGAGAACCTCGAGAAGACCTAGCCGGTCTGACCATTAAACCAAAAAAAAAAAATACACCATTTAGTAGATATTAAAAGGGGAGTGAATGAGAATACATAGTTAGTGCTTACAAGTCTAACCCCAGTGCCGGTATGGACATTAAACGTCAACCATTACCGTGTGGGGAGTGACGGGTCTTCAGGACCAGCATAACCATATTTAGAGAGTGCGTGACACTCGTGGTTAAACCACTACGATTGAACATTGCCAGAGGGCAAGAAGTGAGCTATATGAGGCAGGACCTTTTAAAAAAATAATAATAAGCAGATGTGAACGTGCAATAAAAGGGGCCGATGTAATGCCCGCACCACACACGCCGGAGATGTCTGATCCATTGTATGCTGCTAGACTCCCGTATGGAGGGCAGTGGATATAAACTAAAAAGTGAAAATTGCCTGATGACGGAAGATACCGTTACCTCAAAGAGGATGGAGGAAATATGAGTTGAATAAGAGTAAGGACCACACAATGAAGAGGAATGATTAGCGGAAACCACTAAGTTGTGGGCACCCAATTGTAACCTCAGGAGAAAGTATTAAAACCAACTAGGAATAAATTAAATAACAAGACTAACAATCATTTAACTATCAGAATCAGTATTGAGGCTGAATATCGTATGGCATAGGCCTACGGAGGGATACCTTAGTACCACCAAAGTGACCCAAAACTAGGGGAAAAAGGGTGATGAATCACAAGTACTGATTAATATCAGACTAACGGGACTACCATAAGACAGGGAAAACCCGAGGTGTCAACCTTTATCATGGAGTCCGGAAACACCATATGGTGTAACCCAATAGATTGGGTGGAATCCGCATACTGAAAACTCATGTCTGAAGGCGTTAACAGCCTAGGAGTGAACGGGAGAGATAACGGTAGTTACTGATCCCCACTCACAAATACCAGATGACGAACATGTGGAAACCAGAATCAGGGCGATAAGTCGCAAACACCTATCTTAGAGAAAGTAAGGAAATATACATTAATAAAGAAACCATAGAGCCTAATATTAGGGCCATTCTGACATTAAAGGTTAAGAATTGGCAGCATAGCTACTCAAACATAAGTTACCAAGACTAAGAGTACGATAATCACCGGGTACGAACGCTACGAGTGCACTAAACGAGACATGGGACGACCGCACTCCTAGGAGCTTGTGGGCCTGACAAACTATATGAAGTTAGTTGGGTAAGTAGTAATGTATCAGTATGGTACCCCATGCATGTAAACGAGTGGTGTAGGACCCAGGAGGTAATCAACTCTGTGTCTAAGTCAGCGAATGGAACCCTGACTAGTGAAACCATGTAATGACGAGAGAGATCTCAGTCAAACTAGCAAGGTTAGGAAAATCAAGGATAGCTTGATAATAAAGTGACATAAGGTCGCAACTCCACAGTGGAGGAGTTAAACATAAGTTTTGGGGATTTTAGTAAACGAGGAAACTAAGGCCAATTGAATGGTAATGGCAAATTGAACCCATGAATGAAAAAGGAATTGTGGTATTTAAGGAAGTTATCTTAGAGAAACCCTTGTGATATAGATGCTACCCAAAAAGGGGGCACAAAGAGAGTTTATACCACGCGCTGAGGGCGCTGCGCGATGATGTCGCGTTAAATAATAACACCACATGCTCAAGCCATAAACGTTAGTATGTTAGTACCAATTAGGTTTGAACAGAAAATGAATACCAAGCTAAAACCCACAGTCGTATTATATGTTTACAACAGACGAAGGGCAAAAGCGAGCATTACAAGAGATACTCTAAGCTGGAGATTAGATACTCCATGCAAACCGCAACGGCGGATAACCGTCCAATCGACTGGTACATGGTGCGCAACAAGCGACCATTATAATAACTGTTAAATACTAAAGTACCAACACACGAGGGATACGAGTTTACACTAGCAAAAGCGGACCTACAAGGTACCCAAAGAACGAACTCATTCCAGAGGGAAATAACTTAGAGTCATGAGGCGCCAGTTGTTGCGCATATCAGACTCGTCTTGATATTTTAGAGACAACTGATGTAAGCACTAGATGCTAGAGCATAGCTCGACAACCACTTATACCGAAGGTTAGTTCGGTAGGGTGGCATGAACTCATGGAATATACCTGAGCATGTATAGAATTCAGGAGAGCTGAATAAAATGGCTAGTTGAAATAATGTGTGTGACTAACGATACCACACAGCCGAATAAATTACACCATTCCCATAATTATGGAAGACTGTGTAGAAAACACCGTCACATGGACTTGGAACGGACATGAAACTACTACCTAAAAGGGGTAAACTAACCATATAGTAGTTGGGCAGACTGCTTGCGGAGCGAGTGGGCCCATATTGCTTAGGTTTGACATACCTAGCAGGCTTGAGGAACACAAATGATGTGTTTACATCTTCCGATCAAACCGTATATGAATATACATACACCTAAGCGAGGTAGGCGGTATAACCTGAGGGGCTAAAGCCCGACCCTATGGAAAAGGGGTAATGAAATATGTAACACATTAGTGCACGAATAATCCCACTGGAATGGAACATCTTGAACTTATTACTTCACGATGATATATTCGTAGATTACGTGGGCGTAATCATTTTTAAGGGGGTAGAGCGATTAAAATATACCGTACGTAGGAGTACGTAGCGCATGGTACACATGCAGCAAACACTATTATTGTACGTAGAGTACAAGTGTTACGATTGTTTATGTTACTTGAGGTAATATTGTGATGTATTATGTGTATGAACATAAATATATTTTAGTTCGCATTAGTTATGGCGAATAGGAAAGGGAGAACAGATAGAGTGTTCTTATCCTAATTCCGATTATTTATGCAAACGTTGCGAACACTAAACACATAAACGCCTAACTTGTTATCTCCGGTTGAGAGTTCAAGTAGGTTATCTGGTAACTTCGGTGGGAGATGGCAAACAGAAGGAGTAGAAAGCTCCATACTATATGATTTGTGACTCGGTATGAAACCGATTATTGGAATGCGATGAGTGAGTCGGCATGAGACCGATGTATAACCTAGTGGAGGTAAAACCTCTAGGATTGTATGAATAATTATAAGTCGAGTGAACTTGGTACTTGGCTAGATACATGACTCCTATGCCGGTGATTAGGTTAATTACACTAGTTGACTTGTGTATCTATGGGATACGAGGTGGTAAATATCAAGAGGAAACGAGATTAGAAGTGAATAAACAATTGATTGATTGAATTTGACGTGGGAAGTTGAACTTGATCCTGGTCCGATCAAGGGAAACCGAACACAAATTGAGGTGAGAGATAGTTCAACACTGACGCTGACCACGTCGGGGTTGAATGATTCTCGAAACTTCCTACAAGTGGACACAGATATGAATGGAAATTGGAATTTAGGCGTCACTCGAAGAGCCGTGGACCGTGGAGTCCTTCGTCATTAGACCGGTGTGTCTGCGAGTGACATCACCCATAGAACCATGGACCGCAGAGTCCTTTGTCGTTAGACCGGTGTGTCTGTGGGTGACTAAGGAAATAAGGTGACTGCCCGAGGAGCCGTGGACCGCAGTGTCCTTCGTTATGATCAAACCGGTGTGTCCGCGGGTAGTAGACGTTGGTTGGGTTGGGGATCGTCAAGTCCTGGTCTTTAAGACTGCTTCCCTGTGAGTTGTCAACGTTAACTATATGTGCACGCATACATGTGGAATGATGTGTGGGTATCCTCTCGAGATACTAACATGTATATAGGGATGCGTGGAGTATCCCTTGCAAACACCTTTGAGTAATTTATGAGTTCTGCACCTTGTCTAGTGCTGTGTACTATGAGTTTTGCACCTTGTCTAGTGCTGTGTACTATGAGTTTGCACCTTGTCTAGTGCTGTGTACTATGAGTTTGCACCTGGTTGGATATATAAATAGTACCGCTGAGTACTTTTGTGGATGAATTGGATGTGCACCTTGTTTAGTGCTATGAAACGAATGAGCTTATACCATGAGTTGACTACTTGATATATGCTGTATGTATAGACTAGGTCTGAACCTAGTGGGAGTTACTCCTAGCAATGGACTGTTTGGTTACTTAGTGGAACTTGATTCCTTAGGTGAACTGTAGAGGGTTAAGGACTTCGGGACGAAGCCTTTTAAGGGGGGTAGACTGAAATACCCCTAACCTTTAAAATATATTTAAATGATCTATTAATGATCTAAAATGATTAATAAACATCTAATTACTATTGGGAAACAATCTAAAAGATCTCAACAAGGCAAAACACGCCTTAAGATCGGTAAAGCCAAAAATGTGCTTTAAGACACCATAAAGATTGTATGACCTCAAATAGGATCCAAAGTGGATTCCTAAGTATTATAATGAAGCAAGGAACACAATAAAACCGTTCTCAAGGAGAACTAAGCTCAGGAACACCCTGTGACACAAAAATGTGCGCTAAAACTCCTTAAAGCACGTTTTCGTGAGATTGCCTTTTAAATTGATTTTTAATGGGCTTAAAAATTATAATTATCCTTAAATATGATATTTATCATATTGTATCATATTAGGAATTTAATTCCAGAAATTTACGAATTTTTACAAATTAATATTAAAATATTAATAAACCCTAAAGTGGGGCCCGCATGAGTCAATATTGACCAAGTATGGTCAATGGTCAATTAAATGACCCATTTAACCCCTTGGAAATCGGCTGGAAAGAGGGAGGAGACAGCCTACAATCATTATGGGACAAACTATACCTAATACCAATTACTTTTGAAAATTAAGTTACTTTTTCAATTATTTCAAAACTTACCCATTCCTTCCTTCCTCCTTGTCCGATTCCAGCCCTGTAAACCGAGCTCTCCCTTCCTCTCAAGCTCTCAAAGCTTGCTCTTGAACATGGAAGGCAAACCTAGCTCTTAAGTCCTTAAGGTAAGTGTTTTAATGTCATTTTTAGCCCTTTTTTCTTATCTCTTCACTACCAACACCTAAATTTCGTGGCTCATCAATTCCTATGGCTTATTCTCAGTGTTCTAAGGTTAGAACAAGAGCTAAAATCGGTTGAGACCAGTAGAGGGACCAAGGTTGTTCAAATCTACATTTTAAGGTAAAAATGTGCTTTAAGCTCATAACTTTTGATTCCTTCGAGTGTGGCTGTGAAACTTTGGCCATAGCCTCATCTTCTTCTCCTTTTCATGTGGAATCTGTTGGTTAGCCATTTGGAGCAAGGGTGGCCGAGATCCAAGAGAAATACTCTCTTTTAAGGCATTTTTCCAAGGTAAAACCTAATAACAAGGTAGTATTTCGAGATCTAATTATTTCCTATGTCAATATGGTGGATCTAACACCTTGTGGTGTGTTTGGTTCAGGTCGAAAATACCTAGAACTTCCCTTGCATTTTTAAGGTGATTTTTGCCTTAAATCTTACACTAATTATCCCTTATGGTTAAGCTCAAGCTTGGAGGGTAACCATATCTTGTTTTTGTGTATTAAACATGTCTAAATCAAGTGGTAATTTTTCCTACAAGTGGCCGAAAGCATACAAGGCTTAATCAAGGTATAAACACCTTAAACTTATGGTTTTTGTAATTTTAAGCATATACATATATGGCCGAGAGTGATATATATATATATATATATATATATATATATATATATATATATATATATATATAGGTCATATGACCTAAAAATGGAAAAAATGGCTAAGATAAATTAAGCTAGTCATTTAAGGGATTTAATTAACATGATGGTCAAATTATGACATTATGTGGAAAAATAATTAAACCTAAGTGAGGCCGAATATATATGCTATATTTTGAGACATTTATTGTGTAATTTATTTTGCAAGTTCAAGGTTGTAATAAGGCCATGTCATTAGGCCATTTTATTTTAAGTTTATAAGCTTATTTAGTTTTATTTATGCTTATAATTAAAATTGGGGCCAATTCGTAATTACTAGGAATTTAGAAAGCCGTGGGCTTAATTTAGAGCAATTTAGGCTTTTTAAATAAATTTAATAAAAATTATAACATTTTATAAAGTTTTGGGTCAAAACTGTAAAATACAAAAGTATGGGGTATTGTTGGTAATTACCGAAAGTTTGAGTCCCAATTGGTATTAGAAGTCAAAGTTGACTATATAGGAGACTTAGACCGACTTTGGAGAATTTTAGAAATTAAAATACTACCTTATAATAAGATACTTACTAAATTGTAAAAGATTTATAAGACTTGGGGTGGTATTGTGATTTCTGAAAACTTGGGGTACTAAAAGGAGTTTAGTACAAACCTTAGGTTATTAGGAATTTTTAGGAATTGATTTGGTTAAATTTGGAGTTAATATGAATTAAATAAGTATAATATAAGGTATTTCATAATATTGTTACAAATGGGTAACATATGTGGTAAAATTGAGATTTAGAGAAAGTATAAGGTTAGGAATAAGGTTTATAACCTTTTGGTATAGTTTGGTGATTTTTGGAATTATATACAAGGTTTTATAAGGACATATGTATAATATATGATTTTAATGGAATTAGGAAACTATATGTTATAAAGAGGGGAAATTGGTGAATATAGAAAGTTAAGTGGTGGAAAAATAATTTAAATAGACCATGGGGTTGTTCGGTTATTTTGAGAAAATATAACCATGGGTTATAAGTATATTAAGGAATAAGGATTATAATATAAGGTATATACTATAAGTGTAACAAGGAAATATAATTTGGGGTTGAGTTGTAAATTATGGAAGTTTTGGTGGGAATTAATTAATACCGAGAGTTTTAAGGGCTGTTTGGTATTTATTAACAATATATAACTATAAGTTATAATTGTTTTAATGACATAGTTGTCAAAATATATGTTATAACTATAATATAACATGGTATAAATTATGTGGAGGATTTTGTAAATAATTAAGGAACATAGGTGCTGTTCGGAATATTAATATTTTTGAATGAACTTTATAATATGGTTTTAATGTTATAAGAATTATAACATTTGTAATATAAGAGGTATTCATTAAAAAGGATGAATATATATTATAAGAATTGCCATATAAGAAATAGTTCCATAAATACATACACATAAATAAATATGTGTTGTGGTGGAAAATATAATATGGTTTAATGACCATATTTTTAATAATTAAAATGACATATGATAAAGGGAAAAGAATTACAAACATTAGATATGGAATGTTAGGACTGTACATGTGATAATAAGGATTGATAATGCAAAGTATTGTTTACCACATTGAATTTGGAAAAAAGAAAAAAAAAAGAGAGAAACAAACCTTAGAAAAATAAATACTAAGGTGAAATGTATGGTGTATGACAAGAATCATACATACAATATAGAAACAAGCTATATGATGTACAAACATACATTAGGTTACATGCGATAACAAAAGCTCAACTATAAAGTATATTAATATACGAGACAAGACTACGCTTGTAATATAACACTTTTCCAATCTCGAGTTAAACCTAAAACCCGACAAACATTAACAGTTAATAACGGGGGTTAACCGGGAGGTATTAGTGACGGTACGGGGTACCGTAGAATTTTGTGTTGTTATACAGTATGCTAATCAGTAGCATTATGTATTGTATAGACTGTTAGAGACGACGCATGGAGCATAGGATCTTGTTGATTCATACTCCACCGTAATACTCTCAGGGTGAACGGTATGTTATTTATGTGGCTTGATTGTCTCTAAGGATTTCCTCAGCTCAGACATTGTGTGAAAATCTGTGATAAGATTGAATGTCTGCTTGTGTGAATTAATATGCTTGAGTTGTGTATTAATGCTGCCTTATTATTACTTTTGTGCGATAACAGTACCGTTCGTATATATGAACATATTATAAAACGAACTAGCGGCAATGATGCTATCTTATATGTGTAATATAAGGAACGTAAGTAAAACGTTGTAGCATTAGGATAATAAGATATATAAAATATCTGAGACTTATATACGGAGCATTGGCCTCTTTAACGCCGCTCTCGTATCTAGCACTGGATCCCGAGTCGACATACTCAGGATTGGACTACAACCTTGGTATGCTGTGTTAGAAAAAAAAAGAATAGTAAAGCGATGCGATGGTATAGATAAGTTTATCAAGGATGTGGCTCTTGCTGTGAACTGTGATCCATTAACGATACTAGGACACCGTGTGGTAGCCGTAAGTATCTGGATAAATTTCCAACGAACTACAGATTGTTCGTAGGACGGAGACTCTACCGCTGGAGTGGCTATTGCCGTGGGTGACCCGCCATAAGAGATGGGTAACTTAGAGACACGTCGTTCTAACGAGACGTTGTCATTAGACATGATTGAACAATTACGAACGACTATATTAACTCGTACATTAGGCGAACATTATTTGGGCTTGCATGCCAAAGACGAGAGTTCATACTCGTTTATAATTCTCGTTACTTCGCCTTGTTGTTCATTGGTTGTGCTTTGTGGTCATGTGTGGTATGTTGGTGGATTTGTTTGAACAAGCCATTGTGCTCATATTGTGTGTTGTGAACTGGTTGTGTCGAGTCACCGTACTCATGTGTGGATTGTGGTTGGGTGTCTGGCCGAGTGAGTCGCCGAACTCAATTATGAATTATTAAGTGTTTGTTGGAGTGGAGTCTCTGTACTCATATAAGCGCTGTAAACGCTTTCAGTGGTTTATTACGATGCGATGTGTGAAGCTGGGGGCTTGTTTGTTATTTGAGATTACTGCAATATATATTGTTGCTTTACAGTTTCAACATTGAACTATTTGTATGGAAACGAATTGCATACTCTCGACCAAATAACTGAATGGTCCGAGGGTGCATGACAGTCAGGTAATAACATACTCAGCAGGGGCTGATTCCATACCACAAACTACCATTTTTGCAGGTATGCAACTTCCGGTGTCGGCAAAGAGAGTGACGCGCTGGGTAGTTTGATTACAGTTATTTAAACATGCACTGTTGCATTTTAATACGAACCTAGAAACATGTATAGGTTTTGGATACGTAGAAAGCTCACTGTGAATGTATTTTATATTGGTTTCGGGAGTTTAGATCTATCTCTTGTTGTCACTGCGAGAAAATGTTTCGTATTTAAGAGCTTATCAGGAAGCACGTTATTACTCGTATGGGCGAGCAGGAACGGTGACCAGTAGGCAATTGTTGAGATTACCGCTGTGATTATATTGTTAAGTAAGATGATTAGGAGCCGAATAGAGTAGGGGTGTTACATAACTAATAACAGTTGAAATCCGGGGATGTGATACGGGGGTTACTGACATTATTTGGAAATACCGAGTCAATTTGTCATGTGGATTGACACCATGCATTCCTCGTATTTTTAGATCACATTACAGACGTGCGTGCTCGACAAGCTTAGTGGACTACACTACACATCCTTGGTCTAAGGTGTACGGTATATGAAGAAGGGTTTGATCCGGGTTGACCTGAGAAAGGGCCCAGAATTGTTTAATAACTTGTATGTTATGTGTGTGGATGTGTGCATATGATGATGTGTGTTAATGCGTTACTTAATTATGCGCGAGCGTCCTACGGGACTAACCCTACGTCGACTATAGATCGACTTATATAAACATACATATGCATTGATGTGATGACACGATGGTTACTAGATATAATACCTTTAGTATTAATATTAAGTATATAAATGACCTAAGTAAAACACTTAGGTATGAGATACGACATTGTCGGTCTCTAGAGCTTCGATCTCGAACATGAATATAACCTAGATTACTTCTAGGTATGCGTGAGACCCATTGGGCAGCAAATTAATAAATTGTATTCTCCATAAAAACTAAGAGTTTATCTTAATCCTATGAGAGAATTGGTATGAGGTAAGGGGAGGAATCCCGGTAGTTTACGAACTACCTTGTTGCGCACTTGTGATCACTGAGGGGTACCCGATCGGGTTCCGCTCCAGGAAATTTCCCAACGAGCCCTAATTGGATCGTGGGTCAGATGGTACCTGCTGTTGGTACACGGCTACGGCCTTTATATGGACGCCTTAAGAGGCAAAGTGAATAGCCAGGGGCCTCCGGACCTCTGGCGAAATGAGCACCTTTGTGTGTACGGGAGGACTAGTGTCCATTGGTAAGTTTAATCGGATTGTCCCAACATGACGCCCAATTGGTAATTAATTAAACATGGTTTGGATGGATGGGGCCTCGAAGGCCAAATAATATTAAATATGGAAACCGTTCGCTAAGACGATTATAAACAGTACTGTAATTATTCGATACGTTCGTTTATGCGATTGTTGTTTGTGAAATGTACTAGTTGGATTGGATGGATGACTGTGTGTTATGAATGATTATTACAGTATTTATTATATCTGTAAACTAGTAAAGCATGAAATTAATCTAATATCAAGATGGCTAAAATGACAAGTGACCAATAGGGTCCAGGCCCGAATACTCAGCGTTTATCACTGAGCCTTTATGGCTTGTTGCAGGTTGCTGATCATCGTCGAAGCTGAAGTACGGGATTGGGTAGATGCTCACTTGTCGACTGTTATGGTTTTTAGAATTAGTATGATGTATAGGATTTATCTCGTTGTCACAGCGGTATGGTAGTGCTGTTTGTTTTGGTTGTTGGATTTAGTTTTTGATTCGTTACTCGCATGGGCGAGTAATGGCAGGTGACACCAGTGTGAGAGTTAATGTTGTTTGTTCTTCCGCTGTAAGACGTCTTTAATTATGCTACGTGAGGGTTTATTACGTGTCTATCGAGAGGGGTGTTACATTCCATATCTTCCACGCCATCATCCGCATCCTTGCCAAGCGTTGGTGTCACTTCTACCATGGAATTCTACGCATCCAATCCATCCACGAGAAGAAGATTTCTATCGGGTTGAGGCTATGTTAATTTCCTTTTTCCTCTTGTATTCTTCTTGTATGTGTATGGATGGTTGAGTAGGGTCTCTTGTTGTCCGTGGTTAGGGATGAATCTTCCTTGTAAACAGATATCATCATTCAATATATTTGCAAGCATTAATTAAGATTTTGGTCTTTAGGCAAAGTTGAATAGTGTTGGCCACTTATTCTCTTCATTTAAAGTTCTACTTACGTTAATGAAGCAAGAATAGAATAGGTTGTGAAAATCTTAATGATCTTTACAGTTTTCTACTACAAATTAGGAGATGACATTTAGGATTAGGAATTAACCTCTGAAGTCTCCACTATCTTGTTCGTTATTGGCTTAACATTTGCTGGATTCGATAATAGATTGTGAGTTTCCTCTTTTCGAATCCGAAACTGGAAAAAGTATTGACATTTAGGTCTTACCGGATGTACTGCCGTGTGTCTGATGTCCGGCGCATTCAACGTCTTTGAATATGCTGTGTGTTCGTGTCCGGCATGACATCCGGTGCACCCATATGTTTAGTTAATTTGAGACTTGTTAATTAAAATTTGTGATCATATTTTCAATTAGGTTGACTATAATCCCGAACCTAGGATAATTCATTGTAAATAGCCCATTTAGTTATATTATTAGATAGTTATTCTAATTGGAACTAGTGTTCATTTCCCCCCTTTGTTTGAACTAGGCAATTACTAAGGATTAGGACTGATTTTTTATTAAGTCCCTTGGGTTCAATACTCGTCGTAATTTACTTGCACTTTGCTCCGACTGAGATTATTGCTACCCGTATTAGAGTTTGTAGGATTCTTTTATTTGCTTTTGTATATAATTTTCCATTTTAAAATTAATGTTAGCAGTACTTGAGCGTAAGAACAGAACATTACAAGAGGTAGCTAGAGCCATGCTTTTGGGGTGCAATATTCCTTAAGTTTTCTGGGCTGAAGCTGTAGCAACTGCTTGTTATATCACCAATAGAACGCTCATACGACCAATCCTCAACAAAACACCCTATGAGCTGATCAAGGGGAGAAAACCAAGCATAAGTCACTTCATAATCTTTGGTTGCAACTGTTATGTCCATAACAATGAAAAGAATTCCCTAGGGAAGTTCGATGCTAGGAGTGATCTGGCCATATTTCTTGGGTACTAAAAAAGAAGCCGCACATAAAAAATCTACAACAAGAGGACTCTGAAAGTAGAAGAGAGTGTACATGTGGTCTTTGATGAGGCTGAAACCCATAAGATCAAAGAACCTGAAGAAGATGAAGATTTTGGATTTGATCTAGCTGGACAAGATCACATAGACAATCCCAAGGATGAATCACCAACTAAGAAAAACTTGCCCGACAGGTTAGCAACAGGTCAGCAACAAGTCGACGAAGGAAATAATGATGTCAAAGATCCTCTATCACCAACAACCATTCATCAATCTCAAATTTAGTATAAAGATCACCCATTAGAGAACATCATATCAGATATCTCCAAGGGAATTCAAACCAGAGCACAAACTCGTAATCTCTTAGCCTTTTCAACTATAGTTTCACCCATCGAACCCAAAAACATCAAAGAAGCTCTTCAAGACTCAGACTGGATTAAAGCAATGCTAGAGGAATTAAATCAGTTTGAAAGATGCAAATTCTGGCATCTTGTGCCTCGTCCCACACATCAAGGAGTACTTGGCACAAAATGGGTCTTCTGAAATAAGCTAAATGAGATGGGAGAAGTCATCAGGAACAAGGCTCGTTTGGTAGCACAAGGATATCGTCAACAAGAAGGGATAGACTTCCAAGAAACCTTTACTCTAGTAGTAAGGATGGAGTCCATCCGATTACTGATTGCATTTGCTGCACATAAAGGAATCAAACTATTTCAACTTGACATCAAGAGTGCATTTCTCAATGGGTATGTCAAAGAAGAAGTGCATGTTGAACAACCTCCAGGTTTTGAGACACAAGAAGGGAAATACATGGTGCTTAAGCTTGACAAAGCTCTTTATGGGCTCAAACAGGCACCAAGATCTTGGTATGATCGCCTGTCATCATGTCTATTGGAAAGCCACTTCATAAGAGGTAAGGTTGACAAAACCTTGTTTGTATACAATAACAAAAAGGATTTCCTAATAGTGCAAGAATATGTTGATGGCATAATCTTTGGAGCTTCTGATGAGAAGTATTGCAAGAAATTTGAGGCATTGATGAAAAGGGAATTTGAGATGAGTGATCTAGGAGCATTGAAGTTCTTTTAGGACGTCAAGTCAAGCAGGATAATGAAGGGACCATCATATCCCAGCAAAAGTATGTAAAGGATACTATTGAAAAGATTTGGAATGGAGGCATGTAAACCTTTTGACACACCAATGGCAGTTGGCACAAACATGGGCATCACGACTGATGACCAACCGGTCGACCAACAATCATACAGAGAGATGATTGGTTCTCTACTATATCCAACTGCTTGTATACCTGACATTATGTATAGTGTTTTCTTATGTGCCAGGCTCCAAGAAGATCCATGAAAAAGTCATCTCACAGCTGTGAAAAGAATCCTATGTTATCTGAAAGGGTCCATGAATCTTGGTCTCTTTTATCCAAAATTCACTAACTACAATATTGTAGGATTTTCAGATGCAGACTACGGGAGTTCTATAACCGATCGAAAGAGCACGTCAGGGTTAGCATTCTTTGTTGGATCATGTTTGATCACATGGGGATCAAAGAAATAACAAAGCGTAGCAATCTCAGCTACTAAATTAGAATACATAGCTGCGGCAAGCTATTGTGCTCAACTGTTGTGGCTCAAACAACAAATTGGTGACTATGGTGTCAAAACAGGTACGTGACCAAGTATGTGTGATAATACTAGTGCCATATCTATCTCCAAAAATCCAGTACATCACTCTCATACTAAGCACATTGACATTATACATCATTTTCTTAGAGATTTTTGTGAAAATGAATTAGTTAATTTAAAATACATTTCAACCGAAAACAAACTAGCAGACATCTTTACCAAACCACTAAGTATAGAAAGGTTCAACAAGATTGTTCGTGATCTTGGAATGATATTTATTAATCACGCTTAGGCTATCTTTTGACTCCCATGATCGGTCACCAACATGTGAGTAACACCTCAAGTATGTCATTCAATGGTCACTTTACAGTTTATTGCAAGAAAGTTATGTCAAATGACTACTTGAAACAGGTATGTCAACCATTTCACAAAAGTAAGGCTAGAATAGGAAGAGTGCAACAGATAGATTGGCATATAAACAAACATTATACATAATGCCAGGTCTACTACCAGTTAAATATAACAAGGATCCAATATAACAAGGATCCAATCATTTCCCTGTATGATCGTTGGTCGACTGGTTGGTCACCAGTAGTGGTACCCATCTTTGTGCCAACTTCCATTGGTGTGTCAAAAGGCTTACATTTCTCCATTCCAAACCTTTTTAAGTAAATTATTCACTTACGTTGATGGGATATGATTGTCCCTTCATCATCCTGCTTGACTTGAAGTCCTAGAAAGAACTTAAATGCCCCTAGATTGCTCATTTAAAATTCTCTTTTCATTAATGCTTTGAACTTCTTGTAATACTTTTCATCATAAGCTCCAAAGATTATGTCGTCAACATACACTAGCACTATCAGGAAGTCTCTTTTATTGTTGTATACAAACAGGATCTTGTCAAAATTACCTCTTTTGAAACCTTTTTCCAATATAAAGGAGGATAGCCGATCATACCATGATCTTGGAGTTTGTTTGAGCCCATAGAGAGCTTTGTCAAGCTTGAGTATCATGTCTTTGCCTTCCTTTGTTTCAAAACCTAGAGGTTATTCTACATATACTTCCTCTTTGACATATCCATTGAGAAAAGCACTTTTAATGTCAAGTTGAAAGAGCTTGATTCCTTTATGTGCAGAAAATGCCATGAGTAGTCAAATAGATTCCATTCTTGCCATGGGGGCAAATGTTTCTTGGAAATCTATCCCTTCTTGTTGACGATATCCTTGGGCCACCAAACGAGCTTTGTTTCTCATGACTTCTCCCATTTCATTCAGTTTTTCCTAAAGACCCACTTTGTACCAAGTACTCCTTGATGTGTAGGACAAGGTACAAGATGCCAAATTTTGCATCTTTCAAACTGGTTTAATTCTTCTTGCATTGCTTTAATTCAGTTTGAGTCTTATAGGCCTTCCTTGATGTTCTTGGGTTTGATAGGTGAAACTGTCATGGAAAAGGCCAAAAGATCGTGAGTTTGTGCTCTTGTTTTAATCCCTTTAAAGATATTAGAAATGACATTCTCTAGTGGATGATTTTTATACAGGATTCGAGATCGATGGATAGCTAATGGTGATAAAGGATCTCCGACATCATTGTTTCCTTCGACATCATGTTGTTGACAAGTCACTGACCTGTCAGGCATGTGTTATTTAGTCGGTGACTCATCTTTGTTGTTTTCTGTGTGATCTTGCTAGCTAGATCAAATCCAAAGGCTTCATCCTCTCCAGATTCTTTGATCTCACGAGTTTCAGTTTCATCAAATACCACATGTACACTTTCTTCTACTCTTAGAGTTCTTTTGTTGTAGATTTTGTACACCCTACTTATTTTTTAGTACCCAAGGAATATTGCCAAATCACTCCTGGCATTGAATTTTCCTAGGGAATTCTTTATGTTATTATGGACATAACACTTACAACAAAATATTCTGAGGTGGCTTATGCATGGTTTCCTACCCTTGAGCAGTTCATAGGGTGTTTTGTTGAGGATTAGTCGAATGAGCGTTCTATTAGTGATGTAACAAGCAGTTGCCACAGCCTCTGCCCAAAAGACTTAAGGAAGACTGCTCCCCAACAACATGGCTCTAGCTACTTCTTGTAACATTTTGTTTTTGCGCTCAACCACCCCATTTTTTTGAGGTGTTCTAGGCGCTGAAAATGTGTGATTGATTATATGTTTGTCACACATTTCCATAAATTGTTGATTTTTAAACTCTAACCCATGATCAGATAGTAGGGCCTTGATTTTGAGATTGAGTTGTATCTGGATTTGTCCTGCAAATGCTTGGAATTTCTTAAAGACCTCGCTTTTGGAAGTAATAAATATTGTCCATACAAATAGTGAGTAATCATCAACAATAACAAACACAAACCAATATCCTCCAAAACTCCTAACTCTCATTAGTCCACATAGGTCCATATGAAGTAGTTCAAGTTGCAGTGATGTACTCACCATGTTCTTTGATTTGAAAGAAGTTTTGTTTGTTTACTTCTCACACAGGCATCACAAAGATTGGTCTCAGATTTCTTATTCTCAGGGAGACCCCTAACCAACTTATTTTTTACTAGTTTTCTTTGTAAAGATATGCTGACATGCCCAAGTCTCTTGTGTCATAATGTGGAGTCATATATTGAGGCAGTCAAGCGTGGAAGGTTTAGACTGTTAATATCCTTCACACTAGTTACGTACAAATTTTTCCATCTTTTACCTCTTAACAACTCTTTTCCATCACTCAGACTTACTATGCAACAATATGAAGAATAGAAGTGAGTTGAGTTACCTTTGTCACAAATTTGAGATACGCTGAGCAAATTAAATTTTAACCTATTAACTAAATTAATGTTATCAATGACATAACTTGAAGTAAAACCAACCGCACCTACACCGATGATTTCTCTCTTTTTATTGTCGCAATAGGAAACAGTTCCTTGGCTTCCTGATTCGAGTGAGAGGGACTTCCACTTGTCTCTTATCATATGTTTAGAGCACCCTTTGTCGATGTACCAGCAGGGATCCCTTCCCACTCGATTATGCACATAACAAGTTAGTTGAGTGGGGTTAGGGTCCCAAGAATGTTTGGACCCATTTCCACCAAGTGACTATGTTCTATGATCATTTTTTACTATCCATTTTAGACCAATCTTTTCTAATTTCCAACACCGCATAGAGTGTGTTCTGTGACATTTGGCCTCGTGGTGACCGGGTTGTCTGCATAGGTGACAGACTCCTCTTCGACGGGTTCCCGATGGGTGCCCGATCGGTCGTTTGTTATTTCTCATGAATGTCTTAGCATCATTTTCTAGTTTTACACATTTTTCTTTAAACGGCGCTAGTTCTTTCTCTTTCTTGTTGAGGGCAGAATATAACTCATCGATCTCGGGTTGTTGACCTATCTTCATTTTCTCTTGAACAACAAGAGTTTTACAATAATCATTTTGTAGTTTCTTTAGTGAATTAGTGAGTTTTACTACCTTATCTTTGTCTGAATTTTTCTCTAGTCTTTCATTTTCCTCCAAGAGTTCCTTATTTCCAATTTCAAGTGCCTCTAGTTGATCAACCAATATGAGGGAGAATATTCTGAGTCCTAGAAGTTCAGCTTTTAGAACTTTCCTTCTAAGTTTAGGATAGTTTACCTTAGTTTGCTCTTCTTCCTTATCTGATTCTGACCTCTCCTTGTCTTGATCCATCAAGCACACTTCCTCAAGGAAAAAATGTGCCTTTTTCATATCCTGAGTGATCATTGTTTGTGGTTTGATTATCACCACTGAGCTTTGAGTCTCCCCATGTAGCAACGAGGGATTCTTTCTTTTGTTTCTTGTTGAACGTCTTTCGGTCATGTCTCCTGACCCTGTCATTAACTTCTCGGGGTTGTTACGGGTAATCTTTGATGTCGTGTCCACGTTTTGAACACCCACAACACTTATCCTTGCTCTTCCTTTGGTGATTGTCAGATTCCTTGGAATCTTTTTCTCTTCTCATGGTATTTTTGAGAAATTTTCAAAAGTACCTCTTGGCATAAAGGACCATCTCATCATTGTCCTTTTTTGACTCAGATTCTTCACTTTTGGCTACTTGAGGGGCTATACCTTTTTATTTTTCCCATTTAGAGCTTTCTGAACTTTATTGTTGCAATTTTAGTTCAAATGCCATCAAGGACCCCAGCATGTCTGCCAGAGACATTTTTGAGAGATCATGGACTTGTTGCATGACATTAACATTGCTATCAAAGGAAGCATGAAGTGATCTAAGGAATTTTCTAATTTGATCCTCATTTGAGATAGTTCTTCTAAGAACAAGCATCTCATTGATCATCTTGGTGAACCTAGTGTGCATTTCAGAAATGATCTCCTTCTCTTCCATCTTGAACAGCTCCCAATGAGTAAGTAGTAGTTTGATGTGAGTCTTCTAGATCTTATCATTTAGTAGAGGCTACCTTGGAATATTGTTCTGGTACTAATGCATAGTGTAGTTCTTATCGCTCGTGCATTGAATATCAATTTCTTGATTTGATCGTCTGTCATGTTGTCGACAGATATGTTATTTCCTTGACCATCTAGGAAGGTGTATTCACCTCGTACTACCCTCCACATTCTTGGATCATCAGACTTGATGTGGAAATCCATCTTGTTCTTCTAGTGAGTGTAGTTATCTCTATTGAAGAGTGGTGGTCGATTTGGTGCAGAACCTTCTTCTGATGCTAGTAGGTTTGAGTGAAACATTTCGATCATCTTTCGAAGCAGTTAGATTTCTAGAAGAGACCTGCTTTGATACCAATTGAAACTAGTAACCTCTTCAGATATGTCCTCGACCTATCGTGGACGTGTCATTTGTGCTGGATAAATGACTTGATAGTTTAGGGAAGAATGTGATAAACTCAAACTGGAAACTCCTTTTTGATTGAGAATTTACACTTTAGAAATACACTCAACCTCCCCGCGCCCAACCTATGGACTCCGGGACAGTTCTAGACTTATCACCAAAGTCCTTTACCCTCTTCTAACTGTAGGCCTATGGATCCATAACCATTCCCCGACTGGTCGCTCTACCAAATACTCACAGTATTATCTTAAAATCCTAGTCCTACTAAGCTCACCATCTTCCTATTTCTTACAGACACTCAGATATACTGAGTTTGACTCACACTTGCTCTTAGTTATTTATCTTCTTATGTGTCACCTTATCTATTTTCCATGTGACAATATACATCATATTTATACACATAAGTTCATTAGTCTTATACCGACTGATATATATCTTTGCTAGACTCTAGAAGTTGTTTGTCCCTTTGTCTTCAACAGAGTAGATGCGCTCATACATAGGCCGGTTCTCAATCTTTGCTTTAGTTGAAGTAGTCAAGACACGTGTCGTCTTGTGATTGGACACGTTGGAGGCAAGGGCTCAGGTGGTGGGTTACCACTTGTGCTCTCCACTTGCCTGATCTTGATGGTTTCATTAATGCTCTCCAAAGCTTCATTAATGTTGCGTAAGGAGTACCTTTTAATAGCCCTGACCTTGTCTTGTTATCTTATTCAATAATGAGCAAGACTTTGTCGTGAGCTAGTTGCTTGTGAGGATGCATGAGCGTGTCGGTTCACTTGATGTATTTTGCCTTTATATTATGTCTGATACATGAGAGTCATTATTGTGTAGTGCTTGAGTTCCTGTGTGCACTAGCTATCGCAGACAGTGCCCAACTGGATGGACACATGTCATGAGCTGAGCATGTTTGCAACCTTGCGTGCTAAGCCATTCTTCCACCTGTTTATCTGAATTCTAACTCGACAGAATATGTTAGATAAACAACACTGGTTTGCTATCATTAAAGATAAAGATCTTGACTTAACACTATGTCCATGAATGATACGTGTCACTAAGGTGCCCGAGCATACTGCCAGAGTCCATCTGTCCAAAAGTACTACTAGAGTTAATCCGCTCAAGATTACCTGCTAGAGTCAATCCATTCAAAAATTCTGACATAAATGAAGCGGTTATAGAAAAAAAGGAACAACCAAGGATGACTTCAATGGGAAGGCCACCACCAAGCAAAGTCACACTATCTCTTCAACACACAAACAATTTGAAGAAGACTCTTGCTCTAGCTACCACATCCAAGTATCGCAGTCGGGTGACTCTTATTATTGCTTCTCAGTAATGCTAAATTTTCATAATCTCTTATATCATGGGCATGGCTGAATCCCACATTTTAGAAAATGAAAAACTGTTTGACTCTATCTGGCTTGCGTAGAGATGAATGAGTGCTTTCATGAATATACTTCACTACAAAAGTTGGCTTCCTTTATCACTCCCTTTTGATTCAAAGTGAATGGATCAATACCAAGATTGAAAATCAGTGCCGAACCCCATTCCTTATCCCACAACCCTAATCATTTCTAACTTCATTCAGACCTATCTAGGTGGTGTTTTTCCTAAAATCTTTATCAGACTCCTTCGGTTGGCTATTTAGCCATGTGGTTGCTTCTCAATGTTTGACAAGCTTACCTTGTTTGCCTGATGATGTCAAAAAGAGGGAAAGTGGTGAATCTCGTTGTTATTAAGGCTTGTCACTATTTACGGTGGTTGGAAAACTTAAACTGCACTTACGGATTATGCCCTGCTTGATGGTTAAGCAGGCTGTTATCAGTTCAAGCTTAGTTTAATTTGATTCAGTTCATTTCTTACTGATCTTATTCTCAATGATGTGCTCAAACTTACGGGGAATATTGAACTAAGGGGGAATTGTGAGAAAGTCACAAAACCACTATTTCTTATGCATGGTCTAAGGGGGAACTTGGGACAGTGTCAATTCCATAAATCATTTCTTTGTCTTTGTGTTCGTTTTACAGGTTGACTTAATCGGGATACACCTAGAAAGGTTTTACCATCATCAGTAACAAGGGGGTAAAATGTTGGAACCTTGTGTGTTGCTGATGATAGAGTCCTTCCATGTGCACGGAGTCCCTCAAGTAGAATGACAACCCTTACTACAATAAACACATAAGATGATGAAATAGTCTGTCTAACCAAGATCTTCTATCTGATGCTTTATGACTGAGCGCGCTATCAATTATAACAACTTGTGAAATTTATGGCCAAGGAACCTGTCCAGATATTCATAACGTCTATCTGCCAACGTTCAACTTCAACTAACCTAAATACTCAGATCCACAACTTCACACAAGTTAGGTCCAAAATTAAAGGACCAACTTCCTGGTTTTTTGGAACAAACTCTGCCTACGGCTCTAAGGACTCTTGTATTTAAGGAGTCAGATAATTAAGTTAAAGCCCGTGCTTTCTATCTGAATATTGCAAGTACACCGAGAGAACCTTGTATAAAAGATTAAGAAAAGCTCCTTGTCACCTTCGTTAGTCTTCTTAGTTTGAGCTTCATTGTTTGATTCTGCCTAGGGTGTTCCTATGCTTACTATACTCATCAAAGATCTAATTAGAATCTGGAAGGTGAGTGACTAAGATCATGCTGAGTAAAACCTTCCTACTTAACAGGCAGTGTAAGTTCTTTGTTTACATATTAATTGAATAATTTACATTATGTATCCATGTATGTTGACTGACTACTTCCGCTTCTTTAGTTAGTCTGTCTCGGTCTAACAACCCAGAATAACTACGTTAGCCTTATTAATCCCACAAAATTGACTCTGCCCGTTACATTTTGATCAAGGTAATATGTCTGAGTCTAACAACCTAGACAGACTATGTCAGCCCCATCGTTCTCACTGAGGACATGCATATTTTCTTCTGTGCTTTATCTCCGTGATTATATGATAAACTTTATTATGTGTGGATTACAGCTGAAAAAAACCATCTTTTATTGGATCATTGTCTTTCGGCCCAAATGCCCATTTTAGTCTAGGTGGACCCTTCACTTGCGCTTCGGCCTAAAAAATGTAGATCTAGATGGTTTCTCTTTTGGCCCAAAAGTGAAATACCCCAAACCTAGATATAGTGTTTAGATGATAAAATAAGGTATAAGAAGGCTAAAGAATGCCTTAGAAACATTAAGAAACATTTTTAATCAAAGAAAACATAAGGAAACATCAAAAGAGCAGTTTAAGCAAAAACGTGGTCTAAGCTTGGAGAGACTTGGGTGAGCACCCAAATATCATTCTAAGACCTTAGTAATATCCTAATGGTCATTTTAAGTCAATTACCAAAAAAACCAAGCTCAAAAACTAGTTAAAACACAAATTATGCTTTAAGGACTCTTAAAGCACATTTTTGAAAAATTGTCTTAGAAAGGGGTTTTAAGTGGCTAAATGCCCATGATTACTCCTTAATCAACTTGTGTACTAATTAGTATCACAATAGGAGGTCTAAATCAATGTGAAATCAAAAATTTCACAATTATGTGCACTAGTTTGTGAATAGTAATCAAATAGTGCCTAGTTTAGTCTTTAGTCAATTAAGTTTAGTTAGTTGGTCAAACAAGACCATGACTAGCTTAATTAAAGGGGGTGGCCGGTTTTTAAGGTGATGATTCACCACATGATCAAATAAGAAAAGAAAATAAGAGATAAAGTAAAAGTTACTATTTGCTTTTAAACATAAATATCCCACATTTACTTACCTCTCTCCTCATCTCTTCATTCCCTTCTTTTCCCACCGGTTTCACCATCTTCTTCCCTTCTCCATTCACCTAAGAAGCAACCTCCATGCTAGCTCCATCTTCTCTATACCATTACTTACTCATTTTAGCTCCAAAACCAAAACAAAACACATATTCTTCTTAGTTCGCTCAAGCTCCTTCTTCCTATCTTTTCAAAACTTCAAGAGCCTCATTTTGGAGCCAAGGCAAACCGCCATTAGAGGAGGAAACTCAAGCTTGGAGACTCCATTAGCTTCACCATTCTCTTAAGGTAAAGAATATGTAAGAAAATCTAGGTTTCCATCATTTTTCTCCATAACTGAAAATTTATACTCATGGGGCTTCATGTTTATGCCTTGTTCTAGCTTGTTTTCTATTCTCCAAGGGATAGAGGAGGTCCTTCTTGCTTCATATCCAAGCTTATTCTAAGACTCCAAGGTAAAACAATCAATTTAATACCTTAAAGCACATTTTTAACCTAGGGTTTGTTCCTTAAGGTTAATGTATTATCTAGCACTCATTAGAGTCATTGGATATTGGTTAGAACATTGGCAAGGAGAGTTTAAGTGGTGACCGAGATTTTTCAAGGAAAAAGGCTAAGGAGGAAAGTTTGTGAGCTTGTGGAAGAACAAGGTAAATTACTTACCTTAAGGTGTTTTATTGTTTAAGGGGATGGGATTTAGATATGTGATGAGTTTAGTGTAGAGTTTACATTGGGAAAGAGTTATAAAAACCTAGGAGAAACAATGATTATACTTGTGAACTTGTGACTAAAGAGCAAATGAGAAAAAGAGATAGTTAAGAATGTCAAGGTGAATTATAAGAACATTTAAATTGCAATGGGAGCCTTGTTGTGTGTATTTGCAGGTCTAAGGCTATTTATATTGAGGAAAATCAATGTTTAAGATTTATGCATTTAAGGGCCTAAGAGCCAAGTCATTTAAGGGCCTAAGTGCCAAGCAATTTAAGTTTATGCACTATATTGTGATGTAGTGTAGTTTTGGTGTATCATGTGTGTTGAGGAAGTTTAATGAGAATTTGAATGTTGATAGCCATTTGATGGTGAAAAACTAAATGTTTTGGTGTAGCAATATACTAGAGAACCCATGGCAAAATTTAGTGAAGAACCTAAGTGTTTAAGATGTGTTAAGGAGATTTTATGACTAAGGAAGTACTAGGAATTTTAGGAGTTGTTTTGGTTGAAAAGGAATGAGTCTAAGATATTATAGTGAACTAGGATGACTTAGGTATGTCTATGAGAAACTAGGGGTTGCAATGGTGAATTTTAGGCGCCAAGACCTTGATGAAAGGAGTTAGGAAACTTGTACAAGTTTGGTGGGAATAAGGTGTAAACTTTGGAATGGTTTATGTGTGAACTAGAGTTTAGAAACTAAGGAAGTTTGATAAATGCAATGAGTGTGGAAAGTAGTGTACATGGTGTGGTCAAGTTCTTAAGGAGGGAGCATTTGGTTAGTGAAATTTCTAGGTGGATTATGTGTTAGAAAAGTAGGAAAAATAAGTGCTAGGTGTTGAGAGTTTTGGTAAGAATTGAGTAAATGATTGAGAAGATCTTTGGAAGTCGTTTTAATGGGCTTGATGGATGATATGAGGTGGGTTTAATGTGCCATGATGGTGTTAGACCAATTAGGACCCTTGTGGAAGAGTTTGGAGTTAAAAGAACAATTTAAGAGAAAAGTCTGTAGAGGACCGACCCAGGGTCCGACCCAGTTATGGGTCGGTTGGACCATGTTAAGCCAGCCAGAATGTCTCTGGACTGGGCCGACCCAGAGGGTTTTGGGTCGGTCGGGCAAAAATTCAACGTAGAAGTTTGTCTCTGGAATGGACCGACCTAGAGGGTCTGGGTCGGACGGTTTAGTTATGGGTCGGACGGATGGTTTTCAAAAGACGGAAAAATTTCTGAGATGGACCAACCCATAAGGTTGGGTCGGTTGTGGGTCGGTCTAAGAGAATGGTTCGAACCAGAAAAATTACTGGGACGGACCGACCCAGGGGTTGGGTCGGTCGGTGGGTCGGTCGACCCTTAACACTTAAAAAAAAAGAAGAAATTTTAAGGATGTCTAATGGTACTAATGGTACACCATTAAGAGGGCAAAAGATGATTAGAAACCTAAAAACCTAGGGGATTAAGTTAAGTATAAACTTACATGTTTAAGGTTAAGATGTAACATCAAGAATACCCTTAAGAGGTATTAGTTAGGGGTTAAGTAAGTTAAGTAATGTGTAGATAAATAATAATCTAAGTTTGATGAATTTTAGGACTCGAATGTTTGGAACCCAGAGGAGAATTAAACAACGGGACAATCGACGGTGAACGGTACAGTCTTTCTTGTGACCTGCTTGCTAACGAGGTGTCCCTCGGCTTGTGTGCTATCTGTTTATTTGCTATGACTAAACAAGAATAAAGCATGCAACCGGATTTATTGTACTTATCGTGTGTGTGTTACATTTACACTAACACATGAGGCTTGAGGTGGTTACTAACAAGGTTTAGTACGATTTAGATTAAGATGAGGTGTTATATTGTCCAACAGTTGGTTAATACCCAAGAAGGTTTAACTAACACTTCGTTGTAAGATTTTCGCTAACTAGAACTTAAGGGGGGGGGGAGTGAGGAACCCGGGACTGACTCCGGTCATGCATGCTAAGGAAAGAAGGTCGGTATCTGAATCAGATCCGCCCTCCGCTTAAGGACTTGTCTTCGGACTTGTTGCCTAGGGCCGGCTGCCGGCTCAGCTACACTGGACTCCCGTCCAAGGTAGGTGGCATTAAGATGGTGCGGTAGGATCACCTAAATCCTAAGTTTAAGTTAAGCTACAACCATTTCCATTCTAGGAACGGTTTGTATACTGAGATTAAGATAAGGATAAGACTGAGGTAAGTTAAGGCGAACTGAGGTTAAGTAGAATCAGGTCTAAGGAGGTGGTTACTAACCCGCTTAGTAAGGGAACGCTTGAGACATTCATTTGTGTGTGAACTATGTATGTTTATCTGTGGATGGTTGTTTATTGCACTTCATATTATGTTTGTGTATCTAATCAATTTCCATGCTATCGACAATTAGTCGTCATAGCCCCGTTAGCTTGGGGGCCATGAGAGGGCGTACCAGCATTCGTGCTGACCCCTTTAGGGGCTGTTTTTACACTTACAGGTAAGCGGCCCATGAAGTCATACCACGAGAGTAGGAGCGGTTAGACTTAGGATGGGTTATTTATTTTTGAGCACGGGTTGCGCATGTGCGCCCGTCTGTTTATATTTAAACTGATGTAAGTTATGATCATGACTTAGAAACTTAAACTCGGTTGGTTGGTGGCGTTTTGGTCGGTCTGTATATTTTGGATAAGCATTGTAAATTGGTAAGGTCGGTATTTTCTAATGATCAGACCGTGGCAAGGTCCCGGTGTTTGTTATTTCCGCTGCGACGTTTGTGATTAAGTTGTTAAGTTTTGCGATATCCACGAATGGCATTGGACGGGGTGTTACAAAAAGTGATATCAGAGCGTAGTTACGCTCTGATCAAGAAATACCGGACATAAATAACCACCGAGTTAGGTTATGAGATAAGATATAAGTAATGGGTTAAGGGTGTGAGAAGTTAGTGTGAGTAGAGTCAGATGACCACAATTAAGTGTTGATCGTCTTTACCGTCTACGGACGTTATAAATTCGTTAACCGAAACAGTGGTGAATACGATTCTAATGTGAGTTGTGATTGTTCAGATGTCAGGAAGGAGAGGCCGAGGCCGTGGTAGAGGCGACGAGACTGAGATACCGGGAGGGCAGACGATCACAGAGATCGTAGCTGCCGCTTTAGGGCACATGGGCTATCAGCCTGGAGTGGGGGCACTACCTCCACCGCCACAACCCCGGGAACCGAACTGGGTGAAGAGTCTAGCCGACCTTTGACCCGCACACTTTAAGGGGGAGACTGATCCCCCCAAGCTTGAGGCGTACATCTCCGAGTTGGAGACCGCCTTCGAGACCCTTGACGTCCCTGCTGGGATCAAGGTGCGTCTAGCTGCGTTCTACCTGAAGGGGGCAGCAGGCGATTGGTGGAAGCTGGTAAGGGCCGAGCATGTGGCCAATCCAGACTTTGGCTGGGACCAGTACACAGCATTGCTACGAGCAAAGTACTATCCCGCCCATGTCCAGACAAAGAAGCGCTTGCAGTTGGATGCGCTTAAGCAGACGGACAAGATGACGGTAGATGAGTATTACTCGGAGTTTACCGCCTTGCTTCGTCTTCTGCCGGGTCTTGGATATTCAGACCAGATACTGGTGGACCGCTTCTATGGCGGGCTTAGCCATCGACTCCGCTACGGCATGGGGCCGACGAGCTATACTACCTTGCAGGTAATAAGAATGAGTAAGATATAATTAAGTGAATAAGATTTAGTTTGTGAGAAATAAGAGGAACTAATACTTTAGAAAGTAGGAATGCTATCATGCCGCTGCTGAGGTTGAGATAATGGACCAGCTGAGGGATGAGGAAAATGCTAAGAGGAAGAGTGCCAGGAAGAGCACGGAGAACCAAGGGCAAGGTGGGTACAAGAAACAAAAGTATCAGCCTCAGGCCCAGAAGCATCAGAACCAAAAAGGGAAGGAAGGGATGGAGAAGGCTACTGAAGAGCCATTGAAACTACTTATGCATATGCTGCAAAGCCCCTACGCTCTAAGGCGCCAAAGGGTAAGAAGACACCTTTAAGTAAAATGAGAATTGTTAAGTAACTGTTGAGACATAAGTATTGATATCTAGTGCAATCAGGAACTGAGACTAGTAAGGGAGCCGGTGGTGGCTACCAGCAACGCTACATCTGTCAGTGGTGTCACAAGGATCACCCCGGGCTTGATTGTAAGGGGAACAAAGTGGAGTGTAACTATTGTGGGGTGTACGGGCACCGGGCATACGAGTGCTTCCGGAACCCCGAGAGTAGTGCCTACAGGCCCGAGATGAAGGGCAAGGGCAAGACCGATCAGGGAGCTGGTTCTGACGGTCAGAAGGGGGCAAACCAAGCTGCAAACAAGAACTCAAGAGTGGTCCAGAAGTCGGGACCCACATTGCACATGGTGGACTGGGACGATGAGGCCGAACCCTCATCGAGGCCAGGTACCGCTATAACCATTTAGTAACGAAATTACCTGCTTACCGCATTTCATGCATGCTTGGTGAATAATTGTGTTAAGTGAGAATGAGATAAGATTAGAACTTAAGTGAGATATGACCTATTACCACCTTAGGAAACTTCAACATTTGCTATCCAATGCCTTCAACACCTAACCCGGAATACACCGACACCGAAACCCGAGACTTTCCAACCGAACAATGTCAGGTTGTCCGCCCATGTATGATTTTATTAAGGGGATACCTGACACCCGAGGCACAAATAGCCATCATCAGAAGATGCAATCAATTAGGAGCGGGACCAGGAGGTTTTTATACACCGGAGTACCCAGGATGAGCAAGAATGAAGTTAAAGATGATGAGCTTAGGCAAGGATTGGAATCCATATGCCAAGACTTACCAAACCATGAGGACACAAGATGGAGTCTCACCACCGGGCATACCCGAAGAGTTCCATCCGGTAAACACACAAGTCATGGAAATCGCTCAGCAGTTGGAAGCTGAACCGATTCCAGACATACAAGCAGACATTTGCATTGTAAACTTCTACGAGAAAGACGGGCGACTCGGACTACACCAGGATAAGGACGAGACAACAGAGTCTCTCGAAAGAGGGATACCCGTAGTGTCTTGGTCCATTGGGGATGATGCAGAATTTTTATACGGCGAGCAGAAGTGTGCGGACCGTGCAAATAAGTTAGTACTTAAGTCTGGAGATGTATTAATTATGGGAGGAGAATCAAGGATGTTGTACCATGGGATTAAGAGAATTAAGCTGAATACAACACCGTCAGCAGTGATTAATGCGACGCATATGAGACCAGGGAGATTGAACCTAACCTTTAGACAGTATTAGCTATGTAACGTTTTTAGTATGAGATAAGGAATGAGTTGTAAGAAAGGAGCACATGTTGTAAATAGGATGGTTATTAATAAAATGACAGTGTTGTTCATATAATTTGTTACGACTCTTGTTATACCATCATTACTCATGAAAGCTTGTGAAATACAATTAGGTTATGGACTCGGTACGGAAGGTGCATTAAGCATACTTACAGAGGCACAGGCCGGCGCAAGCGGTACTGTCCTCACCGGCACCTTTCCGGTCAATGGAATTGAGGCATCGGTTCTCTTCGACTCAGGGGCCTCGCATACCTTTATCTCAGCATCTTTTGCGAGAAGGTTGGGGCTAGACGCAGATGAGCTACCCGACTTCACGGTTATGCTCCCGTCTAAGGAGAAGATTCGTTGCACTCGCTACTACCGAGGAGCCATCGTCAGAATTAAGGGGGAAGATTTTCCAGTTAGTTTCATTGAGTTTGAAGAGTTGGGATTTGATGTTATTTTCGGGATGAATTGGTTGGAGCGGCACAAGGGACGTATCCTCTGCGCCGAGCATCGACTGCTGCTCAGGAGTCCATCTGGGGTAACAATATCATACCGCCAGAGGCCCAGAGAGCCTTCGACTAAGATCATCACCGCCATGGCAATGTACAAAGAATTGAGAAGGAAGGAAGAAGTGTACCTCTGCTATGTCCAGGACATAGAGAGAGACCCCGAGTTCGACCCCGACTTACCGGTAGTGTCGGAGTTCCCTGACCTCTTTCCACGGGAACTGCCCGGCATGCCACCCACTAGGGAGGTAGAGTTCACCATCGAGCTGCTACCTGGTACCGGACCGATAGCCAAGGCACCATACCGTATGGCTCCGGCAGAAATGAATGAGTTAAAGGATCAGTTGAAAGACTTGTTAGATAAGGGATTTATTAGACCAAGTGTATCACCATGGGGAGCGCCAGTTCTCTTCGTGAAGAAGAAGGATGGTAGTCCCTGCCTCTGCATCAACTATAGAGAGTTGAATGTAGTGACAGTGAAGAATAAGTACCCACTACCCCGCATTGACGATCTGTTTGATCAGTTGAAGGGCGCATCCGTGTTTTCCAAGATTGATCTTAGATCGGGGTATCATCAGATAGCCATTAAGGAGGGGGATATTGAGAAGACGGCATTCCGGACACGATACGGCCACTATGAGTTTACAGTGATGCCGTTCGGTTTGTCGAACGCACCGGCGAAATTTATGGATCTGATGAACCGCTTGTTCCAGGAGCAGCTGGACAAGTCGGTTGTGGTGTTCATCGACGACATATTGATATATTCGAAATCGAAGGAGGAACATGAGGAACATCTGAAGAGGGTATTAGAGATATTAAGGGAGAACCAGCTATATGCTAAGTTCTCCAAATGTGAGTTTTGGCTTGACCAAGTCTCTTTCCTGGGCCATGTCATCTCAGATGCTGGGATCTCGGTGGATCCAGCAAAGATTGATGCCGTGCGTACTTGGCTGAGACCGAAGACAGTTACCGACATTTAGAGCTTCCTTGGCTTGGCAGGTTACTACCGGCGGTTTGTTAAAGATTTCAGCAAGGTCGCAAAGCCGATGACCAGTCTGATGAAGAAAGATGCACCGTTCTTATGGACGGCTGACTGTGAGAGATCATTCCAGAGTTTGAAAGACTCACTGACCACTGCACCGGTTCTGACCATTCCAGACGGTACGGAGGGCTTTGAGGTCTACTGTGATGCATCCGGCAGAGGGCTGGGTTGTGTGCTTATGCAACATGGCAAGGTGGTGGCATATGCCTCACACCAGTTGAAGAAACATGAGGAGAACTACCCCACACATGATTTAGAGCTGGGAGCTGTAGTCTTCGCTTTGAAGGTATGGCGCCATTACCTATACGGGGTTAGTGTGACGATCTATACCGATCACAAGAGCTTGAAATATATATTCACTCAGAAGGAGTTGAATCTCAGACAGAGGAGATGGTTAGAATTTCTGAAAGACTATGATATTGACCTAAAATACAAAGAAGGGAAGGCCAATGTTGTAGCGGACGCCCTGAGTCGTCGAGCACACTCACTCCATTCGCTAGTTTCTTTCTCCAGCTTGGTTGATGAGGTGCGAGAGGCTTAGAGGACAGATGAGTACATGAGGGAGGTCAGACAGAAGCTGACAGATGGTACCTTTGAAAGTCAGAGATATGACTTCAGACTTCACGACGATGATCTGATCAGACTTAAGGGCCGGTTATACATACCACGGGGCAACACGGGTCTGAAAGACCGTATACTTAGAGAGTCACACTGTTCTTCAGTTTCCATCCATCCGGGAGCCTCTAAGATGTATAAAGACATGAAGAGATACTTCTGGTGGTCGGGGATGAAGACAGATGTTACCGAGTTCGTCTTGAGGTGTCTCACATCCCAGAAGGTGAAATTCGAGCACCGACGACCAGGCGGAATGGTACAGTCGATGCCAGTTCCGGAGTGGAAGTTTCATGATATCTCCATGGACTTCGTAGTTGGACTTCCACCTGCTAGGGGAGGTCTCAACATGATATGGGCGGTGGTGGATCGCCTTACCAAAGTAGCCCGATTCATAACGATGAAGGATACTTGGAAGGTGATCAAACTAGCTGAGTTGTTTGAAAAGGAAATTATGAGTCATCACGGGATACCGAAGACCTTAGTGTCAGATAGAGATACCAGATTCCTTTCGAGGTACTAAAGAGCTACTAGAGAAGCGTTGGGTACAGAACTGAAATTGAGTACCGCATTCCATCCTCAGACAGATGGTCAGACTGAGCGTACGATTCAGACACACGAGGACATGCTGAGGGCATGTGCCTTAGACTTCTAGGGCAGTTGGATTGACAAATTAAATCTGATCGAGTTTTCATACAACAACAGCTATCACGCTTCGATCAAGATGGCACCTTTTCAAGAGTTGTATGGTAGACCATGTCGTACACCGCTCTGCTGGGATGAGTCGAGTGAGACGGTCATTATAGGACCAGAATATTTAGAACAAGTTAAGGCTGAAGTTCAGCAAATCAGGGAGAATATGAAAGCTGCTCAAGATAGGCAGAAGTCGTATGCTGATGTTCGACGACGAGACCTGGAGTTTGTAGTGGGCGACCGGGTATTTCTGCGGGTATCACCGATGAAGGGTGTGTTTCGATTCGGACAGAAGGGCAAGTTGAGCCCTATATTTGTTGGTCCTTATGAGATTACGGAGCAGGTGGGCCCGGTTGCTTACAGGTTGAATTTACCTGCTGAACTGGGAAAAGTGCATGATGTTTTTCATGTTACACAGCTAAAGAAATACATGCACCACCCCTCCCATGTGTTAGAACCTGAGAGGTTGACATTAGAACCGAATATGAGATCAGTGGAGGTTCCGCAGTGAATCTTGGATAGTAAGACTAGGGACACTCGCCATAAGTCAGTGCGACTGGTGAAGGTTCTCTGGTCTAACCAGGATGTCGAAGAGGCCACGTGGGAATTAGAGGATAAGATGAGATCGAAGTACCCTTCGTTGTTTACTGACTAGATCGTCTGTATAGGGTACGGGGCGTACTCCTTTTTAAGGGGGGTAGAGCTTCCTCGCTTTTGAGTTAGGAAACGAACATGTTTGTCATTTGTTTGGTGTGTGTAAGATACGGTGTAACACCCCAACTCAATCCAATTGTGGTCTCGCAACTTAACAGCATATATATATACATGTCACAGCGGAATTCTTTACACTCCAGGACCTTGCCACGGTCTGACTACAGAATATACCGAACATTAGTACATAACAACCTTAACCAAATACATATTCTTCTTACAATCCTCTCACATCCTATACATCTTACTAACTCAATTGCCATACGAGTGTACATGCACAACTCGTAGGCCACACTTAATCCTTAACACTTGTATCCTCTTCTCACTCTCGCGACGGCCGCCTCCTGATGTACACCTGTGTAGTAAAAACAGCCCCCAAAGGGGGTCAGCACGAATGCTGGTACGATCCTCTCATGGCCCCCAAGCTAACGTGGCTACGACGACTAATTGTCGATAGCATGGAGGTTGATTAGATGCACAACATAATAGTAAGTGCAGTAAACAACAAACCAACAATGAACAATCAAAGTTCACACACAATGAACGAATTAAATGCATTCCCTTAATTAGAGAGTTAATCATTTAACTCCTTAAGTTATGTTTCCTCTTAATCTTAGTCCATCCTTATCTCACCTCAATCTTAATCTTATCTTAATCTTAGAAACAACCACCCTTTAATAAGGAGTGGATGTAGCTTATCTTAGTCTTAATAATACAAACCATCCTTTAAAGAGGAATGGTTGCAACTCATCTTAACCTTACCTTAATCTTAATCTCAACTTAATCTCAGTATACAAACGGTTCTTGGAAGGGAATGGTTGTAGCTTAATTCGAACCTGGGATTTAGGTGATCCCACCGCACCATCTTAATGCCACCTACTCTGGACGGGAGTCCAGCGTAGCTGAGCCGGCAACCGGCCCTAGGCTACAAGTCCGAAGACAAGTCCTTAAGCGAAGGGCGGATCTGATTCAGATACTGTCCCCCTTTTTCCTTAGCATGCATGACCGGAGATCGGTCCCGGGTTTCCTCACTCAAGTTCCAGTTAGTAGTAGTCTCAAGACCATGTTTGTTGGTTAACCTCTTTCGATTTATATCAACCCATATTAGGGAGCGTTCCTTAGTCTCACTCATTTCCTTACTAAACGTCGGTTAGTAAGTTCTCACGGTATGTTGTGTTAGTTTTCAAACATCACACAACAATACAATAAATATAATATACCGGTTGCATGCTTTATCTTGTTTAGTGAGCACACAAAAACAAAAAGCACACAAGCCGAGGGACACCTCGTTAGCAAGCAGGTCACAAGAAGAACTGTACCGTTCACCGTTGGTCGTTCGGTTGCTTACTCTCTTCCGGAGTCCAAATTCCCAAGTCCTAAAACATTCATTCAGTTTTAGGTTATTACTCACTTAACTTAATTCAACTCATTTAACTTGCTTAACCCATATTGATTCCCACCTAACACCTCTTAAGTTTTACAACTTAATCTTACAACTTAACCTTAAACTTCTAAGTTTATACTTATCTTAATCTCTTAGGTCTTTACACCTCTAATCATCAATGCCCTATTAATAGGGCACCATTAATACCACTAAACTTCCTTAGGGTTTCTTTCTTCTTTTTTTTTCATTTTTAGGGTCGACCGACCTTACCGACCGACCTTACCCAAGGTCGGTCCATTCCAGAACTCATTACCGTTTGAAAATTTCACCCCGACCGACCTTGCAAGTCCGGTCCCCAAGGTTGGTCCATTCCCGAGAGCTTCCCCGTGGGATATTTAAGCCCGACCGAACTTGCCAAGTTCGGTCCCATGTTCGGTCGATTCCAGAGACTAAATCGTACACAAAATACAAGCCCGACCGAACTTGTAAGTCCGGTCCCCAAGTTCGGTCGGTTCCAGAAACCCCTTTCGGTAGTGTAAACTGAGCTCGACCGACCTTGCAGGTCCGGTCCCAAGGTCGGTCGGCTCCAGAACCTTGTTTCTAAATTCCCATTTGACTCCAAACTTCTCCACAAGTTCCCCCATGTGTCCTAATACCATTTAGGCACTTAAACTCACCTCCGAACTTCCACCAAACTCTCCAAAACAACTTCCAAAGATCTTCTCAAACATTTACTAAATTCTTACAAACACTCCTAACACTTGTCATATGATTCCTTACATTTCCAACTTGTAAACTTACCAAAACTTCAACCAACCCAAGTGTTCCCTCCTTAACAGTTTGAGCACTTCATAAACATCATCTTCCATCTTCAATTCATTTACCAAGACTTTCTCAAGTCACCTTGCATATCCATGCACAAATTCCTCTCCTTTCCTTTGGTTACTCATCACTCTTAAACTCTTGAGCTTACCCATACATTTCTTTTCATCACCTTATCACCTTGACCTTGTTCTTCATTTACCTTAACCATGCAACACCCTCCTTAGACTTTTCCCACTTCTTTTATGCAGCTTACTCACTATTCTCATGATCATACCCTCATATACGTTCCTAGCCAATCTACAACCTTCTCCTTCAATCTTCACTCCCATCACCTAAGTCCACTCATTACCATCTAAACTAAAACCTTATTGTTCCACTACTTAGACAAGCTTCCCAAGACTTTCATCGATATATTCCCAAGTTCATACCTAAATCACCTTAAGCATTATACACCTTCTCCCTAAAACTTATGCACAAGTCTTACATTCCTCATATCATGTTTTTGGTGTGTTTAATACACTCACCAATCCTCTAATTCCTCCTAGACATCTCTAGGTCATTCTAAACCTCAAGAACTCCTTAGTTAACTCATTTCCACCCAATTTTCTTTTCATGCTCCCTAGTAAACCCTAGGGCATATTAACTCACCACTACCACTTAAACACTTTGTTTTCTACTCAAATTTCACCATAGCTTCTCTAGCATCTTATCATGCCCAATTGCATTGTTTTCCTCATTCATCCATCTCACACCCATCAAGTTCTTTCCCATCATATCTTCTCACCCAAACCAACTAAATCACATCAAACTCATCATATTGCAACAATCTTAAATTGCATAGCACTAAGGCTCTTAAATGACATGGCTCTTAGGCCCTTAAATAACTTAAACTTAAACACTGAATTTCCCACATATAAAAGCCTTCAACCTGCAAATACACTCATCAATCTCATAGTAGTTATAATGATCTTAAAATCCATCTTAAACCTATATTACTAACTCATTCCCATTGGCTCCTTAGTCACAAGTTCATAAGCTTGTGTAAACTCTTTTTCTTAGGTTATACAACCCATTACCTAATGTAAGCCTTAGGCTACATTGGTACTCATCTTAACTCATTCCTTAAACCTTAAACCACCATTAGGTAAGCAATTTACCTTGTTTTCCTCAAGTTTCTCTTAACTTTCTCCTTAGGCTTCTTCCCTTAGGAATCTCGGCCACCATTCTAATTCCCCTTTCCAAGGTTCTAATCAATATACAATGACCCTCATGAGTGCTAAACAATGCACTAACCTTAAGGAGTAAACCCTAGGTTAAAAATGTGTTCTAAGGCATAAAAGTGGATGATTACCTTTGAAGTCTCAAAGTAGACTTGGGCATTGAATGAAAGAGGACCTCCACTAGTCCTTGGTGAATAAAACAAGCTAGAATAAGGCATAAAAACAAAGCCCCATGAGTAGTAAATTTTCGGCCATGTGGAAGGAATGATGGAAACATGGTTTTTCTTACATTTTCTTTACCTTAAGAGAATGGAGAAGATAATGATCACCTCAAGCTAGCTTTTCCTCCTCCAATGGTGATTTCCCATGGCTCCAAAATGAGGCTTTTCAGATTTGGAAAAGATAGGAAGCAAGGTCTTGGTCTAACTAAGAGATATATGTGCTTAGTTTTTTATTTGGAGCTAAAATGAGTAAGTTGTTGACAAAGCAAGGTGGTGGTGCCATGGGTGCTGCTTGGAGACGGTTTAGAACAGAGAGAAGAGGAAGAAAATCGTGGAAGAAGAAGAGAAATGAAGAAGAGAGGAGAGAGGTAGGTTAATATAAGGTATTTTACTTTAATAAAGCAAATAGTACTCCTTTTACTTATCTCTTCTTTTCTTCCTTATTTGATGAAGTATATGGTGACTCACCCTTAGAAAACCGTCCCCCTCATTATAACCAAGATATTTATGGTCTTGTTTGACCAACTAATTGACTTAAGTTGATTAAAACTTAAACTAGTCACTATTTGGCACTATTCACAAATTAGTGCACATATTTCTGAAATTTTTGATTTCCCATTGATTTAGGCTTCCTAATGTGATAATAATTAGTACACATGTTGATTAAATAGTAATGATGGACATTTAGCCACTCAAAACTCAATTCTAAGACAATTTCTCAAAAATGTGCTTCAAGACTCCTTAAAGCACATTTTGTGTTTTAACTTGTTTTCAAGCTTGGTTTTCTTTTCTAATTGATTTAAAATGTCCATTATCATATTACTAAAGTCTTATAATGGTATTTGGGTGCTAATCAAAGTCACTCCAAGCTTAGAGCACGTTTTTGCTCAAATGGCCCTTAAGGCACCTTTTGTGTTTTCCTTGGTTTAAATTGTCTACCAATCTTTCTAAGGCATATTCTAGCCTTACTACATCATAATTTGATGTTTACTTAGCATACTTAGGTTTGGGGTATTTCAATCTACCCCCCTTAAAAGAACTTTGTCCCCAAAGTTCCCATGCACCTTATCTTATTAGGATACATATCTTACCTCATTGCTCAGATCATATAGATCATACTTCTGTATACTTAAACTCATTGTATCATTAGATCCGCCATATTCTTATACTCAAATATCACACAACATGCTTAAGCATGTATAGCACTCAAAATTCTCCTTGTTTCTTTTGATGATTAAAAACATTCACATAATTTCCAACGTATTCTCCCATGTCACCGGTCCGTAGACAATGGCTCATTTGTCCTCGTCACCATGGGCCAGAATACAAAACACTCTGCTCTCCCCATGTCACCGGTCCGAAGACAAAGGCTCGTGCGTCCTCGACTTCATGGGCGAGACTCAGTAAAAAGGTAATCCTTTTTACGAGGTCATGTGAGGAATAATTCCTCTAATTAAAAATACAAGCAACTCCAATTTTGTTTTATACTAACGCCTCTATCCTTAGCGTGATTTAATTGTGACCACTGGTAGGGAGTTTCAGGAGTCATCCTACCCTGACGTGATCAGCATCAGTGTAGAACCATCCTTCCACCCCAATTTGTGTTTGGTTTCCCTTGATCCCTAGAAAATCAAGTTCCACCTCCCACGTCATTTTCAAACATCCAAATAATTCACTCACGTCCAATTTTCTATCTTTTTAGTTCTTCTAATCATAATCAATACATCTCCAAGGTGTGGACTCAGTCCATCAAACATTCCCAATTCATCTCTTAGTAATTACCTCAAGGCACCCATTCTTACTAAGTTCTATATCAGCCTCATACCAATTCTCACCATCTTATATATCATAGCATTACTATCTTCTCCCTTATACTCATGCCAAATAGTCTATCATAATGTTATCTTATTTTTATCTCACATATAGTCTCATATCGACTCATACCTCATATATTCCTTATTCCTTAAGTCTCCTTAAACCTCCCCCTTAATTCTCTTACCTTGTACTCACGCCGGAGTTAACAAGATAGGTACTTAATATGTATGGTATTCACATCTTCTGTGTGCAATAACCATGATTTTTATCTCAAAGTGTTTATGTAAAACATATTCTCAAATTATTTTGTGCTATGCACACCGTAGTTTATGTACTCAGTACACAAATATACGCTAAGCGGTTTTCGCTCTACCCCCCTTAAAATGGATTACGCCCACGTAATCAACATTACATGATCTTTGAACATAAGTTCAAGATGTCTAATTCTTACCAAGCATTCTAGCTTCCATGTCATCTATCTTACTTATAATTCGATCAGAAATGACTTAGTCTCTGTATCGAGGATTCTTAACGGTACTTATACTGTTTCCTTAACTTAGTTTGGTCTAATCTCAAAGGTAGTGGTCTGCTAGCTTCCGCTACACAACTCTGATGGTCTTAGGCTTAACGGTCTCGCTTATCCTTTTACAGTATTGTATATCTTTCTCCTGCGTGCTATGGTTTAGCACTAAAGGTCCCTCAATGGTCACGTGTTATCTTTATATATACACGACCTTGATGAGTTGTAGCTCGTCTATCCAGCCTTCCTGGAAATCTAATGTCTGTATTCTTAGTGTTTTCTCAAGTGTCTAAATCGTTCTTTCCATCTGACCCTTGGTCTGAGGATGATTCTTATTCTGAAACTACTGTTTAGTGCTTATTGCACTTTACAGTTTAATCTCTTACATCTTAAGACATGTCCAATGTCTGTACTTAACAATCCGTGCTCTTCGTACTTCATAGTCCTTAATTATTTGTTCTCTAGTTCCTCTGTGTTACTGGTTCAACTGAATTCTTCTCTTCCACTGTTTGTGGTAGTAGCTGCTCTTGCGTGATCTTGCGTCGTTGTCTGTGGTACGGAGTCGACTACTTCCCGTGTTCCTTACACCACTCGTCTACATGCATGGGGTACCTTACTGGTACATTACTACTTACCCGACTAACTCATAAATGAGCATGTCAGGCCTGCAAGCCCCTGTGGGGTGCAGTCGTCCCACGTCTCGTTTTAGTAAACTCATAGTGTCCGTCACACGTTTAGCTATTGCTAATTATGAAGTATTCTGTTGTCGATCTCCTCTTTCATCGTTCCATAATAACATTTATTGTTCTTCTTGAAGTTAATCAAGGGAAGTCCATTTACTGTGTTCTTGGGTATTGTATGCTCTAGCTCTTTCTGTATCCCGTACTGATTTGGTCTCTTAATAATTGAGGTCTCTTTCCGTAGAGCCTCTTATCTTGTTTCTCATATTTATGTTACTAGGAATGCACTTCCAGTTTCTTAAGGAATGGGTAGTGTGCTTCCTGTGATATCTCACCTAACCAGGTCCAGACTACTGGCATCAATGCGCATTTCGTCTACCATCTTATTTCCTTACTTATATTGGTCTTAACTCATAAATCTCATTGCCTCTGTGTCAATATTTGACGGCTCATACCTAACGGTCGCTTTACCGCGCACCACAACTTAATTCCCCTTATATAACTATTGCACTCACGACCACTACTACCGTGGTAGTTGGCCCTTACCATGTTGCCCATTGATGGTGCAACCTCTTACTCACTTATTCTAATGTCTTACCTTATACTCAATCCCTTCTTGGTGTAAACACACTGGGAGTTCTCTCATTCCGGTGTATGGCGGTTGTCATACCGTGCTGTAAAATAGTTAACTCTTAATACGAAGGTGCTCTGCTTCAATCTCAGATTTGTAAGTAGGCTAATTTCTCTCGCTTTCTTTCATCCTTAGTGATGTTATCTACCATGTAATTTAACTGGTTCCTGAAGAAGTCATCCGCTGAATCACAAGCTATTCTGAGCGTTGGTCATTTGACGTGCCATTCTATGCACTCACCATGTTTATCTTTGATGATTACTAATTCTTAAATCCCGGGTGTTGGATATGAGGTCTGTTTCTGCAGCCTTCCTTATTACTCAAGTGTATCTGATATGTTCCAAGGTAATCCCAAGTTTACAGTTTCCATTCTCTAACAAAATCGTATTGTATCTCTAATAAGTGAAAGCCCTTTTGAGGGGTTCATTCCCACTCATGGCCTCACAACAAGGAGAGGTATCCCCACCCTAAAAGGCATGGTTCGTTCTCCGCTCCTGTCCTTAGCATTATCTCAATATTCTCATTGGTACCCTTTCTTGGTAATGTTCTTCCCAATCTAAGTTATAGGTTTGGTAACCGTTCATATCTACAAATTGTAGTCCCTTCGTGGCTTAAACCAGCTCTCTTATAACTTACTGCGCCTCGGGCTCTGATGTGGTTAACATCCCTGGCTCGCAGGCTCTCAGTGCTTAATGTCTCAGTTCATTACTTATTTTCCTACTCATCCGTAGGTCATCCTGATAGGTTCTGATCCTTTGAACACTATCTACCATTAGGTTACATACTAAGTATAGTATTGGGTTTCATGGTAAGTTGCTGTGTCCTGCTTCCCGCTATGGAAGTTTATCCAGGCGTTCTGAGGTTACTTAGTGTCTTTGGCAATACTGTCGTTTTATTAGACTTATGTCTTTTAGCAAATAAGGATAAGTTCGTATTAGGCGTTTGCCTTAAGGTGTCCAAGTTGGATATCATCCTGTCATCTTATACTTCCATCTCAACGCTTCGTTCAACTTCCGTTGACTATGCCACCCGTTGATGATCAATCATACTTGGGTGTTAATGAGTTAGACGAACAGTATTAGCTGTCATTCATCAGTTTGTTCGGCTCGACTATACCCGCTCTGTGGGGGTAGTCCTCTGAGCTTTCCTCCGTGGGATTTGTATATCCTTAACCCTTGGTAGGTTATATCTTAAGTTTATTTCTTTTATCTTTGTTTTCTGGGCTTCCCAACATCCTCATTGTAGAATGTTTGTTATTGGTATTCTTAGTGATTAAACTGGGAGTTTTATCCCATCCCTGTTGGAAGTCGTTCTGTCGGCTGCCTTTATTGTATATCTTGATACATTCCATGCATGTTGTTACTTACGTAGTGTTTTTGCTCGAATTATTGAGCGATCCCTTAGGTTCCTCTTTGAGATCCGGGTTTGGTGTTCTTACCGCACTGTCGGTTGTTGTTGTAGTAGGTTATACCGTTGCTAATATTTATATGGTTTAATATTTTGTCCAAATTCAACTCCCTGCTGACTGGTGTGTCACCTAATCTCATCATGGTCAGGCCGTCGGGCCTTTCCAAGGTCTTATAACCCTCCTCATTGTATGGGGTTTGGAGTTCCCGGTTCTTAACTGGGCTTTTCAGTAATCCCAATGCTCATGCTTTGTATTATCCTACTGTTATGCTCCTTCGGACCACTGTCCGGTACTCATGTCACTTCCCCTTTTCCTTTCTATTGCCCCGTAGTGCTTTCCTTATCATTGGTATTGCGGGTTATTTTGACTGCGTAGCATGTCGACCCATGTTGCCGGTAATTACCGTTCCCTTATCGATAGAATTCCATAGGTAGCGCCTGTTTCTCTGTTGTGCTCCATTAAAAACCTCCAAGTTCTCCTTAACTGTTGTACAACAAGTTGTTTCTCGTATTGCTTACTGTTAGCTAACTGTCAGATCGGGTTTCCCCGAGTAAGAGAAGGCTTTCTTCTCTCTGGCGTTTGTTCCACATGTTCAGGGTTAGGGATGTGGAGGGCGGGTCTAGGTACTATAAATATCCGGTAGACACCGGGAAGTCCTGACTAGCGCACCTCTCACTCTATCTCTCAACCCTTAACCCATAACTCAATCTCAACCTCAATATTCTCCTAAGTTCGGTATTTCTTGTCTTTAGAGCGTAACTACGCTCTGATACCACTTTTGTAACACCCCAACTCAATCCAATTGTGGTCTCGCAACTTAACAGCATATATATATACATGTCACAGCGGAATTCTTTACACTCCAGGACCTTGCCACGGTCTGACTACAGAATATACCGAACATTAGTACATAACAACCTTAACCAAATACATATTCTTCTTACAATCCTCTCACATCCTATACATCTTACTAACTCAATTGCCATACGAGTGTACATGCACAACTCGTAGGCCACACTTAATCCTTAACACTTGTATCCTCTTCTCACTCTCGCGACGGCCGCCTCCTGATGTACACCTGTGAGCCTCGATTTTAAACCCTATCCTATGTTGATTAAAGTTGATTATGATCTAAACGGGTTTTAGGTCCACTTATAACCTAAGATTAATAACTATGTCATATAACAATAATTATTAAAACCTAAGCTAGCTCACTGGAACCTATTATGAGTCGCCACCTAATTTTGACCTAGATTAAATTAGGAAAGGAGAGTTCGGGTTCGGGGGCTTGATATTCGACTTATTTAGGGTTCAAATTATTTTCATTACCCCTAGAAGTCGTTTTTCCTCTACTTAGTTTAATTACGACTTATTACGATTCGTTTTAACCTAAGTGCGCGAGCTTCTGTTTTTTTGTGTTTTTTAGCATTTTTTGACAGAAAATTAAAGTGAAATTAAAAGCTATCTAAACTAGGGTTTTGGAGGCAGAATTAGGTCGAATTTTGCTTACGTCCGTAGCCACGGACCCCATGTCCGAGACCACGGACACAGTTCACCTAATTATACAAAAGAGTCGAAATTAAAGGAAAACAGAAAACTGCGAAGTCCGGGGCCACGGACCGGCTGTCCGTGGGCCCGGACATTATTAGAAAACCTAAATTTTGAATTTTTAAAAATCCCGCCGCCGTCCGTGGGCATCCGGGCTTATGGACAAGGAGTCCGGGACCCCGGACATGACATCCGTGGGTGCGGACCGCCCTCGGACGGCGGCGTTGAGGCCGTTCCCGAAGGTGTTTTTCGCTCAAATTTTATGGGTGTGTAGCCTGAAAGATGTAAAAGACGTTAGTGATTGAAAGTTTTCAATTTGAATTCGAATTAAGCACGAAACTTAGTAAACAAGTTATTGGACAGAAGCTTAAACAAACCGCAATACAGAAGCGTAGAAGGGTTAGTTTAAGCCCAAATTTTGAGGCTAGACAGATAATACCGTAGAGAATTAGGGAAGTGGAGTGTCTACCTGTTTTACCTTCGGATTCACAACGATTCTTCACACCGGGATTCGTCGAGTGCTCCGTTGATGGCAGACCCGAAAGGTTTTCGAACCAAGCTTCTGGTTGTTGGTTGTTCTTGCTGTTCTTCACGTTTTGTTGGTGTTTTTGTGGGGTTTTGATGATTATTGGTGCTTTGGGGATTGGAAAACGTGTTTAGATGGTGATTTCGGGGGATTTTCGGTATGATTTGGGTGGCCGGGTGTTGGAAAATGTGAGAGAGAGAGAGGAGGCTGTGTTTTCTGACTCTCTAGGGTTCTTGACCATATGAGGTTCTGATTTTATCCAAAAACCTATCCCCTTATATAGATTTTAAAGATAAAGAAAATCTAGTAAAAGTAAGATTTTTTGGTATTTTAATTAAAAGACTTCCCAAAGGAATTTTGCTGTGAAATTTAACCACATGTCAAGGATGGATATTATGAATTTTCTGAGGTGAAACCGAATTTTTTAAATGTTGGAATATTTTTAAATTGAATTTCTTGTCAGATTCAGTCAGAAATTGCTAGAAAATTATTGGAAACTCGAAAAATCAAAATTCCAACGCCATTATGCTTAGAATGTCATCCTCTATCATGGGTTAAAATATCAAAGCATTTCAAGCTGATTTGGGCATCCTTTGGAGGAGAGAGAAAGCTTATAGGAGGTCTCAAGAGCCTTTAAAGATTACCAAAACGCCCCTGAAAATGACGAAGCTGCTCCCCATGCCATGGAACGCGCCGATCGAGCCGGAATCCCTCACTACTTGATTAAAATGCCTCTCACAACACCAGCACCCCGTAGACCCTACCCCAGGGGGTCAAAATTTTGGGTATAACAGATTTCCCCCCGTCAACTAGACTTTGTAGTGGATGTGAAAAGTCTGGTTGATGCTTGAGTGAAGCCCCAAAATTTTAGACTTCACGAAATTCTCCATGTTGTGCGAAACCACGTTGACTGCGTCCAGCTATTCGGAGGCGCTGACTACCTAAGCAACAAAACGCTGTCGAGCTATTCTAAGGTGCTGACTACCTATAAGTGAAAATGTGTCAAGCTATTCTAAGGCGCTGACTACCTAGGTGACGAAAACGAAATAATGTCAAGCGGTTCTAAGGCGTCGACTACCTATAATACATGAAATGATGCGATGCCAAGCGATTCTAAGGCATTGACTACCTATGATGTGAGAACTGGGTGGTATGCAAATGCAAGAATGCTGAAATGCCAACAATGCTAATGATGTTGATGCTGATGCTGATGATGATGCTGATGATGCTTGGATGCTTCTGGGGACCGAAACCCGTGCTAATGCTCCTGGCTGGACCCAATGAGGACTTATTGCCATCGCCCCCCAAGCCGGTGTGCGGGGATAACTCCTGGTAAAAACCCTGGGGACTTATTGCCTGCGCCCACCATTCGTTGATCCCGAAAATAAGTTGACATTGCAAAAGGAGGATTTATTGCCATCACCTCGCCAACTTTTCTGCCGCCAGGTCTTGTGACGTGCCTGGAAAATGCAACTAGGTCTTATGACGAGCCTATATGAATGAGATGAATGCGATGTGTTTGATAAGAGTGGGTAAGCTAAAGGGTAGCGCTATGTCTTACTACGAGCCTAAGGGAATGCAACTAGGTCTTGTGACGAGCCTAAAGGATAGTTCTAGGTCTTATGACGAGCCTAAAGGGATGCGACTAGGTCTTACTATGAGCCTAAGGGAATGCACCTAGGTCTTATGACGAGCCTAAAGGATGGTTCTAGGTCTTATGACGAGCCTAAGGGTATGCAACTAGGTCTTATGACGAGCCTAAAGGAAGAATCTAGGTCTTATGACGAGCCTAAGGATGGTTCAAAGTGAAAGTGAGTAATATGTATGATGGGTCTAAATGGATGTAGAAGGATTAGGGTTTATGTCAAATCTGGAGATAGTAGGGCTCAAGATGGGCCTACGGATGTTTGGGTGTGAAGGTAGGGCTTAAGACGGGCCTGTGGGAATTTTGATGTGGAGGAAGGGCTTAGGACGGGCCTGTGAATGTTTGGATGTGGAGATAGGGCTTAGGACGGGCCTGTGGGATGTGAGAATGGTTTGAACCTTTGGGTTTTGGACTTTTGGGCCTCAATCGGTGTTTTTGTTGCAATTGTAGGAACCAACAATTGCCCCCAATATTCTTTCTTAAGGCAACCTGAGTTAGAGTTCATGGCGATCGATCGGAACGATCGATTGCCCTCAGTATTTTCTTGTGCGAACAAGTCTCGTCCTCACAGGGTCAAGGCTTATGTTTTGATGTGGTGCTTCCTACACTCGACGTGTTTGGTATTTGCACTCGTTTCTCACTTACGAGCACAACTTCTCAGCCATTGAATTTGACATTTGTTAGATTTACGCGTTTAACCTGTTACTTTCACTCGATTGGATACACAACTACTAAGTCGGAAGTCTTTTGAGCTTATAACGTGGCCATGGGGTGTGATGAATGACAACAGGATAATGGAGGAATGTTTAGGATATGTGGAGCTTTAAGGATGACCAAAGCTGCAACTTGCACCGTCTCTCGGACTTATCTTCTTTGCCTTGAAGTCATTTGGCTACTTCGTGATGACTTCGCTTATGAACTTGGGACTTGGAACTTTTGATTGTTCCTTGCATCTTCTTTCTTTTTTCCGATTCTAGGTTTCTTTGAGGCTTTTCAGGTTTGCCTTCCTTGAATCTCCTTTCCTTCGGGGTTCTTGTGTTTCCCGGTTTTGAACTTTAAGAGCTGTTTTTGATGTTAGCTCGTTTGGATCCTGTGTCACTTTGGGACCATTTGCGGATCGTTTCGTCATGCTGGTAGCAGTTTTGCTTCTTTGGACTTGTGAAGTTGTTGTTCAGAAGTCGGGCTCCTTGCCTTCTTTGGTCACCGGGTCGGTTATTCATCATTGGCGGGCTTGTTTGTGGAGCTTGTAGTGTTGTAAAAGAGGTTATATATGAAAAGCTCAGCGGGGGTGCCTAGGGTGTAATGCCAGGGTTCATAAGCTTTTGGTTGTGTGGTGCTGTGCCTAGGTGCTTCGTCATCCCTAATAGCTGTGTATCCCTTCTTTGTTACTTTTCACTGGTTTAAGCGTAAATTTATAAAATATCTCCTTCGGTTGGAGTCATGCCGTTTACCTCGCCTTTGAATGTGACCTCTCCGGAGTCGTGTAAAAATGACACGCTCTTTCGCTCTTGGTTTTACCGCTCAAGGCACTCTTGCGAAACGTTCACTCAGAGACTTGCTTGCACAAAATAAACAAACGTTGTCGTTCCTTAACTCAGATTGCCCCCAGTATTGTTGTGGGGTTTACTTAACAAACCTTAGAATGCCCAAGTTATTTATGGAGGGTGGCTGCATGGGTGATGATGAATGGTGGTGAGTGATGTTGGGGCGATTGCTGAATGATTTATCTTTTTGTTTTTTTGTACGTGAACAAATACATAAACATCAAAACATGAATAAAGAAGAAATTTTATTGATAACCAAACGAACAACAATGGTACTGAGTACCGATTAAACAGGAAAACAACTGAACTAGCTAGAGAACTTAAAAGAAAAGGAAAAGGACAAAAGCTACGCGAAACAACTTAAAGGGAGAAAAACAAAGATTCCTAGTGGTGTTTTGGCATAGGATTCCCGAAGATATTCCCGTGCTCTGAGAACTGAAGTCCCTGGTCAATCAGGTCTTGGATCTTATGCTGTAGGGCCCTGCAATGATCGGTGTCGTGACCTGGTAACTGATGGTAGAGACAGAACTGATTTGGGCTCCTGCCCAGACGGGTGACTCCTGGTCGGGGCGGAAGAGGCTGCAAGATGTTCTGCTCCTGGATCTTTTTCAGAGCATGACTCAAAGGCCGACCGATATCTGTGAACTCTCGCTGATTAAAATCCGGTCTTGGAGGTGGTACCGCTCGATAGTTCCTCCCCTGTTCCCTTGCCTGCTGGACTGCATTCACCTCGTACTGTCCCGTGTACCTCTGCGGTGCGCTCTGTGCGTAAGCTGCGGTCGGGTAGGAGGCTTTTGCTGGTTCGGATTTTGGGAACTTTGAATTACTTCCGGATCCTCGGGGATATCCGAGCTTTAAGTCTCCCTTGTGGATCTTTTCCTCCAAAACTCCTACTTGGCCCATGAGCATATCAAAGCTTGGAAAGTACATATACTTTAATTCATCATTGTACTGCTTTTGCATGTTCTCAACAATCATGCGAATTTGCTCCTGCTCATCCATCCTTGTGGGCATGCCCGCTGCCTTTCTCCTCCACCGCTTTATAAAGTCAGACATGGACTCACTTCCCGTTTGGCGCGTGCCGGCAAGGTCAGACCGGGTGATTTCCAAGTTTTTAGCATACTTGAAGTGAGTCAGGAAGGCTTCACATATCTCCTCATATGTCTTGGTGTTCATTCTTTGAGTTAGGTACCATCGTTGAGGAATCTTGTCTAGGTACCGGGCAAAAACCTTGGCCTTTTGCATATCATTGAGCCTCGGGATAGACATCTCTCGATCAAACATCGCCAAATGAATCTGGGGATCGGTCGAGCCCTTGTAGAGAGCCAAAGTGGGGAGCTTCAGCTGCGGGTAGCTCAACGTCTAGATAGGATCCCATGGAGAGGTAGTCAAAGCCAGCAGGTTTACCGGCCTTTTCCATGCACTCAATGCGCCTTAGAGCCCTCTGAACTTCAACAGCTAACTGGTTCCCGAGAGCACCACCTCCGTATCCAACATGGGTGTCATGTCCCTCCATGGAGATATTGTCCATGCCATATAAAGGGTTGACAAATCCTTGCAGTGGTCCTTCCCGTCTTGCTGCCTCCAAGGACCCTATTTTCTCATGGAGCTCAACTGTTGCTGTTGTATGCCGTGCCTCCAGGGCTTCAATGGCAGCTTGATGTTTCTGTTCCAGGCTGGCTATTCGATCCTGCTCCTCCACTGGACCCCCAGTAGTTCTGCTTTGGGCTGCCGTTTCCAATGCCACCAACTTATCCTCCAGCTTGGTGATTGTATCCACATATTTGCTTTCGAGTGCCTGGATTGCTTCCTGGTGCCTCAAATCAAAATTTCTTATGAGTGCTTCAACAGAAGTGTTCTGTTTTTCCCCCCTGCTTGCTGATCCTCCTGAAGGATATCATCATGGACCTGGACCGACATGCCAGATGAGCTGGAGTCTACTTCGGGCCGGAAGGATGGAAGTGGAGGAGTAAGCAGTCGGGTCAAACGTCCGGAACTTCTATCCCAGCGCCTTTCTGAAATCTTGCCTTCTTTCTGTTTCAGAATATAGGGTGAAAACAAAAACCATTAGGCACGGGCGTTCAATGACATGGAAAGATTTTCCTCTGAGGACCCTTATGTTCTAATTGTAGGACTCTTTTTTGGACCTTTCAAGCCTAGCGGGCTGGAGATTTTTGGCGTGCGAAATGGGCCAGCAACCCTAATGGGAGCCTTTGAGCTTATTCTGAGAGGGTGATTTCGTGGAGGTAAAGGCATCTGGGCCACTGAAATCCTCAAGTGTTTCATTTGGACTGGGGGGAGATTGATGGATCGATATAGACATTGGGCCTGAGGCCCAGGAGAAAGAACGCATGCACAAATGTCCTCACAAAATGACTCAGTCCAACGGGTACAGGTCAATCCGGAGAGGTGCTTGGGGCGCTGGCCCAGGTCACCACAAAGGAATAGGGCTTGCACACTATTCTCTTTGGGCCTCCCCACTTTTTTTCACATCACCTAAAGGTGTGCGTCTACGGTCGGGTCTTTGACTGACCAAACAATGGGCTAGGTAAGGGTACTTGCCAGGAGAATGCTTGGGGCTAAGGCCCAGGTATTAAGGTGTAACACCCCATCCAAAGCCTATCGTGGTTATCGCAATCTGAACACTTAATCGAATACGTCGCAGCGGAAATAAACAACACCTGGACCTTGCCACGGTCTGATCGATAGAATATACCGGCTTAAATACTTACAATACTTATCCAAAAACACTTACCCAACTTAAACATCAATATTCTCAATACCACAACCAACCGAGTACTAGTATCTTATACACAATCCCAAACTTACATCAGCTTAATATAAACGGTCGGGTGCACAGGCGCAACCCGAACTCAAAATAAAAGTCCCCACCTAAGTCTAAACCGCTCCTACTTCCGATGCGTGCCTCATGGGCCTCTTACCTGCAAGTGTAAAAATAGCCCCCGAGGGGGTCAGCACGAATGCTGGTACACCCTCTCATGGCCCCCAAGCTAACGGGGCTACGACGACTAATTGTCGATAGCATGGAAATTGATTACATACACAAAATAATATGTGCAATAACAATAACCACAGATGAAACATATATAGTTCACAAGCAATGAACGACTCAAGCGTTCTCTTATCGAGTGGGTTAGTAACCCCCTCCTTAGTCCTCATTTCCTTAATCTCAGTTCCTTACCTTACCTTAATCTTAATCTCAATCTCAATCTTAATCTCAGTATACAAACCTTTCCTGGAAGGGATTGGTTGTATCTAATTCGAACCTGGGATTTAGGTGATCCCACCGCACCATCTTAATGCCACCTACTCTGGATGGGAGTCCAGCGTAGCTGAGCCGGCAACCGGCCCTAGGCAACAAGTCCGAAGACAAGTCCTTAAGCGGAGGGCGGACCTGATTCAGATACCGTCCCCCTTTTCACTTAGCATGCATGACCGGAGATCGGTCCCGGGTTTCCTCACTCAAGTTCCAGTTAGTAGACATCTTAAACACCATGTGCTAGCTAAGCCTTAACACGGGCATTAACCAACAACCATCAACTTAACTCTTATTCTTAACTCAGTAAGTACTAAACTTGGTTAGTAACAATCTCAAATCTCGCGGGTTAGTGTAAATATAACACAATCACAACGAGAACAATATAACCGGTTGCATGCTTTATCTTGTTTTAGTCATAGCAAATAAACAGATAGCACACAAGCCGAGGGACGCCTCGTTAGCTAGCAGGTCACAAGAAGGATTGTACCGTTCACCGTCGATCGTTGTTTGTTTAACCTTCTTCGGGGTCCCAATTCACAAACCTAAAACATTCATTCATTTTTAGGTTATTAGTTATTTGCACCTTACTTAACTCACTTAGTCCCTAAGGACTTCCATTAAATAACCTCCCAAGTCTTACCACTTAGCTTACAACTTAACTTTAAAACATTAAAAACTTATACTTAATCTTAACTAATTAATTCCTTAAGTTCTTAGTGTCCTAATCATTACCACCCTACCAAAGGTATACCTCATTACTATTACCATTCTTAGAATTCAAATTTCTTTTTTTTTTTAAGTGTTAAGGGTCGACCGACCCACCGACCGACCCAACCCCTGGGTCGGTCCATTACAGAAACTCTTCCGTCTTTTGAAACCCATCCGACCGACCCAGAGCTAGACCGACCGACCCAAACCCTCTGGGTCGGTCCCTTACAGAACCCATTTTCCTACGTTAAACCTTTGCCCGACCGACCCAAAGCTAAGCCGACCGACCCAAACCCCCCTGGGTTGGTCCAGTCCAGAGGCATTCCGGCTGGCTTAACATGGCCCGACCGACCCAAAACTGGGTCGGACCCTGGGTCGGTCCTCTACAGATCTTTCTCTTAAATTGCCTCTTTCAATTCCAAACTCTTCCACAAGTGTTCTAATAGGTCCAACACCATCTTGGCACTTTAAACCCACCTTATAACCTCCACCAAACTCATTAATACCACTTCCAATGATCTTCTCAAACATTTACTCAATTCTTACAAAGCTCCCAACACTTAGCACTTATTTTCTATATTTCTCACATGCATTCCCCAAGACTTTCAATTAACCAAATGCTCCCTCCTTAAGAACTTGACCACACCATGTACACCACTTCCCAGCCTTATTGCATTTACCAAACATTCCTTAGATCCTATACTCTAGTTCTCACCTAAACCATTTCAAAGTTTCACCCTCACTTACATCTAACTTACCCAAGTTTTCTAGCTTCTTTAATCAACATTTACCTAAGTCCTAGATACCCAAATACACTCTTTTGTTTCCTAAATCCTTCATAGTGATGCCTAAGTCATTACAAGTCATTTAAATACCCTAATCTCACCCTCTTTCATCAAGACAACCTCTAGAACTTCCTAGTACTTCCTTAGTCATGAAATCTCCTTAGAATGTCTGAAACACCTAAGCTCTCCTTTAAATTTTGCCATAGGTTCTCTAGTATATAATACCACCTATACATGGTTTTTTCCATCAAACAACCAACATCACCTAAATTCTCACCACAACACCTTAACACAATTTACACTAAAACTTCACCACATCATCATATAGTGCTTAAACTTAAAATGCTTGGCACTTAGGCCCTTAAATGACAATAATTAACTTAACCACTGAATTTCCACATATATTTGCCTTCAACCTGCGAATACACACAACAAGCTCCCATTGAAATAAAATGCTTCTTGTAATTCACCTTGATGTTCTTAAACTATCTCTTTTTCTCATTTGCTCCTTAGTCACAAGTTCACAAGTATAGTCATTGTTTCCTCCTAGGTTTTATAGCACCTTCCCATATAAGCTCTACACTAAACTCATCATATATCTAAATCCCATTCCCTATACAACAGACATCTTAAGGTAAGTATTTTACCTTGTTCTCTCACAAGCTTAAAAGCTTTTCTCCTTAGGTTTTTCTTTGTTCAATCTCGGTCACCAATGTATATTTCCTTGCCAATGTTCTAAACAATATCCAATGACTCCAATGAGTACTAGATAACACATTAACCCTAAGGAACAAACCCTAGGTTAAAATATGCTTTAAGGTATTAATGTGATTGTTTTACCTTGGTTTCTCAAGACAAACTTGGATATGAAGCAAGAAGGACCTCCTCTCTCCTTTGAAGAGTAAAAAGCTAGAACAAGGCATAAACATGGAGTCCCATGAGTATATATTTTCGGTCATGTGAAGAAAATGGTGGAAACCTAGATTTTCTTACACTTTCTTTACCTTAAGAGAATGGAGATGCCAATGGAGTCACCAAACTTGAATTTCCTTCTCTAATGGTGGTTTGACTTGGCACCAAAATGAAGCTCTTGAAGTTTTGAAAAGATAGAAAGGAGGAGCTTGAGCTAACTAAGAAGAGTATGTATTTTGTTTTGGATTTGGAGCTAAAATGAGCAAGGTGTGTGCAAGAGAAGGTGGAGCTAGTATGGAGAGGAGCTTCACGTCAATGGAGAAGAGAAAGAGAGCAAGAAATCGTGTGAGACAAGGAAGAATGAAGAAGTGAGGAGAGAGGTAAGCAAAATGTGATATTTATCTTAAAAGGTGAATAGTACTTTATGCTTTATAACTTACTTATTTTGCTTTCTCTTTACTTAGCTAGATAAGTGTGGTGAGTCACACTTAAAAACCGGCCCCCTTTAGTGAATGAGGGTAGTTTAGTCTTTGTTGACCAAATGTCTCACTTATATAGACTTATGTTATAAACTAGCTTAATTAATTCACTATTCATCAAAAACAAGGCACATTGTTGTGAAATTTTTGATTTCCCATTGATATAGGCCTCCAAATGTGATACTATATAGTACACATATTAATTAAAGAGTAATGATGGACATTTAGCCATTCAAAACTCATTTACAAGACAATTTTTCAAAAACGTGCTTTAAGACTCCTTAAAGCACATTTTGTGTTTTAACTAGTTTTCAAGCTTGGTTTTCTTTGGTAATTGACTTAAAATGACCATTAGGATATCACTAAGGTCTTAGAACAATATTTGGGTACTCTCCCATGTCTCTCCAAGCTTAGAGCACGTTTTTGCTTAAACTGCTCTTTTTGGTGTTTCCTTATAATTTCTTTGATTAGAAATATTTCTTAATGTTTCTAAGGCATTATTTAGCCTCCTTATATCTTAGTTTATCATTTAAACACCATATCTAAGTTTGGGGTATTTCAATCTACCCCCCTTAAAAGAACTTTGTCCTCAAAGTTCACACATGTGCTTAACCATTCACGGTACACATTTCTCTTAATCTTAATACCACATCTTATATTCACATTCATACATCTCAAGACTCAAAGGTCAATCTCAAATACAATACATAAGTATTATACATAACTCAAACTTACACCAAAGTGTAGCAACTTACACAAATCCACATCTTAAACAACCAAACAAACGACAAACATGATTGTTTCCTAACTCAGAAGCGAGGAAGCTCTACCCCCCTTAAAAAGGGGTACGCCCCGTACCCTATACAGACGATCTAGTCAGTAAATAAAGAAGGGTACTTCGCCCTCATCTTATCCTCTAATTCCCACGTGGCCTCTTCGACATCCTGGTTAGACCAGAGAACCTTCACCAGTCGCACTGACTTGTGGCGAGTGTCCCTAGTCTTTCTGTCCAAGATTCTCTGAGGAGTCTCCACGGATCTCATATTTGGTTCTAAAGTCAACCTCTCAGGTTCTAACACATGGGAGGGGTGGTGCATGTATTTCTTTAGCTGTGAAACATGAAAAACATCATGCACTTTACCCAGCTCAGCAGGTAAATTCAACCTGTAAGCAACTGGGCCCACCCGCTCCGTAATCTCATAAGGACCAACAAATTTCGGGCTTAACTTGCCCTTCTGCCCAAACCTGAATACACCCTTCATCGGTGATACTCGCAGAAATACCCGGTCGCCCACTGCGAACTCCAGGTCTCGTCGTCGAACATCAGCATACGACTTCTGCCTATCTTGAGCAGCTCTCATGTTCTCCCTGATTTGCTGAACTTCAGCCTTAACTTGTCTAAATACTCTGGTCCTATAATGACCGTCTCACTCGACTCATCCCAGCAGAGCGGTGTACGACATGGTCTACCGTACAACGCTTGAAAAGGTGCCATCTTGATCGAAGCATGATAGCTGTTGTTGTATGAAAACTTGATCAGATGCAATCTGTCAATCCAACTGCCCTGGAAGTCTAAGGCACATGCTCTCAGCATGTCCTCGAGTGTCTGAATAGTACGCTCAGTCTGACCATCTGTCTGAGGATGGAACGCGGTACTCAGTTTGAGTTCTGTACCTAACGCTTCTCTGGTAGCTCTCCAGTACCTCGAAAGGAATCTGGTATCTCTATCTGACACTATGGTCTTTGGTGTGCCGTGATGTCTCATGATTTCTTTCTCAAATAACTCAGCTAATTTGGTCACCTTCCAAGTATCCTTCATCGTATGAATCGGGCTACTTTGGTAAGGCGATCCACCACCACCCATATCATGTTGAGACCTCCCCTAGCAGGTGGAAGCCCAACTACGAAGTCCATGGAGATATCATGGAACTTCCACTCCGGAACTGGCATCGACTGTACCATTCCGCCCGGTCGTCTGTGCTCGAATTTCACCTTCTGGCATGTGAGACACCTCAAGACGAACTCAGTAACATCTGTCTTCATTCCCGACCACCAGAAGTATCTCTTCATGTCTTTATACATTTTAGAGGCTCCCGGATGGATGGAAACTGAAGAACAGTGTGATTCTCTAAGTATACGGTCTTTCAGATCCGTGTTACCTCGTGGTATGCATAATCGGCCCTTAAGTCTGATCAGATCATCATCATGAAGTCTGAAGTCGTATTTCTGACTCTCAAAGGTACCATCTGTCAGCTTCTGTCTGACCTCTCTCATATACTCATCAGTCCTCTGAGCCTCTCGCACCTCATCAACCAAGCTGGAGAAAGAAACTAGCGAATGGAGTGAGTGTGCTCGACGGCTCAGGGCATCTGCTACAACATTGGCCTTCCCTTCTTTGTATTGGAGGTCAATGTCATAGTCTTTCAGAAATTCTAACCATCTCCTCTGTCGAAGATTTAACTCCTTCTGAGTGAATATGTATTTCAAACTCTTGTGATCGGTGTAGATCGTGGCACTAACCCCGTATAAGTAGTGGCGCCATATCTTCAAAGCGAAGACTACAGCTCCCAGCTCTAAATCATGTGTGGGGTAGTTCTCCTCATGTTTCTTCAACTGGCGTGAGGCATATGCCACCACCTTGCCATGTTGCATGAGCACGCAACCCAGCCCTCTGCCGGATGCATCACAATAAACCTCAAAGCCCTCTGTACCGTCTGGAATGGTCAGTACCAGTGCAGTGGTCAGTGAGTCCTTCAAGCGCTGAAATGATCTCTCACAGTCGACTGTCCATAGAAATGGTGCATCTTTCTTCATCAGACTGGTCATCGGCTTCGCGACCTTGCTGAAATCTCTAACAAATCTCCTGTAGTAACCTGCCAGACCGAGAAAGCTCCGGATGTCGGTAACAGTCTTCGGCCTTGGCCAGGTACGTACGGCATCAATCTTTGCTGGATCCACTGCGATCCCAGCATCTGAGATGACATGACCTAGGAAAGAGACCTGGTCAAGCCAAAACTCACACTTGGAGAACTTAGCATATAGCTGGTTCTCCCTTAATATTTCCAACACCCTCCTCAAATGTTCCTCATGCTCAACCTTAGACTTTGAATATATCAGAATATCATCAATGAAAACCACAACCGACTTGTCCAGCTGCTCCCGGAACAAGCGGTTCATCAGATCCATAAACTTCGCTGGCGCGTTCGACAAACCGAACGGCATCACTGTAAACTCATAGTGGCCGTATCGTGTCCGGAATGCCGTCTTCTCAATATCTCCCTCCTTAATGGCTATCTGATGATACCCCGATCTGAGATCAATCTTGGAAAACACAGATGCTCCCTTCAACTGATCGAACAGATCGTCAATGCGGGGTAGTGGGTACTTATTCTTCACTGTTACTGCATTCAGCTCTCTGTAGTCGATGCAGAGGCGGAGACTACCATCCTTCTTCTTCACGAAGAGGACCGGCGCTCCCCATGGTGACACACTTGGTCTGATGAATCCCTTATCCAACAAATCTTTCAGTTGTTCTTTTAACTCAGTCATTTCTGCCGGAGCCATACGGTATGGTGCTTTGGCTATTGGTCCGGTACCAGGTAGCAGCTCAATGGTGAACTCTACCTCCCGAGTGGGTGGCATGCCGGGCAGTTCCCGTGGAAATAAGTCGGGGAACTCCGACACTACCGGTAAGTCGGGGTCGAACTCAGGGTCTCTCTCTATGTCCTGTACATAGCAGAGGTATACTTCTTCCTTTCTCCTTAATTCTCTATACATTGCCATGGCGGTGATGATCTTAGTCGAAGGCTCCCTAGGCCTCTGGCGGTATGATATTGTTACCCCAGACGGACTCCTGAGCAGCAATCTATGCTCGGCGCAGAGGATACGTCCCTTGTGCCGCTCCAACCAGTTCATCCCGAAGATAACATCAAATCCTAGCTTACTGAACTCAATGAAACTGACTGGGAAGTCTTCCCCCTTAATTCTGATGGTGGCTCCTCGGTAGTAGCGAGTGCAACGAACCTTCTCCTTAGACGGAAGCGTAACCGTGAAGTCGGGTAGCTCCTCAACGTCTAGCCCCAACCTGCTCGTAAATGATGCAGAGACAAAGGTATGCGAGGCCCCTGAGTCGAAGAGAACTGATGCCTCAATCCCATTGATCGGAAAGGTGCCGGTGAGGATGGTACCGCTAGCGTCGGCCTGTGCCTCTGTGAGTATGCTTAGTGCACCTTCCGTACCGAGTCCATGACCTAATTGTGTTCACAAGCTCCATGAGTATTGATGGTATAACAAGAGTCGTAACAATTTATATGAACAACACTGTTATTTTATTTATGACCATCCTGTTTACAACATGTGCTTCAATCTTACATCTCATTTCTCATCTCATTCTAACATTACATGGCTAATATTGTCTAAAGGTTAGGTTTAATCTTCCTGGTCTCATATGCGTCGCATTGATTACTGCTGACGGTGCTGTATTCAGCTTGATTCTCTTAATCCCATGGTATAACATCCTTGATTCTCCTCCCAAAATTAATACATCACCTGACTTAAGTACTATCTTATCTGCACGGTCCGCACGCTTCTGCTCGCCGTATAAAAACTCCGCATCATCTCCAATGGACCAAGACACTACGGGTATCCCTCTTTCGAGAGACTCCGTTGTCTCGTCCTAATCCTGGTGTAGTCCCAGTTTCCCATCTTTTTCGTAGAAGTTTATGATACAAATATCCGCTTGTATGTCTGGAATCGGTTCAGCCTCCAACTGCTAAGCGATTTCCACGACTTGTGTAGTAACTGGATGGAACTCTTCGGGTATTCCCGGTGGTGAGACTCCATCTTGCTCCCTCATGGTTTGGTAGTTCTTGGCATACGGATTCCAATCCTTGCCCAAGCTCATCATCTTTAATTTCATCCTTGCTCCCCCTGGGTACTCCGGTGTGTAAAAACCTCCCGGTCCCATCCCTAGTTGATTGCATCTCCTGATGATTGCTATTTGTGCGTCGGGTGTCAGGTATCCCCTTAATAAAATCATACCTGGGCGGATAACCTGACATTGTTCGGTTGGAAAGTGTATGGTTTCGATGTCGGTGTGCTCCGGGTTAGATGTAGATGGTATAGGGTAGCAGATGTTGAATCTTCCTAAAGTGGTAGTAGGTCATGTCTTACTTAAATTCTAATCTCATCTTATTCTTATTTAACTCATATATTTCACCAAACATGCATGATAATGCGGTAAGCAGGTAGTTTTGTTACTAAATGGTTATAGTGGTACCTGGCCTCGATGAGGGCTCAGGCTCATCGTCCCGATCCACCATGTGTAGAGTGGGCCCCGTCTTCTGGGTCGCCCGTGGGTTCTTGTCCGCCGGCTGCTGCACTTTCCTCTGACCGTCAGATCCAGCTCCCTGATCGGTCTTGCCCTTGCCCTTGGGTCGGGCCTATAGGCTCTGCTAGCAGGGTTCCGGTAACACTCATAAGCTCGATGCCCGTAGATGCCACAGAAGTTGCACTCCACCTTATTTCCCCTACAGTCGAGCCCGGGGTGGTCCTTGTTACACCATCTACAGATGAAGCGTCGCTGGTAGCCACCACCGGCTCCCCTCTCAGTCTCAGATCCTGATGTTTCACATTGTCAATTCTCATATCTCAATCAGTTACTAATTTATTTCTTAACTCACTTAATATCAATTTCTCTCACCCTTGGGCGCCTTAGAGCGCAGTGGTGTAGCTGCAATAGCATAGGTTAGCTTCAATGGCTCTTCCGAAGCCTTCTCCTTTCCCTCCTTCCCTTTCGGGTTCTGATTTTTCTGGGCCTGAGGCTGGTACTTCTGTTTCTTGTACCCTCCTTGCCCTTGACTCTCTGAGCTCTTCCCAGCACTCTTCCGCTTTGCATTCTCCTCGTCCCTCAGCTGGACGGTAATCTCAACCTTAGCAGCGGCATGATAGCACTCCTGCTTTTCCATAGTATTAGTCTCACTTATTCTCATAATCTAAATCTTATTCACCACTTACTCAAATTTCAATCATTCTTATTACCTGCAAGGTAGTGTAACTCGTCGGCCCCATGCCGTAGCGGAGTCGATGGCTAAGCCCGCCATAGAAGCGGTCCACCAAGATCTGGTCAGAATACCCTAGACCCGGCAGAAGACGGAGCAAGGCAGTGAACTCTGAGTAATACTCGTCCACTGTCATCTTGTCCGACTGCTTAAGCGCATCTAACTGCAAGCGCTTCTTCGTCTGGACATGGGCGGGGTAGTACTTTGCCCGTAGCAAGGCGGTGTACTGCTCCCAGCCGAACTCTGGATTGGCCACATGCTCGGCCCTCACCAGCTTCCACCAATCGCCCGCCGCCCCCTTCAGGTAGAAAGCAGCTAAGCGCACCTTGATCCCAGCAGGGACATCAAGGGTCTCGAAGGCGGTCTCCAGCTCGGAGATGTACGCCTCAAGCTTGGCGGGATCGGTCTCCCCCTTAAAGTGCGTGGGTCGAAGATCAGCAAGACTCTTCACCCAGTTTGGTTCCCTAGGTTGTGGCGGTGGAGGTGGTGCACCCACACCAGGCTGATAGCCCATATGCCCTAAAGCGGCAGCTACGATCTCTGCGATCGTCTGCCCTCCAGGTATCCCTGGAATATCCTCACCCCGGCCGCGACCTCGGCCTCCTCTAGGGCGTCCTGCCATCTGAACAAGCATAACTTACATTAGATTCGTACTCACCTTTGTTTAGGTTAGTAAATTTTATAACGTCCGTAGACGGTAAGGACAATCCACACTTATTAGTGGTCATCTGACTCTACTCACTCTAACTTCTCACACCCTTAACCCATCACTTATTCCTTAACTTATATCCTAACTCGGTGGTTACTCATGTCCGGTATTTCTTGATCAGAGCGTAACTACGCTCTGATACCACTTTTTGTAACACCCCATCCAAAGCCTATCGTGGTTATCGCAATCTGAACACTTAATCGAATACGTCGCAGCGGAAATAAACAACACCTGGACCTTGCCACGGTCTGATCGATAGAATATACCGGCTTAAATACTTACAATACTTATCCAAAAACACTTACCCAACTTAAACATCAATATTCTCAATACCACAACCAACCGAGTACTAGTATCTTATACACAATCCCAAACTTACATCAGCTTAATATAAACGGTCGGGTGCACAGGCGCAACCCGAACTCAAAATAAAAGTCCCCACCTAAGTCTAACCGCTCCTACTCTCGTAGTGCGTCCTCATGGGCCTCTTACCTGCAAGTGTAAAAATAGCCCCCGAGGGGGTCAGCACGAATGCTGGTACACCCTCTCATGGCCCCCAAGCTAACGGGGCTACGACGACTAATTGTCGATAGCATGGAAATTGATTACATACACAAACATAATATGAAGTGCAATAACAATAACCACAGATGAACATATATAGTTCACAAGCAATGAATGACTCAAGCGTTCTCTTATCGAGTGGGTTAGTAACCCCCTCCTTAGTCCTCATTTCCTTAATCTCAGTTCCTTACCTTACCTTAATCTTAATCTCAATCTCAATCTTAATCTCAGTATACAAACCTTTCCTGGAAGGGATTGGTTGTATCTAATTCGAACCTGGGATTTAGGTGATCCCACCGCACCATCTTAATGCCACCTACTCTGGATGGGAGTCCAGCATAGCTGAGCCGGCAACCGGCCCTAGGCAACAAGTCCGAAGACAAGTCCTTAAGCGGAGGGCGGACCTGATTCAGATACCGTCCCCCTTTTCACTTAGCATGCATGACCGGAGATCGGTCCCGGGTTTCCTCACTCAAGTTCCAGTTAGTAGACATCTTAAACACCATGTGCTAGCTAAGCCTTAACGGGCATTAACCAACAACCATCAACTTAACTCTTATTCTTAACTCAGTAAGTACTAAACTTGGTTAGTAACAATCTCAAATCTCGCGGGTTAGTGTAAATATAACACAATCACAACGAGAACAATATAACCGGTTGCATGCTTTATCTTGTTTTAGTCATAGCAAATAAACAGATAGCACACAAGCCGAGGGACGCCTCGTTAGCAAGCAGGTCACAAGAAGGATTGTACCGTTCACCGTCGATCGTTGTTTGTTTAACCTTCTTCGGGGTCCCAATTCACAAACCTAAAACATTCATTCATTTTTAGGTTATTAGTTATTTGCACCTTACTTAACTCACTTAGTCCCTAAGGACTTCCATTCAATAACCTCCCAAGTCTTACCACTTAGCTTACAAACTTAACTTTAAACATTAAAAACTTATACTTAATCTTAACTTAATTCCTTAAGTTCTTAGTGTCCTAATCATTACCACCCTACCAAAGGTATACCTCATTACCTATTACCATTCTTAGAATTCAAAATTTCTTTTTTTTTTTAAGTGTTAAGGGTCGACCGACCCACCGACCGACCCAACCCCTGGGTCGGTCCATTACAGAAACTCTTCCGTCTTTTGAAACCCATCCGACCGACCCAGAGCTAGACAGACCGACCCAAACCCTCTGGGTCGGTCCCTTACAGAACCCATTTTCCTACGTTAAACCTTTGCCCGACCGACCCAAAGCTAAGCCGACCGACCCAAACCCCCCTGGGTCGGTCCAGTCCAGAGGCATTCCGGCTGGCTTAACATGGCCCGACCGACCCAAAACTGGGTCGGACCCTGGGTCGGTCCTCTACAGATCTTTCTCTTAAATTGCCTCTTTCAATTCCAAACTCTTCCACAAGTGTTCTAATAGGTCCAACACCATCTTGGCACTTTAAACCCACCTTATAACCTCCACCAAACTCATTAATACCACTTCCAATGATCTTCTCAAACATTTACTCAATTCTTACAAAGCTCCCAACACTTAGCACTTATTTTCTTATATTTCTCACATGCATTCCCCAAGACTTTCAATTAACCAAATGCTCCCTCCTTAAGAACTTGACCACACCATGTACACCACTTCCCAGCCTTATTGCATTTACCAAACATTCCTTAGATCCTATACTCTAGTTCTCACCTAAACCATTTCAAAGTTTCACCCTCACTTACATCTAACTTACCCAAGTTTTCTAGCTTCTTTAATCAACATTTACCTAAGTCCTAGATACCCAAATACACTCTTTTGTTTCCTAAATCCTTCATAGTGATGCCTAAGTCATTACAAGTCATTTAAATACCCTAATCTCACCCTCTTTCATCAAGACAACCTCTAGAACTTCCTAGTACTTCCTTAGTCATGAAATCTCCTTAGAATGTCTGAAACACCTAAGCTCTCCTTTAAATTTTGCCATAGGTTCTCTAGTATATAATACCACCTATACATGGTTTTTCTCCATCAAACAACCAACATCACCTAAATTCTCACCACAACACCTTAACACACAATTTACACTAAAACTTCACCACATCATCATATAGTGCTTAAACTTAAAATGCTTGGCACTTAGGCCCTTAAATGACAATAATCTTAACCACTGAATTTCCACATATATTTGCCTTCAACCTGCGAATACACACAACAAAGCTCCCATTGAAATAAAATGCTTCTTGTAATTCACCTTGATGTTCTTAAACTATCTCTTTTTCTCATTTGCTCCTTAGTCACAAGTTCACAAGTATAGTCATTGTTCCTCCTAGGTTTTATAGCACCTTCCCAATATAAGCTCTACACTAAACTCATCATATATCTAAATCCCATTCCCTTAAACAACAAGACATCTTAAGGTAAGTATTTTACCTTGTTCTCTCACAAGCTTAAAAGCTTTTCTCCTTAGGTTTTTCTTTGTTCAATCTCGGTCACCAATGTATATTTCCTTGCCAATGTTCTAAACAATATCCAATGACTCCAATGAGTACTAGATAACACATTAACCCTAAGGAACAAACCCTAGGTTAAAAATATGCTTTAAGGTATTAATGTGATTATTTTACCTTGGTTTCTCAAGACAAACTTGGATATGAAGCAAGAAGGACCTCCTCTCTCCTTTGAAGAGTAGAAACAAGCTAGAACAAGGCATAAACATGGAGTCCCATGAGTATATATTTTCGGTCATGTGAAGAAAATGGTGGAAACCTAGATTTTCTTACACTTTCTTTACCTTAAGAGAATGGAGATGCCAATGGAGTCTCCAAACTTGAATTTCCTCCTCTAATGGTGGTTTGACTTGGCACCAAAATGAAGCTCTTGAAGTTTTGAAAAGATAGAAAGGAGGAGCTTGAGCTAACTAAGAAGAGTATGTATTTTGTTTTGGATTTGGAGCTAAAATGAGCAAGGTGTGTGCAAGAGAAGGTGGAGCTAGTATGGTGAGGAGCTTCACGTCAATGGAGAAGAGAAAGAGAGCAAGAAATCGTGTGAGACAAGGAAGAATGAAGAAGTGAGGAGAGAGGTAAGCAAATGTGATATTTATCTTAAAAGGTGAATAGTACTTTATGCTTTATAACTTACTTATTTTGCTTTCTCTTTACTTAGCTAGATAAGTGTGGTGAGTCACACTTAAAAACCGGCCCCCTTTAGTGAATGAGGGTAGTTTAGTCTTTGTTGACCAAATGTCTCACTTATATAGACTTATGTTATAAACTAGCTTAATTAATTCACTATTCATCAAAAACAAGGCACATTGTTGTGAAATTTTTGATTTCCCATTGATATAGGCCTCCAAATGTGATACTATATAGTACACATATTAATTAAAGAGTAATGATGGACATTTAGCCATTCAAAACTCATTTACAAGACAATTTTTCAAAAACGTGCTTTAAGACTCCTTAAAGCACATTTTGTGTTTTAACTAGTTTTCAAGCTTGGTTTTCTTTGGTAATTGACTTAAAATGACCATTAGGATATCACTAAGGTCTTAGAACAATATTTGGGTACTCTCCCATGTCTCTCCAAGCTTAGAGCACGTTTTTGCTTAAACTGCTCTTTTTGGTGTTTCCTTATAATTTCTTTGATTAGAAATATTTCTTAATGTTTCTAAGGCATTATTTAGCCTCCTTATATCTTAGTTTATCATTTAAACACCATATCTAAGTTTGGGGTATTTCAATTGATACCATATGTAACAGCCCAGTCTTAACCCACATGTGAGATATTGTCCGCTTTGGGCCACTGCCCGCACGGTTTTGTTTCTGAGGGTGATGTACTCACACCACTCAAAAGGCCTCTCCCAGAGTGGCCCAGCGGAAGCGGGAGTCCAGCCCACAGGAGATATTGTCCCATACCAAGGGTTTTATTCCGGAGAGGTCAAACTCTTTACACCCCTCCAGAGGCCTCTCACAAGGGGAGAGTATCCCCACACCTATAAGGTGTGGTTCGTGCGCTCTCCCGGTCGATGTGGGAGGTGACCCCTACACTGGGTATCACACTCTACCCCCCTTGGGAGCCCAGCGTCCCCGCTGGCACACCGACCTGGGCCTGGCTCTGATACCATATGTAACAGCCCAGTCTTAACCCACATGTGAGATATTGTCCGCTTTGGGCCACTGCCCGCACGGTTTTGTTTCTGAGGGTGATGTACTCACACCACTCAAAAGGCCTCTCCCAGAGTGGCCCAGCGGAAGCGGGAGTCCAGCCACAGGAGATATTGTCCCTACAAGGGTTTTGTTCCGGAGAGGTCAAACTCTTTACACCCCTCCAGAGGCCTCTCACAAGGGGAGAGTATCCCCACACCTATAAGGTGTGGTTCGTGCGCTCTCCCGGTCGATGTGGGAGGTGACCCCTACACTGGGTATCACATAAGGGGGTGTGGTTAGACGACACCCTCCTCTTTTCCCCCACTTATTCACATCACCTAAAAGGTGTGAGTCCCTGGCAGGGGACCCTCAAACGGGTCCCGGGGTGAAATCGGTTTATGTGGACCCTCGCTCTCATATGATGCAAAAGTACAGAAATTTAAATTGCGCACAAAAGTAAACAAACAATGTAATAAATCCATAAATAAACATTTTCGAGTTAAGCCCTCTTTCTTAAAATTAAACAAGTTAATATTAAGAATCTTGTCCCCAGCAGAGTCGCCAGTCTGTGAGCCTCGATTTTAAACCTTATCCTATGTTGATTAAAGTTGATTATGATCTAAACGGGTTTTAGGTCCACTTATAACCTAAGATTAATAACTATGTCATATAACAATAATTATTAAAACCTAAGCTAGCTCACTGGAACCTATTATGAGTCGCCACCTAATTTTGACCTAGATTAAATTAGGAAAGGAGAGTTCGGGTTCGGGGGCTTGATATTCGACTTATTTAGGGTTCAAATTACTTTCATTACCCCTAGAAGTCGTTTTTCCTCTACTTAGTTTAATTACGGCTTATTACGAGTCGTTTTAACCTAAGTGCGCGAGCTTCTGTTTTTTTGTGTTTTTTAGCATTTTTTGACAGAAAAAAATTAAAGTGAAATTAAAAGCTATCTAAACTAGGGTTTCGGAGGCAGAATTAGGTCAAATTTTGCTTACGTCCGTAGCCACGGACCCCATGTCCGAGACCACGGACCCCAGTTCACCTAATTATATAGAAGAGTTGAAATTAAAGGAAAACAGAAAACTGCGAAGTCCGGGGCCACGGACAGGCTGTCTGTGGGCCCGGACATTATTAGAAAACCTAAATTTTGAATTTTTAAAAATCCCGCCGCCGTCCGTGGGCGTCCGGGCTTACGGACAGGGAGTCTGGGACCCCGGACATGACGTCCGTGGGTGCGGACCGCCCTCGGACGGCGGCGTTGAGGCCGTTCCCGAAGGTGTTTTCGCTCAAATTTTATGGGTGTGTAGCCTGAAAGATGTACAAGATGTTAGTGATTGAAAGTTTTCAATTTGAATTCGAATTAAGCACGAAACTTAGTAAACAAGTTATTGGACAGAAGCTTAAACAAACAGTAATACAGAAGCGTAGAAGGGTTAGTTTAAGCCCAAATTTTGAGGCAAGATAGATAATACCGTAGAGAATTAGGGAAGTGGAGTGTCTACCTGTTTTACCTTCGGATTCACAACGATTCTTCACACCGGGATTCGTCGAGTGCTCCGTTGATGGCAGACCCGAAAGGTTTTCGAACCAAGCTTTTGGTTGTTGGTTGTTCTTGCTGTTCTTCACGTTTTGGTGGTGTTTTTGTGGGGTTTTGATGATTATTGGTGCTTTGGGGATTGGAAAACGTGTTTAGATGGTGATTTCAAGGGATTTTCGGTTTGATTTGGGTGGCCGGGTGTTGGAAAACGTGAGAGAGAGAGAGGAGGCTGTGTTTTCTGACTCTCTAGGGTTCTTGAGCATATGAGGTTCTGATTTTATCCAAAAACCTATCCCCTTATATAGACTTTCTTAAAGATAAAGAAAATCTAGTAAAAGTAAGATTTTTTGGTATTTTAATTAAAAGACTTCCCAAAGGAATTTTGCTGTGAAAATTTAACCACATGTCAAGGATGGATATGATGAATTTTCTGAGGTGGAACCGAATTTTTTAAATGTTGGAATATTTTTAAATTGAATTTCTTGTCAGATTCAGTCAAAAATTGCTAGAAAATTATTGGAAACTCGAAAAATCAAAATTCCAACGCCGTTATGCTTAGAATGTCATCCTCTATCATGGGTTAAAATATCAAAGCGTTTCAAGCTGATTTGGGCATCCTTTGGAGGAGAGAGAAAGCTTATAGGAGGTCTGAGGAGCCTTTAAAGATTACCAAAACGCCCCTGAAAATGACGAAGCTGCTCCCCATGCCATGGAACGCGCCGATCGAGCCGGAATCCCTCACTACTTGATTAAAATGCCTCTCACAACACCAGCACCCCGTAGACCCTACCCCAGGGGGTCAAAATTTTGGGTATAACAACACCTGTGTAGTAAAAACAGCCCCCAAAGGGGGTCAGCACGAATGCTGGTACGATCCTCTCATGGCCCCCAAGCTAACGTGGCTACGACGACTAATTGTCGATAGCATGGAGGTTGATTAGATGCACAACATAATAGTAAGTGCAGTAAACAACAAACCAACAATGAACAATCAAAGTTCACACACAATGAACGACTTAAATGCGTTCCCTTAATTAGAGAGTTAATCATTTAACTCGTTAAGTTATGTTTCCTCTTAATCTTAGTCCATCCTTATCTCACCTCAATCTTAATCTTATCTTAATCTTAGAAACAACCACCCTTTAATAAGGAGTGGATGTAGCTTATCTTAGTCTTAATAATACAAACCATCCTTTAAAGAGGAATGGTTGCAACTCATCTTAACCTTACCTTAATCTTAATCTCAACTTAATCTCAGTATACAAACGGTTCCTGGAAGGGAATGGTTGTAGCTTAATTCGAACCTGGGATTTAGGTGATCCCACCGCACCATCTTAATGCCACCTACTCTGGACGGGAGTCCAGCGTAGCTGAGCCGGCAACCGGCCCTAGGCTACAACTCCGAAGACAAGTCCTTAAGCGGAGGGCGGATCTGATTCAGATACCGTCCCCCTTTTTCCTTAGCATGCATGACCGGAGATCGGTCCCAGGTTTTCTCACTCAAGTTCCAGTTAGTAGTAGTCTCAATACCATGTTTGTTGGTTAACCTCTTTCGGTTTATATCAACCCATATTAGGGAGCGTTCCTTAGTCTCACTCATTTCCTTACTAAACGTCGGTTAGTAAGTTCTCACGGTATGTTGTGTTAGTTTTCAAACATCACACAACAATACAATAAATATAATATACCGGTTGCATGCTTTATCTTGTTTAGTGAGCGCACAAAAACAAATAGCACACAAGCCGAGGGACACCTCGTTAGCAAGCAGGTCACAAGAAGAACTATACCGTTCACCGTTGGTCGTTCGGTTGCTTACTCTCTTCCGGAGTCCAAATTCCCAAGTCCTAAAACATTCATTCAGTTTTAGGTTATTACTCACTTAACTTAATTCAACTCATTTAACTTGCTTAACCCATATTGATTCCCACCTAACACCTCTTAAGTTTTACAACTTAATCTTACAACTTAACCTTAAACTTCTAAGTTTATACTTATCTTAATCTCTTAGGTTTTTACACCTCTAATCATCAATGCCCTATTAATGGGGCACCATTAATACCACTAAACTTCCTTAGGGTTTCTTTATTCTTTCCTTTTTTTTCATTTTTAGGGTCGACCGACCTTACCCAAGGTCGGTCCATTCCAGAACTCATTACTGTTTGAAAATTTCACCCCGACCGACCTTGCAAGTCCGGTCCCCAAGGTCGGTCCATTCCCGAGAGCTTCCCCGTGGGATATTTAAGCCCGACCGAACTTGCCAAGTTCGGTCCCATGTTCGGTCGATTCCAGAGACTAAATCGTACACAAAATACAAGCCCGACCGAACTTGTAAGTCCGGTCCCCAAGTTTGGTCGGTTCCAGAAACCCCTTTCGGTAGTGTAAACTGAGCTCGACCGACCTTGCAGGTCCGGTCCCAAGGTCGGTCGGCTCCAGAACCTTGTTTCTAAATTCCCATTTGACTCCAAACTTCTCCACAAGTTCCCCCATGTGTCCTAATACCATTTAGGCACTTAAACTCACCTTAGAACTTCCACCAAACTCTCCAAAACAACTTCCAAAGATCTTCTCAAACACTTACTAAATTCTTACAAACACTCCTAACACTTGTCATATGATTCCTTACATTTCCAACTTGTAAACTTACCAAAACTTCAACCAACCCAAGTGTTCCCTCCTTAACAGTTTGAGCACTTCATAAACATCATCTTCCATCTTCAATTCATTTACCAAGACTTTCTCAAGTCACCTTGCATATCCATGCACAAATTCATCTCCTTTCCTTTGGTTACTCATCACTCTTAAACTCTTGAGCTTACCCATACATTTCTTTTCATCACCTTATCACCTTGACCTTGTTCTTCATTTACCTTAACCATGCAACACCCTCCTTAGACTTTTCCCACTTCTTTTATGCAGCTTACTCACTATTCTCATGATCATACCCTCCTATACGTTCCTAGCCAATCTACAACCTTCTCCTTCAATCTTCACTCCCATCACCTAAGTCCACTCATTACCATCTAAACTAAAACCTTATTGTTCCACTACTTAGACAAGCTTCCCAAGACTTTCATCGATATATTCCCAAGTTCATACCTAAATCACCTTAAGCATTATACACCTTCTCCCTAAAACTTATGCACAAGTCTTACATTCCTCATATCATGTTTTTGGTGTGTTTAATACACTCACCAATCCTCTAATTCCTCCTAGACATCTCTAGGTCATTCTAAACCTCAAGAACTCCTTAGTTAACTCATTTCCACCCAATTTTCTTTTCATGCTCCCTAGTAAACCCTAGGGCATATTAACTCACCACTACCACTTAAACACTTTGTTTTCAACTCAAATTTCGCCATAGCTTCTCTAGCATCTTATCATGCCCAATTGCATTGTTTTCCTCATTCATCCATCTCACACCCATCAAGTTCTTTCCCATCATATCTTCTCACCCAAACCAACTCAATCACATCAAACTCATCATATTGCAACAATCTTAAATTGCATAGCACTAATGCTCTTAAATGACATGGCTCTTAGGCCCTTAAATAACTTAAACTTAAACACTGAATTTCCCACATATAAAAGCCTTCAACCTGCAAATACACTCATCAATCTCATAGTAGTTATAATGATCTTAAAATCCTCTTAACCATATTACTAATCATTCCCATTGGCTCCTTAGTCACAAGTTCATAAGCTAGTGTAAACTCTTTTTCTTAGGTTATACAACCCATTGCCTAATGTAAGCCTTAGGCTACATTGGTACTCATCTGAACTCATTCGTTAAACCTTAAACCACCATTAGGTAAGCAATTTACCTTGTTTTCCTCAAGTTTCTCTTAACTTTCTCCTTAGGCTTCTTCCCTTAGGAATCTCGGCCACCATTCTAATTCCCCTTGCCAAGGTTCTAATCAATATACAATGACCCTCATGAGTGCTAAACAATGCACTAACCTTAAGGAGTAAACCCTAGGTTAAAAATGTGTTCTAAGGCATAAAAGTGGATGATTACCTTTGAAGTCTCAAAGTAGACTTGGGCATTGAATGAAAGAGGACCTCCACTAGTCCTTGGTGAATAAAACAAGCTAGAATAAGGCATAAAAACAAAGCCCCATGAGTAGTAAATTTTCGGCCATGTGGAAGGAATGATGGAAACATGGTTTTTCTTACATTTTCTTTTCCTTAAGAGAATGGAGAAGATAATGAACACCTCAAGCTAGCTTTTCCTCCTCCAATGGTGATTTCCCATGGCTCCAAAATGAGGCTTTTCAGATTTTGAAAAGATAGGAAGCAAGGTCTTGGTCTAACTAAGAGATATATGTGCTTAGTTTTTTATTTTGAGCTAAAATGAGTAAGTTGTTGACAAAGCAAGGTGGTGGTGCCATGGGTGCTGCTTGGAGACGGTTTAGAACAGAGAGAAGAGGAAGAAAATCATGGAAGAAGAAGAGAAATGAAGAAGAGAGGAGAGAGGTAGGTTAATATAAGGTATTTTACTTTAATAAAGCAAATAGTACTCCTTTTACTTATCTCTTCTTTTCTTCCTTATTTGATGAAGTCTATGGTGACTCACCCTTAGAAAACCGGCCCCCTCATTATAACCAAGATATTTATGGTCTTTTTTGACCAACTAATTGACTTAAGTTGATTAAAACTTAAACTAGTCACTATTTGGCACTATTCACAAATTAGTGCACATATTTCTGAAATTTTTGATTTCCCATTGATTTAGGCTTCCTAATGTGATACTAATTAGTACACATGTTGATTAAAGAGTAATTATGGACATTTAGCCACTCAAAACTCAATTCTAAGATAATTTCTCAAAAATGTGCTTTAAGACTCCTTAAAGCACATTTTGTGTTTTAACTTGTTTTCAAGCTTGTTTTTCTTTGCTAATTGATTTAAAATGTCCATTAGCGTATTACTAAAGCCTTATAATGGTATTTGGGTGCTAATCAAAGTCACTCCAAGCTTAGAGCACGTTTTTGCTTAAATGGCCCTTAAGGCACCTTTTGTGTTTTCCTTGGTTTAAATTGTCTACCAATCTTTCTAAGGCATATTCTAGCCTTACTACATCATAATTTGATGTTTACTTAGCATACTTAGGTTTGGGGTATTTCATATGGTTGTGTAAATTATTACACTTTGGTGGTAAGTTTGAGATATGTATAATACTTGTGTATTGTATTGTGATAGACCTTTGAGTCTTGAGATGTGTGAATGCGAATATAAGATGTGGTGTTAAGATTAAGGGAATTGAGTACCGTGAATGATTAAGCATATATGTGAACTTTGGGGACAAAGTTCTTTTAAGGGGGGTAGATTGAAATACCCCAAACCTAGATATAATGTTTAGATGATAAACTAAGGTAGAAGAAGGCTAAATAATGCCTTAGAAACATTAAGAAACATTTTTAATCAAAGAAAACATAAGGAAACACCAAAAGAGCAGTTTAAGCAAAAAACATGCTCTAAGCTTGGAGAGACTTGGGTGAGCACCCAAATATCATTCTAAGACCTTAGTAATATCCTAATGGTTATTTTAAGTCAATTACCAAAGAAACCCAAGCCCAAAAACTAGTTAAAACATAAATTGTGCTTTAAGGACTCTTAAAGCACATTTTTGAAAAATTGTCTTAGAAAGGGGTTTTAAGTGGCCAAATGCCCATGATTACTCCTTAATCAACTTGTGTACTAATTAGTATCACAATAGGAGGTCTAAATCAATGGGAAATCAAAAATTTCACAATTATGTGCACTAGTTTGTGAATAGTAATCAAATAGTGTCTAGTTTAGTCTTTAGTCAATTAAGTTTAGTTAGTTGGTCAAACAAGACCATGACTAGCTTAATTAAAGGGGGTGGCCGGTTTTTAAGGTGATGATTCACCACATGATCAAATAAGAAAAGAAAATAAGAGATAAAGTAAAAGTTACTATTTGCTTTTAAACATAAATATCCCACCTTTACTTACCTCTCTCCTCATCTCTTCATTCCCTTCTTTTCCCACCGGTTTCACCATCTTCTTCCCTTCTCCATTCACGTAAGAATCAACCTCCATGCTAGCTCCATCTTCTCTTGACCATTACTTACTCATTTTAGCTCCAAAACCAAAACAAAACACATATTCTTCTTAGTTAGCTCAAGCTCCTTCTTCCTATCTTTTCAAAACTTCAAGAGCCTCATTTTGGAGCCAAGGCAAACCGCCATTAGAGGAGGAAACTCAAGCTTGGAGACTCCATTAGCTTCTATATTCTCTTAAGGTAAAGAATACGTACGAAAATCTAGGTTTCCATCATTTTTCTCCATAACTGAAAATTTATACTCATGGTGCTTCATGTTTATGCCTTGTTCTAGCTTGTTTTCTATTCTCTAAGGGATAGAGGAGGTCCTTCTTGCTTCATATCCAAGCTTATTCTAAGACTCCAAGGTAAAACAATCAATTTAATACCTTAAAGCACATTTTTAACCTAGGGTTTGTTCCTTAAGGTTAATGTATTATATAGCACTCATTAGAGTCATTGGATATTGGTTAGAACATTGGCAAGGAGAGTTTAAGTGGTGACCGAGATTGTTCAAGGAAAAAGGCTAAGGAGGAAAGTTTGTGAGCTTGTGGAAGAACAAGGTAAATTACTTACCTTAAGGTGTTTTATTGTTTAAGGGGATGGGATTTAGATATGTTATGAGTTTAGTGTAGAGTTTACATTGGGAAAGAGTTATAAAAACCTAGGAGAAACAATGATTATACTTGTGAACTTGTGACTAAGGAGCAAATGAGAAAAGGAGATAGTTAAGAATGTCAAGGTGAATTATAAGAACATTTAAATTGCAATGGGAGCCTTGTTGTGTGTATTTGCAGGTCGAAGGCTATTTATATTGAGGAAATTCAATGTTTAAGATTTATGCATTTAAGGGCCTAAGAGCCAAGTCATTTAAGGGCCTAAGTGCCAAGTAATTTAAGTTTATGCACTATATTGTGATGTAGTGTAGTTTTGGTGTATGATGTGTGTTGAGGAAGTTTAATGAGAATTTGAATGTTGATAGCCATTTGATGGTGAAAAACTAAATGTTTTGGTGTAGCAATATACTAGAGAACCCATGGCAAAATTTAGTGAAGAACCTAAGTGTTTAAGATGTGTTAAGGAGATTTTATGACTAAGGAAGTACTAGGAATTTTAGGAGTTGTTTTGGTTGAAAAGGAATGAGTCTAAGATATTATAGTGAACTAGGATGACTTAGGTATGTCTATGAGAAACTAGGGGTTGCAATGGTGAATTTTAGGCACCAAGACCTTGATGAAAGGAGTTAGGAAACTTGTACAAGTTTGGTGGGAATAAGGTGTAAACTTTGGAATGGTTTATATGTGAACTAGAGTTTAGAAACTAAGGAAGTTTGAAAAATGCAATGAGTGTGGAAAGTAGTGTACATGGTGTGGTCAAGTTCTTAAGGAGGGAGCATTTGGTTAGTGAAAGTTCTGGGTGGATTATGTGTTAGAAAAGTAGGAAAAATAAGTGCTAGGTGTTGAGAGTTTTGGTAAGAATTGAGTAAATGATTGAGAAGATCTTTGGAAGTCGTTTTAATGGGCTTGATGGATGATATGAGGTGGGTTTAATGTGCCAAGATGGTGTTAGACCTATTAGGACACTTGTGGAAGAGTTTAGAGTTGAAAGAACAATTTAAGAGAAAAGTCTGTAGAGGACCAACCCAGGGTCCGACCCAGTTCTAGGTCGGTCGGACCATGTTAAGCCAGCCAGAATGTCTCTGGACTGGGCCGACCCAGAGGGTTTTGGGTCGGTCGTCTTAGCTGTGGGTCGGACGGGTAAAAATTCAACGTAGAAGTTTGTCTCTGGAATGGACCGACCCAGAGGGTCTGGGTCGGACGGTTTAGTTATGGGTCGGACGGATGGTTTTCAAAAGACGGAAAAATTTCTGAGATGGACCGACCCATAAGGTTGGGTCGATTGTGGGTCGGTCTAAGAGAATGGTTCGAACCAGAAAAATTACTGGGACGGACCGACCCAGGGGTTGGGTCGGTTGGTGGGTCGGTCGACCCTTAACACTTAAAAAAAAGAAGAAATTTTAAGGATGTCTAATGGTACTAATGGTACACCATTAAGAGGGCAAAAGATGATTAGAAACCTAAAGACCTAGGGGATTAAGTTAAGTATAAACTTACATGTTTAAGGTTAAGATGTAACATCAAGAATAACCTTAAGAGGTATTAGTTGGTGGTTAAGTAAGTTAAGTAATGTGTAGATAATTAATAATCTAAGTTGGATGAATTTTAGGACTCGAAAGTTTGGAACCCGGAGGAGAATTAAACAATGGGACAATCGATGGTGAACGATACAGTCTTTCTTGTGACTTGCTTGCTAACGAGGTGTCCCTCGGCTTGTGTGCTATCTGTTTATTTGCTATGACTAAACAAGAATAAAGCATGCAACCAGATTTATTGTACTTATCGTGTCTGTGTTACATTTACACTAACACATGAGGCTTGAGGTGGTTACTAATAAGGTTTAGTACGATTTAGATTAAGATGAGGTGTTATATTGTCTAACAGTTGGTTAATACCCGAGAAGGTTTAACTAACACTTGGTTGTAAGATTTTCGCTAACTGGAACTTAAGGGGGGGAGTGAGGAACCCGGGACTGACTCCGGTAATGCATGCTAAGGAAAGGGGGTCGGTATCTGAATCAGATCCGCCCTCCGCTTAAGGACTTGTCTTCGAACTTGTTGCCTAGGGCTGGTTGCCGGCTCAGCTACACTAGACTCCCGTCCAAGGTAGGTGGCATTAAGATGGTGCGGTAGGATCACCTAAATCCTAAGTTTAAGTTAAGCTACAACCATTTCCATTCTAGGAACGGTTTGTATACTGAGATTAAGATAAGGATAAGACCGAGGTAAGTTAAGGTGAACTGAGGTTAAGTGGAATCAGGTCTAAGGAGGTGATTACTAACCCGCTTGGTAAGGGAACGCTTGAGACGTTCAATTGTGTGTGAACTATGTATGTTCATCTATGGATGGTTGTTTATTGCAATTCATATTATGTTTGTGTATCTAATCAATTTCTATGCTATAGACAATTAGTCGTCGTAGCCCCGTTAGCTTGGGGGCCATGAGAGGGCGTACCAGCATTCGTGCTGACCCCCTTTGGGGCTGTTTTTACACTTGCAGGTAAGCGGCCCATGAAGTCATACCACGAGAGTAGGAGCGGTTAGACTTAGGATGGGTTATTTATTTTTGAGCACGGGTTGCGCATGTGCGCCCGTCTGTTTATATTTAAACTGATGTAAGTTATGATCATGACTTAGAAACTTAAACTCGGTTGGTTGGTGGCGTTTTGGTCGGTCGGTATATTTTGGATAAGCATTGTAAATTGGTAAGGTCGGTATTTTCTAATGATCAGACCGTGGCAAGGTCCCGGTGTTTGTTATTTCCGCTGCGGTGTTTGTGATTAAGTTGTTAAGTTTTGCGATATCCACGAATGGCTTTGGACGGGGTGTTACAAAAAGTTCCTAAATATGAATCATGCGTTTTTTGATCCATTTAGGTTTAGGCCGATAGAAAAAAAATCCACTTGAATTTGCGATAATTCACAAGACTTGAAATTGATTTATGGATCATGTTTAGGTTCGGGCCAAAGGCTCATCAAGAATTGGGATTAAGTCTTTCACTTGAACTCTGAAAACTCTTTTGGTTTGTAGCCCATTCACATCCATACAATTTCTTCCAACCCATGTATGCCACTTTCCGTTCAATGATGTTAAGGCCCAGTCACAATGCAAATGACATTCCGGCCCATGTGCCCCAATCAATGTCCAAAACATTCCGGCGTAAGTGTTAATCCATAGTTTAAAATTTAATCCGGCCCAAGTGCTTTATTCTTGAAGCATTCTGGCTTAAGTGCCTTGTTCACAATTTAAAGCTTTCAGTCCCAAGCGCCTATCTACAAACGTGTTGGCCCAAGTGCTACATTCTCAAGATGTCCATGCCCAAGCGGCTATCCACAATACAAAAGCATCCCAACCCATGTCCCTTGCTTTTTGTTCACAGATATGTAGGCCCAAGTGCCTATCCACAATCCAAGAGCATCCCGGACCATTTATCTTACTTCAAGTTCAAGAGCTTTCAGGCCCGAGCACTTATCCATAGTCCAAAAAGCATTCTAGCCCAAGTGTCTCATTCATAGTGTAGGGACATTCGTAGTTCATATTTGTTTGGCCCAAGAGCCCACTCAGAATTCGTTATATTTCATTGTTATGTTTCTTTAGGTCATGTAGGAATTTTTCCATTTCAGCAGGTTTACAAATTTATAAGACATCCTCTCAATTATTAGCTCTACTCCTTTTGTTAATTCGTATTCAAGAAAAAAAAGGTCAGAAATTTTTGCGTTCTCCCGATGGTACATGATGGTTGAAAGCTCGAGTCTTCTTTGCGCCAACACCATGAATATTGATGGTATTTGGGTTCAATAGGAGATTGAGGTTCACATGCATAAAATGTTGGTATAAATTATCATTCGTCTTCCAAAGGAATCATAAGGGTTTACAAGCAAATACTTTGTGAAATCTAAGTCCATAAGTTTTCAAGAAAAGAGTTTTGAATGAACATTTCTTGACATCAACAATAATAAGCATTGGTTTTTGTTAAATCATCTTCTTCATATTCACAAGTGAAGTGGAAAGCTAATCTCTCTCTCTCTCTCTCTCTCTCTCTCTCTCTCTCTCAAGATCTCAAGTAAGAAGTGAGTGAACTGTGTATTGATAGCGTATCGTTTTACATGGGGTGAGACCTTTATTTATAGGCACAGGGTCACGCCTTTTCTATACAACCTGCGGGGTTCATCCTTCTAGAACGTTCTTTAACTTACAAAGTTTATCTATACAACCTTATCTTACCTTACACTCGACCGGTCTTTTTAGATTATATCCTACCCTCTGAGCTAAGTCTATTGGTGTGGATATCTTTTTAACCCCTTCGGTAGTGTTATGATCTTCTAAGCGTCTGACCGACTTTAACACGGTCTCCACCGATAAGACTGTGGCCTTGGCACGTCCGTCCAACTTCAGTGGGATCTCCTACCGGTGAGATTATGGTCTTTACACGTCCAACCAACTTCAACAGGGCCTTCCACCGGTGATATTGTGGTCTCAACTCGTCCGACCGACTTTAACTGGGCCTTCCACCGGTAGTTGGCCTTCTTACTTTGCTTCGATAGATAATTTCTTCATGGCCCTTAGTATTGCTCCTCTTCATCAGTCCCACAAGATCTTTCCTTTGTCCAAAGGGGAGATCTTTTCCTTTCTCCTTTTGTTTTAAATTTTCCAATGTTTCGTTGTAATCCATCCTTCCTAGTCCCACAAAACATTTCTTTTTGAATTCTTTTGAAAGGGAATGTCTTCCGGTAGCCCTTTTTATACCGTTCCGCCTTTTTACTTTTGCCTCCTCATCTTTCACGTTCGTGCCCAGTCTGACATAAATGTGCTTCGTGATGATTGCTTTTTCCTCAAAAATACGCTTTGCCATCCCTATTTATAACCGTAGCTTCTTTCGCCAGTTTCTTCTTACGCCTCTTTTATTTTCAAACCATCAAGCTTTGTGCTTTCTGCCCTCTCTCCTGTTTTCGTCTTCCTCTCGTCACTGTTACTCTCTTTTCTTACACTCTCTGCAATGGATTCTTCCAGCCCTGTCTCCCCTATCATGGCATCCGGCAACCCTGTGATGCTTGTTGATGGAGCGGGATGTGTTCAAGACGCAGTTTTTGTTCCTTTGAAGGAGTTTTGTCAAGGTTCCGGCTCTCGTCTTACTGTTGCCGACGTCAAGGCGGTGATGAAGGACGTCCAAGTTCCCCTTGGAACAAAAATCCATATTCTGGTACCGACTGCTCATCCCTTTGACCATTACGGCCTAGGGTTTGTGGTGTATCGGGAGCACTTCAATCGCGGGTTAAGCCTGCCTCCTCACCCCTTTGTCCTTGATTTCCTGTCGCGCCGCTATTGCATGCTTGCCTACCTTAATCCCTACGCTTTGGGATGCTTACATGCCTTTCTGGCTGCTAGTGCTGACGGCGAGATTATTCCAGACGCACGAGAATTCATGAACTTCCTCATGACTAGAGTGAATTCCACTGCTATCGAAGAAGACATATCCGTCCTTGTTGCGCCCGGGTATTCCTTCTTCAAACGAGTGAATTTGGAAAGTGGTTGGTCTTCAAACTGGTTTATTATTTTCCTGCCGTCCGGTAGGTTTATTGCGGTTGCACATGTTGGAGACATCCTCAAAGGTCAACTATCGGCCGCAATGCCTCATCCGAAGGAGGTTTCTGAGGTTGAGGATGTTCTTAAGAAGTTAAGTACATCGAAGCTGCACCCCATCACTTACTTCTTGACCAAAGAAAGCTTGTTCAAGGTCAAAGCACCTGTTAATCGTAAGTCTCTTTTACCCTTGTTTCTTCCTTTTGTTACCTTTCACCGCTGAACCTGTGTGTTCCCCCCCCCCCCCCCCTTCCTTTTTTTTTAGAATTTACACTCTCCGGAGATAAACTCTCCTCCGAACAACTGGTTGGCCGTCACCTTTCGACCTACCGAAGAGAAGAAAACCTCTGCGGGTGTTGTTCCCGGTGGCAAAGCTCGAAGTCCCATTGTTACTAAGAGAAAAAATACCGAAGGTGACAATAAACTTATAAAGAAGTTTAAATTGGTGAAAAAGGGAGAATCTGTTACTGGTACCGACATTAATCCTACCGGTAGTGCCATTGCTGTTTCAACCGAAACAGGTACTCCTCCTGCATCTACCCTTGTGCGAAGTGGGGCTAGTAGAGATGTGGACTCAACCCCCATATCGCTCTCCTTCCCTGATTTACATAGCTATTTCTGTCAGAAAAAGGATTAACACAAAATACGGATTCCATTTTTTCAACCGGTATCCTTCTTTATAGTTCTCTTTTTCTTTTTGTTTCTTTGTTTTTATTACCTTCTTACCGGTCTTCTATTGTAGCTATCATTCCAGTGGCCGCCAATACCGAAGAGGCGGAACCTGAACGTTTGTAACGTCCCACCGGAGGCGTCTCTATAAGAGAAGGGGCAGTTCTCCACAGAAAAGTAACCTCTGAAACTCCTACCGGTAAAGGAAAGGAAACCCTGGTGGAGGAAACGATAAGAGACTCATATTCTGAGTCTTCCGGTACCCGGAGAGGGTTACGCTCCGCGCCAACTACCGAGCCATCACACCAGTCCCAACTTTCTTCGAGGCAAAAGAGCAGGTGCTCCCCTGCTCGGTCAACACCTCCCCTCAGTGTGACCCCTCATTCTCCGGTCTTTCAGACAAGAAAGATTTGTGTTATCACCAAGGTAATCCTATACCTCGCATTCTAAACGTTGGAGGGATGAAGTACTCAACGTTGTGGAAGCAAGCGACAAGGCTTGCAAACACTGACGACGACATTTTCGGCCCTCCTTCGCACTCTTCTCTGTCAAAAGAGAGACTTCGAATCGGAGAGGGTGGGGCTGACGCTATCATTCACCACTCTATCTCGGAATTGGACGCCTTCAACCGTCTTTGGGAAGGCTTAACACAGGTCTGGTACCCTTTAGTACTTCCGTTTTTCTTTCTTTTAACGATTATTGATGCTTTTACACTTGTCACCCTTGATGCAGGCTGTCACGATGGCGCAAAGCATTGAGACTCAGTCTCTCCATTTTACACAATGCCTTTATTCTGCTGAGAGACGCGTGGAGAGATATAGGGCCCGTCTCAAGAATTTGAAAGCTGTGCACCAGAGGATCCTTAGGACCGCTCGCCTTTCAGCGAAGGAACAAGAGGAAAAATACCAGGCTCATCTTGGGAAGATATTGTCCCAATGTGAGCGAGAGAAGCCTGTTGCTCAACGATAACTTACCCAAGACTTTCATGAAAAAATGATCTAGGAAGCTCGAGGACAGGCAAAGGCAGAGCTCGAGAAAGTCCGTACGGCGCATGAGGACGAGAAGGCTGAGCTCCGAGAAGAACTCCGCAGAGACATGTCGATTGCGCAAGAAGAGATGTCCGTCGCGCACCAAGATGATATTAACCGGATTCATGCCGCTTTTGAGGATGAAAATTGCGTCTTTCGTGACCAAATTACGAAGGCTGAGAAGATCTCCAAGGAGTTCCGAGTTTCCTTGGGCAAAAAAGATCAAATGCTACAGGAAGCATAATGATCTGAATACCAGATTCTAAAGAAAAGAGGAAGAACTTGAGCAGGCGTTAGCACAAATTCAGGGGCTTAAGGAGGAGCTCAAGCCGAAAGAAAAGGAGGCTACTGGTAAACCCCATACCTATCTTTCTTTTACTTTGTACAGTTCTCTTTTTTTTACTTACTTTCTTCCGAATGATGCAGAAAAACCCAGCCTTACTTTAGAGACTAGCGGTAGCTCTGAATTTTGGATCAAGAAAGTTTCAAGCCTGAAATCTTCTTTGATTACGTCTGAGTTTGAAAGGTAGCGGTACCGCAGCCTTGCGCACTCGTATGAAAATCAACTTGCAAAACTGAAAGAAGTGCAGATTGAGCTACAAGAGAAAGACCGCGCCATCTCCGGTCTAAAGGAGACTCTCTCGTCCTAATGTTGCAAATTTGCTGGGGAGATCGAACGCATTGACTCTGAATTCTTCTCCCGTAAGCAGCAACCTCTGGACGAAGACCTCTATAAGAGCCTGGACTTCGAAGCACTTGCCAGTGCTACCAGATACCACCACGCGTTTGGCAGATTTTCTCACCCCGTGGGAAACACGTGCTTTGCCCCATCTTTTCTAGGATCTGCCAACCTTCGAACTCCTACCGGTGGAATGCTAGCCATGGTCTAGGAAGACAAAAAGGGCTCTGAGGGTATCACTTCAACTCCCAAAAAAGGGAATGCGGAACATGCACCATAAAACTTGTTGATTCTTTATCTTTTGTACCGAAGTAATTCCGATGCTTTCTTTTTTCTTTGTCAGTTTCTTATTATGTTCACTTTTTTAAAAAAAAAATCTATGTGGTTTTTTCGGGCATGTCCAGAGGGACCGACTTTCCCGAAAGCTGATAGTTTTTGTTGTAAAATGAAATATATTTTTTGAATTTCATGTCTTTGCTTCCGACATATGAATTCACTCTGTCATTGTACGGATGACGAGATCGTCGACTTATCACTCTACTGTCACAAGAACAGCGAGATCATTGATTTTACACCCAACTGCCATACTTACAGCGGGATCTTCGAATACAATCACCCTACCATCATACTAATGGTGGGATCGTCAGATTCATTCTTTCCCTTTGTACCGATAAGTAGATTTTTCAAGCATGCTTCGAGACAAAGCTCAGAGTGTTCCAAAGAATTTCCTTTTCTTTTATATAATCATCAATCATATGCCCAAACTTTTATCAATTTATTACTTTCAAAGGTTGCAATGCAAACTTATACATAAAATTTTTGGAGGCATTCAGCATGCCAAGAATGAGGCAAACTTCTTCCCTCCAAATCTTGGAGTCTATAGGATGCCAGGGCTATTTTGGCTTCTACAACATACGGCCCTTCCCACTGAGGTTGCAACTTTGCTGGTTGTTTTACCTCCCGGACCGTTCCCTTACTCTCTCGTTAAAGTATCGTTCGACCCTTAGTTTATCCCTGTGATTTTGCAGCTCAGCGATCGTTCGCCTTTCATCCAAAAGGTCTAACTCATCACGGATGCTTTAATCATTCTCTTCTTCCTCGTGCCCTTGTATTCTTTTAGAAGGTATCATTATCTCGGCAGGCACTACTACTTCCAAACCATATGTCAACCTATATGGGGTTTCCCCAGTTGGTCCCCTAACGGTTGTTCTGTTAGCCCATAGAACCTGCGGTAACATTTCAGTCCATCTTCCCCTTTTACCCTCTAGCTTCTTTTTTAGAGCTTTCACGATCTGGCCATTAGCGTTTTCTACCTGACCGTTTGCTTGCGGATGTGCCACCGATGCAAATCTCAAGTCGATTTTCCATTCATCACAGAATTCTCGAAAGCTCTTACAGTTCAACTGTGTTCCATTATCTTTTATGATTATCCTTGGTAACCCAAACCGACATATGATGTTTTTCCAAACAAACTCCTCTGTCTTTCGCGCAGTTATACTTACAACGGGTAATGCTTCTATCCATCTGGTGAAGTAATCAATCGTAACATATACAAACTTATATCAACCGGGGGATGCCTTTGGGAATGGACCAACAATATCTAACCCCCATTTTACAAAAGGCAACGGGGAAGTGATAGACTTCATCTAGGCTGATGGATTCCCAATTTTCGGACCATGTATTTGGCATTGTGTGCATTCTTTCACGTACTTCCTACATAGTCCTTGAATCGTTGGCCAGAAATACCCCATCCTTAGGATTTTATACATTCCGTTCTTTCACCTTACTGATTTCCGCACACTTCAGCATGTACTTCTCTAATAAGCTCCAAGCCTTGATTTTCCGTTATACATTTTAATGATGGCCTTTCGAAAGATCATTTGTACTGCTGATCATTTTCAAGGAAAAAAGAAGCTACCCTTCTTTTTATTGTTTTTGCCTCCTTTAAATCCTTCGGAAGTAATCCTTCTTGGATGTATCGGACGATTGGGGTCATCCAAGATTCTTCCAAGGTGACCTCCTCTACTGCCATTGCCTCCAGATCCTCAATACTGGAAGATCTCCGAATTTGCAGTAAGACTTCCTCCGGAATCCCTTCCGCGATGCTTGCTAATTTTACCAAAGCGTTAGCTTCCGAATTTTGCTCTCCCGGAATGTACCGAAGATTGCACTTTGAAAACTTTGCCCTTAAACTTTGCACTTTCATCAAATAATGCTTCAATTTCTCTTCTTTGGCCTCGAAGATATTTTCACTTTGCCTTGTTACGAGCATAGAGTCTAATTGTACTTCTAAATCTGCAATTTTTACTGCAGTTAATTTTACTTAAAAAAAAGGAAAAAAGAAAATGAACTCTGATTTTTATAATCTGTCATTCGTAAAGAACTCCCATGGCGGAGGCTATTTCCAATCCTTGTAACAATGCTTCATATTCGGCCTCATTGTTTGTTACCTCAAATTCCAACCTTACCGCATACCATATTTTGTTTTCTCCGGTTGTCTGAACTACAACTCCAACTCCCGCTCCGGTTTTACATCGGGCACCATCCACCCAAATCTTGCATGGCACTTCTCGCTCTTCTTCGCAAAAGAAGCTTGCCTCGGTGATGAAATCCGCAAGGGCTTGAGCTTTTATTGCGGTACGTGGTGTGTAATGAATTTTGAACTGCGTGAGCTCTACCTTCCAACTCACCATTCTACCGAAAGCATTTGAATTGTGTGCATTCTGTTTTTGCGGCCAATTTGTCCGAATGGTGATTCGGTGCGACTGAAAATATGGTCGAAGTGTTCTGGAGGCCACAACAAGGGCAAACAAAACCTTTTCAATGTTGGTGTACCTTGCTTTTGCAGGGGTTAGAATTTTACCAGTATAGTAAACTGGGATTTCCTTACGTGCCTCCTCTATTATCGATACTGCTACTACAACCCACTCTAATACTGATAGATACAGAATTAGATCTTGATCTGGGGATGAGAGGCCAAGCTTCGGAAGCTCACGAAGCATCTTTTTTATTTGTTCAAAAGCCTCCACACATTCTATGTCCCACCGGAACTCTCTGTTTTTCCGAAGTACATTAAAGAACGGGATGGACTTTTCTTGCAGTTTGGAACAAAACCTTCTTAAAGTGGTGAGTCTATCATTCAGAGCCTGGACATCTTTGATATTCTTTGGATGTGTAAGATCAAGAACTGCTTGGGTTTTCTCCGGATCCACCTCAATTCCTCTCTGCCCAACTATGAATCCCAAAAATTATCCTCACGTCACCCCAAAGACACATTTTTCAGGATTTAACTTAATTTTGTGTTTATCCAAGGTATCAAAGGTCTCCCTAAGATCATCCATGTGTTGAGTTATAGAATTGCTTCTTACTACTATGTCATCCACGTAAGCTTCTATGTTTTGGGATAACTGTTCCCTAAACACTTCATCGATAATCCGTTGAAAAGTAGCTTCGGCGTTTTTTAATCCAAATGGCATGACCTTGTAACAGAATATTCCAGTCAAAGTGATAAAAGATGTTTTCTCTTGATCAGATTCATTCATCTTTATTTGATTGTACCCGGAGAAAGCGTCCAAAAAACTCATTATGTTACTCTGAGTCGTTGCTACAACCAGTTTGTCTATCGAAGGCAATGGATAAAAATCTTTTGGACAAGCTTTATTCAAATCTGTGAAATCTACGCACATTCTCCATTTTCCATGTGCCTTTTTGACTAAAACTACATTTGAAAGCCACTTTGGATAAAAGACTTTTCTAATGAAACCCGCTTCAAGGAGTCGTTCCGCCTCTACTCGAGCCGCTTCATCCCTTTCATTTCCCATGACTCTCTTCCTTTGCCTTACCACCGGAAACTTGGGGTCCACATTCAAGCTATGCCGGATAATGTTAGTGTCTACCCTAGGCATGTCTTTTGGGCTCCACACAAATGTCTCTCTTCTTTTTTTTTTCCAAAAATCTCATTAAGCGAGTATGTTCATCAAGATGAAAAGCATTTCCAATTTTGAAAAATTTAGAGGGTTAGTTTTCAGAGGTACCTCTTTTGGTAAGTCTACCGGCGTTATGATTGTTCCTGAGTTTTCTCCACGTGCTCTGGGTCTGATTTCCCCTTCCTCATACTCTCAAGAAGATCTTGCCTCTTTTACTACATCGTCCTCTGGGAAATCCTCAGTAATCCTGACCTCACATACCCTTGCTATCTTCTGAATTCCCAGAATGGACACCAACTTTCTAGATCTTGTCAGGTATTTGAGCTTGAGATGGTGGGTGCTACACACAGCTCCGAAGGCACCGATGCCCGGTCTCCCCGAATAGATATTGTACCCTGACAGATCTCTCAAAATGTACAAGGTTATCTTTTCCGTCCTTCGGTCCTCTTCTTGGCCCAGAGTCATTGTAACGTCAATGCTTCCTGAAGCTTAAGCGGTGATCCCCCCTACAAATCCTCCGAACGGTAGCGGTAAACGGTCTGACTTTCTCATCGGGTATCTCCAGTTTTCGAAATGCTGCCAGAGAAATAACATTCGCCCCAGCCCCGTTATCTACTAAGATGTTGCCTACCATTCTATCATTGATTTGAGCCCGAATAACGAGGGGATCATTGTGAGGGAAGTATACTCCAATTTCATCCTCCTCTATAAAATAGATTGGAGGTAAGGGCTCCTTTCTTTGGACTTTTCTCTCCGGTAGCTTCTCATGAACTTCATGCACATGTCTTTTCTTTTCCTTCGCAGTATAAGGTCCCTTTTCTGAAAATAATCCAGTTATGACTCCGAAGTCGAACGACTTACTGTGGTTTATCACGGGATGAAACTTTACCCTCTGCCCAGACGAACTTCCCTTACCCCGCCCATCTCGGCACCGATTTTGGTATCCACCATTACCTTTTTGCTGCTTAGAAGCCTCCTGCCTCTACTTTTCTTGTTTCTTCTTATACTCATCAATCTTGTTCAACTCCTTTAACAATGTTGCACAATTGGTTGTTCGATGAGTGTAGTGCCCATGGAACTCACAATATGAGATTGGACTCTCTCCTGGAGCAGGCTTCTTTGGAGGTGGTAGATATCCTTCCTTTACTGATGTTGCGTACCGACCTGGTGCAATAGTGATGGCCTTCGCTCCATACATCAGCTTATTTCCAACATAAGCAGGATTAATCGGATCTTTGTCGTAGGGTTTGCATCTTGTTCCCCAAGATCTTATCCCTGACGTTTCTCTGTAATAGGTTCCACCAGATTGTTTTCCTCCCGCCTTCTTTTCATTTGCATCCTTGAAACTGCTGACCAACTCCTTTGCTTTGTTCTCTACAATCTCAGATTTCAGAAAGTCATGCAATATCTCTGCCAATTCTCCATGGGTTTGCGGCGCTTTGGTGGCGATCTTTTCGGTTAGTCTTGGGTGTGCCAATCCATTTCCAAAGGCTCTCACCAATATCCTCTCATCCACATCGTCTACCTCAGCCACTTGCTTATGAAACTGGTCGCTATACTCTTTTACTGATTCTCCCCTTCTCTACTTCACATCCATCAGCTCTATGGTATCTTTCCGGATCTTCTTACTTGTGGAGAAGTAGAGCTGGAACTCTTCCGTAAGTTGTTTGAAGCTCGCAATGGACTGTGGCTTCTGAGAAGAGATCCAGTTTAAAGCTTTTTTGGTCAGCGTCCCCAGAAACAGATTGTAGAGAGCTTGAGAGCTGATCCTCTGAGTATTCATCGCGAAGATGAATTTCTTGATATGTTGAGCCGGATCTCCAGTCCCATCATATTTCTCTATCCTTGGAGCAACAAAAAAGGGGGGAGTTTTGCCTTACGGATGTTCACGGTCAAGGGGTACAACGACATATCAATGAGGTCTTCTTCTTCTCCGATTGTCACCGGCGACTTCTCCTTCCTACTTCCTCCCCCATCTTTCAATGTATCCTTAGGTTTCAGGCCTTCAATTATGCTCGCCATTTCATCCATCTTCTTTTGGTGCTCCAAGTCTCTGTCCATCAACTCCTGTTGAAACCGCTCGTTACTCTCTACAATTTTCTTATTGACGTCTTGAGCGAAGCCTCGCATAAGATCACGGAGGTCTTATTTCGAGAACGAGCTTCCTTCCATGTCCGTGGCCTTCCCTTTTCCCTTGTCAGAACGTGGTGCCATGATCAAGCGTAATGTGTTTTCGTGGATTGAATCGTGGTTGTCTTTCGACGTTCGATTCCCACAAACGGTGCCAAAATGAAGTGGAAAGCTAATCTCTCTCTCTCTCTCTCTCTCAAGATCTCAAGTAAGAAGTGAGTGAACTGTGTATTGATAGCGTATCATTTTACATGGGGTGAGACCTCTATTTATAGGCACAGGGTCACACCTTTTCTATACAACCTGCGGGGTTCATCCTTCTAGAACGTTCTTTAACTTACAAAGTTTATCTATACAACATTATCTTGCCTTACATCTGACAGGTCTTTTTAGATTATATCCTACCCTCTGAGCTAAGTCTATTGGTATGGATATCTTTAACCCCTTCGGTAGTGTTATGATCTTCCAAGCGTCCGACCGACTTTAACACGGTCTCCACCGGTAAGACTGTGGCCGTGGCACGTCCGTCCAAATTCAGTGGGATCTCCTACCGGTGAGATTATGGTCTTTACACGTACGACCAACTTCAACAGGGCCTTCCACCGGTGAGATTGTGGTCTCAACTCGTCCGACCGACTTTAACTGGGCCTTCCACCGGTGAGATTGTGGTCTCAACTAGTCCGACCGAGTTTAACTGGGCCTTCCACCGGTAGCTGGCCTTCTTACTTTGCTTCGATAGATAATTTCTTCATGGCCCTTAGTATTGCTCCTCTTCAACAAGCAAATGACTTTTTCAAGTTCAAACTTTTCTAAGCTGAAAAGACAAATTATTAATGAGCTTTCTTTGCAAGGAATATCAATTTAAGGTAAATAAAATGTCTCTCAAAATTAAGGTTTGTGAAAAAATCATTTCCCAACAATGGAACACAAAGGCTTGTTTTAATTTTAAGAAGATGAGAATGTTTTTCCAAGTACCAAAACACCAAAGAAATCCATAGAAAGGTTACAGAGCAAGTGGTACATCAAACAATCATTGAAATCCCTGACACAATATTGGGAGCAATGTGAGTTAGAATCGTTTATTCCAAACTTCTTCTAATAAATGGGTGAATAAAACTCTCGAAGAGAAAATAGTATGAGAGTGTCTTGAGTGAAAAAAAAAACCGATGAGATTAAGGGCAAGTCATTATTACACAGATCTGGTGAGGCCACATACAAAGGTGAGAAAAAAGGCATAACTCTAACTAAATGAGATAACTTGTAAATTTATGCTAAGATCTGTGAATAGTAACAAGAAGAGACACACAACTATCAGGAATGGCGAGGCACCTAGGTAAACCACCACATAGCCAAAAGCTTGTGAAACCTTGAAATCAAACCCTAGGTACCCCTACTGGGCCTTTCATATATATCCTCTTTTATCAATAAAGCTCTACAAAAAGCCAGCTCATGACGATTTATGTACCAAGACACCCCAAGTTTGGAAAACCAAGTGACACTGTTACAAACATGGTGAAAATCCGCAAATGTGCAAAGCGACCAAGGATTCAAGAGCTCAAATAAAAGTAGCTCCAAAAGATTGAGAAACACAAGAACCCTGAAGTTGATTCAAAGAAGTTCTAAGAGCTCCAAAACTGAGAAATACAAGAACCTTGAAGATGAAAATGTGAATCTGAGAGCCTCAAGTTTCCGAACAATGACAAAGTAACAACAAATACAACGTCAAAGTTCAAAGCCTGAAGGAAAACCCACACACTATAGTAAGACAGCTTCACACGTAATGACAAGAAGGTGAATCCAGGAGAAGGTGCATGTTACAACTTTGGTCACTCTTAGGCTCCACAAAACCAAAGATATCTTCCATGGTCCCTGTGACGTTCATCATACCCAATGGCCCAGTTTTAAGCCGTATAGACTTCTGACTTGATAGTTATGTGTCCACATCTAGTGAAAGTAACAGATCGAAGGCATAAGTGTGCAAATATCAAATTCAATAGTCAAGAAGTTATGACTGCAAGTAAGGAATGAGTGTGAATTCTAAACACATCGAGTGTAGGTAGAAAAAGTACCACATCAAAGCAAACCTTAACCCTGTGAGGATGAGAATTGTTCACATGTTTTAATCGAAGTAAATATTGAGGGAAATTGATCGATTGCCATAATTTTTAGCTCATATTGCCTAAAGAAATACCATAGGCAATTGTTTCTAGAAATTGCCACAGATCACACAAAGCAATCCCAAAGCCTTAGGCGCGTCATAAACCTAAGCAACATACCCTGAAACCTCAAGCTGTAAGCACATCATAAGCCTTAAGCATCGTGTCCCAAGACTACAATCCCAAATTTTTAGGCTCATCATAAGCCCTAAGCACCATACCCTGAAACCTTAAGCCTTAAGCACCACATAAGCCTTAAGCTCCACAACCCTGACAAAAATCATAAAGCCCGAAAGCATGTCAAGTTTTGAAGGATCAAAATCTGGTCAAGAATTTCATTTCTAAAAATGAGAATTCTATAAATTTTGGTTAAAAAGAAGTATTTGCTTATGTACCAATTTTTTGATAGCGGAGTCAACACCATTTTTTAAAACAAAATCAATCTTGACATCAGGTCAACCACATTTTTTTATATTGGGTCAACCACATTTTTGAAAATTTAAATCAATCTTGACACCGAGTCAACCCCATTTTTGAAAACTAAACCAATCCTATCAACTCTTTGTCGACACTAGTTTGTGACACTGAGTTGGTAAGTATGATACGGTTGATTGAGTACAGTAGGAAGTGTGCTGCCTGTTGAATAGTAACAGGGTGTATATTGGTCATAGTGTATGAGTATAGCAAGAGGTATGCTGCCTATTGAATAAAAGCATGGTGCATACTGGTCGTAGTGTACAGTTAATTGAGTACAGTAGGAGGTATGCTGCCCGTTGAACAGAAATATGGTGTATATGGGTCATATTGTACGAGTAGAACAGGAGGTATGTTGCCCGTTGAACAGAAGCAGGGTGTATATTAACCGTAGTGTATGATTGTTCGTGTACAACAGGAGGTATTTTGCCCGTTGATCAAAAGCAAGGTGTATACTAGTCGTAATGTACAGGTCCAGCAGGAGGTATGCTGCCCGAGAACAGAAGCAGGGTGTATACAAGCCGCAGTGTACAAGTTAACACGACAATGGCAATAAGTTCTCTTTTCTGTTAACTTTCTGGACGACAAATAGCGGGCGATGGCAATAAGTCTGCAGAGAAAGCCAGAAGTTCATCCCTGTAACCCAATTGGCTGGTGATGGCTGTAAGTCCCCTTGGAAAACCAACATGGAGCACTATGAATAGATTTTGGTCCCTATAAGCACCCGCAAAGAATAGGTTTTAGTCCCTAGAAGCACCCCAAGAGGATAGGTTTTGGCCCTTATAAGCATTAAGAGAATTGGATTTGGTCCCTAGAAGCACCCAAAAAGCATAGGTTTCGGTCCCTAGAAGCACCCAAAAAGGATATGTTTCGGTCCCCACAAGCACTTAAAGAGGATAGGTTTAGGTCTGAAGAAGTACCCAAAGAGAATAGGTTTCAGTCCCTAGACGTACCTAAAGAGGATAGGTTTTAGTCCCTAGATTCACCAAAAAAGATAGGATCGGTCCCTAGAAGCACCCGGAGAGGAAAGGTTTTGGTCCCTATATGCACTCTAAGAGGATAGGTTTCGGTCCCTAGAATCACCTGAAAAGGATAGGTTTCGGTCCCTAGAAGCACCAGAAAAGGGTAGGTTTTTTTTGTAGAAGCACCCCGAAGAGGATAGGTATCGGTCCCTAGAAGCCCAAAAGGGTAGGTTTTTTGTGTAGAAGCACCCCGAAGAGGATAGGTATGGTCCCCAACAAGCGCCCCAAAGAAAATAGGTTTTGCACCCAAAGAGAATAGGTTTCGGTCCCTAGAAGCACCTGAAGAGAATGAGTTTCAGTCCCCTAGAAGCAACCGAATTGTATTTCATTTATGAGGGGTTACGGTCCCCAAAAGCATCCAAATCACACCAAATTTCATGCATTTTGAATGGGTTTGGGTCCCTATAAGCATCGAATCATATCATGTTTCTCGCATTTCATCCAGGATGGATTACCTAGAAGTATCGAATCATATCATGTTTTTTGCATTTCATTCAGGATGGGTTTTGGCCCTCATAAGTGTTAAATCATATCAGAAAGCTTTAATTTCATTTAGGCCAGGTTTCGATCCCAGAGGCATTGAATCACATGACATATGTTGCATATAGGCTGGTTTCAAGTTCCCAGAAGCACCTAGATACACTTTACTTTGCTTGCATTTTCCCACTTGGATAGGTATAGGCCTCTAAAAGTGTCTGGGTGTAGTGACATATTCTTCATTTAGATTTCTAGCGCCTTCGAATAGCTCGGTATGCTCAAACTTCCTTTCAAGGTCGCCAACACCTCTGAACACAAAAAAAGGTGTGTAGGGCAAGGAAAGGTCTCTAAAGATTTTGGGTATTTATCAATCATCAACTTTCCTTTTCATTGACATTCCTAAATCAAGTTGGCAGGGGGTAATCTGTTATACTTGAAATCCTTACCTTCGTTAATTCGAAAATGGAGATTTTTCAAGGCTCGGTGCAAGGCTTTAGTTAAAATGGTCATTTTTCATCCAATAAATATTTCTCTTGTGTGTGAAAAAATATGGGCGTTTGGGTGGTAAGTGTTGGGCAAAAACTACATAAAAAAACTATATAAATATATGCAAGAAATAGGCAAGTGCACCTAATCGATGTATTACAACAAGTATCGTATCCACAAGGAACTTGGTCCTAACTTCCTAGTCTCGGTAATTAGTAATTGGAATAAAAGTGGTAAATGGGGGGTTTAGCTAGCGGCAAGCTTGATTGTGATAATGAAGCAATTGAACGAACAACAATTAGACTAAAGAGAAAAGTTTGTCGGATTGGGTGAATAAGTACTTTGGGACTTGGCAATCACCTAAACCTCCTAAACACACTTGTGATCCTTTTCACCATAGTTGTCTTTTTAGAACAAGAATAATAACCCTCTAAACCAAAGATGGGATAAATATCACTTAGTTAATTTTAACCTTCAAAACCAATTAGGGTTAAACTCACTAAATAGCATTAAGCATAAGTTCTAGATAAAATCCCTAAAATTCACCAACTAATCCTAGACGCATACTTTAGAGTTCTTCTTTCAACTTGGTCATAGACCCTAACTCAAAATCAAATTATAGAAAGGGTTCACCAAGAATACAATTAAGGGATCAATTTATGAGCATTGAGTGAATATCAAGAGTGAGAAAACTATATTAAAGTATAATAAAATTCACAAGCATATTCAAGGGTTTAAGGTAAAAAACTTATCCCAATGCACAATGAAGTCTACTCAAATATAAAGAAGATAAAAGCAACAAAAGAGTAAGAAGAAGCCATTAATGGAGGTTGGAAGCTTTGTTAAAGGTGAGCTCTTCCTTCCTCTCTTCTTCTTCCTCTTTCTCCTCTTCTTTATCTTCTTTTTCACCCTATCTCCCTCTATTCTCGAGTGTGGAGCTGTGGAATGAAGAATGAGTAAGTGTGTCTCAAGTTTCACATTTTAAAAACTGAATTCTAGGCAAAACTCTGTTCCGACATCCCCACAAGGGCGGTCGGCCTAGGGCAGTTCGGACCAGAAGAGAAAACACGTGAGAGAACTTAACCCGACCACCCCATAAGGGCGGTCGGCTGGGGTGGTCTAGAACTAGGGCAAAACTTCAACTTTTGACCGACCTACGGGGGCGGTCGGCTGGGTAAGTCTTCACCGAAAATGATTTTGATGCACCGAAATCATCTCCATTTGACCCATTGTTCATGGCACACTTCTCATGGTGATATATCTTGGCCACAATGTCTTGAGAGTCTCCGAAATCATGCTCAAGTGAGCTTTTACCTATATTATAACTAAAATTGTATAAGTTCACCTATACTAACGAAATGATCTATAAAGTGGTGAAATAGGTCAATAGTTGCATCAAATGAAGGTGAATAAAGACCCTATAATTACAATATTTCACCACTTATCAACTCCCCCGCACTTATCTATTTGCTTGTCCCTAAGCAAAATTAGGAACCACGTGAAGGAGGAATATTTAAAGGAAGCAAGTGTTCAAATGAATTTTTGGATAGTTGTGAACAAAAAGGGTGGAAAAAATTCAGGAGTGTGCTTCGTGCAAATAAAACGATAGAATTTTGGGGTTTGATCTAGAGTTAGTGCTGTCAAAATTTGTCCCAACCCGAAAACCCGTCTATTTTATCCGAACCCAAAACCGGATCAAAACCTGAAAATATTTAAATATAATAAACCTGATTGGATAAAACCCGAAATGACCTGAACCTGAAATGACCCGAAAAATTTATAACCCGAAACTGACCCGAACCCGAAATGACCCGAAAAATAGTAATTAAAAATTAGCCAAACTCAAATAACATGAAATAATAGTGACCATAAATTGTCCCATACTTGAATGACCCAAATAAATATGACAAAAAAACATGATTAAATTAGTATATCCGAATAAATCAGAGGCATTGTAATGAAAGTTCTTACTATATATGTTGTATATTCTTAGAAAATGGTATATTTATATTATAATTTTTTCAAAAAATATTAACTATGACTCGAAATAACTGAAACCTGATTCTATTTGATACTATTACAACCCAAACCGAAATGACCTGAACCTGAATGACCCAAACCCGAAATGACCCAAAAGTTTAATGACCCGAACGGATATTTACCCGAAAAGATATGACCCAAAACCTGAACGGATAACCCGTTTGACAGGCCTATCTAGAGTGCTCCAAAGATTTTAAAAATTATGGAACTTGGAGAACTTTTACCATGGCCAACTTCTCTCAAGAATGGGTTGAGGAAAAAAACAAAAGGAAAAATATAGATTTGCATGTGGTTCACTTTTGTAACAAGATATGATAAGAAGATATTTAGGCCTTTTTCCTATGCATTCAGGAACACTCAACTCTCATTTGTGTTGGTTACCAATGTTATCTGTCAAGTTTTTTTTGCTAGAAATTTTCACAAGGAAGCACCCATGAGAAGACAGAAGAAACCCTAAGCATTAAAAATTCACCAAAGATAAGGTCATAAGGCCGCACCGCATTTAAATGCTCCTAAATATGCAATTTTTGAAAAAACATTTATGAAGAAATCCAAGACTTCATAGGAACACTTGCTTCCTAAAAATGTAACTCCTAAATGGAAGTAATAGATAAGCATATGAACTTAAGCAGTGCACAAAAAGAACAGGACGGTTCCCCCACACGTGAATGGGATAATGTTGTGATACCCAAAATTTTGACCCCCCCCCAATATAGGGTTTTTGAGGCTTTATAGTTGCGAGAGACACTTTGATCAAGTAATGAGGAATCCCGGTTCGAATCGGCGCGTCCTGGGGCATTAGGAACAGCTTGGTCATCTTCAGGGACATTTTCATAATTTTCGGGGCTCCTAAGACCTCCTATAGGCTTTCTTTCTCCTCCAAAAGCATCTCAAATCACTTAGAATGCTTTGAAATTTTAACACATGATAAAGGATGACATTTGAGCATAATGCCTTTGGAATTTTGATTTTTTGAATTTTCAATAAATTTCTAGTAATTTTTTATTAAATACGACGAGAAACTGAATTTAAAAATATTCCAATATCCAAAAACTTCTATTCCACCTCGGAAAAATCAGAAATATCTTCCTTTACACATGGTTAAAATGTCATAGTCAAATTCCTTTTGGAAGCCCTTGAGCTAAGACATCGATAAATCTCGGTTTTTACTGATTTTTTTCTCTTTAGTGAGGCCTACTTAAGGAACCTTATCCCTTGATCAAAGGAAATCTACAAGAACTCCCAACAATCAAAATACCTAGCCGTCACCTTTCTCTCACGTTTTTACATACCCAAGCTTCAAAATCATACCGAAATTCTTCCAAAATAATCATTTAAACACGTTTTTTAACTCCCACCACATCCATAATCATCAAACCACCACTAAAACGTGAAGAACAACCTCAATTCACCAGGGTCAGAAGCTGAACTCGGATCCGAACTGAAACTGACTCCGACGAAGCACCGACAGAGTCCTGACGTGAAGAAACCATTCAATCCTGAAGGAAAAACAGGTTGGAACCCAAATTTCTTAACTTCCCACGACTTGTTTGACCTTGTATTAAATTTTAGGTTTGAACAGACTCTTTGCGGCTTCTGAATTGTTGTTTGTTTTCGTTTCTGTCCATTAACTTGTTCTTAAAGTTTTGTCGTTAATTTGAAGCCGAATTAAAAATCTTTGATTACTAACATCTTGGAAATCTCTCATGCTACACATCTAGGCCTGTCAAACGGGTTATCCGTTCGGGTTTTGGGTCATATCTTTTCAGGTCAATATCCGTTTGGGTCATTTCGGGTTCGGGTCATTCGGGTTCGGGTCATTCGGGTTCGGGTCATTCGGGTTCGGGTTGTAATAGTGTCAGATAGAATCGGGTTTCGGTTATTCGGGTCATGGTTAATATTTTTTTGAAAAAATTATAATATAAATATATACCTAATTTCTATAACAATATACAACATATAGATTACAGAACTTTCAATACAATGCCAATTCTGAATTTCATTCGGATATACTAAGTTTAAATCAATTTTTTTGTCATATTAATTTGGGTCATTCAGGTTTGGGACAATTTATGATCACTATTATTTCATGTTATTTGAGTTTGGCTAATTTTTAATTACTATTATTTCGGGTCATTTCGGGTTAGGGTCGGTTTCGGGTCATTTCGGGTTTTACCCAATCGGGTTTCGGGTTTATTATATTTAAATATTTTCGGGTTCAATCGGGTTTCGGGTTCTGATAAAACGGATTGGTTTTCGGGTTGGGTCAAATTTTGACAGCTCTATACACATCCATAAAATTTGAGCCAAAAACACCACCGGGAACAGCTTAAACACCACCGTCCAAGGGCGGTCCGCACCCACGGACGCTACATCCGGGGTCCCAGATGCCATGTCCGTAAATCCAGACGCTCTCGAACGGCAGCGGGATTTTTTACATTTAAAAAATTTAGGGTTTTACAAAACATGTCTAGGCCCACAGACGCCCTATCCATGGCCCTGGACTTTTCAAAATTTTGTTTCTGTTTAAATTTGACTTTTATTTCCACTTAGGTTAACTAGGGTCTGTAGGTTCGGACAATAGGTCCGTGGCCCCGAACAGAAACAAAATTCGACCTAATTCTGCCTCTAAAACCCTAGTTTAGGTAATTTCAATTTTCACTTTAATTTTCTATCAAAAAATGCAAAAAACAAAAAAAATCAGAAACTCACGCACTTAGGTTAAATCGACTCGTAATAAGCCGTTAATAAACTAAGTAAAGGAAAAACGGCCTAGAAGGATAATGAAAGTAATTTGAACCCTAAATAAGTCGAATACCATGCCCCCGAACCCGAACTCTACCTTTCCTGATTTACCCTAGGTTAAAATTAGGTGGCGATTCATAATAGGTTCCAGTGAGCAAACTTAGGGTTTAATAATTATGGTTATACAACTAAGTTATTAAACTTGAATTATAAGTGGACATAGAACCTGATCATACCCTAATCAACTCGAATCAATAAAGGGCAGTGGTTCAGAAATCGAGGCTCATAGAATGGTGACTCCGCTGGGGACCAACTCTTAATTTTAAACTTGTTTAATTTTAAAAAAGAGGGCTTAACTCAAAAATTGTTTATTTCCAGCTTTATGTTGTTTGTTTACTTTCGTGCGCAATTCAAATTCATGTACTTTTGCATCATATGAGAGCGAGGGTCCACACAAGCCAATTTCACCCCGGGACCCTCCTTAGGGACTCCTGTCAGGGACTCACACCTTTTAAGGTTATGTGAATAAGTGGGGGAAAAGAGGAGGATGTCGTCTAACCACATCCCCTTAATACCTAGGCTTTTGCCCCAAGCATTTTCCTAGCAGTGCCCTTACCTAACCCAATGTTTGGTCATTCAAAGACTCGACCGTAGACGCACACCTTTAGGTGATGTGAAAAGAGTGGGGAAGCTCAAAGAGAATAGCGTGCAAGCCCTATTCCTTTACGGTGTCCTGGGCCCATGCCCCAAGCATCTATCCGGAATGATTCGTACCTGTTGGTCCAAATCGTCATGTGAGGACATTTTGAACTTGTGTCAAACCTTGTCTGCTCGCGTGATTGGCCCATTGCTCACCTTAGAAACGATCGGAATTCACCCTACAATTGGCCCAGCCCAATTCAGAATTTCGATTATTTGCGGCCTAGAGGCAAAATTGAGTGATAGTAAAGAATCCTGTTGGCTCAGGTTGTACTGATTCCTTTTGTGTGTCCTCTTTAACAACAGATCATGGCCCACTACTTCCAATTCACTAAGTCTTGTGATATAACTATGAAAGATGTGTTTAATTGGTCAAAGAAGGTCAACAAGCTATCAATTCTCCACCCACTTGCGTGCTTATCCCAGTCACGACCACACAAAAGTTTCCTTAGGGCAGCTATTAGTCATTGGGTCCCGGTAGAGCACCTTTTCAACTTTGGAGATAATGAGCTAACCCTACTGCTCAAAGAACTCGTCGCACTTCTAGGTGCCAACACTTTAGCTAGTCTGGTAGTACCAAACTTGACGCCTTCACCAGTCGAGACCCATGCTCATCTATCAGGAGCAAGCCCGACTCAGTTGCTAGGAATGGTAGGACCTTAGGGGTTGCCAGTCAAGACCCTTTCAGACTTCGTCACCTCTGAGACCTCCCTGGAGTACAAGAGGAATTTGCTCGACCTCACGCTACTAGCAACCTATTTGTTCAGAACCCCGCATACGGCCATACACCGGGATGTCTTCCCTCTGCTTCAACAGGTTCGAGCCGGTCTCGCCTTAGGACCATTGATAGTTGCGCAGATTATCCAAAGCCTGGATTCATGGCCCGAGTCTAGAGATACCTCTTATTTCATTAAGGGAAGCATCCATCTCCTGCAGATTGGCTCTTCGGGCGGCTCAAGCTGGTTCCCGAGTACAATCAACTGTTTACCGTTCAACATGTCCCTAGAAGAAGAGCTCATGAGGAACCAACCAATTGTTGGCCGGCTTTCCTCAACTCCATTCAACAAGGTCACCTGATTCGATGGATAGTCTTGACTTGGAAGATTGAAGGAGTTCGGATGTGTGGAGACTACTATGGAGGGATTTTGTTACCCAGCTTTGAGAATTTTCATGTCATTCACCCATGGCATTCCAGCCGTCAGATTAGAAGAGCCCAAGATCGGCCCAAGGGCCCACTATATGAGGCACCGAAGAAGGCGTACCCCCATGATGTTCTCTATACGATCATGATGGAACGTTTGGAAGGGAAAGTTTGGGCCGTAAAACCTCTAGCACCTGAAGATTTAGAGCTCTCAGCCGATTATCAAAAATGGTTACAGGGTCGACAAGAGGGGATAGATGTGTTCAAGTGAAATCGGCAGGATACAGTTGAGCCGAGACCTATCAAAAGAAAGCTTGCATAGTAATTGTTTCTTATTTGCTTCCAGTTATTTTTTGTTTTTTAGAGTTTTTTTGGATTGCATTCTCTTCAACTTCAAGATGAATAAAAGAGGTATTTCATTTTAAAGTTTTATATGGTTAATATCTCAGTCAAATATCAACAAATGAAAGAAACAAAAAAGGGGGTGTCTGTGACCCCGGACGCTCCGTCCGTGGCCCCATACGTTGACTCGGACGCGTCCGTATGACCGTCAAACGGTGCCATTTTATTTAGTGGCCTTCCTCACCCGATTCAAATCGGGATTTCTCCCCAAATTCGACATTTTTGTTCCAGCACACCCCATTTCCAAATCCCTAAATTCTCTCATCCATATTTCACTCGTTTCTTGACCAAATCACTCAATTCCACCTCCATTTTGCTCACAAAACATTCCTCTTTCAATTCTGAGCATTTCCCTACCAAGATCTTTTCATTTAAAGCACTAACGAAGGAGAAAACTTGTGTACAAAGCAAGGTTCACTAGTACAGAAATGGTCTATCGCAGCGCCCCTACCGCAGCGGTTGTAAAAACAACCGCTGCGCTAGGGTCGTTTAAAAAAAAACAACTCTATCGCAGTGGTTGTTAATAACAACCGCTGCGCTAGGGTCGTTTAAAAAAAAACAACTCTATCGCAGCGGTTCCTACTAAGAACCGCTGAGATAGGTCTTTTTTGCAGACCTATCTCAGCGGTTCTTAGTAGGAACCGCTGCGATAGAGCTTTTATTTCCCCCAAATCGCTCCAGTTCATCTTCTCCTCTCATTCTCTTCTCTGTAATCGCGAGAACGAAGACGAAGAAGACGACGGCGATTCTCACGACGCCTGTGACTCCGCCACCACCGCCACCGCCGTCGCCGTTGCCCTCGCCGTCCCAAGTCCAGGTCGCAGGCGTCATACGTGGGTGCTGCGCGAACCCTAGGTTCGAATCCGATTTCTAACTTCGAAATTATGTTAATTATTGTCTTGTTGATTGAATAACTTGTTGTAATATAGTTATTGATTGTTAGTTTAGTTGTGTGTGCATAATTTGAATATAGATAGATTATTGAACAAGTATAAATAGTTGTGCATATAAGGTGTTCGATAAAATGCCTGAGTTGATATTTTTGTTGTTTGTGCCCTCTGCATACAACCCAAAGTTGTAAAAAACGGTACGGGAAAATTGCGTCACAATTACAATGATGCTAGTGATAATGCATCCTTGTTTCTTCAGTAATATATTACTAGAGATTATTTTTGGAAAAAGCTACTAATGTTCGATAAGTAAGTTATGTATCAATATTTCTTCCGCTGGACTTGACCTGAAACATAATCAAACATGATATCAAGTTGGTCATTTAGGAGTCGCGTTGAAATGATCAGCCTGAAGACAACCGAGTACAAACATGTTTTGATCCTAAGATAATTATCTTATGTAGGTGACAAAGCTACTTTAATTAATTAGTTGCTTGGATTCTTTTCTTTGATTGTGAAAATATATTATATATATATATATCTGTGTGTAGAAAAGGCCAAATCCAGCTATTTGATGGAGAGTCACAGCTTCTCACGTCCTCCATATCTAACATTTTACAAAAATGAAATAAACAAGTACACTCGATAAAAAAATATAGTTTGTTCCTGGCAATGTTTGTTAAAATAGGGAACTTTATTAAAAAGATATTTTTTATTAGTTTAATTTATAAGTTACTAATAATCATCTTAATTAATTTTTTAAAAAATATACTTTTTATTAGTTAAGTTCATAGCTATAAGTTATCTTAATTAATTTTTATGGAATTTGCAGTGACTATATTTTTACAGTCACCAATTCAGTCACACTCTCTAATCTCATTAAATTAATAATGTATTTTATACGACCATAATGGAGACAAAAACGATGATACATTTTTCCTCATATACGTGCTTAATATGATAATGCTTATAGTAATGGATTTCTTGCCCCCCCTAATATTATTACCTTGCTTCACCGCTGTCTACAGTAATTGGGGTGGTCTCTGTGTCTCTTTCTTCCTCATTGCTTCTGTTGTGCAGCATGAGCTGAAAGGTAATAATATCATCTATCTTTTTTCTCTTTTTTATTTTCTTAATATGATAATGCTTATAATAATGGATTTCTTGCCCCCCCTAATATTATTTCCTAGCTTCCCTGATGTCTGCAGTAATTGGGGTGGTCTGTACTTCTTCTTCCTTATTTATTCTGCTGTGAAGTAAGAGTGAAAAGGTAACATCTTCATCTATGTTTTCTCTTTGTTTGTTTAATTAATTATTGCGAAAAGTGGTTGTGGTTAATATTGAGTGATTGCGAATGGTTGCTGCCAATTGTGGAATTTATTTGTCGTGGTAAATAAGATGTTGGTGAATGCTTAATGATAAGCATGGGATTAACACGATTACGCAAAGGTCATGCCGAATTTTTTCTAGAATCGTAATAGTCTTATTAATTAATTTTATTTGTTATTTGTGTATAACAATCTTTACTTTTCTTTGTCAGGTCTTCTGAATCTGCTATTGGATTTGTACCAGTACTTTCCCAGCCCATCACCAAAGCAGTGTCCTAGCTTCCCCCTCTGTACAACCTTAAAACAAGTAAGTAATTAAACTTTATTTTTTGTTTTAATAATGCAATGATTTGTTGAAGTTAAATTAAATGTGTTAGAATTGTTAGAATAAGGCTAGATTAGTTACGTTGTGAAGTTAGAGTACTTAGGCTACGTTAGTTAGGTTGTAACCATAGAGTAGTGCTGAGTTTGGTTGCAACCGTACATCCAGTAGAAACATGCTCCATATATAAATGCAGACGAAACTGAAAGACAAATCAATCTAAACATTGTTTTGTTTTCACATATAGAATGGAGCGTGACTGGATGTACGGTTATCGAGGGGATAACTATTTTGATGAGAAGCTGAAAGAATTTCTCAAAGCGGCAGTGCAACACAAGGACATAACAAAGGCGGACAAGATTTCATGTCCTTGTGTTGACTGTGGGGTCGTAAGGAAATATGAAGACATTGAGGAAATTAGATTTCATCTTAAGTCCCGTGGATTCATGCCACATTACAGAAGATGGAATTTTCATGGAGAAACTGTTGCAGCTAGTGCTTCAACATCATCAAGTGCTCATGATCCACGTTACGCAAGTACCGCCCATACCTTCAATACCATCAATGAGTCGGTACCGTTAAGTGATTCAGGATTCGATGACAGCGTGACCACTCACCATGATGAACAAATGGATGAAATGTTAGAAAATGTTGCCGATACTTTTGTCGATAAGCCGGAAGAGTATCAAAGATTGTTGGACGCATCAAAGACACCTTTGTACCCTTCATGCGTTAAATACACAAAATTGACTGCTGTACTTAATTTGTTCAACTTAAAGGGGAAATATGGAGTTGGTGACAAGTGTTTCACGTCATTTCTAGAGCTGATACATGATATGCTTCCTGATGAGAATGGTCTTCCTACATCCACCTACGAGGCAAAGAAATGGATGTGTCCAATGGGGGTTGAATATAAAAAGATTCATGCTTGCCCAAATAACTGTGTGCTTTATAGGGGTGAATACGAACATCTAGACAAGTGTCCTAAATGTTTGTTGTCCCGGTACAAGGACAAGGATGAGGATTCCTCCTTTCAGAAAAAAAATCGTCCAGTGAAATTATTGTGGTACTTGCCGATAATTCCTAGATTCAAACGGTTGTTTGCGAACCCGAAAGATGCGAAGAACTTACGATGGCACGCGGATGGTAGAAAAATTGATGAAAAATTAAGACATCCTGCAGACGGACCTCAATGGAGAAATATCAACAGAAAATTCAAACATCATTTTGGGGATGAGGATAGGAATCTGAGACTTGGATTGTGTACCGATGGGATGAACCCGTATGGCACGTTGAGCAGTCAGCACAGCACTTGGCCGGTGCTACTAGTGATCTATAATTTACCGTCATGGTTGTGCATGAAACGAAAATACATTATGTTATCACTCCTAATTTCTGGTCCAAAGCAACCTGGTCATAACATTGACGTATATCTTGCACCACTGATCGACGATCTGAACTTGTTGTGGAATGAAGGGACAGTGGTATATGATGCTCATGCGAAAGAAAATTTCACACTGAAGGCGATGTTGTTCTGTACTGTTAACGACTTTCCTGCCTATGGGAACTTGTCAGGATACTCGGTGAAAGGATTCAAAGCGTGTCCGGTATGTGAGGATGACACATGTTCAGATCGTCTGAAGCACTGCGGCAAAAATGTTTATATGTGTCATCGACGGTTTCTTCCAGTAGACCATCCTTACCGTTCGAGAAAGCGAAAGCTGTTCAACAATGAGCCCGAGACTCGTGTGGCTCGTCTGCCTTTGAATTCAGAGGAAGTGTATGCAAAGGTAAAAGACATTGAAAATGTCTTTGGAAACACATCCAAGCCGCCGAAGAACATTTGGAAAAAACGTTCCATTTTTTGGGATCTACCGTATTGGCGGCATCTGCCTGTTCGACATTGTTTGGATATCATGCACATTGTGAAGAACGTCGGTGAGGCAGTGTGTGGTACTTTGCTCAACATACCCGGCAAGACGAAAGACGGATTGAAGGTGAGGAGAGATATGCAAGAGTTGCGCATACGGAAAGAACTACACCCAATAGAGGATGAGAAGCGAACATATCTACCTCCTGCGTGTTATACCCTCTCTAAGAGTGAAAAATTAAGTTTTTGCAAGTGTTTGCACACATTGAAGGTACCATCTGGGTACTCTTCAAACTGGAAGAACCTAGTTTCTATGAAGGATTTGAAACTGTTAGGCATGAAATCTCATGATTATCATGTGTTAATGTTGCATCTTCTTCCAGTTGCAATACGAGGGATATTACCAGAAAATGTCAGAAATGCTATAACTCGATTATGTTTCTTCTTCAACGCTGTCTGCTGCAAGGCAATTGACTCAGACACCCTCGATGATCTGCAACATGAAATTGTTGTGACAATATGCCAGCTTGAGATTTATTTCCCACCATCTTTCTTCGACATAATGGTGCATTTAGTAGTGCATATTGTCCGAGAGATCAAATATTGTGGTCCGGTTTACTTACGTTACATGTATCCTTTCGAACGATATATGGGGATTCTGAAGGGTAGAATGAAAAACAGATATAGACCGGAAGGCAGTATCATCGAAGCAACAGTGACTGAGGAAGTCACAGAATTCGTAACAAGTTATTTGAACGATGCAGAGTCAATTGGTATTCCCAAACCACGTCACCATGGTAGATTTGAGGGTAAAGGAGTTATTGGCAAAAAGGTTGTTCGTATCTCTCGTGATCTTATTAATCAGGCACATTTGTTTGTACTACAACACCTTGAGGTTGTTGAACCCTACTTCGATATTCACATTGCTGAGTTGAGTCGACAAAACCCTACCAAAAACCGTATCTGGCTTAAAAAAGAACAAAATCGAGTATTCGTCCAATGGTTTAAGGAATATGTGTTTGAGCAAGCTTCATTGAACCCCGAAGATGTCAGTGAAGAAATCAGATGTCTAGCTGTTGGTTCTGGAACAGATGTTGTATCGTTTGAAGGGTATGACATTAATGGATGCACATACTACACTGCACGCCAAGATGCTAAATCAATACATCAGAACAGTGGGGTAAAAATTGAAGCATCGGTGACTGAATATGGTCTAGGTAACCAGGTTCAACCAATGAGCAGTAGTAGTTGGTATTATGGTGTGATAGAGGACATATGGGAACTAAACTATCACATTGATTCGTTTCTATTGTTCCGCTGCAATTGGGTGGACAACCGACATGGACTCCAAAATGATAAAGGACTTATTTTGGTTGATCTTTCACGTGTTACAACTAATAAGGAAGATCAGTTTGTGTTGGGTAAAGACTGTGACCAGGTGTTTTATGTTGAAGACCCAAAAGCTAGTAGATGGCATGTTGTTCTTCCAGGGAGAAGACCGGTTTTGTTTGAGGATGAAAACAACGACGATGATGATAATGAGATGATAGATGAACCTGTATCGTTGCATACAGGGTTGCATGATTCAACTGATGATTTACAAAATGATGATGTTCAGACCATCTACGCTCGATCAGACCATAATGAGGGGGTTTGGGTAGAAAACAGATCATGATATATGTTACTATGTCTAGGTAACACCATTGGTTGAAATTACATTATATAATTCGTATTATTGTTGTTATTTTTGCAATTATACATCGTTCAGAATTGTTTTATGTTTATTTTTGCAATTATACATCGTTCCATGAATATTGATCTAATGTGTGTGTTTTTTTCCTCAGTGGATGATGATCCTATTGATGATCCTATAGGACAGCTGCTCCTGACTGGGGATAGTAGACCGGCAAAAACGCACCACACGAGGTGGTAAAAAGAAATCAAAGAAAGCAGACGTACAGACCACCCCACAGGAGACCGAGACAGCAGGTCCTTCACAGGAAGGACAGGAGATACAAGTTGCTCCTCCCCCACTCAAGAAACCCAAAAAACGAGGGGCAACCCATGGGCTGAAAGCAAATAGAGGCCCCCCGACAAAGCCTTTGGAGTTCAATGAATTTAATCAGCCCACCGGTACATGGAAAAATGATTACACTGCTCTAGCCAGGCATTTGGTGAGTACATATTTCAATATAAACCACAATTGGAAGCAAGTGCCTCAGGCGTTGAAGGAGCAGATATTTGAGCGTCTGAAGGTATTTGTTACACTTAATAGTTTGTTTTTAGATTTATATAGTTATTTTTTTACACTAATCCATTTTTTTTGTGCATATAGGACCGATTCTGTATAGATCCATCTCCGAAGGATGATGTGATGAAGGGGATTGCCACACAATTCAAAGACTTCAGATCTCTGCTCACGAGGCAGTACATTTACTGTGAGGAGCCCGCAGAGATAGAGGAGGCAGAAGGTGAAGATGTGGATGATCGGAGACCACCGTGGCAAAAATACGATGGTATTACTGAAGAGCAGTGGAATGAGTTTGTTGCGAAGCGTCTGACCCCTGAGTTCAAGGTGAGTTTAACAGTAGTAGTTGTTTCTTTTGTATGATAAATGTTTAAAGTGTCCTTACAGTTCATTTGGTTAATTCGTCTTTTTCATATATTATTTGCATAATTTGTCTTTTCATACTTATATGTAGGCTATACGTGAGAAACAACAACAAAATGCAAAAAAAAATCGTTACCCCCATCACATGGGGAGTACAAGTATTGCTCAGCGTGTGCCGCAGTGGGAGAAAGAGGGGTTGCTGCCAGCTGGCTCGAATGTCAGCGAACGAAGGATGAAGGTTTGGGATTTAAGTCGACGGAAGAAACCTTCAAATCCGGCGGCACCTGCTGAGTATGATGACGCCACGGAGAGGTCATCAACCAAATGGTAAGTGATTTTTAGTTTAAAAAATGTTTATTATATTTATAGAGTAACAATAGCAGTTAAATAAACCGAAGAATCCTTATTGACTTATTAAACTCCATAACAGGAAGAGTTAAGCTCCCAGATCACCCAGGGCTCTTGGCAGCCCGTTAGGCAGGATGATCCACTTTCCCGCGCTCTCGGGAAGAAGGATCATCCGGGTCGTGCAGTAGGCTTTGGCGGTCATGTCGGTATACGCCAAGCCTTCGGGAATCCTGGGTCGAGACACGGTGCAGGAGGGAGCATTTCATATGAGGAGCACTTACGCCAGAATGCGGAGCTCGAGCAGCGACTACGAAGTGAGTTTCAGCAGTCGATCGCTCAAGCTATGGAGATGATCCGATCTGAGAGGATGAGTCAGGAGGTTTCTAGACCGCCAGATCAGCCACAAGCATCAGAGCCCGCAGCAGTGCCTCCCAGTAGTGTTCACTCCGTCAACCCATTTCCATATTCATCTCTCAAGGTTAGAACAACATGTTAACTACAAATACAAAAAAAACAAATTATACAATTGTTTATCTGCATCTAAAATCTTTAATTTTGAAAATTTAGCAACCAATTGACTGCACATTGCTCCAAGTGATTGGCGTTGACGAAGTCGAAGTAGGGTGGGGAAAACTTTTCAAGTCTTGTGCTGGAGACACCGTGAGGAATACAGCGCTCCGAGAGTACCATGGCCGGGTGCTTGTTGAAGGTTACGCGCCTGCTTACGCGGATTGTCAGATACCGGTGCCCAGTGCAGACATATCCACCCTTCGTCAAGCTGAATCCAATGCAGTACAGTGGCCCTGTAGATTGATTAGGCTTGGGGAGCAGCAGGTAACCCCATGAAAAAACTTATTCTTTAACATATCCTAGAGTAGAAACATATACTTATTAAATTAATATATTAGGAACACATTCAATCAAATTCTGATAAGGCAAAAGGAAAGAGAGTTGTTGTTCCACCAGCTAATCCTTCGATGGCATCCGCGACTAGAGTTGTGATGAGATCGAATTTGCTACAACCGGCGGTTCTGAATGCCTTACCCCCCATGCTGAAACTGTTACACTCCACACTACTGATGACGCCGCCAGGAAGAGATTCGGTTACAATGGAACCAAGACCGGATCTTTTTCACTACAGAGGCGCTCAGAGTTTTGAAATCTATCTTACTGATTTTGTGGAGTTGTTCACGAAGGATTGGTTGACTGCGTCGATTCTCAAATCGGCTTGCATGTGAGTAATTAGCAAATGTTGTACACATTTTACTCTGTATATTTGAAAATTAAATTCATAATATTTGTTTTTTATATTGTGCAGGTTTATTGATGACAAGGCGGTCCAAGTACATGAGAATAGTAGTTTCGGGTTCCTATGCCCTGACTACTGTTCCGAAGCTAATATGGGATCTGACCCCCAAGCGTTGGTCCAGTACTTGTCGAATGTGATACATGCGTGTGCAGTTACAGATAAATCTTACATCATGCTGCCTCTTCATCAAGGGTAAGAATTTTATCTAATGTTAAGTTAGTTTAAAAATTATGATATTTGTATTATGTAATTGATTGAATTAAGTTCTGCCTGTATTGTAATCTATGAACAGCCGACACTGGTCTTTGCTCGTTCTATGCATAAAAAGCCCAAGAGTCCTGCAGCTTGACTCAGCATCTCTGCGTCCCAAGAGGCCACTTATATATAACATGTTGATGAGGTGATGAATTTACTTAACTTGATTAATTATCAATTTTTAGTTATTTCTTAATCATCTAGTTGATAACTTTTACTTTTTCTGTGCGTATGAATTCTAGTGCCTTTGTATCTGTAATGACGCAAGTCCGAGGAGAGAGACTTAAGAAGATTCCGTGGAATGTAGTCAAGGTATTTTTGTAGTCCTTATTCAAATTTTGTAATATGTTCATTAGATTTAAAATAGGAACAGTATTATAATTTATGTGTTAAATCGATTTTGAATATGTACGTATATACATGTGCAGTGTCCACAGCAGCCGGGAGGTTCGGAATGTGGCTACTATGTCATTCGGTTTATGAGTGACTGATAGCGGGACCGAGACTTTTGCCAGAGAAGTCTCTAGACCTGGTAAGTAGCATTCTCGAAATTTTTGGTTTTGTAGATAATTTTTAACATTGATTCTTAAACTCAAAGTATTATTAGCAACTAATCATATTTCTTTTTGTGTTAATTCCAAGGCTTTTGAAGAGTTGGTAGACGGTTACAACGAGGACATATAACCGAGGTGCTCGAAGAATGGGCAGAATTCATGAGCGTTAATGTAGGTTGCATCTAGGGTTTGGTAGGATTGAGTAGGATGATTTTGAAATTCTCATGAAACAATTGTCGTTTCTGTAAAGATTTTGTTGATATTTGATTAATTTGGTGAAATTTGTAAATGTAAGTGGATTATTGCCCGTAGATAAGTTTTGGTGGCAATTTATATGGTGAAATGGTTGATCTAATGCCCCACTGTGGTGGCATTGTTTATTGCTATATCTTCACAGGTTTGATTGATTTTGGGTGTGTGTGGTAGAATTGTAGGCTGGAATGGAAAAAACAAAAAAAAAAAAACCTATTGCAGCGGTTCTTAATAAGAACCGCTGCGATAGGTGGTTTTTTTTTAAAAAAAAGGTCTATCGCAGCGGTTCTTATTAACAACCGCTGCGATAGGTGGTTTTTTTTTTTAAAAAAAAAGGTCTAACGCAGCGGTTCTAACTAACAACCACTGCGATAGAGTACCTACCGCAGCGGTTCTACAACCGCTGCGGTAGAGTTTTCACCTAGCGCAGCGGCACCCATCGCAGCGGTTTTCAACCGCTGCCATAGGTACCAAACAACCGCTGCGGTAGGTCCTTTTCCTACTAGTGGTTCGAGGCAGACTATTTTTGCACTATTCAGCACTTTTCCGACTTCCAATCCAAAATATTCTTTCACCATTGCATTTGAGTAAGTTTCTCTACATTTTGACTACTCGTTCATCCATTTTGTTGAAGAAATGAAGAAAAATAAAATTTGGAGCTAGAAAGAAGACGACAATGGTGTTTTTCGGGTCAAATTTTTAAAGTCTGATTTTTTATGTTCTAGGCGGTCAATTAGGCTTAGTTTGGCATTAGAAAACGTGAAAAGCTGGTTCAAAAAGTTAGAACTGATTGTAGTTGCCAAAATTGCTCATTTCAGTTTAGTGTGTTTTAAGTGCAAAATGAGGTTTCTTGCGTTTTTCATTAATAGGATGTTAAAATTTTGTGTGAATGATAAACCCTAGGACTGATTCTACGATGTGGAGTGCATTTGAAAGCACAGGATTCATAAAAAATTTAGAGGAAACTCTACCAAAATTTCTGTAAAATTATATGTATTTTGCCCTGTTGAATCCATAGGTATATTATGAAGGGCCGTAGAAGTTCCCGTAGACTTGCTAAGGCCGGGGCATCAGGCTCTCAGCCACGACGTAGGCGTCATAGGGAGGCATCTCCAGCTTACGATCACAGCCGTTTTAGGGGGGGCTCAGCAGGAGCGTTGGTTCCACGAGAACCAAGACATCTCCATCCAGCAGGAGCGCCACTTTAGTGACGAGGTGATTGCCACCTTCACCCTTGATCACCTCTTCCAGCACCTCCATTAGGGAGAGCTGCTTACGTGTCCTAGGACCTTCGTTAGAGAGTTAGTTATAGAGTTCTATGCTAACATAGATCCGGAATAGCATGAAGCAGTGACATCATATGTGCATGGTCAGCTGATCACTGTGACTTTGGAGGATTTTGTACGTTTCTCTAGCTTACATCCTAGCTACCCTGAGCACATGGGACTAGAGATGATTGCAGCATTAGAGAGCAAGGCATGCTAGTTTTACCTGCAGCGCTCTACCTTGTCAGAGCATGTTCGCTCTTCTACAAGGGATTGGCCGAGGAAGCAGGTGATCCTCCCCTCTGCCTTACCCACTGCTCTTGAAAGAGTGTTATTGGAGGTCTTGTCCCATAACGTGCTACTAAAAGCACGTAACGACGTCTCCGCTCGCTACTGTTTCCTTATGAGGTACATCCTGCATCCGCCCGACTCCGAGGATGGCCTGGTTCCACTGTCGGTCTTGATGAAAGACCATCTCTTGATAGCAGCCCGAGCAAGTCACCACGCGCTAGTGTACCCGAGCTTTATTCAGTGGTTGTGTGAATGCGCGAGGGTCCCGATGGAGGATGATGACTGGGAGCCTCTCTATCTCACCTACACCATGAAGATGTTGAGGTCCCTTAGTTACTCAGCTGATCAGGGGTGGGCCTTCCCACAGTAGGCCAGGGTCTTTTCTCATAGGCCGGTCCGGCCCAGACAGAGGCAGCAGGCACCAGAGCCTGAGAACGTCCCACACCATGAGAACCCGTCAAAAGGATACACTTACTAGGGTGAGGGATCGAGCTACATGGACACTGAGTACCCAATACCGCTCTCCTCCTATTATGCCTTACTAGCTCCACCACCGTAGCCGGACATGCTTGAGAGCCTATAGAAGGACATCCGGTCTCTCCACATCACCCAGGGTTGCATGGAGTGTTGGCAGACGCACATGAAGAGCCGTATGGACAATTTCATGACTCATATGTATTCGGTCCACCCACATCCTCCTCCTCCAGAGTAGTAGTCTTAGGATTTCATGTTTTCTTTATGTACTTCATTGTTAGACTTTCATCCTTTTTCATTAGTATTATCAAACACGAGTTTTCTTTTGATATTATTAGACATTTATTGCATGTTCCATTTAGTGTTATTCAAGAAGTTTCTCGCATATAGACAATCATTGTCTGTTATCTTGAGTTGAGTGTGCATCTTTGTCATTGAAACAAAATTAAAACACCAAAAAATGAATGGGTCATCACATTATTTCACCCACATTCACCACCATCATCACATGTATCACATGTATCTCACCACTCCACCTTCCACCACTTTATCAAAACACTAACCAGAAAACAAAAAAAAAAAAGTGCCATTTAGTCACAGCATCACCCATCACCTCCTCACACACAATCACCTCTCCACGGAAAATTCCACAAATAAAAGGGCATTCAAAAGGTTTGTTAAATAAACCCCAAAGCAATACTGGGGGCAATCCGAGTTTAGGACCGATAATGTTTATTTCTTTTGTTTAAACTCGTGAACAATTCTTTGAGCGAAAATTGTACGAGACTGTCCTGAGTGGTAAAACCAAGAGAAATTGAGTTTGTCATTTTTACACGACTCTAGTGAGACCACATTCAAAAGTGAGGCAAACGGCATAACTCCGATCGAAGGAGATTATTTGTAAATTTACTCTCAGACCTGTGCAAAGTAACTAGAACGGATACACAACTATTAGGGATGACGAAGCACCTAGGTTCGGCATCACATAGCCAAAAGCTTGTGAACCTTGACATTATACCCTAGGCACCCCCGCTGAGCTTTTCATTTATTTCCCCTTTTAATACACTTAAAAGCTCCACAAAACGAGCCAACCAATGATGAATAACCAACCTGGTGACCAAAGAAAGTAAGGATCCCGACTTCCAGATAGCAACTTCACAAGAAGCCATCAGCATGACAAAATGATCCATAAATGGTCCCAAAGTGACACATGATCCAAAGAGCTCACATCAAAAACAGCTCTCAGTATTCAAAACGATAACCACGTGAACCCCGAAAGGAAAAGGACACAAGGTAAGTCTGAAAAGCCCGAAAGAAGTCCACACATAAAACAAAAGAAGAGACAATGATGCAAAGGACAACTCCAAAGTCCAAAGTTCCACAGCTCACCAACAAAGTCATCACGAAGTGGCCAAATAACTTCAAGACGAGAAGAGGCAAATCTGAAAAAAGGAGTAAGTTGCAGCTTTGGTCACCCTTACAGCTTCACATATATTCCAAACATTCCTTCATGGTCCTATCGTCATTCATCACACCTCATGGCCACGTTATAAGCTTTAAAGACATCCAACTTAATAGTTGTGTATCCAATCAAGTGAAAGTAACAGATCGAAGGCGTAAATCAAACAAATATCAAATTCAAAGACCAATACGTTATGACCAAAAAGAAAGGATGACGACAAATAAATCCTGACCCTGTGAGAGTGAGACTTGTTTCACGCAGATAATCAAAGAAAAATACTGGGGGGCAATTGTTGGTTCCAACAATTTCAATAACAACACCGATTGAACCCCAAGAGCCCAAAGCCCGTAAACATAAAACCAAAAGTTTAAACCCTCTCCATATCATACAGGCTCGTCCTAAGCCCTACCTCCAAATCAAACATCCACATGCTCGTCCTAAGCCCTACCTCCACATCAAACATCCACAAGCTCGTCCTAAGCCCTACCTCTACATCACACAAGCTCCAGGCCCGACATAAGCCCTAACCCTTCTCTACATTCATTTAGGCCCATGATAAGACCTAACTCATCTCTACATTATACACTTAACTCACCTTCACATAGAATCATCCATAGGCTCGTCATAAGACCTAGAATCATCCTTAGGCTCGTCATAAGCCTAGAATCATTCTTAGGCTCGTCATAAGACCTAGAATCATCCTTAGGCTCGTCATAAGACCTAGAATCATCCTTAGGCTAGTCAAAAGACCTAGAATCATTCTTAGGCTCATCATAAGACCTAGAAACATCCTTAGGCTCGTCATAAGACCTAGAATCACCCCTTTAGGCTCTTAGTAAGACCTAGCATCACTCTTTAATTATCTGCTCCTATCAAACACATTGCATCATAAAGCATTCATCTCATTCATGTAGGTGTGTCATAAGATCTATCTGCATTATCCAGGTGCGTCACAAGACCTGGCGATAGAAAAGTTGGCGAGGTGATGGCAATAAATCATTCTATGTTATGTCAACTTATTTTGGGATCCACGAATGGTGGGTGATGGCAATAAGTCCCCAGGGTTTTTACCAAGAGTTATCCCTGCACACCGGTTGGGGGCAATGACAATAAGTCCACAATGGGTCCAGCCAGGAGCAATGGCACGGGTTTCGGTCCCCAAAAGCATCCGAGCATCATCAGCATCATCAACATCATCAGCACATCAGCATCGTTAAGCATCATTCCTGCATCTGTATACCATCTAGTTCTTACTTCAAGGTAGTCGACTCCTTAGAATCGCTCGATGTCACTTCATTTTTTAGTTTACCTTTTGGTAGTCAACACCTTTGAATCGCTCGACATCACTTCATTTTCACTTTTAGGTAGTCAACGCCTTAGAATCACTTGTCATCACTTTATTTTTACTTTTAGGTGGTCGACACCTTAGAATCGCTCAACATCTTTTAACTTCATTCTTAGGTAGTCAGCGCCTTAGAATAGCTCGAAACAATTCATCAGTTTTCAACAACATGCAGGGTCTTTTAAGATCTAAAATTTTGGGGTATCACTCAAGCATCAACTAGACTCTTCATATCCACTACAAATTCTAGTTGACGAGGGGGGGGGGGATCTGTAATACCCAAAATTTTGACCCCCTGGTATATGGTTTTTAAGGCTTTAGTGTTGCAAGAGACACTTTGATCAAGTAATGAGGAATCCTGGTTCGATCGGCACGTCCCGGGGCGTTAGGAACAACTTGGTCATCTTCAGGGGCATTTTCATAATTTTTGGGGCTCCTAACACCTCCTATAGGTTTTCTCTCTCCTCTGAAAGTGGCTCAAATCAACTCGGAATGCTTTGAAATTTTAACCTATGATAAAGGATGCTATTTTGAGCATAATGGCTTTGATATTTTGATTTTTGGAATTTCCAATAATTCTCTAGTAATTTCTAATTGAATGTGATGAGAAATTAAATTTAAAAATATTCCAATATTCATAAATTTTGATTCCACCTTGGAAAAATCATAAATATCTTCCTTTACACATGGTTAAAATTTCATAGTCAAATTCCTTTTGGAAGCCCTTGAGCTAAGACATCGGCAAATCTCAGTTTTTATCGGATTTTTTCTATCTTTAGTGAGGCCTACTTAAGGAACCTTATCCCTTGATCAAAGGACATCTCCAAGAACTCCCAACAATCAGAATACCTAGCCGTCACCTTTCTCTCACGTTTTTATAGACCCAAGCATCAAAATCATACCAAAAGCCTTCCAAAATCATCATCTAAACACGTTTTTCAACTCCCACCACATCCACAATCATCAAACCACAATCAAAACGTGAAGAACAACCTCAATTCACCAGGGTCAGAAGCTAGACTCAGACCCGAACCAAAACCGACTCCGACGAAGCACCAAAAGAGTCCCGACGTGATGAAACCATCTAATCCCAAAGGCAAAACAGGTTGGAACCCAAATTTCATAACTTCTCACCACTTGTTTGACCTTGTATTAAAATTTGGGTTCGAACCGACTTTTTTCGGCTTCTGATTTTTTGTTTGTTTTTGTTTCTGTCCATTAACATGTTCCTTAAGTTTCATCGTTAATTTAAAGTCGAATTAAAAATCTTTGATTACAAACATCTTGGAAATCTCTCAGACTACACATCCATAAAATTTGAGCCAAAACACTGCTGGGAACAGCCTAAACGCCACCATCTGAGGGTGGTCCGCACCCACGGATGCTACGTCCGGGGTCTCGGACGCCCTATTCATAAGCCTAGATGCTCTTGGACGGCGGCGGGATTTTTTTAATTTTCAAAAATTTAGGGTTTTACAAAACATGTCTGGGCCCACGAACGCCCTATCCGTGGCCCCGGACTTTTCAAAAAAAAAATCTGTTTAAATTCAACTTTTATTTTCACTTAGGTTAGCTAGGGTCCGTGGGTTTGGAAATTCGGTCCGTGGCCATGGACGGAAACAAAATTCGACCTAATTCTGCCTCCAAAACCCTAGTTTAGGTAATTTCAATTTTCACTTTAATTTTCTGTCAAAATGCCAAAAGCATAAAAATATCATAAACTCACGCACTTAGGTTAAATCAACTCGTAATAAGCAGTTAATAAACTAAGTAGAGGAAAATGACCTAGGAAGGGTAATGAAAGTAATTTGAACCCTAAATAAGTCAAATTCCAAGCCCCCGGACCCGAACTCTACCTTTCCTGATTTACCCTAGGTTAAATTTAGGTGGTGACTCATAATAGGTTCCAGTGAGCTAACTTAGGTTTTAAAAATTATGGTTATACGACTTAGTTATTAAACTTAGGGTATAAGTGGACTCAGAACCCGATCAGACCCTAATTAACTCGAATCAATAAAGGGTAGTGGTTCAAAAATCGAGGCTCACAAATGTTCTCATCGTTCAACAATAAAATTGAGGAGAAATAAACAAAAGACCTTTTTGAAGCATGAAACATATAGTTGGCAAAAGTATAATGCATTGTGTGAAAGTTAAAGGGCTAAAGAACTAGTACTCCCCTGATAAGGTTTGATTTTTTGGCGGGGTTCCCCTACACTTGCTAGTGTCCGGGGTCGTTGACGCGCTAGCTTCGACAATGAGAGCCAAAGATCCTAGGAAGAATTCGTAAGAGTTTCTTTTGAATTTTTTTTAACTCATCCTTGGGGTGTATTTGTTTCCAATCTGTATATATCTACAATGCACAACCCAAAAGAACTAGGGCGCAAAAGTGATTCCGAAGAATACGTAAAAAGCCCATAGTTAGATCTCAAAAGTGAACTCGTGAATGAGTTCAATATCATAAATAATTCAAAGGTACACAAAAGAAATAGAAAGCGAAAATAAAGGAAGTTCAAATGACAAAACATAAACAGTATCCAAAAGTCACTAGTAGAAAAAATGTTTTTAATGACGGCGTTTAAACCACGGTTGAAAGGAAAACCGTGGTTTAAAGCTTATAAACCACGGTTTTTATAGAAACCGTCGTTTAAGGTACACGCCAGAGTTTATATACCACAGTTTTTGGAGAACCGTCGTATATAGGTTACTGATATACCACGGTTTTCCGGGCAACCGTGGTATATAGTACATGCCAGAGTGAATATACCACAGTTCTTTGGGAACCGTCGTATATAAGGTACCTATATACCACGGTTCCTAGGCAACCGTCATTTATATTGCACATCTTACTATATTAAACCACGGTTTTTTTGTCAACCGTGGTATATAGTCTAGGCGGGATTTTTAATTTTCCGCCCAAATTTAACGCGGCTCTTTCTATCTATTCTCTTATATTCTCACGCTAATTTTGGAACCCAAACCGATGAAACTCTCCAACTCTTCTTCTTCATTCTCTTCAATGTCACGGTAATTTTGGAACCCAAACCGATGAACATGATCTGTAACTCTTCTTCATTCTCTTCAACCTCACGGTAATTTTGGAACCCAACCGACGAACATGCTCTGCAACTCTTCTTCATTCTCTACAAGTTCACGGTAATTTTTGCAACCCTCACCGGCGCACAAGTAACATACTCCGTCCTCACTCATTCTCTTGTTTTTCGGTATTTTTTGCAGCTTACAACTAGAACAAGGAACACATGCTCTACATCATCTCCACTCAGTGCAATTTTCGCAACCATAACCGGCGAACAAGGAACATGGCCTGAAGAACTCATTCTTCTCACGGTAATTTTGTAACCCACCGCGAAGAAGGAACATACTACGCCAGAGTTCTTCACTCATTATTTTGCAACCCTAAATTGCAAACAAGGGACATACATGTTTTATAGCCTCTTCATTCTCTTCTGTTGCTCTGTTTGAGATCTGTGAAGCGACGCTACTAAATTGCCGGCGATTTTGAAAAAGAGTTCATAGACTATAAACCACGGTTATATGTATAACCGTGGTTTATTCTTTGATTTTATAGACAATATACCACGGTTTTGACATTTAACCGTCGTATAAAATGACTTTATACCACGGTTCTGAACTTGACCGTCATTTAAAACCGGTGAGGACCGCGTCCAAAAACGGCCTTAAACGACGGTTATGTGCAAACCGTGGTATATAGTCTTCTTTTAAACGACGGTTTTCAACCGTGGTATATAGGCAATTTTCTATATACCACGCGAGCATAAACCACGGTTCCTAACCGTGGTATATAGGCAAAATAACCATGGTTAAAAACATTTTTTCTACTAGTGAGTAAACATAGGTTTTAGAAGATAGAATTCCAACACCTTACATCGTGAATAAGCTACTGGAAGGTGGTCCACCACTCTCGACTTGCTCATGTAGATACTGAAGCCGGGCCTCCACCTGGTGCTGATGCTCCTCATCCTGGCGCTGGTACTCCTCAACGCACTGCTGATAGGCTTCGAATTCTTTGCGGGAGACCGTCGTAGGTGGTGGCGGCGCGGGTAGTGTTGGGAATGGAGCAGCTGTAGGAGGTGTACTCGTAGTCTTCGAAGGGAAGATCCAAGAACTCGATGAAGCTTTCTTGGGTTATTTCGATGAGTCGGCCCCCAACATACGAAATGATCTTGGTACTTCTCTTCTACCTTGCATTTGCATAAAACTGTCAGATGAGCTCGGGGCAGAGCTCACCACTCAACGTCAACAGGCGTCCCGAGCCTAAAGAGTCAAAGATCGGCCAAAGGTGGAGCTCTTGAACGATGGACTCTTCGACTTTGCGCTCTTGGACAATTTATCTCCTTGGCAAATTGTGGAACCAATGCTTTGCCTCTTCATTGATGAAGAGGCCGTCAATTAGCCTGGTTCAGGGGAGGGGATTTGTGAGGGCATGGTGAAAGGATTTTGTAGCTTTCCCTTTGTCAGTGCGAGAGCGAGGAGCCATTTTCTGAAACAAAAACAAGAAAAATAGACATAAGAAAAAGAAACAATACACAACACAAAACAAAAAGGGAAAGTTAAAGAAAGGTAAGGAAAGAAAAATGAAAAGGATGGTTATATAAATATTCATAAAGCGCAAGTGAAAGAAAAAGATATAAAATTCCACAAGAAAATTTCGGCATGATCTCCCCCATTTTCCTTTGTTTTCCCGGTTTGAAGAACCTCCACAATTTCACCAAGTACCACACCTTCGCATATCACCCAGCACACTCACAATTAATTCCTAACCAAAATGCTAAGGTATCGCAACTTAAGGAGCTAGATCAACAAATATGGTCATAAGACCCATCACCATCCAATCCAAAGAAGGGAACTACCCTAGGTAAACAAAGAGCAAATTGGCGCACTAATCAACCAACAGTACTCACGAACCAGTAGTATGATTTAAATACAAGTTAATCATGCGGAACAAAGCATAATTAATTTTTAAGGCATTAAGCATCAAAATCATGCTAAAAACCACCAATTGTAACATGTTCATCTTCAATTTATGCATATACCCTATACTTAACAATTAGGAATAATCCCCATCACCAAATTTTCAAATATTCAAAATTCAACTTAAGGCCCTGTTTGGTTTGACCTTAATTCAGCCGAAAGTGTAACTTCATTAGACATTCATCATATTGGCATAGGTCTATAATCACATAAATTGATGGTTTCTTGAAAAAATTAAGCAAACATTGATAGATTTTGGGTGAAAATCGATGGAAACCGATGTGGGGGACATTTGGGGATTTTACGGATTTGGGAAGGGGTAGGGTGTTTGCTAGGTGGACGACGGGAGGCGGGCTGGTGCAGGAGGGTGCGGCGGTGGTCTGGGCGTGCGCGCGGGGGCCGGAGCGGCTGGTCGGCGGTGCTGGGCATGGTGGAAGCCTGCTAGGCGTCACTGGGAGTGAGCGGAGAGGAAAGAGGGGCGCATCGATTCGGGTGCAGGTACCGGGATGAAACACATTTGACGAAAATAAGAGTTTCAAAATGCAGTGTTGCGGTCTTTTTTTTACAAAATTTCCAACCCGACCGCCCCACAAAGGCGGACGGTATGGGCAGACAGCACCACAGGCAAAAATCGACAACCGTGAGGTGGGTGGTCCATAAGGGTGGACTGCAACAGAAACGAAAATTTCCTTCTAACCGCCCCACAGGGGTGGTCTGCACCATAGGCGATTTAACCAATTGCGACCGCCCCACAAGGGTGGTCCGCACCATAACCCATAATTTTCATTTGTTTATTCACCTCAGGTCCTCGACACATCCATTTGCAAAAAACCCCAAAACACATAAACAACAGAGCAAACCGAACAAAAGCACTAAAAGCAAGGAAAAACATCTACACTAAACACTTACAAGGAGAGGAAAAGAAATCCAGGTTGCCTCCCGAAATGTTGCCCTTTTTTTAAGGTCTTTAGCTAGACCATAGTGAGGTTTAGATCAAACCTGGAGGTTCCCAAAGGGAAATAGGTCAAGCTTCCACCTTTATAATGTCACCTCCCATGTAGTGTTTGAGCCTTGAGCCATTGACCATGAAAGTTCCCCCTTTCGTGTTCTTTAACTCCATAGCACCGTACGGGGTCACCTTTGTGATAGAGAAGGGTCCGGCCCAATGAGATTTTAACTTACCTGAGAACAACTTCATCCGAGAGTTGTGGATTAGAATGTGGTCTCTCTCATGGAACTCCCTCTCCACCGTACGGGGTCACCTTTGTGATAGAGAAGGGGCTAGTCCAATGAGATTTGAACTTACCAGGGAACAGCTTCAACCGAGAGTTGTGGAGTAGAACCTGGTCTCCCTCATGGAACTCCCTCTCGAGGATTATCTTTTCATGCCATCTCTTGGTCTTCTCTATGTAGATTAGGTTGTTCTCATAAGCTTCATCCCATAACTCTTTCAACAATGCTAGCTGAAATTTTCTCGTATCTCCGGTGTTCTTGAGATCATTTTCAAGCGCCTTCACATCCCAATATTATTTATGTGCAAGCTCGACAAGGAGGTGCAAGCTTTCCCGTAGACAAGTCGGTAAGGGAACATACCAATGGGGGTCTTGTAGGTTGTTCAGTAGGCCCATAGTGCATCATCAAGCTTTAGGGACCCATCCTTCCTCGATGAATTTACTATTTTCTAGAGGATTCATTTCAGCTCTCTATTGATGACTTCGGCTTGACCGTTGGTTTGAGGACGGTAAGGTAAAGCGACCTTATGTCTCACCCCATATTTCTTTATTAATGCTTTGAATTGCTTGTTGCAGAAGTGGGGACCTCCACAACTAAGGATTGCTCTAGGCAACCCAAACCTTGTGAAGACGTTCTTTCTTAAGAACTTAGTAACCACTTTAGCATCATTGGTGGGAGAGACAATGGCTTCCACCCACTTAGTCATATAATCCACTCCTACCACGATGAAGAGATTTGAGCAGGAGGAAGGGAAGGGGCCCATGAAGTCAATGCCCCACAAGTCAAATGGCTCATCCTCTAACATCACATTAATAGGAATTTCATGTTTTCCAGAGATGTTTCCTAACATCTGGCAAGGGTCACAAGAGGCAAAAAAGGCGTGGAAATCTTTGTGTAGGGTTTTCTAGAAAAAACCTAGCTTGTAGAACCTTTGCTACTGTCATTGCCGGTCCATGATGTCCTTCTACCTCAAGAGAATGGCAATGAGTGAGGATATCTTGCACCTCACTCATGGGCGCACATCTTCTTACCATCCCATTGGCACAGGTCTTGAAGAGGAACGAGTCATCCCAGAAGTAGTGCTTGGAGTTAGCGAAGAATGTCTTCCTTTGCTGGTAGTTCAATTCATGAGGGACTACTCCACTTTCTAAATAGATTGCAAGATCAGCATACCATGGATCATCGGCCTCTTTGATCACGAAAACAGTTTCATCTGGGAAGAACTCATTTAGGCACACCTTCATCGGGCACTTCCATGCGGGAGAGGTGGCCGGCCACTACATTCTACACAAGCGATTGGCTCTGACTTCAATCTCAAACTTTTGCAGCAAACGGATCCATCTCAATAGTCATGGTTTGGCATCCTCCTTGGTAAACAAGTATTTCAAAGCAGAGTGATCCATATGCACTATTACTTTGCTTCAAAGGAGGTGGGACCGAAACTTGTCCAAAGCAAAGACCACTACCAGAAGTTCTTTTTCAGTTGTGGCATAATTCTTTTTAGCATCGTTCAAGGCTTTTCTGGCGTAGTAGATGGTCCTCAAAACCGTATCCCAAGTCTGATACAGAGCATCCCTAACCGCGTAGTCACTGGCATCACACATGATTTCGAATTGAAGAATCCAATCCGATGACACCACAATGGGGGCTGCAATGAGGCACTCCTTGAGAGTGTTGAATGATTCAAGGCACTCTTTCATGAAGTCAAACTTGGGGTCCTTAGCAAGGAGGTCACAAAGTGGCTTTGATATTTTTGAGATATCTTTTTAGAACCTCCTATAGAAACCGGCATGCCCCTGGAAGCTTCTGATATCCTTGATTGAGGTCGGTGGTGGAAACTTTTCAATTACCTCTACCTTAGCTTAGTCAACTTCTATACCCTTAAAGGAGATCTTGTGCCCAAGGACAATCCCCTCTCTAACCATGAAGTGGCATTTCCCCCTATTAAGCACCAGGCTAGTCTCCTCACACGGGGTTAGTATGGTATCTAGGTTGTCCAAATAGGCTTCAAATGTAAGCTCAAACGGAAAAGTCATAACTATCCTCAAGGTGGCAATTTGGGTTGATGGGTCAGGTTGATATCTACCCTAACCCAACCCATTTAAAATTTCATTATCCTAACCCAACCCAAAAATAAATGGGTCAAAAAATCATGACCCTAACCCAACCCGTTTATAATCGTTAAGCCCTAACCCAACCCACCCAACCCATTTTTTTAAGCAAACAATACCTCATATTACTTATCATAGTCATAAATGTCACATTATATGTGATTAAATTGTATACATTTAGTACGATAGCTACTTTGATAGATCAATTTTTAAAAGTGAAGAACCTAATTTTCAAAGCCTCTAGATAGCATTACATATTATATTTAATGGATATAATCACGTCCCCTAGATAGCATTGATTGTGTAACACCCCTACCGTTAACCCTATGCTTACCGTCTAATCATCCTGTTAATCCTATCAGTTCGCAACGGAAATACTACTACTACTACGGTGGGTGATACAACGCCGCTAACCGCTCATACGGCTAGCTAGGCTTACCTTACTTACAGTCACGGTCTGATGAACATAATATACCGAGCTACTAAACATTGCTTACTGAATTCAAAGGTAACATTCTTACATTCCTGGATCACCGAGTATTTAAAGTATATTCAATTACAACTTTTCAAGTTTACCAAAAGAATGAGTTTCTACCGGCTACTCATCTATACCAATTCATCATCCTTTCTGTACCCAAAAAGGTGTACCCTATGGTACACCGGCTAATCAAAAACTACAGCCGTGTACTACTTAGTACACCATTCATCATTCAATGTTTACAATCCAAAAAGAAATCAAAATAAAACTCTTCGTCCTCTTCATCCTTCTCGGGTACCTGCGTGTAGTAAAAACGGTGCCCCAAGGGGCTCAGCAAAAGCTGCGCATGAACTCCGCATATACCACGTGCTAGCTAGGGCACGCCGACTATTTGACGTCCACTAAACATGCGATTCATTAATTTTCATACATACATGCTTTACATACAACATGCATGCTTATACAATACATTACATAGTCCAAGGCATCAATACAATAGTGCATACAATACTTACCTTCACGATGTTAGCCAAATTACGCATCCGGGTTAATCGGAATGCTTATTACTCTTTTACTCATTACATGTTGCTTATTCTTACTATACTTACTTACTTCCAATTACTTTACTTACTCATTCTTACTTACTTACTTATACTCAAGTCAAGTCGGTATGACCTCCGGCCCTGGGGACTACTCCGTCCCACCTCCGGGATTTACTTGACTCACCAATCCGGGATGCTACCCACTTAAGGGATTTGGGCCGCGGACCAGTTTAAGAGTCAGGAATCGGATCCAACCTCTTGTGTCTCCTCATCCTCACGCGTGGCCGAAACTATATCGGACTTCTACTCATTCCAATTTAATTACCAATTTAAGTTAGATTGGTTAGCTTGTTAGGAATTAGATAGAAGTCCAATCACAACACATTCGGTCACAATGCAATACACCATACATACACACATTCATAATCATACATACATTTCATGAATTATACAAACTAAGATTTAAAAACAATATACCACAATATACAACACTACATATTCACATGTAAGCATGATAACTCTGATTCGTGCATTTATCTTATTTGGTGATCAATTAGCACACAACGCACAAATCAGAGTAACCAAGATAGCATACGGGGCATGAAGAATTCATACCGTTCACCGTTGTACGTGTTTTCGAACGTCCTCCGGTGTCACAAATCAAATCCTATGATATACATACAATCGAATGATTAATCTAACTATCATTAACTTAATTCGATTAATCTTACGTTTCCTAACTCATGCTCACTAAGTCTTTACATTCCTATACTTACATTTTATTTACTTACTTTTTAATTACTTAACAATGGTTCACTTACATATATATGTACATATGTATAGGTGGGTATACATATATATATACTAGTTATAAGCTTACAGTTTTTTTTTTGTAAGTTATGGGTCGTCCGACCCAGCGTCCGACCCAAGCCCTGGGTCGGACCATTCCAGTAGTTACCGTCTCTAAAATTCTTCCCGTCCGACCCAGAACTATTTCGTCCGACCCATACTCCTCTGGGTCGGACCGTTCCAGAAGGTTTCGGTCCCGTGTCCAAGCTCCGTCCGACCCACTGTCCGACCCAGGCTCTGGGTCAGACGAAGTCAGTAACTTCGACCACGGGAATTTTGCCTGTCCGACCCACGTCCGATCCATGGCCCTGGGTCGGACCATTCCAGAAAGGTTGATTATCGGTGCTTAAGCCCCGTCTGACCCACTGTCCGATCCAGGCTCTGGGTCGGACGGTAGCAGATTGTGCTACAGGTCTTATTTTTCCTTCCCAATTTCACCCATTGCTTCCCCAATCTTCCTACATACATCCTAACATGTTTTAGTACTATTTAAAGACTCTAAATCATGCTAATTCATCTCTTAATTCATTACACAAACCCTATACTAACTCATACAAACAATTCTCCTAGTTTCAATTCAACACTTACACAGTTTTCTTCCCTTACCACATTATGCTACAGATTTTGACACTTACACTCCTCTTCTACATCTCCCTCTTCTATTGACATTTCTAACACTCCTAATCCATTTAGAATACATTATCTATCTCTCTCAACTTACCCTCCACCTTCCTCAAACAAAATCTGTTACAACATTCATTTTCCACCTAGTTTCTAATTCACTAAGTGTTCTATTCCTATGTAAATTTCGTCATAGTCTCCCCTATATTTTTATACTCTCACCACATTGTTTACACTCACATAAATGATCATACCACCTGTTTATAACCAAAATCAACATACCCATCTCTCATACACAAAATACCCCACTAACAACATTAAATTCCTATACTCAAACATTAATTCCCATCCATGTTTCAACAAGTTTTAAATGTCTTTTAAAGGTTCAAAATACTTATATTCTCCTACACATTACACTACTACTACATTACCATTTTTCAATACATATTTTTACTCCATTAAAATCTGTTGCACATACATATATGAGGTTACACAAAGGTGAGCTTAATTACCTTGTTTTCCCTTCTAGTTTTCTTCCCCTCTTCTTGCTTCTTCCTTCTTCCTTCTCTCTCTCTCTACCGGTTTTGGTACTTCAACAAATCTAATATTATAACCCATACATACACACACATTCAATACTAAAACTAACCCTAAACATTATTCAAGTTTTAATGTAATATCTAGGGTTTAGAAACCTCATTACCTTGCAAGGGTGTAAGTGGTGTTTGAAATGGCTCAAGAACAAGATTCCCAACTCCACCAACAAGCCAAAATCGGCTGGGTACAAAGGAACCAAACAAGGGTTTAGCTAGATTTTCGTTTTGCCCTTAAGGCTAGAAAAATGATGGAGTTTCAAGAAGATTTTTACCTCAAAAGAACAAGGAGAAGGAGGTGGTTCTAATGGTGGTCTTGAAGCTCCAAATGCTCCATACCCATGGAGGTGAAAGTTGTTGTTTTCGAATTTTGGAAAGATATGAGTGTAGCTCTTGATGAGAGGATTCCACTGGTGTAGTTTTTATAATTTTTGGAGAAGGTTCAAGAGGGTTACAAGATGAGAGAAGATGGAGTTTGTGAGTGGGTCTTCAAAACTCCATGGAAATCGCATGGGGAAGAAGAAAGAAGAAAAGAGAGAGTGTGGGGTGGGGGTTCTACGTGAGAGAAGAGAATAGAGATAGGAGAGAGAGTGTGAGAGAATAAAGTAGTATTGTGAGTTACTTTATTATTTTGTTGTTTAGTAAATGAGTAAGTGAGTGTGTGAGAGAGTGTGAGAGAGGGGGAGTCCCAATCGGACACACACAGCACACACATATCACTTTTACTTTTTATTTTCAAAGTGGACACATAAGTTTTGGTTATTTATGTTTCTACCCTGCAACTTCCCGTTTTTGACAGTTGTTACTAATCTCTCGTTTTATTGATTCTACTGGTCCTAAAGCTTCACTAATATTTATTAATGATTATTTAGTTGACCAAAACTGTTACGAGTCTTTTTGACCCGCTTAAAGACACGTTTTCCCGGTTACCTCGAAAAACGCGCTTTAAGGTTCGTTAGTGATTTTAATCCGTTTTAACGATCCGTTTTCTTCAGGATTTGTTCCCTCATGATTATTTATACTTAATTAAGCTTCTAAAATATTTATTAGTCTAAGTAATCACTATTTTTAATTACGGGGTATTTCAATCTACCCCCCTTAAGAAACTTTGCCCTCAAAGTTGTTCAAGGTTTAATAGTTTATGTAATTCTACTCATTAGGCAACCAATTGCCATAATGCATCTTACTACTACCAATGAGGTGTTTACTTCATTCCACATTGCAAGCATACACAATTCACACACAATACAAATTCACATACACCATACACTATTTCCATACACATCATATCCACATTACACAGTACACCATGCAATTCACAATCCACATTACATCAATACATTACACCAATACATTACACGTTACACATACACATCCATGCACTACACATTACCCATACATACATACACATACCAAATTCACTTGCACTACATGTGCCATACAAAACCTACAATACCTACACACTATGCAATGCTTACCCCGAAGCAATGCAAAAGCAAAAGGGCTCTACCCCCCTTAAAAGGGGTACGACCCGTACCCGTATTACTAAATGCTAGACTCTCTAGTCTATGAACAACAGTGGGTACTTAGCCTTCATGGCATCTTCCAACTCCCATGTCGCTTCTTCGACATCATGGTTTGACCATAGGACCTTCACCATTCGTATAGACTTATGGCGAGTGTCTCTGGTCTTCCTATCCAGGATTCTCACCGGGGTTTCAACATATCGCATAGTCGGCTCGATGGATAGTCTCTCGGGCTCTAGCACATGAAAAGGATCGGCAATATACTTCTTGATTTGTGACACATGAAATACATCATGGACACGCCCCAAGTCCTCAGGTAATGCTAACCTGTAGGCTACGGATCCAACTCTTTCGGTAATAATGTACGGCCCTACAAACTTTGGGCTAAGCTTGCCCTTCTGACCAAAACGGAATACGCCCTTCATAGGTAAAACTCGCAAGAACACTTGGTCGCCCGCGGCGAACTCAAGGTCGCGTTGTCTCACATCCGCATAGGATTTCTGTCTATCTTGGGCTGCCTTCATATTGGCTCGGATTTGTTGAACTTCCGCTTGGACTTGTTCTAGGTACTCTGGTCCTATGATGACCGCTTCACTCAACTCATCCTAACACAAAGGTGTACGGCAAGGTCTACCGTATAGGGCTTGGAAAGGCGACAACTTAATCGAAGCGTGATAGCTATTATTGTAAGAAAACTCGATAAGATGAAGCTTATCTAACCAACTCCCCTGAAAGTCTAAGGCACATGCCCGTAGCATGTCCTCCAGTGTCTGGATGGTCCTTTCTGTTTGACCGTCGGTCAGAGGATGGAAGGCGGTACTCAGCTTCAATTCTGTACCCAGCGCTACCCGTGTAGCTCTCCAGTATCTCGAAAGGAATCTGGTGTCCAGGTCAGATACTATTGTTTTAGGGACTTCGTGATGTCTGATAATCTCCTTGTCAAAAAGCTCTACGAGCTTCACTACCTTCCAAGTGTCCTTCATCGGTATGAATCTGGCAACCTTGGTAAGGCGATCGACTACAACCCAGATCATATTGAGTCCTCCCCTAGCAGGTGGGAGTCCTACAACAAAATCCATGGAGATATCGTGAAATTTCCACTCCGGAACTGGCATCGATTGTACCATTCCGCCCGGTCTACGATGTTCGAATTTTACTTTTTGGCATGTTAAGCATCTCAATACAAATTCGGTCACATCCGACTTCATTCCAGACCACCAGAAGTACCTCTTCATGTCTTTGTACATCTTAGAGGCTCCTAGATGGACTGACAATGTGGAACTATGTGACTCTCGCAGGATGCGATCCCTTAGCTCAGCATTGCTTCGGGGGACGCATAGCCTTCCATTCAACCGAATCAAACCATCTTCATGTAGCTTGAAGTCATACTTCTTCTTCTCAAATGTACCATCCTCGATCTTTTGTCTGATTTCGGTTAGGTAAGGGTCGCTCAACTGAGCGTCTCGCACCTCGTCAACCAAGCTAGAAGAAGCGAGTAGCGAATGGAGCGAGTGTGCTCAACGACTCAGGGCGTCGGCTACAATGTTTGCCTTCCCTTCCTTATACTGCAAGTTGATGTCGTAATCTGAAAGAAATTCCATCCATCTTCTCTGTCTCAGATTCAGTTCTTTCTGTGTGAATACATACTGTAAGCTCTTGTGGTCGGAGTAGATGGTGATACTTACCCCATAGAGATAGTGTCGCCATATCTTCAAGGCGAAGACAATGGCTCCTAACTCTAAATCGTGTGTCGGGTAATTCTCCTCATGCTTTTTCAGCTGGCGGGAGGCATAAGCTACAACCTTGCCATGCTGCATGAGTACGCATCCCATTCCTTTGCCTGATGCATCACAATATACCTCAAATCCCTCTGTGCCCTCTGGAAGAGTAAGGATGGGCGCTGAGGTCAATGAGTCCTTTAGTTTCTGAAATGACAACTCGTACTCGTCTGTCCATACAAACGGTGCATCTTTCTTCATCAGTGTAGTCATGGGCTTAGCGACTTTCGAGAAGTCCTTTATCAATCTCCGGTAGTAACCGGCTAGACCAAGAAAGCTCCTAATGTCGGTAACAGTCTTGGGTCTAGGCTATGATCGTACAGCTTCTATCTTAGAAGGGTCAACTGAGATACCTGCGCTCGAGATGACATGACCAAGGAATGATACCTGATCTAGCCAGAATTCTCATTTGGAGAACTTCGCATACAACTGGTTCTCGCGTAGTGTCTCAAGCACTTTCCTCAAGTGAGTTTCATGTTCCTCTGCTGATTTGGAGTATACGAGTATGTCGTCGATGAAGACAACCACTGAAGTGTCCAACTGCTCACTGAATAAACGATTCATGAGGTCCATGAATTTTGCTGGTGCATTTGACAAACCGAATGGCATCACTGTGAATTCGTAGTGGCCATATCTGGTACGGAATGCCGTTTTCTCGATATCTTGCTCTTTGATGGCAATCTGATGATACCCAGAACGGAGGTCAATCTTAGAGAAGACTGATGCTCCTTTCAGCTGATCAAATAGGTCGTCGATGCGTGGCAATGGGTATTTATTCTTGACTGTGACCGCATTCAGCTCGCGGTAGTCAATACAAAGGCGGAGACTACCGTCCTTCTTCTTCAAGAAGAGAACCGGTGCTCCCCAGGGTGATACGCTCGGGCGTATAAACCCTTTGTCCAGAAGGTCTCGTAACTGCTCCTTGAGCTCTGTCATTTCAGTAGGTAACATGCGGTACGGTGCCCTAGCAATGGGACCGGTACCTGGCAAGAGATCAATTTCAAATTCCACTGCTCTCGGTGGTGGCATGCCGGGTAGCTCCTTAGGGAATACATCTGGGGAATTCGGATACAATGGGTACATCTTCACTGAACTCTGGATCTCTCTCTAGGTCTTGTACATAACACAGATATACTTCGTGGCCCTTTTTGAGCTCCCGGTACATGGCCATAGCAGATATGAGTGTGGTCGAAGGCTCTCTCGGTCTCTGGCGGTAAGATACGGTAACCCCAAAAGGACTCTTGAGCAGCAGTCGATGCTCGGCGCAGAGGATTCTACCCTTGTGCTGCTCCAACCAATTCATTCCGATGATTAAGTCGAATCCCAATCCATTGAATTCGATGAAGGAAATGGGAAACGTTTCATTTTTGATTTCGATGGTGGCTGATTGATAATATTTGGTGCACTTTACTCGCTCCTTTGATGGGAGAGTAACCACAAAATTTGGTAGCTCATCCGCATCTAGCTTCAACCTCTTCACAAAGGATTGTGATACGAAAGTGTGAGAGGCGCCGGAGTCGAATAACACATTGGCATCAATGCCATTTACTGGGAATGTCCCCGTTAAGATGGTGTCGCTTCTGCCGGCTTGTGCTTCGGTGAGGATACTCAGGTTACCTTCGGTACCGAGTTCACAACCTATTGAATTTCACAAGTGGTTAAGTATTGATGGTGGACACAAGTGGAATTAAATCAACACTGCTCTTTATTGATAAACCAACCATCATACATACCGTGTCTCTAATACACGTTACTAACAGATTACATGATACTATGAATTTAATACTTCCTAAAGGTAAGGTTCAGGCGTCCTGGTTTCATGTGTGTGGCATTGATTATTGCCGGCGGTGCCGTATTTAACTTGACCTTGTTGATCCCGTGATACAGCATCCTAGAGTTTCCACCCATGATGAGGACATCTCCTGATCTCAATACTAGTTTCTGTGTGAGGTCCACACGCTTCTGCTCGCTATACAGGAATACGGCGTCATCGCCAATGGACCAAGACACTACGGGCACTCCTTGTTCAAGAGATTCCGCTGTCTCGTCCTTGTCTTGGTGTAACCCAAGTCGTCCTTCTTTCTCATAGAAGTTGACAATACAAAGGTCTGCTTCAAGTGCGGGGATCGGTTCATGTTCACATTGTTGTGCAAGTTCTACTGCTTGTGTGACGAGTGTTTGAAACTCTGGAGGTATTGTCGGTGGCGTTGCTCCATCTTGTGTTCGTGTCTCCTGGTATGTCCTGGTATAGGGATTCCAATCCTTTCCCAAGCACATCATCTTCAGTTTCATCTTCGCTCCACCGGGGAATTCGGGTGTGTAAAATCCACCTTGACCCGTTCCTAGCTCGTTGCATCGTCGGATGATTGAGATTTGTGCTTCGGGTGTCAGGTATCCTCTTAATAAGATCATACCTGGTTGGATGACCTGACACTGTTCATTGGTGTAGTAGTGGTTGGTGATGTCGATCTCTTCTTGATTCAGGTTTACCGGTATCGGATAACAGATACTAAAGCTTCCTAACTTTACAAATTTCATCTACGGTGAGTGCTAGTTTCAACTACTTCTTTTCATGCTTAATACACACTTCATTTTATTTACTCATGCATTCATTCAAACAGTTACTCTACTACTTAGTCATGCTACTTCAAGGATTAAAGGTTAGAATAATTACTTGGGCCGGACTTAGAACCGGACCCATCACGGTCAATGACATGAAGGACAGGCTGCTCTGAGGTGCACCCCTCTACGGTCCCCGGGATCCCTGTCCCTGTGGTGCCTGCTGGGTCGGTGCATCGCCAGATGCAACCTCCTTGCCTTCCCTTTGCTTGTAGCTTTGGAAATTTCCCTTTGGCTTTGAATTCTCTGGGCATCTATTGGCCGTATGGCTGGGTTTCTGGCAGTTGTAGCATTTGATTTCTCTCCCATAACAGTCTTTGCCGGGATGGTCCTGGTTGCATTTCCTGCACACATAGGTGCGGCCGTCCGAGAAGGTTTTGGTGAAACCGGAGCCAGAACCTGAGGTTTAGAGGGTTAGCACATGTGTGCGTGGATATACTAGATATGGTGCTTGTAAGAATACGATTTAGGAATAGAAGTTTACCCTTAGGTGGGTGTGATCTCAGTGGCTTTGCGGCCACCGGTGCAGAAGAACCTAGTTGAAGCAGCTCAACTGGTTTGCCCTGCTCAGCATGGGCACTGCTCTCACTTGGGAAGTTCTTTGAGGTTTGATGAAAGAATTTCCCTTTCTTCTTTTTCCAGCTTTTCCCCTGGTTCTGCTCCTCGGCACTTGTGTTCTTGCTGTTTGCCTTGCGCTTCAGCACGGTTTCTTCATCCCTTAGCTGGCAAGTGATTTCGACGCGAGAAGCCGCGTGATAACACTCCTGAAGTTTCAGGTATTAGCCGGGATTCTTATTTAAGAAAGGATAAGGAAGAGATTCAATGAGTTCAAGGAATTTAAGGAATTTATATGGTACTAAGGGTTAACCGATATTTACCTGAAGGGAGGTAAATCGAGTGTAGCCCATTCCGTACCGAAGGCGATGGCTCAGACCGCCATAGAAGCGATCGACCAACACCTGGCCGGTGTATCCTAGATCGGGAAGAAGACGGAGAATGGAGGTAAAGGTGCGGTAGTACTCATCCACAGACATCTTGTCTGTCATCTTCAAGGCGTCAAGCTCTAGCCTTTTCTTTGTTTTCACATGCTCCGGATAGTATTTTGATCGGAGGAGGGATGCAAAGGACTCCCAGTCGAATGTGGGGTCGTTGACATGCTCATGCTTGACCAGCTTCCACCAATCCATGGCTGCATCTTTCAGGTAGTAAGCAGCAACTCTGACTCGAACTCCAGCAGGAGCTTCGAGGGTTTCAAAGGCTGTCTCCATCTCGGAGATGTAGGCCTCTAGCTTAGCCGGATCACTCTCGCCTCTAAAGCAAGGAGGGCGGAGTTCCGCTACAGCTTTTACCCAGTTCGCTTCTCTGGGTGGAGGGGGAGGGATTGGTCCCGCTTGGTTCTGTTAGTTTTGTTGGTTTTGTTGCATAGCTTGGATTACTTGTGGTAGCATCTGTGCTACCGTGGCAGCGACGATCTCTGCTATCGTCTGCGTGCCGGGTCCGTCATTGCCCCCTCCTCTAGGGCGACCTGGACCTCTTCCTGACATCTGAACATCTAGCAGTACATTAGGCTCCACAAGATATGACTCAAAGGTCTTGGAATTTAAACAAGGTATCGTTCCTAAGAAAGTCAAGGGTATCCGTTGTTAACAACGGTAGTTCCTAGTTAGGTTTCTAAGTATTCGTCTTAAGACGGTTGAAATCCTAACTCGGTAATCCCCTATGCTCGGTAACTAAGGACATCAGAGCGTAACTACGCTCTGATACCACTTTTTGTAACACCCCTACCGTTAACCCTATGCTTACCGTCTAATCGTCCTGTTAATCCTATCAGTTCACAGCGGAAATACTACTACAACTACGGTGGGTGATACAACGCCGCTAACCGCCCATACGGCTAGCTAGGCTTACCTTACTTGCAGTCACGGTCTGATGAACATAATATACCGAGCTACTAAACATTGCTTACTGAATTCAAAGGTAACATTCTTACATTCCTGGATCACCGAGTATTTAAAGTATATTCAATTACAACTTTTCAAGTTTACCAAAAGAATGAGTTTCTACCGGCTACTCATCTATACCAATTCGTCATCCATTCTGTACCCAAAAAGGTGTACCCCATGGTACACCGGCTAATCAAAAACTACAGCCGTGTACTACTTAGTACACCATTCATCATTCAATGTTTACAATCCAAAAAGAAATCAAAATAAAACTCTTCGTCCTCTTCATCCTTCTCGGTACCTCGTGAGTAAAAAACGGTGCCCCAAGGGGCTCAGCAAAAGCTGCGCATGAACTCCGCATATACCGCGTGCTAGCTAGGGCACGCCGACTATTTGACGTCCACTAAACATGCGATTCATTAATTTTCATACATACATGCTTTACATACAACATACATGCTTATACAATACATTACATAGTCCAAGGCATCAATACAATAGTGCATACAATACTTAACTTCACGATGTTAGCCAAATTACGCATCCAGGTTAATCGGAATGCTTATTACTCTTTTACTCATTACATGTTGCTTATTCTTACTATACTTACTTACTTCCAATTACTTTACTTACTCATTCTTACTTACTTACTTATACTCAAGTCAAGTCGGTATGACCTCCGGCCCTGGGGACTACTCCGTCCCACCTCCGGGATTTACTTGACTCACCAATCCGGGATGCTACCCACTTAAGGGATTTGGGCCGCGGACCAGTTTAAGAGTCAGGAATCGGATCCAACCTCTTGTGTCTCCTCATCCTCACGCGTGGCCGAAACTATATCGGACTTCTACTCATTCCAATTTAATTACCAATTTAAGTTAGATTGGTTAGCTTGTTAGGAATTAGATAGAAGTCCAATCACAACACATTCGGTCACAATGCAATACACCATACATACACACATTCATAATCATACATACATTTCATGAATTATACAAACTAAGATTTAAAAAATATACCACAATATACAACACTACATATTCACATGTAAGCATGATAACTCTGATTCGTGCATTTATCTTATTTGGTGATCAATTAGCACACAACGCACAAATCAGAGTAACCAGGATAGCATACGGGGCATGAGGAATTCATACCGTTCACCGTTGTACGTGTTTCCGAACGTCCTCCGGTGTCACAAATCAAATCCTATGATATACATACAATCGAATGATTAATCTAACTATCATTAACTTAATTCGATTAATCTTACGTTTCCTAACTCATGCTCACTAAGTCTTTACATTCCTATACTTACATTTTATTTACTTACTTTTTAATTACTTAACAATGGTTCACTTACATATATATGTACATATGTATAGGTGGGTATACATATATATATATACTAGTTATAAGCTTACAGTTTTTTTTGTAAGTTATGGGTCGTCCGACCCAGCGTCCGACCCAAGCCCTGGGTCGGACCATTCCAGTAGTTACCGTCTCTGAAATTCTTCCCGTCCGACCCAGCACTATTTCGTCCGACCCATACTCCTCTGGGTCGGACCGTTCCAGAAGGTTTCGGTCCCGTGTCCAAGCTCTGTCCGACCCACTGTCCGACCCAGGCTCTAGGTCAGACGAAGTCAGTAACTTCGACCACGGGAATTTTGCCTGTCCGACCCACGTCTGATCCATGGCCCTGGGTCGGACCATTCCAGAAAGGTTGATTATCGGTGCTTAAGCCCCGTCTGACCCACTGTCCGATCCAGGCTCTGGGTCGGACGGTAGCAGATTGTGCTACAGGCCTTATTTTTCCTTCCCAATTTCACCCATTGCTTCCCCAATCTTCCTACATACATCCTAACATGTTTTAGTACTATTTAAACACTCTAAATCATGCTAATTCATCTCTTAATTCATTACACAAACCCTATACTAACTCATACAAACAATTCTCCTAGTTTCAATTCAACACTTACACAGTTTTCTTCCCTTACCACATTATGCTACAGATTTTGACACTTACACTCCTCTTCTACATCTCCCTCTTCAATTGACTTTTCTAACACTCCTAATCCATTTAGAATACATTATCTATCTCTCTCAACTTACCCTCCACCTTCCTCAAGCAAAATCTGTTACAACATTCATTTTCCACCTAGTTTCTAATTCACTAAGTGTTCTATTCCTATGTAAATTTCGCCATAGTCTCCCCTATATTTTTATACTCTCACCACATTGTTTACACTCACATAAATGATCATACCACCTGTTTATAACCAAAATCAACATACCCATCTCTCATACACAAAATACCCCACTAACAACATTAAATTCCTGCACTCAAACATTAATTCACATCTATGTTTCAACAAGTTTTAAATGTCTTTTAAAGGTTCAAAATACTTATATTCTCCTACACATTACACTACTACTACATTACCATTTTACAATACATATTTTTACTCCATTAAAATCTGTTGCACATACATATATGAGGTTACACAAAGGTGAGCTTAATTACCTTGTTTTCCCTTCTAGTTTTCTTCCCCTCTTCTTGCTTCTTCCTTCTTCCTTCTCTCTCTCTCTCTACCGGTTTTGGTACTTCAACAAATCTAATATTATAACCCATACATACACACACATTCAATACTAAAACTAACCTTAAACATTATTCAAGTTTTAATGTAAGTTCTAGGGTTTAGAAACCTCATTACCTTGCAAGGGTGTAAGTGGTGTTTGAAATGGCTCAAGAACAAGATTCCCAACTCCACCAACAAGCCAAAATCGGCTGGGTACAAAGGAACCAAACAAGGGTTTAGCTAGATTTTCGTTTTGCCCTTAAGGCTAGAAAAATGATGGAGTTTCAAGAAGATTTTTACCTCAAAAGAACAAGGAGAAGGAGGTGGTTCTAATGGTGGTCTTGAAGCTCCAAATGCTCCATACCCATGGAGGTGAAAGTTGTTGTTTTCGAATTTTGGAAAGATAGAAGTGTAGCTCTTGATGAGAGGATTCCAATGGTGTAGTTTTTATAATTTTTGGAGAAGGTTCAAGAGGGTTACAAGATGAGAGAAAATGGAGTTTGTGAGTGGGTCTTCAAAACTCCATGGAAATCGCATGGGGAAGAAGAAAGAAGAAAAGAGAGAGTGTGGGGTGGGGGTTCTACGTGAGAGAAGAGAATAGAGATAGGAGAGAGAGTGTGAGAGAATAAAGTAGTAATGTGAGTTACTTTATTATTTTGTTTTTTAGTAAATGAGTAAGTGAGTGTGTGAGAGAGTGTGAGAGAGGGAGAGTCCCAATCGGACACACACAGCACACACTTATCACTTTTACTTTTTATTTTCAAAGTGGACACATAAGTTTTGGTTATTTATGTTTCTACCCCGCAACTTCCTGTTTTTGACAGTTTTTACTAATCTCTCGTTTTATTGATTCTATTGGTCCTAAAGCTTCACTAATATTTATTAATGATTATTTAGTTGACCAAAACTGTTACGAGTCTATTGACCCGCTTAAACACGTTTTCCCGGTACCTCGAAAAACGCGCTTTAAGGTTGATTAGTGATTTTAATCCGTTTTAAGGATCTGTTTTCTTTGGGATTTGTTCCCTCATGATTATTTATACTTAATTAAGCTTCTAAAATATTTATTAGCCTAATTAATCACTATTTTTAATAACGGGGTATTTCAGATTGACCACTTTTAAAATTCATTACCTACTTCTAGAACTTAATAGTGATATAAACTACTACACGCATCCTGCTATAATATCATTCACTAATATACTTATATATCATACTTTTATTCACTCTTGTACAACATCTAAACATAGCAGTAATGTTGTATCATTTAGAAAAAGCCAAAAACAGATATCGTTCATAAAAAACATCCTGGAGTAGTTATCTTCACATTAGCGTTTGTGTAGCTAGTTGAGTCAAACTAAACAAATACAACATGAAGTCAAAACTCTCAAAATAATTATTTGATATGCAGAGCAGGTTGGACCACTTGTTTGATCAATATAATGTAGTGTGTGTGATATTTTTATAGGTTGGATAGTCCAACTTGACTTGGGATAATAGGTACAATATTTCTTGCTTAAGGCGGAGGCATAGTTTAATCTGAAAATAAGATATATATGTACAATAATATATATTATTTCTCTCAACCCTAACCCGACCATAAATTTAGCTTATTACCCTAATGATAAGTGTCCAAATGAGCATGTTTTATGGGTGTATTTCATGTATTATATTAGCACTTTTCTTGCTCATTTCTCCACTTTGGTTAGTTTTCCACTACTTTATGTTTTATTGGTTATCTTAAATATTTATTGGTTAAACATGAGGAAAACCAAACTAGGAGCAAAGTAGACGAAGAGACGAACGCGTAGGCGCAAACGGGTTGAAAAACGGAGTCCAAACGAAGAATCTAGACCCGGTCAAAGTTTGCAAAAGAAAACAAGCCAAATACACACGTCTGGGTCACGTCCGGGGATAAAAGGCCGGACGTGACACGGATCGATGTGTTAGAGACGTCCGTGGCACATCCGGGTAAAGAAGCACGGACAAGATCAAAGGCCGAGGGAGTCCGTGGGTTGTCCGCGGATATTTGGCCGGACAAGAGGACTTGTGTCCGTGTGCTGTCCGAGGAAGAAAGGCCGGACATGAGAGTCTTGTGTCCGTGTGCTGTCCGGGTAACAAAGGGCAGACAAGTGATGAAGGAGTCTGTGGCACGTCCGTGCAAATAAGGGCGGACAAGAACAAAACAAGGACATGTTGTCCGTGGAAATAAGCACGGACGGGAAGCAAGGAAGAAATGTGTCCGTGGATATTTGCCCGGACAAGAAATAAATGTTTCTGTGGATATTTGACCGGACAACAAATAGAGGTGCAAGGAGATCCAGAATAATTGAATGCGCCGACCATCTTCCTCATTTTCCTGCGGCGCCTGCAAACATATCTATCTACTCCATTAGCAATATCAGGCGCCGGCGCACTCCTTGAATTCCTCACGCGTGTTCCAGCCTGTCTTCTTCCTCCTCCTTTCTTCTATAAAATCCACGCTCCTTCTGCTCAAATAAATCATCCCTTCCTCTGAATCCAAAGTTCACCACCGTTCATCAAACCACGACCATCGACCACAACACAAGCCACACCTACGATCCATTCCATCCTCTTATCCCCCACTTCTCCATTTTATTTTCATTCTTCATTTCACCACGAAGCAGAACTAGTATAAAAAGAACAGAAGAAAAGGAGCTGGAGCAGAAGCGAGTCGCAGTCCCGTCTCTTCCGGCAGTCTCCAAAATAATGGCTATCTCTGCTTTCTTTTTATTTTTGTTAATGTCTGAGTAATTTTTATTCGTATCCTAGGATGGGGTTTAACCTCAATTAATTCATACTTATTAATAATACCAAGTTTGCTTATAAATATTTGTTTTGTCTCTCTAAATTATTAAATGCTTAACAACTGATCATTTTTATGCATTTACGGTTTCTCTTATTTCAATGATTTTATAAATTTGAGAATAGACCACAAAGAGAGACAAACGTTAGATATTATCTCCTTGATTAGCAGATAAAATCCATCATTGTTATTAAAAGAATTCTTGCTTAATACTAATTAATGATTTTAGACTTTTTCTGATTGTAAAAAGTCTATTGAATTAATTAAGAGTTGTCCTTATCTATGATTTAGGAAGGCCACAAGATAAATTCCTAATTAGACAAATAGAGCAAATTAGGATTACAATTAATGTCTGTACTTAAATAAATATTTATTACCTGTCTCATTTATTAAACTTGTTTTATTTCCTTTCAACAAATATTGTTAAATGCTTTACGCGACAAACTACTGCATTTTTTATGGTAACTATCAACATATGATTTTGAGATAGTCAAAGTACCACAAAGGAATAAACCTTGGTATTTACACTCCGGATTGAGCAGGAAAATACTGAGGCTATTACTAAGAGTTCGTAACTGACACTTATTAACTCTAATAGACAATAAATAATTGAGACATGGTTATAAATTTGTTTAAGTAATTTAGGCAATTCCCCGCTATCCTAGGATACCTTTTTCCATCCACATCAATTAATTTACCTTATTAGACCGTGTTTATTATTTTGCACTGATCCTAAAACAAATCAAGCTTGCCTCCGGCTAAACCCCCAATTTACATTTTATGCACTTTTATTTGTCTTCTTGTACATTTACTAACTTGATAATTAATTAGATAGTTGCGAAGTCTCTGTGGATACGACCTTGTTGTACTACAATGATTGGGTTCACTGCTCATAAGTAGCAAGATAGTTTAACTACAATTTTGCCCAACAAGTTTTTGGCACCGTTGCCGGGGACTTCAGTCCAACTATCTGGTTTATTATCTGTTTAGTTTTTCTTTTATTTCCGTTATTTTCCCTTTTTGTGTCTAAATTTTTGTTTTATTTTTAAGGTACTTAATTCTGATGGATGGTCACTACGATCAAGCAGGAAGTTGGTATGGTTACACCTATGGTGCAAAGAACTACAATCAATGGAGTGTATGTCAAAGGTGCGGAGAGTACCATGAAAGCCCCCAATGTTCAGACCCAAATGCTGAATTGAGAGCTCTCTTGGAGAATTTCAAGTCATCTCTCAAGCCTATCCCCATCTTTGTGTGCCAAGAGTGTGGAGGAGACCATGAAAGTTCCCATTGTCCTATGGTTGCAATAGAGAGAGACAACACCATTTTAAGGGAAATGATGGCAAATTTTACCTCAAAGTTTGGAACCTCTGAAATGATCCAGCAAAGAACGCTAGATCAGGTAGAACACATGGAACAACCAGTTCAACAATTGAATGCAGTGGTTCACGAGGAGGAAAAACCTGCTGAGGACTTAAGCTACTCTCCACCTCCTCCCCTATTCGAATCAGAGAATCCATCACCAAACAACCATCAGCTTGATTATGAAGATAACTCCTCAGAAGAGAGTTTTTCCTTGGACTTCATGGAGTCTCCTCCCTCTGAAATCAACTACTATTTCCCCTCCTTCACCGTGCTCCACCCAGAAGATGAGGATGGATACATCCTCAACCTTGAGAAGGAGGAGATGCCACCTCCCTCCGAGCCATCAGAAGAGAGTGCTATAGTCAATTTTAAGGAGCCACTTCGCTCTGAAGTTAATTTACATCACAGCTCGTCCAATGAGCCTCACCAAGAAGACAAGGACATTTACATCCTCAAAATTGAGGAAGAGGAGCCATCCAACTTTGATCTTCGTCTGGAGGATCAAGGCCTTCCCCACCTAAGCAACAATGATGTAAGGTGGAAGCATAAAGTTCACCCACTAAGTGTGGAGGCCACCTTCCCTTTTGATCCCGGACTAGAGATAGAAGACAAAGTCCGCCCCAGAGCTCTCCCTGCACCGCTCATTGAAGATAAGGATGTCTTCATCCTTAATTTCGAAGATGAGGCTCCGCCAAAATTCAATCCTCGCACCAAGGATCAACAATCTCAACACTTCCACCTGACTAAAGATCAGTGGAGCCTACACTTCTACATTCTAAGTGTTGGGATAGCTTTTCCTTTTGATCCGGGTCGTTTTTCAATTATCCATGATGCCTGCCCCACCCACCCGTTGAAGCCAACTTCAACGTTCATATTCGATCCTGGCTGACTTCACGGTGGTACGGTCTAGCCAAAGACGTTAAAGCAGGGCAGCTTCCCGGGAGGCAACCCGGATGAAATTTCTTTCATTTGCTTTTATTTCTCTATTAATTTTCAGGTTCTCTTTAAATTTTGTGTTTGCTAACTCTTAACCCCGTTTGTAGTATGGTTGCTTCTAGTGTCTTATGCAGGTGCAACTTCTTGTCTACACTGCAACCAAGCTACGCTACTTGAGGCTGAAGCTCAAGTGTGGGGGAACTCCTATAACACTAGCAAAAAATAATCATAGGGGAGTACCAGTTTCTTTAATTATGCTTTTATTTTGCTAAATTTTGCTGTGGAGAACTCCTGTGCTTAAATGTCTATTTGTGACCTTTGTGTTTTCCCTATTTTTATCTACTTACCGAAAAGGTCTTCTGAAACCTTCCCTTGTTTTTCTAGTGAACAATGAGGACATTGTTCAATTTAAGTGTGGGGGGTGTGCCCTTTTCGGTGACATTTTGTGCTTAAAATGCTTAATCTCTCTGCTTATCTTGCGTTTGTCCAAATTCAATATCGTGGACCCTTTATATGTGGGTTGTTCTCTTTATGAATAAATACTGTTACGAATTGTGGGATAATTGGTACAAAATTTTTCATTTTGATTACTTTTGAGGAGCATTTTTATGCGGTGTGACCAAATGATCTGTAATGATTGGATTTTTATTGCTCAGGGGTTCCTTCTGTCTTCTTTCTTAGGGATTGCTAAGGGGTGATTCTCTGTCAAAAAAATAAATAAATAAAAACAAACAAGGGACTTGCGAGACGCCATTGGTAACCAACAAAGAGAGTTGAGTGTTCTTAAAAACAAAAGCTTGATGCCCACATATTATCCTCTCATCTCTTATGCAAAAGTGAAACAAATGCATAAATCTATTTTTCCTTTTGTTTTCTCCTCAAATGCCCATTCTTGAGAGAAGTTGGCCGTGGTAAAAGTTCCCAAAGTTACCTAATCTTCAAGCATTGAAGTACTCCGGATCATACCCCGAAACTCTATATTTTATTTTTACCCTGAGCACACCTATGCCACCAGTACGTGATGATTCACACTCCTCAAAAAGTTTAAGATCATGTACTGTTCACCTCCTTATCCTACCCTTCATAATAATATTTGTTAGTATTGAGCATTCCCTACTTACTTGGGTACATGGTTTTGCTTGAGGACAAGCAAAAAGGTAAGTGTGGGGGTGTGATAAGTGTCCAAATGAGCATGTTTTATGGGTGTATTTCATATATTATATTAGCACTTTTCTTGCTCATTTCTCCACTTTGGTTAGTTTTCCTCTAGTTTATGTTTTATTGGTTATCTTACATATTTATTGGTTAAACATGAGAAAAACCAAACTAGGAGCAAAGTAGACGAAGAGACGAACGCGTAGGCGCAAACGGGTCAAAAAACAGAGTCCAAAAGAAGAATCTAGACCCGGTCAAAGTTCACAAAAGAAAACGAGTCAAATACACACGTCCGGGTCACGTCTGGGGATAAAAGGCCGGATGTGACACGGATCGATGTGTTAGAGACGTCCGTGGCACGTCCGGGTAAAGAAGCACGGACAAGATCAAAGGCTGAGGGAGTCCGTGGGTTCTCCGCGGATATTTGGCCGGACAAGAGGACTTGTGTCCGTGTGCTGTCCGAGGAAGAAAGGTCGGACATGAGAGTCTTGTGTCCATGTGCTGTCCGGGTAACAAAGGGCAGACAAGTGATGAAGGAGTCCGTGGCACGTCCGTGCAAATAAGGGCAGACAAGAACAAAACAAGGACATGTTGTCCGTGGAAATAAGCACGGACGGGAAGCAAGGAAGAAATGTGTCCGTGGATATTTGCCCGGACAAGAAATAAATGTTTCCGTGGATATTTGACCGGACAACAAATAGAGGTGCAACGAGATCCAGAATAATTGAATGCGCCGATCGTCTTCCTCATTTTCCTGCGGCGCCTGCAAACATATCTATCTACTCCATTAGCAATATCAGGAGCCGGCGCACTCCTTGAATTCCTCACGCGTGTTTCAGCCTGTCTTCTTGCTCCTCCTTTCTTCTATAAAACCCACGCTCCTTCTGCTCAAATAAATCATCCCTTCCTCTGAATCCAAAGTTCACCACCGTTCATCAAACCACGACCATCGACCACAACACAAGCCACACCTACGATCCATTCCATCCTCTTATCCCCCACTTCTCCATTTTATTTTCATTCTTCATTTCACCATGAAGCAGAACCAGTATAAAAAGAAGAGAAGAAAAGGAGCTGGAGCAGAAGCGAGTCGCAGTCCCGTCTCCTCCGACAGTCTCCAAAATAATGGCTATCTCTGCTTTCTTTTTATTTCTGTTAATGTCTGAGTAATTTTTATTCGTATCCTATGATGGGGTTTAACCTCAAATAATTCAGACTTATTTATAATACCAAGTTTGCTTATAAATATTTGTTATGTCTCTCTAAATTATTAAATGCTTAACAACTGATCATTTTTATGCATTTACGGTTTCTCTTATTTCAATGATTTTGTAAATTTGAGAATAGACCACAAAGAGAGACAAACGTTAGATATTATCTCCTTGATTAGCAGATAAAATCCATCGCTGTTATTAAAAGAATTCTTGCTTAATGCTAATTGATGATTTTAGACTTTTTCTGATTGTAAAAAGTCTATTGAATTAATTAAGAGTTGCCCTTATCTATGATTTAGGAATGCCACAAGATAAATTCTTAAACAGACAAATAGAGCAAATTAGGATTACAATTAATGTCTGTACTTAAATAAATATGTATTACATGTCTCATTTATTAAACTTGTTTTAATTCCTTTCAACAAATATTGTTAAATGCTTTACGCGACAAACTACTGCATTTTTTTATGGTAACTATCAACATATGATTTTGAGATAGTCAAAGTACCACAAAGGAATAAACCTTGGTATTTACATTCCGGATTGAGCAGGAAAATACTGAGGCTATTACTAAGAGTTCGTAACTGACACTTATTAACTCTAATAGACAATAAATAATTGAGACATGGTTATAAATTTGTTTAAGTAATTTAGGCAATTCCCCCGTTATCCTAGGATACCTTTTTCCATCCACATCAATTAATTTACCTTATTTTACTGTGTTTATTATTTTGCACTGATCCAAAAACAAATCAAGCTTGCCTCCGGCTAAACCCCCAATTTACATTTTATGCACTTTTATTTATCTTCTTGTACATTTATTAACTTGATAATTAATTAGATAGTTGCGAAGTCTCTGTGGATACGACCTTGTTGTACTACAATGATTGGGTTCACTGCTCATAAGTAGCAAGATAGTTTAACTACTATTTTGCCCAACACCTAACCCAGCCCAAAAAATTGTTGGGTCAATAATCAAAGACCCCAACCCACAAAATTATGGGTTGGGTTCAAGTTGGGTTTTGGGTTGGGTTGAAACTAACAGGTTTAGTAGTGCATTTTAAAGTATCTTGGAGCTCTATCCAATGCAGCTACCAATTCACTCACCTCTGGATTCATTTCATGTTCACCATTAGACTCAAGCAAAGTAAGACTTAGAGCATCACAATTGATATAGGAGGGGAATTATTTTACAAGATTGAGTCAACAACATCTATTGTAAAAATGGCTTCCGCATGTGTGGGTCTCTTCACTATCTTAGGCATGTCAAACTCTAGCTTTTCACCGTGAAACGCAAAATAATCTTCCCTGTCTCTACGTCTATGAGGGTCCTAGCAGTCCTTAAGAAAGGATATCCTAATACCAAAGGCACCTTAATATCTACTTCCATGTCAATCACTATGAAATCAGCGGGGAAAACAAAAGTTTCCATAATCACTACTAAATCCTCGACTTTTCCTTTCAGAAATACCAGAGACCTATCAGCAAGTTATAATTTCATAGCAGTAGGTGTGCACTTACCGATCCCAAGTTTATTAAAAATTGAAAGCAGCATGAGATTTATACTAGCTCCTAAATCACATAGGTCACTACCACAATTAAAATCACCAATGGAACAAGGGATGATAGGCAAACCGGGGTCTCTAAGCTTCGGGGGAGGGTGCTTTAGTAGGACCGCCGAAATTTCTTCAGTGAGATGAATCGTTTCAGCCTCTAGCAAAGATATCTTGTTTGTAAGAATGTCTTTCATGAACTTTTCATAGATAGGCACCTGTTTCAAAGCATCAGCAAAAGAAATATTAATTGTCAATTCCTTGAAAACACTTAGAAACTTTCCAAATTGCTCATCAAAATTCTTTTCTTTGAGCCTATTGAGCAAAAGAAGTGGGGGAAGATGTTTAGTGAGAGTGGAAGGGATAGGTAATTTAGAAGACTCCTTCCCTTTGGAAATGTCTTTCGGTGGAGATTAAACTTTCTTAATTATCTCTTGGTCCTCCTCTTGATTTCCTTGATTTTCTTGAGCTTCTTTCTCTTCATCATCGAACTCATCTTGGGGAGAAGATTCATTGAGGATCCTACCGCTTCTCAATGTCATCGCCTTGGCTTGTTCCCTAGGGTTAGGCTTCGGTTGACTTGGGAAGGTACCCGGTGGCCTCTAAGCAAGTTGCTCCAATATATGACCAAGTTGAGTTTCGATTCTTTGATTGAAGGCCTCTTAATCGGTGAACTTGGTTTGTGTGGTTGTCATGAAATATATTTTGCATGTTTTGCATAATGACTTCCATCCTAGAAGGGTTACCACAAATGAGGAAGAGGATGGTTGTTGTTGCTTGAATCCCAGTGGGCCACCTTGAGGTCTATACCGCATTTGAAAGTTATTTGCTTGGGGAGGCTCTTGAGATCTACATCCCATCGAGTTATTGGAAGTATTAATCGGTCCTCCGTGTGTTGGATCATTGTTCCCCCATGAGACATTTGGGTGATTTCTCTATGGAGCATTGTTGTTATAATAGTTATAGCCGGCGCGGTTGCCAACAAAGTTGACATATTCTTGCTCTTCGATGTATCTTCTTCCTTTGCAAAAATGGGTCTAAAGAGGACCCACACATATGGAACACCCCTTTGTGGCTGAAGCAGAAAATGATGAAGCTACCGATTTGGCATTCTCTCTTTGGGATGTAGCTAGTTTCTCCACCATCTTAGTAAGGGATGATATTTGCACGGAAAGATGATCGGTCGGTTCAACATGAAGAAAACCAGTCGCCCTTGGAGTTCTTCCCATATTTCTGGTCCATTTCCTCGTGTTGCTAGTCATTGTCTTAAGAAGTTTCATCCCTTCTTGAGAAGACTTAGTCATGAAGCTACCTCCCGCGGAAAAATTTACAAGTAGTCGGTTCCCATCGTTAAGCCCATTAAAAAAGGATAGGCATAATGATTGATCATATAACCCATGGTGGAAACAATTCATCAACATTTCCTTGAATCGGTCTCATGCATCGTACAAAGTTTCTCCAAGTTCTTGGTAAAATGTGTTGATCTCTCCAATTAATTGCCTCGTTCTACTGGTTGGGTAGTACTTGGCGAGGAATTTTTGAGCCATCTGTGCCCATGTATGGATTGATTTGGAAGGTAGAATTCTATACCAACGCAATGCAGAATCAGATAAAGAGTGAGGGAAGAGCTACAAACAGATTCTCTCATTGACCGCACAGGTCTTCCCAATGGAGTTATAGAAGTCGAGGAAAAGACTTAGATGGTTTGGAGCATCATTAGGATGTGTGCCGCTGAATTCTCCTAAGTCCCGGACTGTGGTAATAAAATGAGTTTTAAAGGCTCATTATCCAGATTCCTCTGGTGTCATCTCCGAGGGGACTATAGCTGAAGACCTCTCTTCGGTGTCCGGCTGGTGGTAATTAGAGAGAGCTCAGTGTTGCTGCTGCCCATTATCCTCGATCACCAGTGGTTCTTGATCCGCCATATTTAGATTTCTAATGTGTCTTCTTAGGGCGCTCAAGTTCGGATCTCGGACTAGCAAGCGGGGAGACACTAGATCGAATGCTTGGCATGCACAGAAGAGATAAGAGGTACCTAGTCGATCACAAGAACAACCAGCACTAGAAACCTAGCAATAAAAGATATAAACAAGAGTAGATAAATACAACAAAGACACAAACACAGTTGAAGAAAACTAATATAAAAATAAACAAAAACTAAACTACCGATACTAGGGAAATTGATGTCCGGCAACGGCGTCAAAAACTTGTTAGGCAAAAACTATATAACAAAGTATATAAATATATGCAAGGAATAGGCAAGTGCACCTAATCTATGTAGTACAACAAGTGTCGTATCCACAAGGAAAATGGTCCTAACTTATTATTCTCGGTAATTAGTATTTGGAATAAAAGAGGTAAAAGGAGAAAGCTTGATTGTGATGATTAAGTAATTGAAAGTACAACAATTAGTCTAAATAGGAATGTTTGTCGAATTGGGTGAAGAAGTACTTTGGGACTTGGGCAATCACCTAAACTTCATAAGCATACTTGTGATCCTTTTACACCATAGTTGTGTTTTTCGAACAAGAATAATAACCCTCTACACCAAAGATGAGCTAAATCTCACTTAGTTAATTTTAATCTTTAAAACCAATTAGGGATAAACTCACTAAATAGCATTAAGCATAAGTTCTAGATAAAAGCCCTAAAATACACAAACTAATCCTAGAGGCATACTTTAGAGCTCCTCTCTCAAATTGGTCTCAAACCCTAATTCAAAATCAAATTGTAGAAAGGGTTCACCAAGAATGCAAGTAAGGGATCAATTGAAGAGCATTGAGTGAATATCAAGAGAGGGAAAACTATATTAAAGTATAATAAGATTCACTAGCATATTCAAGGGTTTAGGGTCAAAAACCCATCCCAAAGCATAATGGAGTCTACTCAAACATAGACAAAAGAAAAGCCACAAAAGAGTAAGGAGAAGCCATTAATGGAGGTTGAAAGCCTTGTTGAAGGTGAACTCTTCCTTATTCTCTTCTTCCTCTTCTTTCTCCTCTTCTTTCTCTTCTTTTCGCCCTCTGTCTCTCTATTCTTGAGTGTGGAATGAAGAATGGGTAAGTGTGCCCTAAGTTTCCCGTTTTTAAAGCTGAATTCTCGGCTTCCATTCCGACCGCCCCACAGGGGCGGTTGGCCTTGGGCGGTCTGGACCAGCAGAGAAAACACGTGAGCGACCCCACATGGGCGGTCGGCTAGGGCGGTCCGGGCAGAGGCAAAACTTCAATTTTTGACCGACCTACAGGGGCGGCCCGCTGGTTAGGTCTGCACCAGAAACGGTTTTACTGCATCGAAATCATCCCCATTTGACCCATTGTTCTTGGCACACTCCTCATGGTGGTAAAGCTTGGTCACAATTTCTAAAGAGTCTCCAAAATCATGCTCAAGTGAGCTTTTACCTATATTATAACCTAAATTATATAAGTTCACCTATATTACCCCTTTTCTCTAAACTTTCTTTGTTTGATTATTTTCAAAATTAAAAGAAAAGATTTTCCATTTTTACAAATGACTTATTTTCTTAACAAACAACACTTTTCCAATTCCTTATATTCGTTTTACACTACATATTGAAAAGGATAAAAAAATGATGACAAAAAAAATTGTAGTCTTAGGATTTAAGTGATTTAACTCCTTTCTTTAAAATTGTTTTTTCCTTTTCACATTCTTATTGTTATTCTTCTCTTAACTACTCATTTGATTATTTTTAAAATTTGGAAGTTTGTTTGACCTATTTCGTTATTTTTAAAATTTAAACATTTGTTTTACTTATTTGATTATGTCCAAAATTTAGAAGTTTGTTAATTTTTCAAATTTTCCTTCTATCGAAGCTCTAACCGTCTTCTATATAAAGGATTGATATAATGAGCTAAAGAGGAAGCTCGTGCACACACCGATACACACAACATGATACACCACTATCAACCGCTGCATATCAATCTTGAAGCTTTAGACTAGCTCCAACGTTGTCTCTCAACAATAAAGGGAATCACCGCGGCTGCTATAAGCAATCACCGACATCACCATTGAACTTGCTCATCCTCGTATTCAAGCAGCCAATGCGAGTTTAACTTCTTTAATGAATAGAGAAAGATATCAGCCAAGTGATTTTCAGCATCGATAATATACAAATGAAAAGAAGATAAGTCATATATTTATTTAATTTTGTAGTGTTTGATCATATGAAATAAAATTTCTCTGCAAGGTTTGACTTAATTTTATGTGTGCTAGGGAAGATAGACATTGCACAGGATCAAGAATAAACTTGCACCAAGCTTGCAGGTATCTGGATCTTCACATTGTGCCCACTCACGCTGTAAGTCACACTCGGTAGACCGCTTACGTTGTGGCTTTGCTGAGGAGGGAAGAAGATATATGATGGCGATGATTCGGAGATAAATATTCATTCCATCAACATACTGAATTTTGTTAATCATTTTTTTGTTTGTTTAACTTAATTTGTTTTGGTGATTTATTAACCTTTCGGGTTTGTTAAGTTTATAATTTTATTTGGTCATTTTTATTGATTAGGATAATTTTACAATTGTTTTCGGTCATTTTTATTAATTAGGATAACTTTATAATTGACAACGGTCATTTTTATTGATTATGTTAATTTTATAACTGTTTACAGTCATATTTATTGATTAGAATAATTTTATAATTGTTTGTAGTCATTTTTATTGATTAGGACAATTCTATAGTTTATTTGCGTTTTAATTCAATCGTAGGAGTTTTTCGGTAGATTTTGTGTTTTTTGGTTTTGACGAATATAGCTTTTTTCCGTAGCAAATTTAGAGCATGTCTTTTGCTAGATTAAAATTCAATCACCTACGATATAGAGAGAAACATTTCCAAATCACAAAAATATTATTCTAGCTTTTTGTAGAATCATAGGATCGATAAAAGGATGGATCATAAACACCTAGCCTTGAAGTTTATACTAGTAGAGGAAAAATAATTTCCAAAGGTAATGAAGGAATATGAACCTTTATAAATTTCATACCTAACCCCCGGACCCACAACTCTAAAAATTGCAATATTTTTCTTTCTGAGTTTAAAAGGTCAAAACTTAGGTGGTGACTCTATATAGGTTTGTGTGGGCCAGTTAGAATATTTAAGCCTTAATTTTATAATTTTGGTTTACCATTTCTAATTGAAAATAAAACTTTGAACCCATGAGCTCGATACTTAAGGGTTCAAAAACAGCGCCCACAGATACTACCAGCAACCAGAAAGTTATTTGTTTGACAAAAATTCGAAGGGAACTGATTTAGGAATTGATCAACAAGGATGCACCCATCTAAGAAAGCAGTTACTAGAAAAACTAGGAGGAAGAAAGGCTGGAATCTCCCGCCAATGGGGAAAAGGGCTCCCGTCAAAGGGAGAAGGGGCTCCCACCGAAGGGAGAAAAAAGACCTGAGGCCATAGAAGTTGTTATTACTAAAAGAGAATGAAATTGGTAGAACAATGGTAGTAAAGCCCAATATAATAGTTCCAATATAACTGGGCTAATTTTAGTTGATTTCTTTTATTAGTAGCCCATGTATTATCAGTATATATATTTTTCTGTATTACTGTACTAACCTAAGGAGCATCAATACAATATTCTATTCATTGGCTTCACCACCGCCTTATACACCGTTCTTTACTATGGTATCTAAGCTATCACACTGAGCTTTCATTGTTTTCTCTTCTCTTATATCCTCCTCTCCTACTCCCCTAGCTCAACCTCCACCTATACACCTTATGGTTACACGAGCTAGGGACAATATCCATCAACCTCTTATTCGCACAAACGGTGCTATCCCCTGGCCCCAAGATCATTCTACATAATTAATCCCAGATTCCCCTTCCTTCACCACGGCCCTTCGATTTTCTAATTGGAAAGATGCCATCCAAAAAGAATATGAAGAACATGAAGAACCCAAATTCCACTCAAATGGGTCTGTTAAAAGGCGTAAGGCGCGCTTAGTTGCAAAAGGTCACGACCAAATACATGGAATTGACTACTTTGATACCTTTAGCCCTGTAATAAAACCAACCATTGTTTGCATTATTATATCCCTTATCTGCTCTCATGGATTGACTTATCAGTGATAAGTGTGAAACATATAGGCTTTTAAAGGTTTAATTACCTTATAATCTGCTATAATTTAAGTAATGTTTCCCACTTATTCTGTGTTTTTCCTAAGATTGATGTTTTGATATGAACTAATGCACTTTATATGTTAAATATAGGAAAAAACACAGGGAAATGAAGATTTTACATCATAAGGATTACAACGCAACAAACGGGGAACAAATCAGGGAAAGAGACACAAAAATTGGTCGTGTCCGGGTCAACCTGGCAGGACGCAGAACCGGACGTCTCACGTCCGGATCTGTGTCCGGGTCAAGTCAGCCGGACGTGACCCAAACGAGAATTATGTGCCTGTCCGGATCCGGACAGCGATCCGGACATATTCCGAGATTCAGATCCAAAACCGTGTCTCACGTCCGGATCCGGACACGATCCGGACATGTTTCGAGTTTCAGATCTAGAGGTTCTGTGTCACGTCCGGACCAGGACACAACCCGGACACAATCCGGACGTCACACAGCGATGAAAAAAAAACGCACTCGTACTGATAATTGGGCTTTCGGCGCAATTATCAGACGGGCGGCGCAATTATCAACCTCAGTTTTATTAAGCATCACCCATACTCAATTACTCACAACACGCCAATACTCCCACCAATCTGTCTATTTCCTCAGCCTATTTAAGGAGTCCTTAGCCTTCATTTGAAATCGTACCTGACTCTCTGAGTCTCTCCATTACACATTCCTCTTCTCCCTCTCTACACAAATCTCCTCTGCGATAAACCAATCCCCACTCATAAATCGTTCTCCGTAAACCTTCACCCTCAACCCACAGACAAAACCCTGCTCACGACTTTTTAGCCGCGTCCGGTTGACGTCCGGATCCGGACAAGCACTGGAGAAGGCGTCCGGATTACGTCCGACCCTAGACAGCCGGACAAGAGAGGAATTGCAGAATCATCCGACGGCTTCTAAAACCAGTTTTTCTGCTTAATCCCTCTATCCTTATGCTTTATATTGAGCATTGTTATTTTGTCCATGGCTGAGTAGTCGCTTTTAATTTCGGTTTACTATGTATCTCTAGAATAATTATTCTGAACCTTTGTGATTTTCTGCAGTACAATAGAATAAAGTTCTTTGCCCTTATGAATTCCTAGACTTATTAATCTGATCAATTAAAAGTCTATCAGTTTGTTAGCTTATAAGTGAGAACTGCGGCTATCAATTGACTACAGGGAAAGAACCGGCTAGTATAGAGATGGTAATTCCTCTGAAACACTAGCTGACATTAATCTAGACTATGCTTAAAGCAATTAAACAGTGGGTTCATAACGAGAGTTAGGATTCGGTCTTTGCTAATTAGAATTCGTGGAGCGGGAGACCGAATACGAGTTCCTTTATTCTAGGGTTTTATTCAGAATACTGTAGAAATCACTTAGGGGAAAAAATTGCAATCTAGAGAGAAGTAGTAAACCGGAATTTCCTTTATCAAACAAAATCAAAACAATTATTTACCTGTTGTTTATTGCTTTTTGAACTCTTTTACAACATTCACCATCACAAACAAAAACCCCCAATTTCCTGTTATTTATAGTTTTCCTTGTTTTGTGTGAAAGTAGAAATTAAACTAGCTGCTGCCTCCTTGGATTCGATACTCAGGGAATACTCCGAGATTTAAACTTGCTATAATCGACCGGTACACTTGCCGTTAGGTTAAACCCCCAGCACAATTTACCGTTAGGTTTTACCCCAACAAGTTTATGGCGCCGTTGCCGGGGAGGCACGGTTGCTTAGTTTAATTTTTATTTTGGTATTGTCTCATTTAATTTTGTTTTGTTTTGTTTTATTTTATTTTCCCTGTTTATTTTCTTAGCTTTGTGCAATTTATTTCTTATTTTTGGTTCTAGTATATTTTGGTTTTACCCGATTGAGTTACTTTTACAACTACTTTACTGTCAGTTATCTGATTTTGGTTTATGGTTAAAACTCGTTCTGAAGGAACTCCTGAATTTGATCTGGAACCGAGATAGAACGCTCAAGAAGAAGTCGCCAGGGACTAGTACTGGAGCCTGCAATTGAACCAGAGGTGTTTCTCAAGGACTCACCAGGGGATACCTTTGATTCCGAAGAAGAAAATCTTATGGACGGTATCAGCAGAGAGAGAAGGATGAACGACTACACTCGTCCGAATGTGGAGGGACTCACATCACCAATAGTAATCCCTGCACTGCCGGAAGGGGTAGAATGGCAATTCAAGACCCATTATGTCACAATGGTCCTAAATGCGCCGCAGTTCAGTGGAACAGTCACTGAAGATCCAAATGTTCACCTCACCTCCTTCCTGCGATTGGTTGGAGCATGTTCAACACCAGCTTCTCAAGAGGTAGCCAGACTAACTTTATTTCCTTTTTCACTTAGGGACAGGGCTGCAGAGTGGTTGAACTCCCTATCTCCAAATAGTATCACCTCCTGGACCGAGCTAGCAAACACATTCCTGGCAAAATACTTCCCACCATCTCGCATGCTGACCATGAGAGGTGAGATCACCAACTTCAAGCAATACAGTGGGGAGACTCTTTCAGAGGCTTGGGAGAGATTCAAGGGAATTGTTCGAAGAGTACCGCACCACGGTCTGGGAGAGGAAGTCGTGCTACAATCCTTCTACAAAGATCTTGATCCCCAGAGCCGTCTTTTGGTGGATACTTGTGCAGGAGGAAGTCTCATGGAGCTTCCAATCAAAAGGATACAGGAGTTGTTGGAAACTCTCTCCAACTCGGCTAATCAGTGGGGAGGTGCTAGGGCATCTACTGAGGTTCCCCCAAGAAAGACCGCTGGGATCTATGAGGTAGATTCGAACACTCTTTTAGCTGCTAGGATGGATAGCATGTCTAAACAATTTGAGAAGATGTGTGCAATGATGAAACCTCAGTCAAGTGCAGCTGTTGTGACCGACTCTTTTCCACAGTGTGAGTATTGTGGTAGAAGTTCCAATATGTGTCAGTGTAATCCTCAGCAAAATGAAGAGGTAAACTATCTGGGAAACAGGCAAGGGAACTTCTACAACAACCAAAACAATCAAGGGTATCAACAGCAGAGGTTCCAGGGAAATAACTACAGTCAGAGGCCCCCACAGCAGAACACTCAGCATTTTCAGAGACCTCATCAAAATCAGCAAATGCAGAACCAGCAGGCACAGAAACAGCCAGCTAGTGTGAGTTCAAGTTTGGAGGATATGATGCGAGAGTTTATCCTGTCAACCAATAGGAAACTCGAACAGCAAGAGAGCATAAATCATGAGAACAAGACATTCATCTTGGAGCAGAAAGCCTTCAACAAACATCTTGAGACTCAGATTGCCCAGCTGAATGAAAATTTTTCTGATAGACCTGCAGGGGCTCTACCTAGCCAGCCAGAGAAGAATCCTCGCGAATATGCTAAAGCAGTGACTTTGAGGAGTGGCAAGCAGCTTGATCCCTCGATCCCTGAGGCTGAAAGCACTCCGGCTGAAAAAGACAAAGTTGTCAGTAAAGAGGTAGAAATCATCAGAGGGCCAGAGTCAGAAAATACTCCAGTTGATAATAGTGCACAGAAAGATGGTGAGCTGACCGGCGAAGTTGTCCAGTCTTCTAGATCATCACGACGAGCGGTCCCTGAGCTCCCAGTGCCATTCCCAAATCGACTGAAAAAGAGAGACCTCGACGAGCAGTTTGGTAAGTTTCTTAGCATCTTTAAGAAACTAACAATTAATATTCCCTTTTCAGATGCTTTGACGCAGATGCCCATCTATGCGAAGTTCTTGAAGGACATCCTTTCAAATAGAAGGTCATTAGTTGAGAAGGAGACGGTGCAATTGACAGAAAAAGTTTCTGCAGTGCTTAGCAAGAACCTCCCACCAAAGCTCGATGATCCCGGCTTGCCAATCATTCCATGCTCAATAGGTAATGTCGATTGTGGTAAGGGTCTCTGTGATTTGGGAGCTAGCATAAATTTGATGCCTTTATCCATGTATCTTAAACTTGGATTAGGAGAGTGTAACCCTACTCGCATTACTTTACAATTAGCAGATAGATCTATTATCTTTCCAAAGGGTGTGGTTAGAGATTTAGTTGTTTCTGTTGGTACCTTTGTTTTTCCTGCTGATTTTGTAATTCTAGATATGGAGGAAGACAAGGAAGTACCCTTAATTCTTGGACGCCCTTTCATGCGAACAGCTAGGACCCTCATTGATGTTGAGGGTGGTAAGATTATTTTAAGAATGCATGATGAGCAGTTAGTCTTTGACATGTCCAAGGTTACTAAACATCCTTCTGACGTACATGCCTGTTTTAGTCTAGATGCTATTGACTCTTTGATGCAGGAATATATCTTTGGTCCAGCTGAATTAGATGAGTTAGAAAAATGTTTAATTAATTCTTTTGATGGAGCTCATGAGGATCCAGAGATTGCTGAGGTTGCATTCCATTTATCAGCTGGTAGACCATTTCGCAGGGGTGCTCATATGGAGAAGGAGAGATTAGAGCGAGAGCCTAAGGAGTTGATTCCTTCCATCAAAGCACCACCCACCTTAGAGCTAAAACCTCTCCCTAGTCATTTAAAATATGTCTTTTTAGTTGAGCCCTCTGGTTTACCTGTATTATCTCTGCAGATCTAACACATTCGCAGGAGGAGCAACTTTTGCAGGTACTCAGGAAAAATAAGGAAGCAATTGGATGGTCTGTTGCTGATATCAAGGGGATATCAGGAAATTTCTGTACCCACCGCATTCACTTGGAGGAAAACTGCAAGCCAATGGTTCAACCTCAACGACGTTTGAATCCTAACATGAAAGAAGTGGTGAAGAACGAGGTAATCAAACTTTTGGATGCAGGTATCATCTATGCTATTTCAGATAGTGAATGGGTGAGTCCTACACAGGTTGTACCAAAGAAAGGGGGATTTACTGTCATCCCCAATGAAAAAGGTGAACTAGTCCCTCAAAGGACTATTACAGGGCATAGGGTATGTATTGATTACAGGAAATTAAATGCTGCAACTAGGAAAGACCACTTTCCTCTTCCTTTCATTGACCAAATGTTGGAAAGGCTTTCAGGGCATAAGTATTATTGTTTCTTGGATGGTTATTCTGGTTATTTTCAAATTCCTATTGCCATAGAGGACCAGAGAAGACCACGTTTACATGCCCCTATGGAACATATGCCTACCGACGCATGCCTTTTGGATTGTGCAATGCGCCAGCTACCTTCCAGCGATGCATGACTGCCATATTCTCTGATTATCTTGAGAAATGTATCGAGGTATTTATGGATGATTTCTCTGTGTTTGGACTAACGTTTGATTCATGTTTAGAAAATTTAGATCAAATTCTAGCCAGGTGCAGAGAGACTCATCTAGTACTGAACTGGGAGAAGTGCCACTTCATGGTGCAAGAGGGCATTGTGTTGGGTCACAAGATATCAAGCAAAGGTATTGAGGTCGATAAAGCCAAAATTGAGGTCATTGAGAAGTTACCACCACCAGCCTCAGTAAAAGATGTTAGAAGCTTCCTAGGTCATGCAGGGTTCTATAGAAGATTCATAAAGGACTTTTCGAAAATCTCAAAACCTCTGTGTGATTTACTAATGAAAGATGCAAAGTTTGAGTTTACGCAGGTCTGTCTTGACGCATTCAACACAATAAAGGAAAAGTTGGTGACTGCCCCTGTAGTTATTGCTCCTGATTGGTCCTTACCCTTCGAGATCATGTGTGATGCGAGTGACTTTGCTGTGGGAGCGGTCCTCGGTCAAAGGCACGAGAAGGTACTGCGAGTTGTTTATTATGCCAGCAAGACACTCAATGACGCCCAGAAAAACTATGCCACCACAGAAAAGGAGTTGTTGGCCATTGTCTTTGCTTGTGACAAGTTCAGACCATATATCATCGGGAGCAAAGTCATCATACATACTGATCATTCTGCTTTAAGATATTTGTTCCAGAAAGCTGATGCTAAGCCCCGGTTGATCAGATGGATCCTACTCTTACAGGAGTTTGACATTGAGGTGAGAGACAAGCCCGGAGTGCAGAACGGAGTTGCTGATCATTTATCACGGATGCAAGTTCCAGATAACGGTATACCAATTAATGAATATTTTCCTCATGAACTAGTGTATGCAATTGGTTTTAAGGAGGACCCTTGGTATGCCGATATTGCGAATTACCTTGCTAAGCAGATTTTACCACAAGAAATGTCGTATCAGCAGCGGAAGAAATTCTTTTGTTAAGCAGTACCGGTGGGATGATCCATTCTTATTCAAGGTGTGTGGTGATGGAATTATTCGTCGGTGTGTTCCAGAGACTGAGATTCGTGACATCCTCATCCACTGTCATTCAAGAGAAGCTGGAGGACACTTCGGGCCAGCCAAGACAGCAGCTAAGGTATTGGAGGCAGGTTTCTTTTGGAAGACGCTACATAAAGACTGCCATGCATTTGTGTCCACATGTGATAGCTGTCAGCGCCAAGGTAACCTTTCACGTAAGCTTGAGATGCCTTTGAATTACATCTTGGAGGTTGAACCATTCGATCTATGGGGGATTGACTTCATGGGGCCATTTCCTTCTTCACATTCGAACCTCTATATTTTGGTAGCTGTAGATTATGTGACTAAATGGGCTGAAGCAGTGGCTGCACCTACTAATGATGCAAAGGTTGTGCTGAGATTTTTGAAGAAAAACATTTTCACTAGGTTTGGTGTACCACGGGCAATCATAAGTGATGGAGGATCTCACTTTTGTAACAAGCAGTTTGAAGCCTTGCTGCAAAAGTATGGAGTGAGACATAAGGTATCCTTACCCTATCATCCACAGACCAATGGGCAAGCTGAGGTAACTAACAGGGAGATTAAGTGGATTCTACAGAAATCTGTTAGTTTCCCGTAAGGATTGGTCTATGAAATTGGATGATGCCTTGTGGGCCTACCGGACAGCTTATAAGACACCTTTGGGAATGTCTCCTTACAAGTTGGTATTTGGAAAAGCATGTCATCTTCCGGTGGAACTGGAACATAAATCTTTTTGGGCACTTAAAGTTCTGAATTGTGATCTTCAGAAGGCCGGTGAGGAAAGGAAACTACAGTTGTGTGAACTGGATGAATTCAGAGAAGAGGCCTATGAAAATGCCAAGATTTACAAGGAACGGACTAAGAGATGGCATGATAAATTGCTTGTGAAACGAGAATTTCAAATTGGTGACCGAGTGCTAATGTTCAATTCAAGACTGAAACTATTTCCGGGGAAGCTGAAATCTCGCTGGTCCGGTCCATTCACAGTTACAGATGTTTCCCCTTATGGAGTCATTGGTGTGGTCAACGAGAAAGGGGAAGCATTCAAGGTTAATGGATCACAGCTGAAGTTGTACCAAGGGAGCGATGTTGATATGGTTCATTTAACACTTTGGCTCCGGGATCCTGACTCTTCAAACTGATGCACCAAGGTCTAGCCAAAGACCGAAAAGACGGGCAGCTTGGTGGGAGGCAGCCCACCAGTATAAAATCTTCTCTCTACTTTCTTTTTACACTTTCCTTTTACCTGTTAACTTTACTTAATATTGAGATTTTTACAATTTTTAGCATGAGCCCCGACTCCCCGATTTTAATAAATAAACTCTGCCTGGTTCCACTTGAGTTCTTCTGGTTTGGCAAATTTAATCTTTCAGGTACTTCATTCTAATGCTACACTGAACTCAAGTGTGAGGAAATATCATGGCAATGTTCATCACGGATCAGGGAGTCCCTTAACACTCTTGCTATTTCATTTCTGCATTTCTTGTGTTTTGTTTTATTTAATTATTTTTGGAAATGTTTTTATTTTTAAAATAATGAGGTGTTTTAGATTAATGGTTTTTAATTTAATAATATTAATATATATATATATAAAACAAAAAAAAAAGTTTTCAACGTGTCCGGATAAATAAAGCCGGACGCAAATCCGGACATGAGACGTCCGGTTCTGCGTCCGGCCAAGTTGATCCGGACACACACAAAAAAAAAAAAAAATTGCGATTGTTTTCTAGGTTAATGTTCTACTGTTTATTGTTATTATTTGCCATGTTTGGATGTTTTAATGCCTTGGTTCTCATAGAACAACTATGTGCCAGAATATGTTCAAATAGAACATGCTGCTCGATCGGTTTCGGGTATTGGTGCATTATTTGCTTCTCTTTTCTTGCTGTTTAGGTTTCTCACTGCATTTGTTTATCGATTAGAAACTCGCAAGTTTTGCTCTGGACGACACGCATACTGTCTGTGACTCATGAGGAATATCTCGACCCCAGAAAAACTTCAAGTGTGAGGAAGAACATCTTCCTCAATCTATAACACTAGGGGAGTCTCAGTTCCTTATTTAACTTATTGATGTTCCACCTTTGTTGCATTACGGGCTAATTAATGCATATGCATCCATTATGAGTATAGCATGTTTTGAAAGCTCTTTTCACTTCTTTTTCTATGAACAATGAGGACATTGCTCCTCTTAAGTGAGGAAGGAAAGACCTTTCCCTGAAAACATGCTAGTTGTTCTTTAATGCCACACTTGCTTTTTGCTGCTCTAATACCTGTGCACACCGAGTGAAATTAAACCAAGTGAAAACTGGAGGAATCTTTTTGCCTAATGAGGTTTGTATAAATAATTTTATGTAAAAATACTTCCTTTTTCACTAAAATATGGTAGATTGGCTAGTTGTGGAAACCAGATTATTTTAGCTTGGGATTTTGGAAATGAAGTGAATGTTTGGAATGAAAAGGATAAGGCAAGGTACTCCACTGATCAAAAATTTTTTTTTTCCTAACAATAGCAGGCCTCGTCTATCCGGTTATTAAGTCTTAAGGGTGCCTTAACACCTATCTACCTAAGGTCTCAGGATCTGGGATAGTTGGCCCAACACCGTTACATGGATAGAGAGAAAAGTCTGGGTTATGGAATAACTCTACAATTCGCAATAATTCAATTGTTTTATATCTCTTGAAAAAAAATGTTCATGCAGGCGAAAAATTGATTGCAGTTTAAATTTTTGATCATGAGTGCGTGGTGTTGAAAGGTATTGCGGAATAAGGCATTACTTCACACCCCTTGTCATCCAAAGGTTAGAGGAATGAAAATTGGTGGAAAGTCCCATGCTAAACTAACTTGTTTTCTACAATCTAGTTTCTCTATGCTTTTACAAAATTGTTCTTCTTTCACTGTTTGTGAAAACCTACCTCTAAAGAGCAAGATTATTCTTTCATTTGTCACTTTGCTTGATTTCCCTCTACATCTGTTTAATCTTGAGATTATGTGACGGTTTTAGAGATATTCTTATTCTTTAATTGCTTGAGGACAAGCAAAAGCTTAAGTGTGAGGAAGTTGATAAGTGTGAAACATATAGGCTTTTAAAGGTTTAATTACCTTATAATCTGCTATAATTTAAGCAATGTTTCCCACTTATTTTGTGTTTTTCCTAAGATTGATGTTTTGATATGAACTAATGCACTTTATATGTTAAATATAGGAAAAAACCCAGGGAAATGAAGATTTTACATCATAAGGATTACAACGCAACAAACGGGGAACAAATCAGGGAAAGAGACACAAAAATTGGTCGTGTCCGGGTCAACCTGGCCGGACGCAGAACCGGACGTCTCACGTCCGGATCTGTGTCCGGGTCAAGTCAGCCGGACGTGACCCAAACGAGAATTATGTGCCCTGTCCGGATCCGGACAGCGATCCGGACATATTCCGAGATTCAGATCCAAAACCGCTGTCTCACGTCCGGATCCGGACACGATCCGGACATGTTTCGAGTTTCAGATCTAGAGGTTCTGTGTCACGTCCGGACCAGGACACAACCCGGACACAATCCGGACGTCACACAGCGATGAAAAATAAAAACGCACTCGTACTGATAATTGGGCTTTCGGCGCAATTATCAGACGGGCGGCGCAATTATCAGACCTCAGTTTATATTAAGCATCACCCATACTCAATTACTCACAACACGCCAATACTCCCACCAACGTCTGTCTATTTCCTCAGCCTATTTAAGGAGTCCTTAGCCTTCATTTGAAATCGTACCTGACTCTCTGAGTCTCTCCATTACACATTCCTCTCTTCTCCCTCTCTACACAAATCTCCTCTGCGATAAACCAATCCCCCACTCATAAATCGTTCTCCGTAAAACCTTCACCCTCAACCCACAGACAAAACCCTGCTCACGACCTTCATTTAGCCGCGTCCGGTTGACGTCCAGATCCGGACAAGCACTTGGAGAAGGCGTCCGGATTGCGTCCGACCCTAGACAGCCGGACAAGAGAGGAATCTGCAGAATCATCCCGACGGCTTCTAAAACCAGTTTTTCTGCTTAATCCCTCTATCCTTATGCTATTTATATTGAGCATTGTTATTTTGTCCATGGCTGAGTAGTCGCTTTTAATTTCGGTTTACTATGTATCTCTAGAATAATTATTTCTGAACCTTTGTGATTTTCTGCAGTACAATAGAATAAAGTTCTTTGCCCTTATGAATTCCTAGACTTATTAATCTGATCAATTAAATAAGTCTATCAGTTTGTTAGCTTATAAGTGAGAACTGCGGCTATCAATTGACTACAGGGAAAGAACCGGCTAGTATAGAGATGGTAATTCCTCTGAAACACTAGCTGACCATTAATCTAGACTATGCTTAAAGCAATTAGTAAACAGTGGGTTCATAACGAGAGTTAGGATTCGGTCTTTGCTAATTAGAATTCGTGGAGCGGGAGACCGAATACGAGTTACCTTTATTCTAGGGTTTTATTCAGAATGCTGTAGAAATCACTTAGGGGAAGAAATTGCAATCTAGAGAGAAGTAGTAAACCGGAATTTCCTTTATCAAACAAAAATCAAAACAATTATTTACCTGTTGTTTATTGCTTTTTGAACTCTTTTACAACATTCACCATCACAAACAAAAACCCCCAATTTCCTGTTATTTATAGTTTTCCTTGTTTTGTGTGAAAGTAGAAATTAAACTAGCTGCTGCCTCCTTGGATTCGATACTCAGGGAATACTCCGAGATTTAAACTTGCTATAATCGACCGGTACACTTGTCGTTAGGTTAAACCCCCAGCACAATTTACCGTTAGGTTTTACCCCAACAATCAGGCAATTTGATATCCAAAATCCCTTCCTACATGGGGAGCTTATAGAGACTTTTTATATGCAACAACCACCATGTTTTAAAGATCCAAAGTGTCCTGACTATGTATGCAAACTGCAAAAAGCCATTTATGGCTTAAAACAGGCACCTAAGGCTTGGTTTTTTAAGCTCTCTGGAGCTCTAGAATCTATAGGTTTTCATGGTTCAGTGGCGGATACCTCTCTCTATATTTACAACTGGTATGGTAAAACTATCTATGTCCTAATTGATGTTGACGATCTCATAGTTACAGCCAGCTCTCCTCTCCTAATTACCAAGTTCTTACCAAGTTCTATTTTGTTCTATCCACTCTTTTTCCAGTCAAGGATCTCGGACCCCCTCAATTTTTTTCTTGGGGTCCAAGTTCACCGAAACAAACAAGGCATTTACATGTCTCAAACCAAATACATTTCAGACATTCTCAAAAACACAAACATGCAATCTTCCAAACCCGTTACCACTCCCATAACCCCAAACACAGATCTTTCCACAACTCACACAAGTTTTTCATATCCAACATTATACAGGAGCATACAGTTTACAGTATCTAAATTTGACTCGCCCAAACATAAGTTACTTTGTTAACCGACTCTGTCAGCATAGGCACAGTCCCTCGGTTCTCCAATGGCGTGCATTGAAGCGCCTTCTTCGGTATGTCCACTGGTGTCCATTGAAGTGCCTCCTTCAGTATCTCCCGGCCACCAAAGATCTACACTTCCATATTTCTGCTCGCTCTCCCTTGCGCCACTTTGCCTTTGCTGACTCCGATTGGGCTGGTTCCACCACCGACCGTCAATCCACCACAGGTTACTACTTCTATCTAGGGAACAACCTTGTTTCATGGCAGTTGAAGAAACAAATCACGGCCGCTCGCTCTACCACGGTGGCTGAATACCGTGCCTTGGCCACCGTCGTCTGCGACTTGGATCCAGCACCTTCTCTAAGAGCTCCGTATCTCTCTCGCCTCTCCCACAATAGTGTGGTGTGATAACATCGGGGCAGTTTATCTCTCTGCAAATCTTATTCTTCACTCAAGGATAAAGCATGTGCAGTTAAATTTCCATTTTCTTAGAGAGAAAGTTGCAAATGGTACTTCGCAGATTGCATTTATCTCTAGTCAACGACAATTGGCAGACTTGTTTACAAAGCCTCTGCCTGTGGCCCGGTTTGAAACTATTCGATCTCATCTGTGTCTCCACTGGATTCGATCACAGGGGATATAAAGCCCAAGATAATAGGCCCAATATAGCTTGCTTATTTAGTCCATTTGTTTTATTAGTAGCCCATGTATTATTAGTGTACATATTTGTCTATAATACTGTACAAACCTAAGGAGCATCAATACAATATTCTATTCGTTGGTTTCACTGCCGCCCTATATAAACCGTTCTTTGCTAAACAACATGCAATTAGGGGAAGAGGGCTGGAAGAGAGGAGGAGGATCTGCCTCCCCGTCCGGAACTCTATATCAGAGTTCCCTCACTTCTGATTATCATTAAATCACTGATGAATACAGTACTTTTATTTCCATATCGAGCAGGGATGAAAGTCGGCCTTAGTGACCCAACAACCAATCTCCGTCCAGCCCGAGGAAACCTTTGATCGCCTCCGTTACTTTTTAGAAGACCTACACCCCATAGAAATTGTCTACCTGAGACTGTCCATAAGTTTTAGTAGAATTTTTGGGGTGTGAATTTTTTCAACTTATCAATATATTTTCACGTAGTTTCTACCTTTTTATTGAGCTCCTGGAATTCTGGATTCTATCGGTGAATAGAACTCAGAATGCTCTATCTTATCGTGATATCATAATAACTCATTCTTTTAACGGAAACTTATTTAAATCATAAAATCCTTTTTATTGATATATTACATTCCTGACTGCTATACTAAGAGATATTTATACAGATCTGCGATAAGCTGTTGTTAACACCTACTGACCGTTGAGACTAACTATTGTTAAACAGACAATAAGTAATCTGGTAAAACTATAACACAACAGCATGAAACAAAATGCCGCTACTCTGAAAAGATTACCAAAAAAAATGGATTTTGAGAATCGAGGAATTATGCGTTAGATGATCAGATTGAGCCAGTAAATAGATGGAAGTGATAGCAATGCCGGCGTGGGATAGACTGTTGCTCTAAACACCCAATCCAGCTCCATACTGCCCTTATGTGTCATTGGTCAACCGAGATTGCACTGCAATGGTGTAACCACGACATCTTCATCTCTCTTGAAAAAAAGTAAAAAAGACATCTTAACCTCTATTATCTCCGGTTCTTTAAGATTCAAGCATTCTTTGTTAAAAAAAAAAAAAAAAAGATTCCAGCATTCTGTTCAGTGAGGAGCTCGTTAATTAACTTAATTGCTTCCCCCTAACAATGAAATAATATGGCCGGCTGTCTTTTCTCTCTGAAACTGACCCGTCCTTCTTTCAACTTAGCACTGATCCGTCGTTGTTTCGAGACTTTCAATGCATCTGTGTTTGTCTATTAGTAGTATTCCCAACGGTGCGGGCATTGGAAAAGAAGTTGGTTATCTAAGTATTCACGCTCCCCTAGAGTGTAGACGTAAGATGAACGTGTAATCTATTCATCAGTGACAGTCGCCAATGAATTAATTAATGGCTCCTCTTTCTTAAAAGTGTTATCCCCATTTGTTGGGAAATTGCTCCTGCTTCTAGGATGGCAGCAGGTAATTTGCTCGACTACCCACCTGCTTATCAAGTAACTAATCAGTTGCTTAAACTTACATATGAAACAAGAACAGGAACGATTTCCCACTAATACACTATGTCAAAGTTGTTTGATACCAAGGCTCCCGTCAACCATGATGAAAATCGTACGGATCATCTAATCCAGCAGTACCGAGGTGATCTTAAGGTGATCATACTACAAAATAATACCAGAGTCTGCCTTGTAGTTGTAGTTCTTTGATTGTTTTTTTCCCCTTTTTTTGCTTACAAAAGATTTCTTCTTTTAGTCCCTTAGTATTTAATTTTGTTTTCTTAAACTATTTTTATAATCTGATGAAAAAATGTGATTTGTTTAGAGAATTTATTATTATCAGCTACAATGGAAGAAAGATTAAACTAATTTGCAGACTGTCTTTATTAACTGACTAAAAAATTTTAATTTAAATTTTCTTTTACTTATATAGACCCAAAGTTGGATCCAATTTTGACTTATTTATGATTTTTTAAAACAAAAGTTTTGAAATTTATTTTCTTAGTAAATAAAATAATAAAATTTTTAGTTTTTTCCGCTTAATCAGTCATTTTGTAATCGCTAGCTGTTTTTTTTTTTTGTATTAGCTCTATGTTGTATTTGTTTCCCACTAGGGCGGGATTTTGTATATCCACCGCCCCCTAGTTGAGATATCCCCTTTTGGTTATCAGATATATAGGGCTTCTATGTATCTAACGCTACCATTACTCCTTTCTTAATTTTATATATATAATCATTTATTCCAAAAAAAAACATGGTTTCCGCTACTAGAACAAAGATACATCTTCCTATATTCGGTAACCAGATGAAAGATAATTCTATAATTATTTTTCTTTATATTTTCCCTTTATTCGGTTTTTGGTTGCATATTATTTAATTTTGTTTTCTACAAATATCCATTAAATTCAGTAAAAAATGTGATTTGTAAAGAAAACTTATTGCTATCTCGAACAGCAAGGGAAAAGATTAAATTAATTTAATAGTTATGAGACAAAATAAACAAGCCCTATAATAATCTCTTAGTATATTGAAGATTCCGATTTTATTTTACTTGTCCTCACACACCACATATAACATGGTTTTCGCTTGTAGAATAAAGGTATAGTAATTTTATTTCTCTATTTGTTAATGAGATGAAAGATAATTAATTCTTAGATTTTTTTTCTTTTTATTCTCTTTTTCGCTAACGGAAATTCTATTCTTTTACCACATCCATAACCAAGTTTCGGGTTACTTACACATATATGTTAAACGTTCTGTGGCTCGATACTACGCGCCTCACGCAGAGGAAAAGTTTTCTCTCGTTGCTCCCCAGATCTGCACCTTCGTCTTCCTCCGTCTGCGCTTGCCGGCGCCGCCCTCCCTCCAGCTGCTGCACCGATAGTATCTCCGGCTGAGCCCTTGGTGGCCCCGCCGCCGGTTTGGCCCTCACTTGGCTAGGTTGGCCTCCACCACGAGGTGCTCCCCCCCTCCCCCCCCCCCTCTAGTCCCCCCCCCCGTCATTCCTCTCCTTCAGCGCTATGGGCCGGCGTCGCCCCTCAACCAGGGCCACCCCGCTGCCTTCTTCCCCGCCCTACCCTGCTCCAATCCTAGAGGCACCTCTTCCCCCTCTTATGTTCGAGCCAGTGATGGAGCTCCTGGCTTGCTCACATCGGCTCTTCCGGCGTTGTCGGTTGGTGTTGTGGCTCCAATGGTGATGATTTCTGGCGTTTCGTCTGTGGCTCTCCCAGATTCCGGTGCGGATGGTGGCGTATCTGTCGCTGTTGATCGAAGACTGGCTTCGTCTCCTGTTCCCACCTCTGTGGCTGATGGCGAAGATGGGGAGCTTTTGGATTGCTCTGTTGATGATGTGAATGTTGGTGCGGCCCCTGTTTCTCCCTCTGCTGAGGTGGTTGGTCAGCAGTTTTCGGTGGTTGAGTTGGTTACCTCTTCTAGCCACGGTGTGGCTATTCTGATAGGTTCTCAGTCCCTTATCGGTGGGGATAGCAATTCGGTCGAGCCCCCCTGCCCGAAGGAGGCACTACCCGTCCCCAAGTTATCTTCTATGGCAACAGTTCCGTCCAGCCGGTCCCCGAAGGGTCCCTCTCCACGGCTCCAGCCCTTAGTCTTATAGTAGACCTCTCGGGGCCCCCAGCTGATTTGCCCCTCCAAGAGTATCTCAGTTGTCCTGACCCCCATCCTATGGCTGTGGAGCCTCTCCCCATTTCGGTCCAGGCCCTAATTGCAGGCAAGCCTCCAATAGCGAAGCGATCGGCTAAATTCCTGGCCTCAGGTAAGTCCCCTAACCCTTCCTTTCTAGATATGCTACTTGCTAAGCAAAAATCGAGTTATGGGATGTCCCTGCAAACGAATGATCTGGATATGCCCAACTCTGAGTGCTCATATGTTTCAATTGAGGAGGAGGATATATCCTTAGAGATAGATTATTGGAAAAACTCTCTAGTGGGACACATTTGGGGGAAAACAATTGGCTTCAATATAGTTAAGGAATTTATGAAGAATGCCTGGAATTTTGTGGCCATCCCTTAAATCCTTCTCCATGAGAAAGGTTGCTTTCTATTCTGGTTTGATAATGAAGAGGATCTTCAACTGGTCTTAAGTAAGGGTCCCTGGCTCCTAAACTCCTCTCCTCTGGTCCTCAAGAAATGGTCCCCTGATTTCTCCTTCAACCCCAAAGCTCTCAATCGCATCCCAGTCTGGATCCAACTCCCTAGGCTCCCCATTAGCCTCTTGTCTCAATCCAGTTTGCGGAAGATCTGCTCTAGAATTGAGCTTCCTTTGCACATTGATCAATCTACTGCTATCAAGTCAAGAATCTCTTTCGCAAGAGTGCTTGTTGAGGTCGATTTCAGCAAGGAAATCCTGAGAGAGATCGAAATTCGCTCCCCCTCTGAAACTCTATCTCAACCAATTATCTATGAATGGGAGCCTGTCTCATGTGCTTCGTGTGACCAGCTAGGCCACTCCTCAGTTAGCTGTCCGGGAGCTGCCCCCTCTGGCACTAGGCCTCGCCCTCCTCCCAAACCGCGTGGGCCCTTACCTACCTCCACTACTCCGCCCATCCTCCCCAGCCTCTAGGCCCCCCTTCCGCCCCTACGCCTACCCCATCAATCATTCCCGCTCACGTACCCACTCCTACCAATTCCCCCTCTATGGTCAAGCCCCCCTGCCAACCCTGACCTTACGCTTAGCTCCTCCTCCCTCATTCCTACTTCTTCTTCCTCTCTAAGTCCCCCCTCTAAGCCCTTATCCCTCATGTCCCCCTCTCTTCAAATGATTCTTGCCCCCCCTTCGGACCAGTGGAGTGTTGTCCCCTAGAAGGACTCTAGTAAAAAGATAGCCAAATTACCCTTGGAAGAGGACTTCTCCCTCCAGCTCGAGAATTCGTTCTCTGCGATTGCCCAGGGCGCTGCTCCTATTGCCTCCCCCCCTCCCCCCGCCTCCTTCATTCCCTCTCTCTTAATGAATATTGCCATCTGGAATGTTAGGGGGTGCAATGACCACTCCAAAATCCATGAGATTCAAAAGTTTGTCCAACTTCACAAGCCTGGTGTCTTTTGTCTTCTGGAACACATGTCTCGTTCTTGAACCATCTTCCTATCTTACGTCGCTTTTTCCCCTTCTGGTTTCTCATTCATAACAATGCGGCCCACCCCAATGGGTGCATCTGGATCCTCTTTAATCCCTCTCTCATCTCCCTCTCTCAGCTTCATCAATCGACCCAAATGATTTCCTGTAAAGCCACCCTCGAAGCTACCTCGTTCACCCTATCAGTGGTCTATAGGAGTAATAACCCCACATTTAGATCCCACATCTGGGAAGATATCACCAATCTGGGCAACACGACTACGGGCCCTTGGGTGGTGGCTGGAGATTTCAATAGCATTCTCTATTCCCAGGATAAACTCAGTGTCAGGCCTCCCACTCATAGAGACTTTTGTGAGTTCACTACCTGTGTTGCTAGTAATGAGCTACAGGACCTCCGCTACTATGGTCAATTCTACACTTGGTCGAATAATCAATGTGACCATAGTAGGGTCGTGGGGAAAATTGACCGGGTCCTTGTTAACGAAGACTGGATCCTGGCGCTTCCCACTAGCTTTGCCTCCTTCCTACCCCCGTTTATCTCGGACCATAGCCCTATGATTATCACTATCACTCAGGCCTTTCCACATAAAAGAAGCTTCAAATTCCTTAACATCTGGACAAAGGACCCCTCTTTTCTCCCCCTTGTCCGGGAAGCTTGGAGTCTCCCCTTGGAAGGGAGCCGACTCTACACCCTAGTTAATCGGCTGCGTCACTTAAAAATGGGACTTTCTACTCTCCATAAATTAGAATTCAGCTCCCTCACTGCTAAAGCCCAATCTATTCGAAGTGAGCTCAGTGACGTGCAGTGTGTGATAGATCGCGATCCCTGGAATCTGTCCCTTATAACCAAGGAAAAATCTCTTAGGCATTCCCTGTTGAGAAGGAACCATCAGGAAACACTCTTCCCGCGGCAACTGTCCAAAACCCGATGGGTCGAATTTGCAGACTCAAATACTGCGTTCTATCATAGAGCCATTAAGTCTATAAGGAATAAAAACTGCATTTCCTCCATTGCATACGACCTTGGGAAGGTGGTTAGGGACCCCAACCATATTAAAGGAATTCTGGTCCAACATTTCAAGAGCAGACTTGGCACTAAAAACACCCTTAATAAAACTCTCCAGGACCTCAACCTAGATAACTCTAGAACCCTGGGCTAGGACAGATGGGCTCACTTGACGCGGCTGGTGGACAATAAAGAAATAAAAGATGTCCTTCTATCCATCAGGGATGACAAGGCCCCTGGACCAGATGGCTACACAGCCAAATTCTTTAAAGCTGCCCGGGACATTATTAGAGGATGTCTGCCAGGCTATCAAAGGATTCTTCCACAGTTGATGGCTCCTTAGAGAGATTAACTCCACTCTTATAACCATTATACCTAAATCCAAGGTTGCCTCCTCTCCAGGGGACTACAGGCCCATCTCTTGCTGCAATACCCTTTACGAAATCATCAGTAAGATCCTGGCCAATAGGCTTAAGAACACATTTCCCTTCCTTATTATCCCTTGTCAAGGTGCCTTTATCAAAGGGCGCATAATCTCTGATAATATCCAGCTTTGTTCCTCTCTTATGAAACACTGTCAAAGGGCCTATGTCTCCCCCCGGTGCATGATGAAGATGGACATCAGCGAAGCGTTTGACTCTGTGGACTGGACCTTTCTCAATGACACCCTCCGCCTCATGAATTTTCCCCCGACCTTCATTGGCTGGATCATGCAGTGTGTGACCTCCACCTCTTTCTCCATCAATGTCAATGGCTCCCCCTCTGGCTTCTTCCCAAGGCAGCGTTGATTAAGACAAGGAGGCCCCCTCTCTCCATACCTTTTTATGATGGTGATGGCCTTGCTCTCCCGTCTCCTCGGCCAACTCCACCTCTCTCCCTCCTTTCATTATCACCCGACCTGCAGATCCTTGCGCCTCACCCACCTCTTCTTTGTGGATGACGCGCTGCTCTTCTGTAGAGGAGACTAGTCATCTATATCGCTGATGATCAGCAAAATCCACCTTTTCTCGAAAGCCTCTAGTCTCAGGTTAAACCCTTCAAAATCAGACATATTTCTTGGGGGGTGACCTAGGCCAATGCCGACCTAATCGTTCATTCTTTTGGATTTAACTTAGGCTCCTTCCTCTTCCGCTACTTGGGCAAACCTATCACAACTAGGAAACCTAGATCTGCTGACTTTAACCCCTTGATAGACAACATCAACAAAGCCATCTTTTCTTGGCATGGGAAATCCCTCTCTTTTGCTGGTCGGCTCTCCATCATCCAAAGTACCCTTTACGGCATTGTTGGCTTCTGGGCGTCTTATATCATCCTCCCAAAGAATATCATCTTGCTCATCATTAAGAGGCTCCGAGCTTTCCTCTGGTCTGGGAAAACCAATTCTAAATCTACCCCGGCGGTCGCTTGTTGCGCCATATCTATGAGTAAGCGTAATGGGGGTCTTGGTCTGAAAGATATCCATAATTGGAATATGTGCTTCTTGATAAAAACCATCGCCTCCATTACTAGTGACCCTAAGCGGCTATGGATTCAGTGGATTCATAATCGCTTCCTAGTCCGGGGTAACATCTGAACAACCAAGATTAAGGGCGATGACCCTTGGTCATGGAAATCCACCATTCAGGCTAGGGATTGGTGGATCTTGCAATGTGGTTCCATCGCTGACGTAGCCTCTCTCATGGATTCCTACCCTCTTCCTCCCCAGGTTAGCACACTTTACAATGACGCTCTAAATTCCACTAACCCCTTCACCTGGTACAACATCTGTTGGAGGACCTGGTCTTCCCCCAAGACTAAATTTATCTTATGGGTTGCCCTTAAAGGTAAGCTTAAAACATGTGATAAACTCCAATCATGAGGTATTTGCCTTGCTAACCATTGTTGGCTCTGTGAGATTGCTCCAGAGACTAGTCACTATCTTTTCTTTGAATGTAGGTTCTCTCGCAGGATTTGGTGGAACTTATGCGATTGGCTTGGCCTCCCTACGAACAGGACAAGCTTGCAAAGCTGTGCAGTGTGGATCATCCGTTATTCCGAAGGGAACCATTCAAGAGACTAGGTTAGAAGAGCGGTCATGGCCAGCGCAGTCTACTACATCTGGATAGAGAGGTGCAAGCGTGCTATGACGAACCAATCCGAGGATCCTGCTTGTATCACCGCCAACATCAAGCGTGCTATGAAGGCTGTCATTGAAACGAAGATGAGAGATTCTATCAGAGATTTTGAATGGTTAGAGAGGGTCTTGAGCTCATAGGTCCCCCTGATTATGTATTTACCCCTTTCTTTTTGGCCCCATTTTGTAGGCTCTGAGCCTTTTTTGTATATGGCACCTAGGAAGTTTTTGTCTTATACTTCCCATTGCCACTTTTGTAAATATCGTTGCTACTCGATATATAGGTAACTATATGTCCCTCTGTACAGTTACCGTTCCTCATTAATATATTTACCCATTTTACAAAAAAAGTTCTATTCTTTTGGTTGCATATTATTAATTTGTTTTCTTCAAGTATCCATTTAATCCCTTAAAAAGAGTGATTTGTAAAGAAAATTTATTGTTATCTTGTGCCATGGAAAAAAAGATAAAATTAATTTAATAGTTATATTTTTATTTTATTTAATAAGATTCGTGACAATTTTGCAGTCTGTCTCTGTCAGTATATAGGGGTGGCAATTTTTACCCAACCCATAAACCGACCCATACCCAACCCGAAAATAGCGGGTTTGGGTCACGATTATTGACCCATTTAATTATTGGGTCGGGTATGGGTTACCTATTAAATTTATAGGTTGGGTATGGGTTTAAAGTCCTAACCCGTATTCAACCCGACCCGTTTATTTTATTTTATTAAAAATAATAATAAATAAATAATTAGATAAAATATAAATATTTTACTAGGTAAGTGCTAACCTACTATTAGTATAATACAGATTTGTAGTATCTTTTTGATGAGAGGTTGTTTATTTGATAATACTACTTTGTTGTATTTCTTTATAAAGAAAAAACAAGAGTATTCGTTATGTGGATTGTCAAAAGACGGTGTGCTGCTCTCTCCTCCACAGCTCCCACTATGGTCCTATCTCTTATGTACTGAAGATTTTTATCTATGTTTTGATTCAATATTCTGAAGGATAAAATATAGTTATATTTGGCCCAGGCGCGTACACATCACCTTCTTCTGTTAAGTGCCACTGAGCACGACATGTATGTGGAAAAAGAAAAAAGACGGAGGATAATGAAAACTCTGGAATAGCTACCATATTGAATGTATGATTTCATTCATTTGTAACTCCGTTTGAGCAATCATATAAAAATTTAATTCCAGGTCTTTTAAATTTGCATAGCCTAATTATGTTGGGTTAAGCGGGTCGGGTATGGGTTTAATCATTTTATGTGGGTTGGGTATGGGTTGATAATTTGTAACCCGAATATTATTGGGTCGGGTATGGGTCAATACAATTTTAATCGGGTCGGGTATGGGTGAGCTTCAACCCGACCCATTAACCCGAATTGCCACCCCTATCAGTATATATAGTATGAATAAACTTTTAAATTTTAAATTTTCTTTACTTAAATTTACCAAAAGCAACATTAGTAATTGAATATATCTATTTTAACTTATTTCTTATTTTTTAACAAAAATTTTTAATGTTTTTTAAACGAAATCTATAGTTGTGTTTATTTTATTTTTTTCTTAACTCGTCTTTTTGTCCACACACTATATATAACATCTTTTTTGCTTGTAGGAGAAAGGTATTTTTTTTACATTACTTTATAACTTTATTTACTTACCATACGATTACATTATGGTTCCAATTCTTTTTGTCCAACGAACAAACAACTTGGACACGGTACAGAATACAAAAAAAATTGGGTTCTGTATCTCATCGTGGCACATGTGCCTTGTATTCATAATATGTAGAAAAAATTATATTGCCCACCCATGAGGTATTGGGGAATTACAATGCTCACCCATGAGCTTTAAAAAATTACAATGCCCACCCATGAGATATTAAGAAGTTACAATGCCCACCTATGTACTTATCAAAATGAGTTGAAAATCAAAGATCTAAGTAAATTTTACATTGATTAAAATAAAACAAAACCTAATTTCACCGTGCAATGTTAGAGTGATGAAATGAAGAAAAAACGTGCAAAAATTACGAGGAATCACATATATGTTCACCTCATTTTATTCGATTTTATTTCTTTATTTTGTTATTTTTAGGCATGTTTCATTTATTTGACTTCTGAGTGGTCATATAAGATTAATTTAGGGTTTTTAAATTTTTTTTAAGATTGTCTAAGTTGTTTCTTAAGGTAATCATTACTTTACATATTCGATTTCACCTCTCTTTGATAAGTACATGGGTGGGCATTGTAATTTTCTAAAACTCATGGGTGGGCATTGTAATTTCTTAATATCTTATGGGTGGGCATTGTAATTTTCTAATGCTCATGGGTGGGCATTGTAATTCCCCAATACCTCATGGGTGGGCAATATAATTTTCCCTATGTATTTATAGTATGTATATTGGACTGTAGATAGATTATAAGGATTGTGGGATAGAACAGACTCGGGCCCACTTACAATAAAAAGAGCTAAAACATATTTGGAATTTGTAGACTAGGCTTAACTTAGTCTCACTTGTATCGTCCATCAGGTCAAACCACACCCTGTTAAGGGAAGGATTGACTGCAACCGAAGAAAAGGGGAAAGCTGTAAGGGTTTGATTTAAATGTCAGCTAACTGAGAAGATGAGGGATGATGTTGTATCTATTAAGAACCGTTCTTTACACGCTCCTGAACAAAATGGAAGTCGAGCTCAACGTGTTTGACGCGGCTATGAAGAACTGGATATGAAGCAAGATATGTAGCTACCAAATTATCACAGTAGATGATAGGAGGGTTTGAAAGTTTTAAACCTAATTTCCCTATAACCTGTTGAATCCATAAAATTTCTGTAACTCCATTTGAAAATGACTTGTATTCTGCCTCTGTAGACAAGGGAGCAACATTTTGTTGCTTGTGTGAGCTCCAAACCAGAAGATGTGGTCCCAGAAACACCAGGTAACCGCCAGTGGAATGGCGATCAAGGGTTGAGCCTCCCCAGTCCGCTTCGGTGAAGACTTGCAAGGGACCGGAAGGAGATGAAGAGAAAAAAAAAACCCAGACCTTTCGTTCCAGCCAAATAGTGAGGAATTCGCTTCACTGCTTGCTAGTGAACTAACCGCGGTGAGTGCATAAATCACTCTATTTACAGCGTAGCTAATATGTGGTCTAGTAAAGCTTAAATACTACAATCCCCCAACAATACTCCTATAATGAGTAGGATTATCATATAACGGTGAATCTGTAGTGTCAAGTATCTGTGTAGGAGAAATAGGTGTAGGGGCATGTTTGGACTTTTACATTTTTGTGCGCTTGAGAAGATCTAGAACATACTACTCTTGAGATAGAAGAATGCCAGAGGTGTTTCTGGTAACTAATAGACCAAGGAAAAATTTAAGATCTTCAATTTCTATAATGGGAAATTCTGAGGCTAGGGCTTTAGTAAACTACTGCAGAAGAGTGAGGGAACATCCTGTTAGAAGAATGTCATCCACGTAAACTAGCACATAGAGAATGTCTTTTCCTCGTTGAAAAATAAAGAGTGAAGAATCGGACTGAGATGTATTAAATCCCAAATCAACAAGGTAAGAGCTCAGCTTAGCATACCAAGCTCTTGGGGATTCCTTTAAGCCATAAAGAGAACGGTTAAGCTTACAAACATGAGAAGGCTTAGAAGCAATAATGAAACCTGGAGGTGGTTTAGTGAAAACAGTTTCTTCCAAATCCCCATGGATCGAGGAATGTGTTTTGAACATCTAACTGTTGAATTGGCCAACCATTAGAGGCAGCAAGAGAGATAACAAGCCTGATAGTGGAGTGTTTAACAACTGGGCTAAAGCTCTCATTATAAACATAACCATAGGCTTGAGAGAATCCTTGAGAAACTAAGCGGCTTTTCTTTTAGCAAAATACCATTAGCATTACGCTTAGTTTTGAACACCCATTTAGTGCCTAATAAATTCATATCAGATCTGTAGAGGACAAGATCCCATGTATGTGTTTGATCTAAAGCAGTAAATTCTTTCTTCATAACCTCAACCCATTCGGAGTGAGCCAAAGCTTGTTTAAGAGTAGGATTATCAGGAACAACAGTGGTAGTATTGACTTGGTAGTTAATGGTACCATCAGTTTGAATCAAAGGTATAAAGGAATTGGTTTTATAATGGTTAGCATAGGATGTGTGGGTTGAGGGGGTTGAGAAGAGATATGATATTGGTTAGATGGTGAAGAAATAAGAGAAGAAGAATTTGAGGGTTCTTGTTCTGATAGGTTATCAGAAGCAGAATGTTGAGTGTTTGGTGGGTTAGAAAAAGAATATGGTGTGTGTGAGGATGGTGAAGATGGAAATTCTAGGGGGTAGAGGATTGATATGAAGGTGACTAAGGCAAGGTTAAAAGTGAAGGAGAGGAAGAGGTCATATTAGGAATAAGATAGAAGTTGATGGTGGTTTGTGGTGGATCATTTTTGGTTTTGTAGGAAAATGGGAAATGTTGCTCATTAAAAACATCATCCCTTGAAGTGTAAATTTTGCCTGAAGGAAGAGAGAGACATAAACAGCCTTGATGGTTATAAGAGTAACCTAGAAAGATGAATTCTTCTGATCAGTGAGATAGCTTATGATTGTGATATGGTCTTAGATTTGGATAGCAAGCACACCCAAAAACCTGAAGAAAGCCATAATCTAGATCATGCTGGTGAAGAATTTGAAAAGGAGATTTTCCTTGCAAAACAGAAGTGGGAGTCCTATTTGAAAGATAGGAAGCAGCCTTGAATGCATAAGACCAGTAGAGAAGAGGCATAAAAGCCTGGGCCATTAGTGTAATCCCCTTATCCATAATAAATCTGTGTCTACTTTCCATAGAGCCATTATACTGATGAGCATGTGGGCAGGTGATTCAGTTATTGATTTCTTTTGTTTGAAAAAAAGGAATAAGTGCCTTAAACTCTCCTCCCCCGTCAGTTTGGGCAGATTTTTATAGACACTCCATAATAGTTTTCCACCATAGCAGCAAAGATAGGGAAGACAGATTTAACCTCTGCTTTAGTGTGAAACTAACTAGTACTCTGGATATGTCCTCAACTGGTCATGGACGTGTTGTTGGGTTAGACAAGTTTAATGGTTTTAAGTAGAGAGACGATACTTGACGAACTAGAAACTTCTTTACGATTGAGAATTTACACTCTAGAAATTCACGCAATCTCCCTCCGCCCCACCTTATGGGCTCCAGGACAGCTCTGGACTTATCACCAAAGTCCTCTACCCTTCCTGACAGTAGGCCTATGGTTCCCCAACCGTTCCCTGACTGGTCAGTCTACCAAATACAAAAGTATTGAGTTGATTTCCACAGTCTAACCACGCTCACTAACTCCCTAGCATACACACACACACACACACTCAGATGAACACAGTATGACTCACGCTCGTACTTGTTGTTCTACTTTTGTGTGTATCACTCATTTTCTTTTACAATACGAATGTACTGAATATATATAAGTCAGCAAGCTAACTTATAACTACCAATCTATGATAAGCTATTCACTAGGAGTCAGTTGATCTTGTTCCGAACAGAAGTAGCTCTGCACAAGATAGGCTGATCACCAACTTGATGTTAGGCACAACCAAGACACGTGTCGTTCATTGGTTGGACACATTGGTGGCGAGTGCTCAGGTGGTCGGTCACCACTTGCGCTCTCCACTTGCCTGATCTTGATAGCTTCATTAATGTTGTGTAATTAATGCCTCTTTATAGCTTCAGATTATGTCTTGTTATCTTGTTCATTGATAAGTGTCCAAATGAGCATGTTTTATAGGTGTATTTCATATATTATATTAGCACTTTTCTTGCTCATTTCTCCACTTCGGTTAGTTTTCCTCTAGTTTATGTTTTATTGGTTATCTCACAAATTTATTGGTTAAACATGAGGAAAACCAAGCTAGGAGCAAAGTAGACAAAAAGACGAACGCATAGACGCAAACGCCTCGAAAAACGGAGTCCAAACAAAGAATCTAGAGCCGGTCAAAGTTCGTAAAAGGAAACGAGTCAAATAAACTCGTCCGTGGTGCATCTGGGTTGCGTCCGCATTACAAGGGCCGGACGTGACTAATTGCGTCCGTGGAGTTATGGCCGGATAGAAGGCCGGACGTGGGTGGTGTTGTCCGTGTCTTGTCCGAGAAACAAGGGCCGGACGGACATATGTCCGTGTCTTGTCCGGGTATTTAAGGTCGGACGTGAGTGTTGAGACCGTGTCTTGTCCGATGATTTTTGGTCGGACAGAAAACAAATCATAGACACGTCCGGGTAACAAAGGGCGGACAAGGGGCGAACGTGAGCAATTTGAAGAATGTGTCCGTGGATAAATGGACGGACAGAAACAAGGACGCGTGTAAATTGAACGCAGATCCAGAAATTAACGCGACAGATCTCTTCTGGTGCTGTTTATCTTCTTCATTTACGGCGCCTACAGACATATCCATCTACTCCGAGCGATATCAGGCGCCTACCTTAATTCCCTCACGCGTCTGTCTCCAGCTCTGTCTGCAATCAATTTGCAATCAATCTTCTTCCTCTTCCCTTCCTCAATATAAACACACTGCACGTTCAACCAAATACACACAATCGCTCCCTAGAACTCAACACCCCAAATCACTCATTCCACTTACAAATTCCTACGTACACTCTCCACTCTTCGTTCTCTTCATTTCTCCATTCACCATCCTCACCTCCATTACTCCGTATTATTATTACGTCCAACCTCTGTCTGACTTATTACTAGTTAATATGTCAGGCTAAGGATGATTTACTCCGGGCGAAGGTTTAGTTGTAGTTTGTTTAATTATGTAATCTATATTTCTACCGGTTAAAATAAATACAGCTTTTTACGATTAAAGTTTATCTCTCGCCTTTTTAATAAATTTCATGAATTTATTAAAATGCTTTACAAAGTCTATTTTGATCAGACCGGTGATAAATAGACAGGTTAATTAAGCCGTAAATCGGGAGAAAGCTTATTATGATTTAATAAGTTAGTATTTTCAGATGCAAATATAATTCCTCGCACTTAATGTCCGTTCACATATGTTTTTGCTCGAACCTGGATTAGACCGAGCATTTTCTGGTAAACGAGTTCTTATGAGTCTATGATTTAGTCCTTAAGATAATAACAGGAATTTCGCCAAACTATTATAATAAACCGGTAGAGATAGCATAATTAATCAGATTATATAAACCTGAACCCGGAGTTCCGTTTAATTTATCTTCAACTCAGTTAAATTTATGTGTTGTTTTACTTTACAAAAACAAGTCAATTAATTCCCCCCTTTTTGTGACAAGCTTAGGTACTATTTTATTTCGCTATAAGTCCCACGGTTTGACCCCGGCTGCTTCTGTCTTACTATACTACTGCGACTGGGTTTTATTTGCAGCCCGACGGATATTTTGAGTATTAATTTCTTTCCCAATTGTTTTACTTTCACCAGTTCCAACCACTCACAATATACAAGTCTGCATTCATGATTATGTTTCTTTAACACGCTTTGTCGTGAACTCTACCAACTTTGCATGTGTTGTTGGTTTACTTGTGTTCAATTAATATATCTTGTATTCTTGAACATTTCTGATGCTGAGAGTCATTGATGTGTTGTGTTGGTGTTCAGTGTGTACTAGGACACCTGTTGGAGCTCTGTAGACAAGTGTTTGGCTGGTAGAGCACTAGTCATGACCAGAGTGTGCTTGCAACCTTGCATGCTAAGCCACTCTTTTACCTGTTTACCTGATCCTCATACTTAGATAAACATGTCAGATAAACAACACGGGTTTGCTATCATCAAAACCTATGGAACTTGACTTAACAATTTCCCCCTTTTTGATGATGGGAACCAATACAAAAATGAGCACTTTAAGGTAAATGTTTTGTGAAAATTTTGTTAACTCCAGAAGAGAGAATTCCCTCTAAGAAGGATTCCCCCTGTGTTAGTTAAAAGTGGTTAAGAGAAGTATGACCATAGGAAGCTAAAAATTTTATTAAGATATGCATAAAACATGGTAGACATTCATTACAAGCTAGTACACATCTTTTCCCCCTTTGCCACACATCAAAATAGGACAGCGACTAAACGATTGACATAATTAAAAATTCTAAGTCTTTCATAGATTATAAACAACAAGTTAATGGAGACATTTAGATAGTGCGGCGTTAGGAGGAGGTAGAGATGGACACATCTAAACCGTGGATTTCTTCAATAGAGTCACTCTCAAGGGTTTTGTTTTTGAGAGGGGATTCGGCTATGGTTGAAACTTCTGAGTCCATGGAGTATAACGAACAACTTGTATAGTGTATGGAACAACTCATGTTAGATTGTGAAGGTCCTGTATTGATGGACCAGGCTGTGGAAGATTTTAAATCCGGATCTATGTAGGCTTGTGTAACATACTTCCTTGGATGTTTGGTGTACATGAACTTGCGAATGGTGGAGTAGACTGTTTGCTCATTTGAGCTTGTTGAACTTTGTAGTTCATGTTCCATGACGAGAAAGAGGTGAAGTGAGGGTGGACGGTGTATGAAGTGTAAGAGGAGAGTGGATGATGATGAAGGAAGGCGGTGAAGAATGAGATGACTGATCATGGGTTTTATAGACAACTGAAAGATAGGCTCCACGATTGATCAGAGAGAGGTAATTAATGAGTTTCCACTGGGTTGGTTCACCTATCCCACGGGATGATCTCTTTGTACTCCATCAACTCCTCCATGTTTTTGTCATCAAAAATATAGCCCCACAAAAAGAAGGAAATCAAATGGCCAACTCTCTCGATCTTTCCATCATGTACTGCATTCTTCACCAACTAAACCTGGTCATTATCATTCTAAATCACATGACCCATTCTTTAGAAACCTCGAGAAACTTGTTGGGTTATACTTTCTAGCTTCCACAGAATTTTAAGCATTTTCAGGTTCCGCTGCGACAATCAGAGGCTGAGTTTGTCGAGGAGATCGACACGATTAATCACAAGTTCCTTGACCGACTCACGTCGATTGACAAGACTCGGTTGCTCCCCTCACTTGTCCCAGCTACAATTCCACAAGTCGCTCCATCAACCTCATCTACCGACACAGACAGACTGCTCTGACTTGAAGAAAAGATGGACCGACTGTGAGGCTCGATTTTTTAGCCACTATCCTATGTTGATTAGGGTCGATTAGAATTTGGTCGGGTTCTAGGTCCACTTATAACCTAAGCTTAATAACTATGGCATAAACATTAATTACTAAGTCCTAAGTTAGCTCACTAGAACCTAATTAGAGTCGCCACCCAATTTCAACATATGGTAAATTAGGAATGGAGAGTTCGGGTTCGGGTTCAGGTTCGGGAGCTTGGTATTCGACTTATCAGGGTTCAAATTACTTTCATTACCCGTCTAGGTCATTTTTCCTCTACTTAGATTATTTATGGCTTATTATTACGAGGTTGTTTTAACCTAAATGCACATGTTTATGATTTCTTTTTGTATTTATATCATTTTTTTACTAAAAATTAAATTGGAAATTGAAATTACTTAAACTAGGGTTTCGGAGGCCGGATTAGGTCAAATTTTAGTTCTGCCCGTGGCCACAAACCTAACGTCCGAACCCACGGACCCTAGTTAACCTAGTTAAACAGAAAAGTTAAATTTGTAGAAAAAACAAAATAATATAAGAGTCTGGGGCCATAGATTTGGCATCCGTGGGCCCGGAAATAATTTGAGAAAACCTAAAACGTTTGAAAATTAAATTCTCGCCGTGGTCCGGGGGTGTTCGTGGCCACGGACTGGCTATTTGAGACCCCGAACATGCAGTCTACAGGCACGGACCACCCTCAGACTACAGCATTCTGGAGGTTCCTGGCGGTGTTTTCGGCTAAAACTTCATGGGTGTGTAGCCTGAAATATTCTTAACACATTAGTGATCGAAAGTTTTTGATTTGAATTCGAATTAATGACGAAACATAGCAAACAAGTTATTAGGCAGAAACAAAAACAAATGTCAATTTGGGAGCCGTAAAAAGTCGGTTCAATCCCAAATTTCAACAGAAAGTTAATGAAGTCGAGGAGGGTTAGAAAACCTTAATTCTAACCTGTTTTACCTTTGGGATTGATGAAATCCTTCACGTCGGGAATCTTCGGGAACCTCGTCGGTGGTGATTCTGGATTGAGCTCAAACCCAGCTTCTGACCCTTGTTAATTGAGGTTGTTCTTCATGTTTTGGAGATGATTTGGTGGAGGTTAGATGATTGTTGAAGTGATGGGTGTTGAAAAATGTGTTTTGTAATGATTTCAGTGAGATTTTAGTGTTTGATTGAGACTCAGGAGTTCTAAACGTGGGAAGAAGGAGACGGTTGGGTGTTTTCTAAATTTCTAGGGTTCTTGTAGTTGTTCCTCTTCAAGATATAAGGTTCTTTATATAGGCATCCTTAAAGATAAAGTAACTCGGTAAAAACTGAAGTTTACTGAGGTTTTGGTTAGATGACTTCCCAAGGGAATTTGGCCATGAAATTTAAACCACATATAGAGGATGATATTTCTGATTTTTCAAAAGAGAAATTTGAATTTTGAGATATCAGAATATTTTTGAATTCATTTTCTCGTCAGATTCGTTCAGAAAATTGCTACAAAATATTGCAAATTCAAAAATCAAAATTACAAAACATTATGTTTTAAATGTCATCCTCTATCATGTATTCAAAATTCAAAGCATTCCAAGTTGATTTGAGTCATTTTTGAAGGAGAGAGATAGCTTATATGGTGACTTAGGAGCCCTAAAAAATATGAAAATGCCCCTCGTGATGACCAAGTTGTCGCTTATGCCTCAAAACGTACTGATCGAACCGGGATTCTGTGTCACTTGACCAAATTATCCTTCGTAGTGTTTGTGCCTTAGAGACTCTCTTCCAAGGGGTTAAAATTTTGGGTATAACAGACTGCCCCCTGTCAACTAGGCTTTCTAATGAGAATGAAAAGACTGGTTGATGCTTGAATGATGCCCCAAAATTTTACCCAGTCTTGAAGAATGAACTCCCTGTCTTGAATTTCTGCCAAAAGTCTATTGATTGGTTGAGCTATTCTAAGGCGCTAGCTACCTAAAAGAGAATTCTAGATGTGATGGGCTATTATAAGGGCCAACTACCTAAAACATGAAAGGTGGACTAAACTAAGGATGAATAAACTAGACCGAGCATGAAGGTGTCGGGAACCTAAAGGTGAATGAAAAGAGGTGTGATATGAGAGATTGATGTGATGTGTTTGATGGATGCAATGTGTGTGGTAGGGCTTATGTGTGCCTAGATGAATGCAAGATAGGATGGATGCAGGGTAAGATGGGTGCAGGGTAGGGCTTATGCGTGCCTGGGATGTTTTTATGGTGGTAGGACTTATGTGTGCCTAGGGTAAGTGAATGTATGGAAGGACTTATGGGTGCCTAAAGTGAATGAATGTAGGGTAGGATTATGGGTGCCTGAAGTGAATAAACTATGCCTAGTGCAAATATGATGATATGAAAGTGATATGAAGATGATATGAAAATGATGTTCAGTGCATCTGGGGACCGAAACCCACTCCAATGCTCCTGGCTGGTATACTATGGGGACTTATTGCCTCTGCCCACCAACTGGGGTGTTGGGATAACTTCTAGATTACAAAGGGAACTTATTGCCATTGCCCACTAGTTGTTTCTCCCTAAAAAGTTGACATGAAGATGGGGCCTATTGCCACTACCCTGACAACTTGGATCACGCACTGTCTCATACTTGTCTCGCATTGAAAATGATACTTGGTCTCGTACTGGTCTCGCACTAGTCTCGTACTGAAGTCTCGTACTAAATGAAGATGCTAGGTCTCGCACTGATTCTGGATCTTGTACTGATGATAAAGATGTTAGGTCTCGTACTGAATGAAGAAAATGTTAGGTCTCGCACTGATGATGAGAATGCTGGGTCTTGCACTGATGATGAAAATGCTGGGTCTCGCACTGATGAAGAAAATGCTAGCTCTCGCACTGATCTCTCACCGATCATTGGTCTCATACTGAAAATGATACTAGGTCTTGTACTAGAAATGATGCTAGCTCTCGAGCTAAAAATGATGCTAGGTCTCGAACTAAAAATGATGCTAGGTCTCAAGCTAAAATGGGTTGGACTCTTGCATATGAGCTGATGGAAAGATAATGGTCTAGTGCAAAAGATTGTGATTGTGATGAAAACAAATTGTCAAAGTTCCCAACGTAGCAATGATGAGGTTTATGAAATTGAAAAGCTTGAAAGAATATTGTTCAAAACAAGAAACTACTGAAAAAGGTGCCAAACGTGGCAATGTTTGAAGAAAATATGTCTACTGATAAGGAAAGTGAGGCTATAATTTCCTGACTAAGAACTTCTGATCTGTAATTTGTTTCTTAGAATATGAATATGCCGCTGGTGGGAGTGTGTGGTTTTTGTTGTGCCTTTTGAAGTGGTGGCCAAGGCTATGACGGGCCCGTGGTGTATGATGTGGAGGTATGGGCTTATGTGGGCCTGTGTGGTATGATGAGGAGGTAAGGGCTTATGTGGGCTTGTGTGGTGTTGGTGTTGGTGGTGCTTAAGCTTTTGGTCCTAGTTGATGTTGTCATAGCAATTGTTGGAACCAACAATTGCCCCTAGTATTTTTCCCTAAGACAATCTGAGCTAGAGTTCATGGCAATCGATTGCAACGATCGATTGCCCTCAATATTTTCCTTGATTAAACGTGTGAAACAAATTTCATTCTCACGGGCTTAAGGCTTGTGTTTAATGTGATGCTTCCTAATCTACACTCAGTGAGTTTAATATTTGCACTCGTTTCTTTCTTATTGTAAAAACTTTCAGACTATTAAATTCGACATTTGTTGGATTTACGCATTCGATTTGTTACTTTCACATGATTAGACTCACAACTACCAAGTCAGAAGTCTTTTAAGCTTATAACATGACCATGGGGTGTGATGAAAGACAATGGGACCAGGGAGGGATATTTGAGGTATGTGGAGCTTAAAGGGGTGACCAAGCTGCAACTTGCGCCTTCCCTTGGATTTGCCTTCCTTGCCTTGAAATCATCTTGCTGCTTCACGTTGTCGTTGTTTTTTGAGCTTCAGGACTTGGACTTTTGAAGTCTTCCTTTACACTATTTATCTTCTTCTTGTCATTCAGATATCGTCAAGGAATTTCGGGTTTGCCTCTTTTTATATCCTTTCTTGACTTCACCTTCGAGTTCTTGTGTCTCCCGGTTTTAAGCTTTGAGAGTTGTTTTGATGTGAGCCCTTTGGATCTTGTGTCGCCCTGGGACCATTTGCGGATCGCTTTGTCATGCTGGTAGCGGCATTGCTTCTTTGAACTGATAAAAACATTATCCGAGGGTCGGGCTCCTTGCTTCCTTTGGTCACCGGGTTGGATATTCATCACGAGCTAGCTAGTTTTGTAGAGCTTATAATATCGAAAAGGCATATATGAAAGGCTCAATGGGGGTGCCTGAAATACCCCAAATCTAAATAATATTATTTAATCATTATTTATTGGAATATAATCCAAATATAAATCATTTCACGTACGCATGCAAACCCATGCATGAAAACGTTACGTAAAAACAGTCGTTTCACCATAAACGCTAAAACGCCTTAGAAGCAATGGTCAAACATGACCTTGTATGACCCTCTAATATTCAAACTAAATGGTCATACAATTATTATATGAATATACAAATATATTCCCTAAGCTATATTCAGTCAAATACGCAAAATGCTCGGGAGTGCTCACACCCGCTCCTTAAAGCACGAAAAGTCCGGAGGAGTGCCGAGGTGGCACGAACTCCTATAAAATTAATTCCTAGAGTTCCTAACATCATTATTTATCATTCTAAAGAGAACCCACGAAGTGGTTTCTCAAAATTCAGCAAAAACCAAAGGAGGATTTCTTAGCGCTCCTTTTTGGCCCGGGAGTGTCCCGATGGCCCGTAAATTATGTCACGGGTTGATATAACCCCATATAACTCAATGTAACATCTTAGTATATGTTTATTTACTATAATAAGTGTTTACAAACACTTGGAACTCATAAGAACAATTGGTTTCCCAAAATTTCCTTAGAGCACAAAAACACACCTTCGGGTGTCACGAAAATGCGTTTTACGCAATTACCTTGTAGTTTTTGACATGCCACGAATTGGTAATATTAAAAAGGGTTAAAATGACCTTCTAAATCAGTTGGTGTGACTAGTCAACAAGGCTCTCTATAGGGGCCGATTTTAAGCAAAAACTAGTATAAAATTGCATTAAAAATTTATAAAAAGCATAGAACATGATGACTCACCTCCCATGTGTTATATTACTTAATGTCTAAGTATGTAGGTCTCATTTGACAGAGCTGTCGAAATTAGGCATGGAATAAGGCCATGTGAGCTAGAACAAAACAAATGTAAAAGTAAAAAGTAGATCTAGATCTACTTTTTTGATTCCTTCTTCTCCATGTACCTTCCTTCTTTCCTTGGCTCTTCATGGCCGGTTTTTGAGCTCCATTCAAGCCTAATTCGTGACTCTACATGAGGAAGAAGACAACCAAACTTAGAAAAATCAAAAAAGATACCTTACCTAAATTTCCTTGTCTTCTAGTTCACATTATTCTTCCAACTCTTGCCTTGTCACACACCACATGGCCGGTTTTCAAGCTGGAAAAGGGTCATTTATTGAGCCAATCAACCATGAATATAACTAAGGAAAAAGTATTGTCAATTGACATTAAAAATTTGACAAAACAAAATCAATTTCCAATGCCTTTCATTTACGTGAGCTAGTCTCATTTCTTCCTTGCCCTCTTCATCCACGGTTTGGTAAGCTCTCCCTCTCTTCTAGCTTCATCTTCTTCCTTTGAAGCTCTTAAGTCCATTAATGGAGTTTAACTTCTATCTTCATCTTTAAGGTAAATTCCTAGCATTTCTTGGCAAGTCTTGAAGCAAAACTCTTCCTAGCATAACAAAGTGTGTTCGGCATCATTAGTTCTCCAAGGATTGTCCAAACCAACATTAAACCAAGGAGCATCTCAAGGTTATCTTAAGGTAGTTTTAAAGCTTGAAAATCCTTAAAGCACATTTTTATGTGTAACCAAGTTCTACTTCTTCTAAGCTCTTTTCTTCTTCATTTTGATGAAGGAAACTTGTTCTTCATCTACCTTAGGAGTGCCGAATTATAAGGAGAAAAGTCTAAGGTAAAGTCTTGTAAAACTACTTACAAATCTACTTAAGATCTTTATTGAAGATCTAACTCCTAAACACCTTCACCTCTTGCATAAAACCGAAGAGGAGCATCAAGTTTACCTAGGAGAAAGCTTGGAGATTCAGAAGAAGTTCAAGCACTTAACCACCTTTGTTAAGAAGTAAGTTTACTATATAAATCTTATGTTATAAGCTTTGTTAAGCTTCTAAAAATTATACAAAAATTATGTACACCTCCTAGGTTATATAAACCGAAGCTACATGGTTTATATGCCAAAAATATAACTCTATAACATATATAGAAATATTTACCTTAAGACACATTTTTGTGTCACAAATTTATTTATGTTACATATAAATTTAGGCCGAAAAGTTTCAAGGCAAAAGCTTTTTTTGAGCTAAGAATTTATATAAGACATTACAATAATTTATACATGAGTTATATGACTCCTATGAATTTATATAATTATTAGACATATAAATCCACTTTTATATAACATAAGGTCTCACTTAAATTATGGCCGAATGTTCTACTTGAAATAAGTTTTAATGAGCTACTTAGGTATATAAATTTATCATAAAGTTTGGTGAGTTAAAATATTCTATTAGTGTTAAATGACTAATTAATTAAGTTATGTGGATTAAATGTAATTTTTACAAAGTTTAGTGTGCTTATTATAAAAACCGTGAGCTAAGGGCTGTTTGGTGTAATTATATATAATATAAGGTTAGGAATTAAGTTTATGAATTTTAGATAATTTAAACAAGCTTTAAATAACTTTTATAAAGTTTTGGGCTATTATGTAATTTTAAAAGTTGTTTGAAAGTTTATTTAATAGTGGGCGAATTCATAATTAAGAGAATTATTAGGTTCACTTTCGAAATTTTAAGGGATTAAATATTTAGACTATAGTTTATAAGTTATTAAGTAACTAAAAGAAAGTTTTGGGGTGAAAATGTAATTAATGGGAAGTTCAAGACCAAAGCCGAATTCTTTGGGGTTAGTTTGGTAATTTAGGAATTTATAAATATATTCGGCATTTATGGAGAATTAAAATTAAAACTATAGTTTACATGACATTGTGAAAAGTTATAAGATTTTGTGGTTAGATTGTAATTATAAGAAATAAATTATTAAAGCCGAGAATTTAAGGGGCTAAGTTGTAATTTTTGAGAGTTATAATATTTAAAAGCTATATACCAAAATATTAGGGATGGCTTTGCAATTTAGCTAAATAAGAAGTTAAAACTCTATAATATAAAGAGATTAGAATTTAAGAGTAAAGTTTATGAATTAATGTGGTTGTTTTGTAAATAACCGAAATACAAGTTTAAGAATTTAGATTTAAATAAATATAGGTCCTATATGGATATTTGGAGGATTTAGAAGAAAGAATTTTGATTAAAGGAATTATGGAATTGGAACTATGGCTTACATGGTTATAAGGAATTAAAAGATAAACAATAAATATTATTTATGGTTAAAAGGAGAATAATAAAACTATAAGAATTTTATGTCTATGTATGACATATAAATATAGTTAAGAGATTATAAGTTGTTATGTCACCTAGACAAATAAAATAAACAACAAATGCAATAAACATATATGTGCATTAAAGGATTTATAAATAAATCAAAAGGATAACAAATAAGTTATACATTAAATCATGAGGTGATTAAAAGAAATAAACCTCACATGAAATAACAATATGAAATTTGTTAAAAGATCCAATAGAATTATATAAGGGTAACATAAATTAACCCTCTCAGTTAATCCTATTCTAGGACTTTGTTTGACCAGACGTTGACCGGGAATTTACAAGTACAGTCTACGGTGAACGGTATGGGATTCTTGCAACCTGTTTTCTAACGGATTACACCGGCTTGTGTGCTATCTGTTGTTTGAAATAACGACCAAGATAATTAATGTAAAATGTTGTTTTACTCTTGTGCACTGTGTATTATTTATGTGCGTGATGTTGCTGACTACAACGTGTATGTCCCACGCATACAACACTACTATTACCAGTGGATTAAATACCTGCGTTTCAGTATACCGAGGACTTGTACTCAAGTCTCTCACTAACTTCACTTTATAACAAACGTCATTATCCTAAACGTGATAATTGACAATACACATTGTGTTTTGTTTAACGTCTTTATATGACACTTAACAATTATATACTTCGAGATGAGGAGCCCAGTTGGATCTGGCCATGCATGCTACGGGAGTTGTACCTGTCTCAGGTCGTCTCCTACTACGTCGCGACGGAACATTCAGTTGGGAGGAAGACTTATTCCTTCCGGGATTCAAATGCCCTTCAGTTCGAGGAAGACTTTATTCCTCTAGTGGGTTCTTATTTCCCACGCCATTCAGTTCAGGGTTTAACTACGTTATCTCCTGGGGTTTTTATACCCAACCTTTCTTATAACGAGGTCACTATACCTCCACTATTTCAGATATTCAGTTATAACGGTCAGTCCCATTGTGTGGACCGACTATCAGTAAAGAATTTCAGTTCAGCTAACTCGACCTTCTGTGTCTTGTTCTATGTGACATTATTGTCCTTGTATGGATACTTGTTATTATCAGACTATGCTTGTTTACAGCTTTATAAAAATGAACTGCATGTGTTCGACAAAGTAGTTGGTGTGGCCCGGTAGACGATGGGCTGCACGTTTTCCATACCAGCATTGTTTGCTGAGCCCCTTTGGGGGCACCCCCATTTTTCAGGTACCTGAAGTTAAGAAGATCACCACACTGAGTGTAGGTGGGGTAGACCAAGCTTTGGGAGTCTACTATTAGTTAATTTTTTATTTCAGTATTTACTTTGAGTTTGATTCCTAGTATCTCGGGTTGTATCTGTATTCCAGACCGTGACATTTGAGGATTGTATTTGGACTTAGCCTTGTTGGTCACAAGGGTGGCCAACGGCATTGTAATACCGCCCGGTTGTTGTATTTATTTCCGCTGCAGTTGTATTTTATTTGGGAGTGATCGCCGTTCAGTTTATTGGATTTCGGGTTGGGGTATTACAAAAATGGTATCAGAGCGTAGTTACGCTCTGGATACAAGGATACACCGAGATTAGGATATCTAAGACTTAGGTTAAGGGTTGAGAGATAGTATTGAAAGGAGTTTAAGTTAGTTTTACTTAGACTACTATCCAAGACCAAGATTTTGACCACAGTGCCTAATATACCTCAACATCCTGCAGATGTCAGGAAGAGGAGGACGACGTGGACAGGCTGATGAGGAGCCAAACGTCAGGCTGGCAGACATTGCCACCTTAATTGCTCAGGCATTGCACAGGCGGGGGTTGCACAGCAGCAGCAGCTACCTCCACCCACCACCCAGGAGAGAGATTGGGTGAAGAGTTTGGCTGATCTGAGGCCAACTGCATTCAAGGGGCAGACTGACCCTGCTCACTTGGAGACCTACATCATGGAGATGGAGACAGCGTTCGAGACGCTTGCAGTCCCAGCTAGGGAAAAAGTAAGACTTGCTGCCTTTTATCTGAAGGATGCAGCTAGAGATTGGTGGAACATGGTGAAAGCCGACCACCTGGATGACCCAGCTTTTACTTGGGGACATTACACTGCACTACTTAGGGGCAAATACTACCCGGCCCACACCAGGATGGTGAAGACTCGGGAGTTTGACGCCTTGGAGCAGACGGGGAAGATGTCAGTGGATGAGTACTATGCGAAGTTCACTTCGCTACTCGACTACTACCCGGCATAGGATACTCGGACCAGGTGTTGGTCGACCGTTCTACGGGGGACTGAGCCCTCGACTTCAGTTTGGGATGGGACCAATCATCCCACCAGTTTGCAGGTAAAACAGGAAACATAAATCAGTTGGAAATTTATTACTACTATACCCCATCATGGGAGATTTGGAGATTAATACCTTGAGATTTCAGGAATGCTATCATGCTGCTCCGTAGTGGAGATCACTTGTAAGAGAAGGGATGCTTTGAGCTCCCAAAAGAGGAAGGACGGACCTGGTGGCGAAGATGCCAAGCAGGGGAACTCCAACAAAAGAAACAAACCCTATCAGAAAGGACAGGGGTCCTATCAAGGGAAGGGAACCAAACTACTGGGAACCCCCAGTCAGGAACCTACGGAGCAACTTCACAGAAAACCTACCCACCTAAGGGTAGGCACTCTAAGTTAAATTTGAGACTTTTGTGATTACTTCAGTACCGTTGGAATGAATAATTGACCTTGATTGTATTAGGTTCTGGACTGGCTCAAACACGGGCCAGAAGTATGTCCGCCGTTTCAACTGTAAACAGTGCGGGAAGGATCACCCCGGCGTGGACTGCCAGGGGAGAAAGTCATGTGCCGCTACTGTCAGATACTCGGGCATCGTGCCTTCGAGTGTATCCGAAACCCGGAGAGCAGGAACTACCGCCCGGGAGCAAAGCCAAACACCGGCCAAAAGAATGGAGCTAGCGATACTCGCCCTCCACAACCAACCAGCTCAGGGGTATAAGGGCAAAGGCCCAGCATCGGGACCCGCCCTGCATGTCATGGACCGCTCAGATGAGGCTGGTCCTTCTACTAACCCAGGTATTTCTAAACATGTGAACCTATGAGCAATGGATGATGTGAATGAGTGCTTGCATGCCTTGATTGCCTAATTGAGTAGGAAAGAATTAGTAAGACTCACTAGTAAAATTTAAACCACGTAGGAAGCTATAAGATATGCTTTCCTATCCCCTCACCGCCCTCCCTGGAAGAAAACATTATCAAATACAAGAACCAGGGAACGAACAATGTAAGGTTATCCAACCAGGTTTGATACTCAAAGGATACCTAACACCGGAGACACAAATTGCAATCATCAGAAATGTCAAGAATTGGGAGCAGGACCAGGAGGGTTCTACACTCCAGAATTTCCAGGAGGATCAAAAATGAAGCTGAAAATGATGTGCTTAGGAAAGGATTGGAATCCTTACAAAAACCTACCAAGATACAAGAAATGGAGATGGAGCACAAGTACCAAAAATCCCAGAAGAATTTTTACCAATTGTGGAACAAGCAGTTAATACAGCTCAACAGCTAGAAGAAGATCCAGTTCCCAATCTAAGGGCTGATCTATGTATCATCAACTTCTATGAAGAAGGAGGCCGTTTAGGACTACACCAGGACAATGATGAAACAAAAGGGTCCCTTGAACAGGGAATACCAGTATTATCTTTGTCAATTGGAGATGACGCAGAGTTCCTTTATGGCGAGCAGAAGCGTGTGGACCTTGCAAAGAAAATCATATTGAGTTCAGAAGATGTTTTAATAATGGGTGGAAAGTCAAGGTTGCTATACCATGGAATTAAAAGGATTAAACTAAACACAGCACCTTCGACAGTGATAAACACCACTCACATGAGACCAGGAAGACTAAGTTTGACTTTTAGAAAGTATTAGTGTTGTATCTTGTTTTGGACATCCGAAAGGAGATCATATCATCAGTGAAGCTATTGTTATGAAAGTGAATGTCTTTAGACCCCATCATATACCGAAGTACTTACTCAAATTCTGTTATTAGGTTGTGCTGAGGAGACGGAAGGTGCCTTAAGTATTCTTACTGAGGAGGAGGCCAGCAAGGGCGGCGCGATCCTCACTGGTACCTTTCCTGTTAATGGAGTGGATGCATTAGTACTGTTCGACTCCGGAGCCTCACATACTTTCGTTTCGCCTACGCTTGCGGGGAAGTTGGGGCTAGACGCAGAGTAGAGTTACCTGACTTTAAGGTGGCACTCCCGTCTAAGGAGAAGATCAGTTGCACTCGTCTTTATAGAGGAGCCACTATCAGTATTAAGGAGGAGGAATTTCCTATTGACCTTATTGAGTTCAGAGGTCTAGGATTCGATGTTATAGCCGGGATGGACTGGCTGGGGCGGCACAGAGGCCGCATTCTTTGTGCAGAGCGCAGACTGTTGCTTAAGAGCCCATCAGGAGTGACAGTATCTTACCGTCAGAGCCCTAGGGCACCATCGATAAAAGTTATATCAGCTATGTCCATGTACAAGCACGTCAGGAAGCAGAAGGAGGTATATCTATGTTATGTTCAGAATGTAGAGCATGACCCTGATTTTGATCCAGCTATGCCAGTGGTGTCGGAATTTCCAGATATTTTTCCAAAGGAACTTCCAGGCTTACCGCCATCCAGAGAGGTAGAGTTCTCCATCGAATTACTACCAGGTACCGGTCCCATAGCTAAGGCACCGTACCGTATGGCACCAGCAGAGATGGCTGAGTTGAAAGAGCAGTTGAAAGATTTATTAGACAAGGGATACATACGACCTAGCGTATCTCCTTGGGGGGCACCAGTGCTTTTTGTGAAAAAGAAGGATGGAAGCCTTCGTTTATGCATCGATTACAGAGAGCTTAATGCAGTGTCGGTGAAGAACAAATATCCACTACCACGGATTGATGATTTGTTTGATCAGTTGAGAGGAGCAAAAGTATTTTCGAAGATCGATTTGAGATCAGGCTACCATCAGATACCTATCAGGGAGCAAGACATAGAAAAGACAGCATTCAGAACACGGTATGGCCACTATGAGTTTACGGTTATGCCTTTTGGCTTGTCAAATGCACCTGCAGTCTTCATGGATTTGATGAACAGATTATTCAGAGAGCAGTTGGATAAGACCGTGGTTGTATTCATCGATGACATCCTCATCTATTCAAAGTCTAAAGGAGAGCACGAGAGTCACCTCCGACATGTACTTGAGATCCTAAGGGAGAACCAGCTTTATGCTAAGTTCTCCAAATGTGAGTTTTGGTTAGACAGAGTTTCCTTTCTAGGACATGTCATCTCAGATGCTGGGATCGCGGTGGATCCAGCAAAGATAGAAGCAGTTCGCACTTGGCCTAGGCCAAAGACCGTTACGGACATCAGGAGTTTCCTTGGTTTAGCAGGATACTACAGAAGGTTTGTCAGAGACTTCTCCAAAATAGCCAAACCTATGACCAGCTTAATGAAGAAGGACGCACCTTTCACATGGACTACTGAATGTGAGACCTCATTTGAGCTTTTGAAGAATGCTTTGACATCAGCACCAGTTTTGACTATACCTGAAGGCACTGAGGGTTATGAAGTTTACTGTGATGCATCAGGCAGAGGATTAGGGTGTGTACTCATGCAGAATGGGAAGGTAGTCGCCTACGCTTCCCGACAGTTGAAGAAACATGAGGAAAATTATCCCACACATGACTTGGAGCTTGGGGCTATTGTTTTTGCATTGAAGATCTGGCGCCACTACCTGTATGGTGTCCAGATGACCGTATATTCGGATCATAAGAGTTTGAAATATGTATTCACCCAGAAGGAGTTAAACATGAGACAAAGAAGATGGGTTGAATTTCTTAAGGATTATGACATTGATTTGCAGTACAAGGAAGGGAAAGCTAATGTTGTAGCAGACGCGTTGAGTCGACGAGCATATTCTCTTAATGCCATTGTGGCTAGCTCGAGCCTTATAGACGACATACGCAGAGCACAGCAGAGTGATCAGCGAATGGTGGAGATCAGTCAGAAGTTGTCTAACGGTACGTTTGAGAGTGGTAAATATGAGTTTCAGCTACATGATGATGGACTAATCAGGTTGAAGGGAAGATTGTGTATCCCCAGAGACAGCACAGATATTAAGGAGCATATTCTTCGAGAGTCCCACACTTCTTCCACATCTATCCATCCAGGAGCTTCTAAGATGTACAAGGATCTAAAGAGGTATTTCTGGTGGAGTGGTATGAAGGGCGACGTGACAGAATATGTGATTCGATGTCTCACTTGTCAGAAAGTGAAATTCGAACATAGACGACCAGGAGGTATGGTACAGTCTATGCCAGTTCCAGAATGGAAGTTTTATGACATTTCTATGGACTTCGTGGTGGGACTACCACCTACGAGAGGAGGCCTTAATATGATTTGGGTTGTTGTTGATCGACTGACTAAGGTTGCTAGGTTTATTCCGATGAAAGACACTTGGAAAGTGCCAAAGTTGGCAGAACTATTTGAGCAGGAGATTATCAGACATCATGGAGTACCTAAGACTATTGTTTCAGATCGAGACACTAGATTTCTCTCACGATACTGGCGAGCTACTCGCGAGGCACTTGGCACTGAGTTGAAGCTTAGCACAGCATTTCATCCTCAGACAGATGGACAGTCAGAGAGGACTATTCAGACCTTAGAAGACATGCTACGAGCATGTGCCTTGGATTTCCAGGGCAGCTGGATAGATAGACTACATCTCATCGAGTTTGCATACAATAACAGCTATCACGCCTCTATACAGATGTCACCTTTCCAAGCCTTATATGGCAGACCATGTCGCACACCATTGTGCTGGGACGAGTCTAGTGAGACCGTCATCATTGGGCCTGAGTACTTGGAGCAAGTCCAGGCAGAAGTTCAGCAGATCAGAAACAATATGAAAGCAGCACGGGACAGACAGAAATCATATGCTGATGAGAGGCGACGAGACCTTGAGTTCGCAGTTGGCGACCAGGTATTTCTACGAGTTTCACCCATGAAGGGTGTATTCAGATTTGGTCAGAAGGGCAAGCTAAGCCGAATTTGTAGGACCCTACGCTATCATAGAGCGGGTGGGCCTAGTGGCATATCGACTTGATTTGCCAGCCGAGTTGGGCAAAGTACACAATGTTTTTCACGTGTCTCAGCTTAAGAAATACATGCCTCATCCTTCTCATGTTCTACAACCAGAGACACTCTCTTTAGAACCAACAATGCGGTATGTGGAAACACCGCAAAGAATCTTAGATAGGAAGACACGAGAGACTCGAAACAAGTCTGTGAGCCTCGTGAAGGTTCTTTGGTCGAACCACGATGTGGAAGAGGCCACATGGGAACTCGAAGCTGATATGCGAGCGAAGTTTCCCTCATTATTTACCGACTAGGCACTTTAGTCTAGGGTACGGGGGCGTACCCCTTCTTTTTGGGGGGTAGAGCCTTTTTCATTTTTGAGTTTAGTGTGCACTTTGTTGCAATTTGTTGCTTTTGTGCATTTCAGTTGTTGCACTTTTGTGCATTTCAGTTGTTGCAATTTGTTGCTTTTGTGCATTTCAGTTGTCGCACTTTTGTGCATTTCAGTTGTTGCACTTTTGTGCATTTCAGTTGTTGCACTTTTGTGCATTTCAGTTGTTGCACTTTTGTGCATTTTAGTTGTTGCACTTTTGTGCATTTCAGTGACACCTTGTCTTGTATGTGTTCTTGTGTAACACTGTGTTTGAATGTACCTTGTACTTCTACTTGATTGTGTGTACTTCATTACACTACAATGGAAATATTATATGCACTACGTTGCACCATTTGAAATGAAAAGTGATTGTGTTCACTGCCTTGCTTTACACTGCAAGTATATGTTATGACATTCCAAGTATTTCTGTTGTACTTGATATACACTATGAACTTAGGGATATAGAGACTTGGGACTTGATCCCTAAAAATTAGATTGAGTTGTGGATACTTAGTGGAACTTGATTCCCCCACAACCTTATACTTTAAATATGAGACTTCGGGGCGAAGTCCTTTTTTAAGGGGGGTAGATTGAAATACCCCAAATCTAAATAATATTATTTAATCATTATTTATTGGAATATAATCCAAATATAAATCATTTCACGTACGCATGCAAACCCATGCATGAAAACGTTACGTAAAAACAGTCGTTTCACCATAAACGCTAAAACGCCTTAGAAGCATATGGTCAAACATGACCTTGTATGACCCTCTAATATTCAAACTAAATGGTCATACAATTATTATATGAATATACAAATATATTCCCTAAGCTATATTCAGTCAAATACGCAAAATGCTCGGGAGTGCTCACACCCGCTCCTTAAAGCACGAAAAGTCCGGAGGAGTGCCGAGGTGGCACGAACTCCTATAAAATTAATTCCTAGAGTTCCTAACATCATTATTTATCATTCTAAAGAGAACCCACGAAGTGGTTTCTCAAAATTCAGCAAAAACCAAAGGAGGATTTCTTAGCGCTCCTTTTTGGCCCGGGAGTGTCCCGATGGCCCGTAAATTATGTCACGGGTTGATATAACCCCATATAACTCAATGTAACATCTTAGTATATGTTTATTTACTATAATAAGTGTTTACAAACACTTGGAACTCATAAGAACAATTGGTTTCCCAAAATTTCCTTAGAGCACAAAAACACACCTTCGGGTGTCACGAAAACGCGTTTTACGCAATTGCCTTGTAGTTTTTGACATACCACGAATTGGTAATATTAAAAAGGGTTAAAATTACCTTCTAAATCAGTTGGTGTGACTAGTCAACAAGACTCTCTATAGGGGCCGATTTTGAGAGCAAAAACTAGTATAAAAATTGCATTAAAAGTTTATAAAAAGCATAGAACATGGTGACTCACCTTCCCATGTGTTATATTACTTAATGCCTAAGTATGTAGGTCTCATTTGATCATATAGCTGTCGAAATTAGGCCATGGAATAAGGCCATGTGAGCTAGAACAAAAACAAATGTGAAAAAGTAAAAAGTAGATCTAAGATCTACTTTATTTGATTCCTTCTTCTCCATGTGACCTTCCTTGCTCTTCCTTGGTTCTTCTTGGCCGGTTTTTGAGCTCCATTCAAGCCTTGAATTCGTGACTCTACATGAGGAAGAAGACAACACAAACTTAGAAAAATCAAAAGAAGATACCTTACCTAAATTTCCTTGTCTTCTAGTTCACATTATTCCTTCCACATTCTCTTGCCTTGTCACACACCACATGGCCGGTTTTCAAGCTGGAAAAGGGGTCATTTATTGAGCCAATCAACCATGAAATAAACTAAGAAAAAGTATTGTCAAATGACATTAAAAATTTGACAAAACAAAATCAATTTCCAAATGCCTATTGCATTTACGTGAGCTAAGTCTCACTTTCTTCCTTGCCCTCTTCATCCACGGTTTAGGTAAGCTCTCTCCTCTCTCTTCTAGCTTCATCTTCTTCCTTTGAAGCTCTTAAGTCCATTAATGGAGGTTTAACTTCTATCTTCATCTTTAAGGTAAATTCCTAGCATTTCTTGGCAAGACTTGAAGCAAACTCTTCCTAGCATAACAAAGTGTGTTCGGCATCAATAAGTTCTCCAAGGAGGTTGTCCAAACCAACATTAATCCAAGGAGCATCTCAAGGTCATCTTAAGGTAGTTTTAAAGCTTGAAAATCCTTAAAGCACATTTTTATGTGTAACCAAGTTCTACTTCTTCTAAGCCTCTTTTCTTCTTCATTTTGATGAAGGGAAACTTGTTCTTCATCTACCTTAGGAGTGCCGAATTTATAAGGAGAAAAGTCTAAGGTAAAGTCTTGTAAAACTACTTACAAATCTACTTAAGGTCTTTGTTGAAGATCTAACTCCTAAACACCTTCACCTCTTGCATAAAACCGAAGAGGAGCATCAAGTTTACCTAGGAGAAAGCTTGGAGATTCAAGAAGAAGTTCAAGCACTTAACCACCTTTGTTAAGAAGTAAGTTTACTATATTAAATCTATGTTATAAGCTTTGTTAGCTTCTAAAAATTATACAAAAATTATGTACACCTCCTAGGTTATGAAACCGAGCTACATGGTATTATATGCCAAAAATATAATCTATAACATATATAGAAAATATTTGCCTTAAGAACATTTTTGTGTCACAAAGTATTTATGTTACATATAAATTTAGGCCAAAAGTTCAAGAGCAAAGTACTTCATTTGAGCTAAGAATTTATATAAGACATTACAATAATTTATACATGAGTTATATGACTCCTATGAATTTATTTATAATTATTTAGACATATAAATCCACTTTTATATAACATAAGGTCTCACTTAAATTATGGCCGAATGTTCTACTTGATAAATAAGTTTTAATGAGCTACTTAGGTATATAAATTTATATCATAAAGTTTGGTGAGTTAAAAATATTCTATTAGAGTTTAAATGACTAATTAATTAAGTTATGTGGATTAAATGTAATTTTTACAAAGTTTAGTGTGCTTATTATAAAAACCGTGAGCTAAGGGGCTGTTTGGTGTAATTATAATATAATATAAGGTTAGGAAATTATGTTTATGAATTTTAGATAATTTAAACAAGCTTTAAAATAACTTTTTATAAAGTTTTGGGCTATTATGTAATTTATAAAAGTTGTTATGAAAGTATGGTATTTAATAGGTGGCGAATTCATAATTAAGAGAATCATTAAGTTCACTTTCGAAATTTTAGGAATTTAATATTTAGACTATAGTTTATAAGTTATTAAGTAACTAATAGAAAGTTTTGGGGTGAAAATGTAATTAATGGAAAGTTCAAGACCAAAGCCGAATTCTTTGGGGTTTTGGTAATTTAGGAATTTATAAATATATATTCGGCATTTATGGAGAATTAAAATTAAAACTATAGTTTACATGACATTGTGAAAAAGTTATAAGATTTTGTGGTTAGATTGTAATTATAAGAATAAATTATTAAAGCCGAGAATTTAAGGGGCTAAGTTGTAATTTTTGAGAGTTATAATATTTAAAAGCTATATACCAAAATATTAGGGATGGCTTTGCAATTTAGCTAAATAAGAAGTTAAAACTCTATAATATAAAGAGATTAGAATTTAAGAGTAAAGTTTATGATTAATGTGGTTGTTTTGTAAATAACCGAAATACAAGTTTAAGAATTTAGATTTAAATAAATATAGGTCCTATATGGATATTTGGAGGATTTAGAAGAAAGAATTTTGATTAAAGGAATTATGGAATTGGAACTATGGCTTACATGGTTATAAGGAATTAAAGATAAACAATAAATATTATTTATGGTTAAAAGGAGAATAATAAAACTATAAGAATTTTATGTCTATGTATGACATATAAATATAGTTAAGAGATTATAAGTTGTTATGTCACCTAGACAAATAAAATAAACAACAAATGCAATAACACATATATGTGCATTAAAGGATTTATAAATAAATCAAAAGGGATAACAAATAAGTTATACATTAAATCATGAGGTGATTAAAGAAATAAACCTCACATGAAATAACAATATGAAATTTGTTAAAAGATCCAATAGAATTATTATATAAGGGTAACATAAATTAACCCTCTCAGTTAATCCTATTCTAGGACTTTGTTTGACCAGACGTTGACCGGGAATTTACAAGTAACAGTCTACGGTGAACGGTATGGGATTCTTGCAACCTGTTTTCTAACGGATTACACCGGCTTGTGTGCTATCTGTTGTTTGAAATAACGACCAAGATAATTAATGTAAAATGTTGTTTTACTCTTGTGCACTGTTGTATTATTTCATGTGCGTGATTGTTGCTGACTACAACGTGTATGTCCCACGCATACAAACACTACTATACCAGTGGATTAAATACCTGCGTTTCAGTATACCGAGGACTTGTACTCAAGTCTCTCACTAACTTCACTTTATAACAAACGTCATTATCCTAAACGTGATAATTGACAATACACATTGTGTTTTTGTTTAATGTCCTTATATGACACTTAACAAATATATACTTCGAGAATGAGGAGCCCAGTTGGATCTGGCCATGCATGCTACGGGAGTTGTACCTGTCTCAGGTCGTCTCCTACTACGTCGCGACGGAACATTCAGTTGGGAGGAAGACTCTATTCCTTCCGGGATTCAAATGCCCTTCAGTTCGAGGAAGACTTCATTCCTCTAGTGGGTTCTTATTTCCCACGCCATTCAGTTCAGGGTTTAACTACGTTATCTCCTGGGGTTTTTATACCCAACCTTTCTTTATAACGAGGTCACTATACCTCCACTATTTCAGATAATCAGTTATAACTGTCAGTCCCATTGTGTGGACCGACTATCAGTAAAGAATTTCAGTTCAGCTAACTTGACCTTCTGTGTCTTGTTCTATGTGACATTATTGTCCTTGTATGGATACTTGTTATTATCAGACTATGCTTGTTTACAGCTTTATAAAAATGATCTGCATGTATTCGACAAAGTAGTTGGTGTGGCCCGGTAGACGATGGGCTGCACGTTTTCCATACCAGCATTGTTTGCTGAGCCCCTTTGGGGGCACCCCCATTTTTCAGGTACCTGAAGTTGAGGAGATCACCACACTGAGTGTAGGTGGGGTAGACCAAGCTTTGGGAGTCTACTATTAGTTAGTTGTTTTATTTCAGTATTATACTTTTGAGTTTGATTCCTAGTATCTCGGGTTGTATCTGTATTCCAGACCGTGACATTTGAGGATTGTATTTGGACTTAGCCTTGTTGGTCACAAGGGTGGCCAACGGCATTGTAATACCGCCCGGTTGTTGTATTTATTTCCGCTGCAGTTGTATTTTATTTGGGAGTGATCGCCGTTCAGTTTATTGGATTTCGGGTTGGGGTATTACAGTGCCTAGGGTTTAATGTCAGGGATCACAAGCTTTTTGGTTGTGGTGTTGTACCTAGATGCTTCATCATTCCTAATAGTTGTGTATCCGTTCTTTGTTACTTTTTGAGGGTCTAAGAGTAAATCTACAAATTATCTTCTTCAGTCGGAGTTATGCTGTTTACCTCACCTTTGAATGCCAGCTCACTGGAGTCGTGTAAAAATGACACATTAGTTCGCTCATGGTTTTACCGCTCAAGGCACTCTCACAGGATTGTCACTCAAAGACTTGTTCGTGCACTTAAATGAAAGAATTAAATCTCACCGATTCTAACTCATATTGCCCTCAGTATTGATTTGGGGCTTATGAAAACACTTAAACAGATGTGTACTTTGAATCGCTTTGTGGGTTGTTTGGATGTTTTGTGATGGTGTTTGGACATGTTTACCCTTTTGGAAGCAAAAGGACAAATCGTTTGTTCTACTGTCGGAAAATGAATATCTCACGATCCTTTTTCTTGAAAAACATGAATGGTCATCATTTCTTTTTTTTGTTGAAGGAATGCACAAAAATTGTGAAAATGGAATATGCTCTTATTCATGGAAAGATAATGTTGAAAATTATAATCTCAGGAAAACTACCTAAAATGATAAAGGAAACTAACTACTATAAAAGTTAGAAGAACGACTAATCGAGAAAAGAAAACTACTTGATTGAGAGAACTCTTAAAATAGCAATTTCTAATGATGTTGAACTATCTGATGCCAACATGCTGATGACTCGATCTTTCGACCGTCGGGACGCCATTGAGATGATCGTGACCGTCTTCTTCTTGGACTCTGAGTAGGCTCCGTGAAATGTCTGAACTAAGAATGTCTATGGATTGTGTACGAGGCACTTGAGGTTGAATCTTTTCCAAACTGAAAGTGAGGTGCACAGGCTGAAGGAAGTTGTATGGACTGTGAATTAGTCGTTGGGCCGAAAAAGAAACTTTCAAGTCCAAGATTCGTTTGAAGTTCTTGTTGGGCCTTGAGGCCAGAAACTAGAATGAATGAGTTAAGTGAGCTATCTTGAATTCAAATGGGCCGATAGCTAAGCAAATGGTTCTGATTGGGCCTAAAAGATGATACCTAGATCTAGGATTTTGGGCTAGGGCCCGAATAAAAATTTTACCTAGACTAGAATGAGACTTTAGGCTGAAATGTATTGAGAATTCGACACTTGGGCCGGAATGTTCTGAGAATTTGGCACCGGGGCTAGAAGTAAAGCACATGGGCTGGAATGGTCCCTAAATCACAATTGGGCCCAACTTTCTTTGGGTCAGAAAGATGGCTGCTGAGCCGAAAAAGGATGTCAAGAGTAAGACATTATTTCAAATTATTGATTTTCAGAACTTGTGAGTTATTTCAAGTTCAAGTGGATTTATTTTTATGGGCCTAGAACTAAATGGATAATTCAAATTGGGCCGAAAGAGAAATCTCCTAGATCTAAGGTTTTGGGCCAAAGCCCGATCAAATGACTCACGCCGATTGACAAGACTCAGTTGCTCCCCCCACTTGTCCGAGCTGCAATTCCACAAGTCGCCCCATCAACCTCGTCTACCGACTAGGACAGACTGCTCTGACTTGAAGAAAAGATGGACCGACTGTAAGCCTCAATTTTTGAACCACTATCCTACACTGAATAGGATCTGGTCGAGTTCTAGGTCCACTTATAACCTAAGCTTAATAACTATGTCATAAACATTAATTACTAAGTCCTAAGTTAGCTCACTGGAACCTAATTAGAGTCGCCACCTAATTTTAACCTAGGGTAAATTAGGAAAGGAGAGTTCGGGTACGGGGTTGGTAATTGACTTATCAGGGTTCAAATTACTTTCATTACCCCTCTAGGTCGTTTTTCCTCTACTTAGATTATTTAGGCTTATTACGAGATTGCTTTAACCTAAATGCGCATGTTTGGATTTTTTTTATATTTTTAACATTTTTGACTGAAAATTAAAGTGGCAATTGAAATTACCTAAACTAGGGTTTTAGAGGCTGAATTAGGTCAAATATTAGTTCTGTCCGGGGCCACGGACCTAACATCCGAACCCACGGACCCTAGTTAATTTGAGAAAAAATGAAAAATTGAAGAGTCTGTGGGCCCGGACATAATTTGAGAAAACCTAAAACATTTGAAAATTAAATTCCTGTCGCGGTCCGGGGGTGTCCGTGGCCACACACTAGCTGTTCGAGACCTCGGACATGCAGTTTGCAGGCATGACGCGCGGCGTTTTGGTAGTACCCGGCTGTGTTTTCAGTTAAAAATTCATGGGTGTGTAGCCTAAATGATTCTAAACACGTTAGTGATCAAAAGTTTTTTATTTGACTTCGAATTAATGACGAACAATACAAGTTATTAGGCAGAAACGAAAACAAACGTCAATTCGGGAGCCATAAAAAGTTGGTTCTTTCCGAAATTTTAACAGAAAGTTAATGAAGTTGAGGAGGGTTAGAAAACCTGAATTCTAACCTGTTTTACCTTCAGGATTGATGTAATCCTTCACGTTGGGAATCTTCAGGGGCCTCGTCGGTGGTGATTCCGGGTTGAGCTCGAACTCATCTTCTGACCCTTGTGAATTGAGGTTGTTCTTCGTGTTTTGGAGGTGATTTGGTGGAGGTTTGATGATTGTTGAAGTGATGGGTGTTGAAAAATGTGTTTTGGTGTTGATTTCGGTGAGATTTCGATGTTTGATTGAGGCTCAAGAGTTCAAAATGTGGGAAGAAGGAGACGGCTGGGTGTTTTCTGACTTTCTAGGGTTCTTGAAGTTGTTCCTTATAAAGATAACGTAACTCGGTAAAAACTGAAGTTTACTGAGGTTTTGGTTAGATGACTTCCCAAGGGAATCTGGCCATGAAATTTAAACCACATATAGAGGATGATATTTCTGATTTTTCAAAAGAGAAATTTGAATTTTGAGATATCGGAATATTTTTGAATTCATTTTCTCGTCAGATTTGTTCAGAAAATTGCTACAAAATATTGCAAATTCAAAAAATCAAAATTACAAAACATTATGCTTTAAATGTCATCCTCTATCATGTATTCAAAATTCAAAGCATTCCGAGTTGATTTGAGTCGTTTACGGAGGAGAGAGAAAGCTTATAGGGTGACTTGGGAGTCCTAAAAGATACGAAAATGCCCCCCATGATGACCAAATTGTCGCTTGTGCCTCGAAACGTACCGATTGAGCCGGGATTCTGTGTCACTTGACCAAATTATCCTTTGTAGTGTTTGTGCCTTAGAGACTCTCTTCTTGGGGGTTAAAATTTTGGTATAACATCGACTCATCAACTGGCGGGAGATTTAGCAACAAGTGACAAGAGGGTGATGGAAAGACTCGGTGATCTAGAGATGGCGGTTTCAGCGATACAGGTCGAGCTACTAGATGTGTTAACCAACCTCAAGCCAAACCCTGAAGCCAACTAACCCTAGACTAACATATGTGTGTGGTGTTAGAACTTAAGTCTTTTGTAAGTTCTAAACATTGTCTGTGGATATTTTAAACATTGCTCTAACTCTTTTGACTCTTCAAGCTTCCCTCTAATGAAAGGAAAATGGGGGAAGTGATAAATCCCGTCTGGAGTACGGGTTATTTTGACTGCTTTTTGGATTGCCTCGTACTTTGCTATGGTTTAACTATTTTTGCTATTTGCAATCTGTTATGTTTTCCTTTCGTTGTTTCAAAGTTTATGTTGTTTTCTGCTTTAGCCTGCTTATTCCTGACTTGCACTTACTCTATTGTACTTTGTCTGAAGTACACTCAATAATTTAGGGGGAACTCCAAAAGAGTCACTCAATCTTTATGCTTCGATTAAGGGAGAACTTGGATAGGGTCGGTTGCCCAAGTCTTTTTGTTTTTGTCTTGTTTTATAGGATTAACTCATTCGGGATTCACGATAAAGGTTTTGCTATCATCTGCAACAAGGGGAAACTATGGGAGCATGAAGATGTTGCTGAGATAGTCAACCACATCAACAGAGTCAATCACACGTTCAAAACAAGACAGAGTTAGTCAGCCTTAAAAGATCAAGGGACTCCACTGAACAGTTGTAAAAAACAAGGAGCAACAACGTCGACTTTTCAATGGTCCCAACGGTCAGACTGGAGCTGAAATTATCTCAACGTTTAAGTCACCTGAGGAATGGGCTCGTGTTGCCGAGACTTTCACTTTGAACGAGTCAGTTCCTAAAATTTAGGAACTAACTGTCTACAACAGTCATATCTAGCTTTGTATAAATATAGTTGTAACTTCCATTTGTTTCTTAACGCTTTTTGAGAGATTTTACTCAGAAATATTTTATAGAGCTACATCTGTATTAGGGAGAGAAGTACTAGTTTCAGTTAGCGCACATCGATGGACTCATTCTAGGTAGGTTCTAGTCTCATCACACTTATCATTGAGCTGATTAGAAATTGTGCTGGATAAGTGGGTGAGAACCGCTAAGTAGATCTTTTCTACTTAGTGGCAGTGTAAGTTATTTTGTTTGACCAGGAAATAAAATAAATTATATTGTGTATCATGCTGAGTTCATCTCAGGTCTTTTCGTCTTTTGAGTATATTCTCAATTAGTTCGTTTGAGCCCTTCCGTGTTTTGAATTAAAGTAGCTGCTTCTGCACCCTTTGTTCAATTGAGTCAAACCATCTCACAGACTCACACCTTGAGTTGTTTGAGTCAGTTGTCCGATTCTACACTTTTATATCACTGTAGATGAAATCCACACCAAATGTTCTTATTGTCATTCTCATCCCAATGTATGTTCCTTTTGTTATTTTTCACTCTAAAAAAGTTCATACTACCTCCAGATATACTATAAAGACATAGCTAGAGTGAGTGAGTGATGATAATAGATGGTATATAGCAATAGATGTAAAAAGCAAAATAAGAACACATTGCATGATATATCTTTGTCTCTAAAAGGAAACCCAAAAAAGATTCTACTAATAGCAGTAACTGGAGAAAGCGGAGATTGATTGTAATATCAAAAACAGTAATGTTCTGTTATGTTATATGATAAAGATGATATGACTATTCCTTTAATCTGCCTACAGTGCATGCATGCAAGTGGAATTTCTGTCCAAGCAACATTGGAATTTTGCTCATAAAGTTAAGGTTGTCATATATATAGATTTAGATAGATATGAAATTGCAATCTGTGATGTTATTGATGATGATGTAGGATACCACAAGGAATAATGCACAACAGGGCGACAACACTATTGCATAGTCTAGAAGGGTTTTCAGCTAGCCGTCTTCTTGACTGGGAAAAGCTTCTGAAACTGCAGAGTAAAGATGGGTCCTTTTTATTCTCTCCATTATCCACATGCGTTGCTTAATAAATGTGGGACTTCAGTCCCACACCACACCTGATTAATAATCTCTTTGCTAATTGCAGATTTGGTTTCAGGCAATCTCTTTACGAAATGATTTTGGGACAACTAAACTTATTTAGGTATTGGGTAGTAGGCTTAGATCCTAGTTAATGTTAGCTTTCCCCCATTCCTGATAACAGTTCGACATGTACATTTTCCGACCTTGGCACCATTATCACAAATTATCAAACCTTAGCACTGGCGTCACTAAAAGATAATAACTCAACAAGCTATACCAGCTACAAATTAACCTCACAAAACTTAATAGATTATCAGTGTATAGTGAATGCACTGTAATATGTTGAAGGAAACGAGACAGGTCCCAGAAATGATTGCCAAAGGGAGACATTTCCCAGAGTAACAAGGAGTGTTGGACTGCGGCTCAACAAAAAGGGGGGATACAAGTAGTAACATGGCGTGGAGAACTGCAGGCAATCAAGCAAAAAACATCATTTCACATCCCAAACGACAGGAATTCGACACAATAGCAGCAGAGAGAAAGAAAGACCTGCATGCAGCTATCCATTCAGATTCTTGCAAGACCAACAGCCCAGCTAGCTAAACATCTTTACACTATGCATCATGAAGACATCTTTCAGGTCCGGCCGAAATGATGCACTGCTTATATAAAGATGCCACCATTAGGGCAATAAAGTTGGAACATTTTCAAGTCAAAAACTTCACAACAAACTTCCCTATCGTATTACATACCCACTTCTAAAAGGCTATAACATTATCAAATAGATAAACGTCTACATAACAGTTCATGTATAAGCAGAACTGTCTCAACCTGAAAAAAATAAATTTGACACACAACTAGGAATCCTTTGGATACGAGATAAGCTTCATCATATCATCTGCGCCACGGGTACCCGTAGTGAACTTCTCCTCAGAGAGCAGAGATTGCAAATCACTCCCATTTGCCAAACTGTTGAACTCAACAGCTTTGGATGGCATTGTCGGGTATCTCCGCTGGCAAAATGTCATTAATCTCTTCACAGACTGCAGGTACTTGCGAGTGGTCTCGTCATTCATGATATGAGCAACACTGTTGGTGTAAATCTTCTCCCGGGCAGAACGTTCGTGAATACCAACCATGGTAACACCAATAGGCCAGGGTGCATTCCCAATTGCAAGTCTAATGTAATGGTCCATAGCAGCCAGATAATCCCGTCTCATGCAACAATTTACCATTAGCATCAACGCCTGCTTTATATCATCACCAAGAACCTGAACAAAGAGCAAGACAAACATATGTTAGGGAAGTATGGACATCTCCTTGACAGGTCATGATGGTCCATGATAGATTGTATGACAATATCTTCAACACAGGGTAACTGACTACTAGGAAAAGTTCAAGAAATTTTGGACACTAAATCAACATCAGCACCTTCTAGTATAGTGGCAGCACATAGACAATCTAGGGATAGCTTAATATCAAAAATAGAGTTACCAAACAGCTGGTTTCTAGGCAGTTGGTACAGTACAGTTTCAGGTTGTTCCACAAAAGAAAACAAGACGTGTGACAGCATAATAATCTAACAACACGATGAGTAAGTCACTATACCCACTGACAGGAACTTGTTATGAAAAATAGTATGAGGAAGTAAGAATACAGGATGAAAAGTGAACGCCGGAACTTCAGCCCGATGACCAGTATGCATCATTTCACCCTTTCAACTTCTTTAGTGCATAAGTTCTTTCGACTCTTTTATGTTTGGATAAATGGGCTATCATATAGCTTCATGATGAAAAGAAGTTGAGCAGGTAAACCTCAAAGTAGTAGGATACGACTATCCAAACACACGAATCAATTTAACACATGGGTATCTAAGAAACTACACTATATTTTGCATCACAGATCGCATCAATCGTCCCAAGATGATGAATAAGTTAGCCTCAATGCATGATAATCACGCTTAGAATCTTCTAGAATCCAAGCTTCTCTGCATTCGTAAGCCCAAACTCAACCAAAATTTAAAAAAACAGAGACAATGCTACCAAGCTAAAAGAAGATTGCAGTTCAGAAATAGCGACTAACCTTCTTCCTACAAAACTTAAATAGAGGATGCAGATAACGAGCACACTGCTTGAATGTAGCTACCATCTGCTTTCCCTTTGCAGTCCTCCGCTCTGCCTCGCCCATCTCTTTCAACTCCTGATTCCATTCGTTCAACAGTCTCTTAAAGAACACCAAAATCTTATCCTCCTCGCATAGCTCATCAAAATTTGCCTTCATTCGTTTCAAATCCTTGTCAGCATCAACCCCGGAGGATCCCCCATCTCCGCTCAAATCACCATCGACCCCCCCAGCACCACCACCCCCATCCTCACCATCCTCCATATCCTCGCTCTTTCTTTTTCTATCCCCAAGCATCCCGCTTTTTTGCCTCCTCTTCATGTCCACTATGTCCCGCAGGAAATCGTTGGTTTGCCCCTCGGTCATATCACTATCGACCTCGAAATCCCCAGCCTTGAGGACGTACTTCAACCGGTCTAGACGAGCAGCGTCGTCTTCCCCGAATAGCGTGACCGGCTGCTTAAGGAATCTAAGCCGCCGGATCACCTCCTGCCTTGGGAGATCGAGATCGTCGATTTTCTGCTCGTCCGTTAGGGCTAGGGTTTTGTTTGAAGAGGAATCTCCAACAGGTTTGGCCGATGAGAGAGAAGACAGAAGCGACGAGGAAGATGAGGTGGTGGCACCGGCATCGGAAGAAGATGCAACAGCGGCAACGGATGAAGATGAAGAGGGATTCTGCTGCCGCAGACGTTTCTCTTCGAGCTCACGCTTCTCTTCTTCTCGGAGCTTCTGGATGCGCTTCTGCTCAATTTCTGACCGCTTGAATACCTTCCGGCCACCGGTTTCCTCAGCAAGAGCCTGTCGCTTCTTTAGCAGCTCCTGTTTCAGGATGTCCATCGTCGACTTCGTTGTCCTCTCCGGTAGTGAACACCCAGGCGTGCTCCGCGGCTCCGCGCTAGAACGGCTAGGACAATGAATCCCGAGATTCCCGACAGCCTCCTCGACAGTGCGGGTTCGCCAAAACAGCCCGTGCCTTTTATCGTGCGAACCATGTGACCAGTCAGTTGGGCTGTTTTGTTGACTGGGATACTTTTTTTATTATATTAACTTTAAATGCTTGTAACTTTTAATATATAAGTCCAAAATAAATAAAAATTATATCATTGTTCGTCTAAATTCAAGCTCTTCAAAACAAGATCAGTCTTGGATATGTTTTGACAACTTTGAAAAAAACTTATTTTTACATGTGTATGATGATACACTAAAATCATATATGATTCATTAGTTTTGATATATGATTCATTAACCAATAAGTAGTGAATTATATTACAAATTTCGAACCCAATAAAACTCATTACTGTTTGTAGTGTATTATTTTGTTGTATGGTGTATTTTAAACCTTATATGGTGAATCATGTAATTTTTATGTATCAATTTTTTTTTGTGTTGTATTATTATTTTAGAAAAATTCTTTTTATATGTGATTGATGATCACTAAAATGATGTTATGATTCATTAAACTTGATATTACGATTCATTGAAATTGGTGTCATGATTCAATAACTAATAAGTGGTGAATTATATAACAAACTCCGGAACCGATAAAAAATCATTATTATTTTTAGTGTATTATTATTGTTGTATGGTGTATTTTAAACCTTATATGATGAATCATGTATTTTTTATACATACCATATATTGTTTTGTATTATTTTGTTTAAAATTTTTATTTTTATATGTTAACTATGATACAATAAATGAAGATATTGATTCACTAATTTTAATATTATGACTCATTAAAATTGATATTATGATTCATTAACTAATAAATGGTGAATTAGATAATAAACTTCGTAACCGATAAAAATCATTATTGTTTTGTAGTGTATTATTATTGTTGTATGATGTATTTTAAACCTTATATGGTGAATCACGTATTTTTCGTAAATATCAAATATTATTTTGTTTTGTATATTGTGTAATTTTTATTTTTATATGTTTGCGATGATACACTGAAATGAAGATATGATTCATAATTTTGATATTATGATTCATTAAAAGTGATATTATGATACACTAATGATGTTATGAATCATAAGTCTCATTGATATATATATATATATATATATATATATATATATATATATATATATATATAAATATATAAATTTAAAAGTTGTCAAAACATATCCATGTCTAGTCTTGTTTTGAAGAGCTTGAATTTAGATGAATAATGATATTTTTTTTTATTTTGGACTTATATTTTAAAAGTTACAACCAATTGAAGTTAATAGAATAAATTGCAGTCCAGTCAACAAAACAGTCCAGTCACCTGCTGACTGGACTGTCAAATAGACAAGACTGTACACTCTTGGGTGTGGGTGTCCCGCAGCGTCTACCTACTATCGCCAAAATTATCAACGATGCACTGTACTCACTTTATAGAAAAAAAAAAAGTAAATATTCCTAACAATCTACTAGTTACTAATAGTTGAATAGTTTTATCATATCTTCAAAGTATTTTTACTTAAATAATTTCCTGGTAATTATCGGCTCTAAGCTAAGATAATAAGTTTAACATAAATTGGTTTAAAATAGTTAATAGCTGAATTTAAAAATTATTATATGATTTGAATAAATTTCGTATCGTAATTTAAATAAAATATGAAGTTTCAAGACAAATTAAAATTACTAGAATTGAAATCAAATGCAATATATGTAATACTGAAAAAAGTGGATATATAAGAAATTATTTTGAAATATGTAATTTTTGTTTATCTTTTTTTTACCTATATTAGTTTTATAATTATTAATTGTTCAAATTTGAGTAATTTTTTAAATTACTTTATGGCTTCATTGATTATTGGTTTTACCTTTATATGTAGTGATATGCATCATTTATTTTGAATATACTTTTATATAATATATATATATATGATGTGGTTTTAGAGTAATGAAACCCTCTTAAGCATGTTCTTAGAAACTTGGAACAAATAGAATATCCAAATAGCCTTCTTTCTCATCAAACACCAAAATAGCTGCAATTATATGTGTTATCATAGTTTCTTTGATTGATTTCGTTGCTTCCATCCGAAGGAGAATAATGTTATACTATCAATTGAAATTTTTGCCATAAACTAACTGTAGTATTTTGATTCAGTCCCAATGTACAATCGAGGTGGGAGTGTCGAATACGCATGAAGAACAATGTATTAATTCGGCTACATCATTTTTGACAAGATGATTGTAAAGTAACTTTCTAACATAAATAATAAAAAATGACATCTCTCAACCTTTTACTATTTAGGATCATTTTAATAATATCATATAATTAAGTACTAAGTTTATAACGGGGTAAGGCTACAAAAATCATATATCAAGTTGTTTTTAGGAAAAATAAGATCAGACATGCAACCCAATAGTATCATCTAAGTTTCAAATGGAGTGAGAGAGACACCTTCCTAGCGAGAAATTCATTCCAATTTCCAAGCGAGAAATCCCTTGTAGCTCTAAGGTTGTTTCGTCTACCTCTGTCGGTGGGCTCTAATTAGCTCTCTTTGAGTTGGTCAATCGGGAGGTGCAAACATTAAGAATTACCAAGTGAAAATTTGTGAAATAATGTAATTACAGGGTCTTTATTCACCTTCATTTCATTTGGCTGATGAGATATTTCACCGCTTTATAGAGTATTTCTTGATTATTAGTGAACTTATACATTTTGTATATTATTATAGGTAAAAGCTCATTCGAGCATGTTTTGAATACTCAAAGAGAGGTTGTGGCAAAGATCCAACGCTTTGGGAAGTATGTCGAACTCAACGAGAAGTTTCTAGAAGATTTCGGTCCAAATAGAGATGTTTTAGATGATTTCAATGCAAATAGAGACATTCTGGATCCGAGCGACCTCCCCATTTGGGTCGGTCGGAAATGCTCAACAAACTGGAATGGACCGACCCAGGGCGACCGTCCCATGTGGGTCGTCACACTCGCCATGAAGCTACTGGAATGGACCAACCCAGGGTGACCGCCATAGGTGAGTCGGTCTGATTCACCATGAAGCTACTGGAATGGACCGACCTAAGGCGACCGCCCCATGTGGGTCGGTCAAAATCTTCCACAACCTACTGGAACACACCGACCCAGAGCAACCACCTCATGTGGGTTGGTCAAACTTAAAATCACACACGTGATGTCATCTCCAAGAGGCAACCGACCCACGGGACCACCCCATGTGGGTGGGTCAGCATGAAAATCTACCCAGTTCTGTGTTTTAAAAAAGGAAATTTCCGTACACTTACCACATTATCTACCACCACTAGACTTCAACCCTAACCCGCGAAAGAAGAGGCGAAAAGAGAGGAGAGAAGAAGAGGATAAAATAGGAGAAGATGAGAAGGAAAAGCTTGAGGAATCTACCTCCATTGAAGCTCCCAAGCTCCTCTCATGGCCATTTCTTACTCTTCTCTCATTTTGCACTTCTTGATGGTTAAGTCAACCTCATTTGTATCCTAAGATGGAGTTTGACTCTAAAAAGCTCATTGAATGCTTGTAGGCCTACCTCATTTATGGAATTTTTTTTATCTTCTTCAATGCTTAATTAATGCTTTAAATTGATTTTTGTTAACTTTTGCTTTTGGTTATTCTTGCTCATATTTTATATTTCTAACGGTTTAATGTGGTTTATCCTTTTGTTTGCTTAAATACCTTCTGTCTCTCTTTAGTGTATGTCAAACACTTGGTCAAGGGCTTCACCACTTGTTAACCAAGACCCGAGCTTGAGTATTCCTTGTTAAAAGTTAGAAGAAGCGGAAGAGATCTAAGTATGGCAGATCAGGAACCACCGATAATTGAAGATAATGTGCATGAACAGCCAGAAGCTCAACATCGAGCTCTCAATGACTACCACCAACCGGACACTGGAAGGTGTTAAGACAAGATCCTTTAGTTTTGATGATAGTAAACCTTATGTTGTCTATCTAATGCGTTTGTCAAGATCATGATTTCAGATAGACAGACGAGTAAGTGGCTTAGCAGGCAAGGTTGCAAGCGCACTTAAGTCATGAGTGGCTTAGCACGCAAGGTTGCAAGCACGCTCAATCCACGACATGTGCTCTACCAGTCGGGCACCTATCAGTGAGAGCTCCGGAGAACTTCTAGCAAGACACAAGCAGTCATGAACCACACCTTCACATATCTCTTACATCAGACATCAAACAAGGACCAAACAGAGTTAGCAACGTCAACAAACTCACTCAGATTATTCACAACCACACAAACAACTTGCTCATGACAAACACACGATAAAAGGTGTATCTCATTAATGTGCAAGATAAGCAAAGGCTATTGACGAACATCATTACATAGCCGTAATCCTTCAGAAGAGAGCATTTATGAGCATTAATGAGCTAGACAAGTTCAGACAAGTTGAAGTGTGCAAGTGGTGACCGACCACTTGGGGAAACGCGCTGCCAACTTGCCCATTCACAAGGCAACGCGTGTGCTGGTGGCTCCAGATCAAGTTGGACGAAAATCTACAAGTAGAGTGCGGATATTATATTGTAGTAGAATGAGTATTTTACTCTTAGAGTCTACAACTTCTAGGTTGTTAGTTGGCATCTCAACTAACTTGTATAAATACGTGGCTTAATGTTCCTTGTAAGATTAGCCCCTGTACAAGAGAAAAGATAGAGATTATCTGGGTAAGTGTGGATCAGACTTAGGAGTGTGTGTAAGTGCTAGAGAGTTGGTGAGCTAGTGAGGACTAGGTTAGATTATCAATACAAGGGGTATTTGATAGGACAACAGGTCGGGGAACGGTAGGTGAACCGTAGGCCGATAGTCAGGAGAGGGTTGACGATTTAGGGGTAAAGTCGAAACTGTCCCGGGAGTCCGTGTGTGGGGCAAGGGAGGTTGAGTGAATTTTGTGTGTGTAAATTCTCAATCGAAATGTGTTTTCCAGTTTAATAGTTGTCACTCGTCCATCCAGTTTTATTAGAGTGCACGATACGTCGGGGACGCATCACGAGCGCTTGCGAGTTTCAATTGGTATCAGAGCAGGTCTCTTCTAGAAAGCTAACTGCTTTGGAAGACGATCAAAGATGTCTCATGCAAGCATTCTAGCAGCAGAAGAAGGTTCTGCACCGAATAGACCACCACTCTTCAATGGAGACAACTACACTCACTGGAAGAACAAGATGGAGTTTCATATCAAGTCTGATGATCCAAGAATGTGAAGAGTGATAACCCATGGAGAGTACACCTTCCGGAATCTTCAAGGACAAGACATATCTATCGACAGCATGACCGATGAGCAGATCAAGAAGCTGGTATTCAACGCTCGAGCTGTAAGAATACTTCACTGTGCACTACTACCTGAGCAATACTCAAAGATTGCTTCAGCTAAAACGGCCCAAGAGATTCGGAAAACTCTTGAGGTCACCTATTAAGGGAATGATGAGATCAAAAAGACTCGCAATGTGTTGCTACTCACTCACTAGAAGTTATTCAAGAAGAAAGAAAAGGAGAGCATTTCTGAAATACATACAAGGTTTACTAAGCTGATCAACGAAATATTGGTGCTTGGAATAACTATCTCTAACGAAGATCAAATTCGGAAATTCCTCAGATCTCTCCCTACCTCCTATGATAGCAAAGTCAATGCCATGCAAGAAGTGCATGATCTCTCTAAGATGTCTCTGGCAGACATGCTAGGATCTCTAATGGCTTTCGAGTAGAAGTTACAACACAGAAACTCGAAAAGCTCATCAAGAGATAGAGGGAAAGGCATAGCCCTTAAGTAGCTGAGAATGAAAAGTCTGAGTCAGGAGACGACAATGATGAAATGGTCCTCTATGCTAAGAGGTACGTTCAAAAGTTCATAAGAAATAAAATGAGGAAAGGCAAGGAGTCCAAGGAATCGGATGATCAGAGGAAAAGCAGTGACAAGTGTTTTGGGTGTTCAAAACGTGGACATCATATCAAAGACTGCCCTCAGTGATCACGAGAGGACAGCGACAGGGTCAAGAAGCCTCTCCGACGATCATTCAACAAAGGATCCAAGAATGAAGCCTTTGTTGTGGCATGGGGAGATTCTGAACAAAGTGATGATAATCAGACCTCACATAGCAACACCTTAGAAGAGGAGAAGGCTCACCTATGCCTTGAAGATGTGTGCTTGATGGCACAAAGCAATGATGTCTCAGAATCAGAAGGAGAAAAAGAACAACATAAGGTAAACTATTCTAAACTTAGAAGGAGAATTCAAAATGCTGAACTTCTAGGACTTAGAAAGTTTTCTCTTATATTAGTTGATCACCTAGAGCCATTAGAAACTGAAAACGATAAACTTTTGGAAGAAAATGAAAACCTGAGAAAAACCTCGGATAAAAAGGTAGAAAATCTCATGAGGCACTCATGAAATTACAAAGACATTATAGTGAATTCTCACCGTTCATGAAAAGTTGAAATATGAAAAATAACCTGAAATCGATGAATTGATTGTTGCTCTTAACACTAAAGAAAAGGAACTAGCTACCACCAAAGAAAAATATTCTAAGATAGATGTTGTTTCTAAGAAACCCATGAGGAGAAGCAAACGACAGGTTGGATGCCAGTCAGAGACCAGTCGTAGAGATGTATGCAGCTTATGCAGACAACCCGGTCATCATGAGTCCAACTGTCATAAAACGAGTTTTATGAGACATTGGCAACTTAAGAAACTAGGACTAAAATGGGTAGTCAAAATGATCTGAGAGTATTAAATAGTGGAAATGGGTTCAACCTCTCTGTGGACCCTAACCCCACACCACTAACGTGTTAAGTGCAGAATCGAGTGAGAATGGACCCCTACTGGTACATCGATAGTGGGTGCTCTAAACACATGACAGGAGACAAGAAGAAGTTCTTCTCACTCGAACCAGGAAGCCAAGGAACCGTTTCCTTTGGCAACGACAAGAAAGGTAAAATCATCGGTGTAGGTAAAGTTGGTATTACATCGACTATGTCATAAGTAGTGTAAATCTAGTTCATGGTTTAAAATTCAACTTGCTTAGTGTTTCTCAAATTTATGACAAAGGGAATTCAGTTCACTTCTATCCTACACATTGTAGTATAGTAAGTCAGAACAATGGCAAAGAGTTATTTAAGGGGAAAAGATTAAAAAATGTTTATGTAACAAGCTTAGAGGATATTGACAGTCCAAATCTTCCTTGCTTGACTGCTTCAATAGATGACTCTACTCTATGGCACAAAAGACTAGGGCATGTTAGTACTTCTTTACTAAGAAAACTTGTCAAGAAACAGTTGGTAAGAGGTCTTCTGAGATTAAAAAATGTGAGACCAATCTTTTGTGATGCTTGTGTTAGAAGCAAACAGACTAAGACTTCTTTTAAATCAAAGAACTTAGTTAGTACATCCAAGCCACTTGAACTACTTCACATGGACTTATGTGGACCTATGAGAATCAGAAGCTTTGGAGGAAATTGGTGTGTTTTTGTAATTGTTGATGATTACTCACGGTTTGTTTGGACACTCTTAATTGCTTCCAAAGATAAAGTCTTTGAGAAATTTCAAGCTTTTGCAGGAAAAGTCCAAGTACAACTCAATCTTAAGATTAAGACTCTTCGGCCTGATCATGGGGTCAGAATTTGAGAATCAACAATTCATGGATATGTGTAAACAACATGGGATTAGTCACACATATTCAGCACCAAGAACACCCCAACAAAATGGGGTAGTTGAGCGAAAGAACAAAACACTACAAGAGGTAGCCAGGGCCATGCTATTGGGGAGCAATCTTCCTCAAGTCTTCTTGGCAGAAGTAGTGACGACTGTATGCTACATCACAAACAGAACGCTCATACAACCAATCCTCAACAAAACTCCCTATGAGTTAATCAAGGGAAGAAAACCCAACATAAGTCACTTCAGGACATTTGGTTGCAAATGTTATGTCCACAACAATGAAAAGAGTCATCTTGGGAAGTTTGATGCCAGAAGTGACGTGGCCATCTTCCTTGGATACTCTGAAAGAAGCTAGGCATATAAAGTATACAACAAAAGGACACTGAAGGTGGAGGAAAGTGTACACGTAGTCTTTGATGAGGCTGACGTACACAAGTTCAAGGAATCTAATGAAGATAAAGAACTTGGATTCAATCTAGCTGATCAGGATCACATAGATAATCCCAAAGATGAGTCACCGAATGAAGAAAGCTTGCCCGACAAGTCAACAATAGGTCGACAAAGGAAACAATGATGTTGAGGATCCTCTCTCTCCATCAACCATTCATCAATCTCGTGCCCTGTACAGAAATCATCCATTGGAGAATATCATATCAGACATATCCAAAGGAACTCAGACAAGAGCACAAACTCGAGATCTTCTAGCCTTCTCAATGACAGTCTCACCCATTAAGCCCAACAACGTCAAGGAAGCTCTTTAAGACTCAGACTAGATCAATGCAATGCAAGAAGAACTAAACCATTTTAAAAGATGTAAAGTTTGGCATCTTGTTCCTCGCCCTACTCATCAAGGAGTACTTGGCACAAAATGGGTCTTTAGAAATAAGCTGAATGAAATGGGAGAAGTTGTTAGGAATAAGGCTCGTCTGGTAGCTCAAGGATATCGTCAACAAGAAGGAATAGACTTCCAAGAAACCTTCGCTCCAGTAGCAAGGATGAAATCTATCAGATTACTAATTGCATTTGTTGCACACAAAGGAAACAAACTCTTCCAACTTGACATCAAGAGTGCCTTCCTAAATGGGTACGTCAAAGAGGAAGTATATGTTGAGCAACCTCCAGGTTTTAAGATACAAGAAGAACAAGACATGGTACTCAAACTTGACAAAGCTCTCTACGGGCTCAAACAAGCTCCAAGATCATGGTATGATCGCTTGTTCTTCTATCTATTGGAAAACCATTTTAAAAGAGGTAAAGTAGAAAAACTCTATTTGTTTACAACAATAAAAGAGATTTCCTAATTGTGAAAATATATGTTGATGATATAATCTTTGGAGCCTCTGATGAAAGATATTCAAGAAGTTCGAAGCATTGATGAAAAAAGAATTTGAGATGAGTGATCTGGGAGAATTGAAGTTCTTCTTAGGACTTCATGTCAAGCAGAATGATGAAGAGACCATCATATCCCAAGAGAAGTACGTAAAAGACTTACTGAAGAGATTTGGAATGGAGGAATGTGAGACATTTGACACACCAATGGCAGTTGGCACTAAGATGGGTATCATGACTGGTGACCGACCGGTCGACCAATGATCTCATAGAGAGATGATTGGTTCTCTACTATATTTAACTGCTAGTAGACCTGACATCATGTATAACATTTGCTTATATGCCAGGTTTCAAGCAGATCCAAGAGAAAGTCACCTCACAGCTGTAAAAAGAATCCTACGTTACTTAAAAGGAATCATGAATCTAGGTCTCTTTTATCCTAAGTTCACTGACTATAATGTTGTAGGATTTTCAGATGCAGACTATGGAGGATCTATCACCGATAGAAAGAGTACCTCAGGAACAACATTCTTTGTTGGATCATGTTTGATTGCATGGGGATCAAAGAAACAACAAAGTGTTGCAATCTCAACAACTGAATCTGAATACATTGCTGCAGCAAGCTGCTGTGCCCAACTCCTATGGCTCAAACAACAAATTGGTGATTATGGCATCAAAACTGGTACTTTACCAATTATGTGTGATAATACAAGTGCCATCTCTATTTCCAAAAATCATGTGCATCATTCTCGTACCAAAAATATTGACATTAGACATCATTTTCTTAGAGACTGTTGTGAAAAAGAATTAGTTGGCTTAAAGTATATTTCTACTGAAAATCAACTAGATGACATCTTTACAAAGCCATTAAGTAGAGAAAGGTTTACTAAGATTGTTCATGATCTTGCTATGATATTCATTAATCACAGTTAAACTGCTTTTATTTCCCACGATCGGTCAACGACATATGAGCAACATCTGTTATATTGTCGTTCAGTAGTCAACGATCAGTTTAATGCATAGAAAACATGTCGAACGACTACTTGAAGCAAATATGTCAGTTTCCACAAAAGTGAGATTAGGTTAGAGACAGTTCAATGGACAGAAACAGAAAAATTTCTCAACGGGTCGCTGACAACCGTCACGACTGCTGCCCATTATGAATAGTACCGTTAGGACATGTCAGTGAGCGGACGAGGAGCGGTCACTGACCGTTACTTGATATCTATAAAGGGGTGATGGGAGTTTTACTCCTGTCACACTATTGCCCTCACTCTCTCTAATCTCTCTAAGCGATCAAAGCATTTTCTCTTCTCTCTTACAAACAACTTCGTGAGATCAGTGCAAAGAACCTCGCCTCACAGCATCTCTAAAGATCTCTCTAGCGAAATGTTTTTAACTCCAGAAATCCTTTGACTAAAAATGGTACAAATATCCTCTCTCCGCAAAGCGACTCTCAAGGAATCTTCATCAGGATAAGTGGCCGACATCCAGCAGACAGAATCTCCAACTCAACTAATAAAAGAGGAGGAGAACGAGCTTACGGTCAGAGTAATCGACGAAGGGAACCTTCTCGCCAGTGAGGTAGAATATATAAAGTCCCACATTCCTAAAGCCTACCAACTCATCACATCCGGCACTTTCAAACCCACCATCATTCCTAATCCTGCTCCCACACAAGAACCGAAAATGTCTTCTCTTGCACTCTCAACCTCCAAAAACACCACAAAGAAATCTAAAGCTAAAAAATCAAAATCCAAAGGTCATTCAACCGCCACAACCAATCGTTTAACTCGCGCATATAGGCACGCCCAAAAACCAACAGCACCACAAAAATATCACTCTACCCCAGAAAAGATCACATGATGACTGCTCTTCTCTGATAATGAAGAAACAACCATCTTAGCTGAAATCGAGGCAGCTGTACAATAACTGGAAGGAGAAGAAGCTCAAATCAATGAACCAGCACAAAAAGAGACTTCAATAGAGGAGATACTTTAAGAGATAGCAGTTGACTCCGAGGAAGAGGCAAAACTCATCGCCGAGTCCGAGGAACCACTCGGCGATAGGTCTTCAACACCTCAACGATAGCTTCAAGGTGAAGACAGCGACACCGAGTCACCACCACATGTCACACTCATGCACCAGGTTCGTGAGTAACTGAAGGAGGCAAAAGGCAAATAGAAGATGGATCTTTCGCCACATAATGAGGAACTCAAGGAGCTCTTTCAAGCTAAGAAGGACGTTGCTAAGTCTCAACCTCTTCAATCTCTAAAGTGACTTAAGAAACTTAAGGTGCTTGAGCCAACTTTGATCAAAGCTGAGAATGTAAACTACAAATCTAGTCCCATATTACCTAAGACGTTGGACATAGAATGGATGGAAAATATGGGCCTAAGAGAGGTAGTAGAGTTATTGGAGTTCCAAGGATGGGTAGACTTCTTCCAGAAGCCTATCACAGTCTACACAGAGCTGCTCAAAGAACATATGAGAAACCTTGGACCACTCCAAAGTGATGAAGATGATGACTATATCATCTCACAAGTTCAAGACACTGAAATCACCATCTCCAAGTCTTGGGTCTCCGAGACTTTTGGTTTAGAACCAGAAGGACTAATCGTCCCAAAAGAAACATCATGGAGCGATCTCGGTCATCTGGGAGGAAAAATGGTAAGCTTGCTCAACAAGGGAGCAACATTGAAGAACTTTCCTGGGGCTGAAATGTCAATACCTGACAGAGTCCTTTTCAGTTTGCTCACCCACAACATAACTGCACAAAATCAACGAACACACATTGTCAATGCGAGGGACATAAGGTTACTCTATGCTCTCAAGATCAAAGAGAAAATTGACCTTCTTGCAATGATTCTCCTTACTCTTGATGAAAGTAGACATGTCAATCAAGGGTTAGTACAAGGGGGAGTAGTAACCAAGGCTCTATTGGAAAGTAAAGTGGACATCGACGGGGTCCAAGAATGTACACGAACTACTCAAGACAGCATCTGCTTAGAGATGTTGTCAAAATTAGGTATAAAGACCAAGGGAGATCAGTTAGTGGTTATCCACAAGCAAACCAAGAGTGAAAGTTCAAGGTCAGAACCTCATCCAATGGGAAGAACATCAGCACTTAAGAGGAAGAGAAGTCTCTCACCGGTCCACGACATGTCGGGGACTAGTCTGGATACCTCAACTACAGATATTCCGAAGAGGGTGTGTAACACCCCCAAACACTGGCCTAGGAGTTAGGGGTATTACATGCCGCGTATTATTACATAATAACGCAAGGCTCTAATAAACGAACTTAAACAGATAGTCAAATAAGGCCCAAACGGAATACTTAAATAAAGTATAAAACAAGAGATGTTAAAACATCCCCAAAAGTCATTACAGAACCCACCAAACTAATATCAGAAGCGGAAACTAACAAAGAGGCCCAAAGGCTCAAATCTAAATACAAAGTCTCAAGAGAAACTCAAAACAAAGCAACAAAACTCCAGAAGCTGAGGGGAGACGATCCTCGCTAATCAATCTGCAAAAGCGTTAGAAGTAGGGGAATGAGCACACAACTATGCCCAGTAGATGACCAACTTCATCAACCAGCATGCTCAAAACATTTACAGAAAATTGACAAATCAGAAGGAGTCAAGAGAATCCACAAAAATATCAGAAATCAGAAACAGAAGTCCAATCATTAAGGGACTAAACAGAGCAGAAGTAGACATAGCAGAAAACAGAGTGGGACACTAGTGATCACAGCATACAGACAGAACGAGCAACCAGCTCGTGAACAGAACGAGGAAACCTCACTCGTAAACAGAACAGGCGAAACGCCCGTGAACAGAACGGGGAACATCACCCGTGAACAGAAGGATCCTACATAGCGCGCTACGAGACAGCGTAACCAGCCATCCAAAGGCTCAGACACAGAGATAACTAGGTCCCAAAACAGAAGCTTAAATACAGATAAGCGTATGTGCACCAAAGGCACCAGAAAGCCCATAGATAGCTTGGAAATCAGAAGGGGAATCCAACCCCGCAAACAGAAGTCAAAACGGAGCTCAAACGAGCAAGTTATGGTCAAAACAGTAGCCTGTCCGAACTTGTGTCCGGACATCAATGTTCGGACACAAGTCGAGACTCAGAAGGCAAACCAGACAGATGTCCGAACTTGTGTCCGGACTTCAAAGTTCGGACACAAGTCGAACCTTAAAACAGAAGAGTCAGAGGTGTCCGAACATCCAAGTTCGGACGGATGTTCGGACATTCTTCGGAAAACAGAACGTGGAGAGTCCGAACTTGTGTCCGGACATCAATGTTCGGACACAAGTCGAAGCCAAAATCAGAGAATGCAGAAGGCTGTGTCCGAACTTCAAAGCTCGGACAGAAGTTCGGACACAGCGAAAACTTCAGAAAGAAGCGCAGAAGGGCATGTCCGAACTTCAACGGTCGGACGAAGTTCGGACATGCCGAAAAATACAGAGAACAGAGGCGATTTTCACACAGAACAGAAGCATCAAAACACTGTCAAAAACAATAGGTTTTCAGAAAACAACCTTGGGGGTTTGTAAGCATTAAAACACCATCAAAGACAAATCGCAACCACAATTGCAGACAACACAATCAAACTCAGAACCGGAATGAAACTCCCCAAGGTCGAACACACAATCGAATCCATAAGCCACCTACCTCAATTACAGCAGAGAAGTTTCTGAATCCGAATAGCAGACGATCCAACCCCGACACAGCAGTAACGCAGACCCGAAATGCAAACCCAACAGCCACTGAATTCTCATAACAACGCAGAAGAACAACCCTCAATCAGAAACTGATAACAACACCAATGCTGAAACTGAAACGAAGAACAGGATTGAACCCCTCACCTGAATCGGTCTACAGATTGCAGAGCACGTCAACAGTAGAAGAAATTGACGGGGCAACGGAACACAATCGGATTCCTAATCAGATTGTAGAGAAGGATTCAGACAAGAAGAACTTCCCAAATTCAGAATCGAAGGTTGAACAACGGGGATTACCTTACTCAGAACCTGATTCCGCCACAGCACACAATCTTCAGCGAGAATCGAAGAAGAACCACAAACAGCCAAACTATAAGGGATTGAACAGAACGAGGTTTTGAGAGAGAGAAAAGAGAAGGGTTGAGGGTTTCCAACTGAGAGAAGAGGAGCGTAAACGATCGTGAGAACGTGTTTAGAAAATAGGTGAATTAAGAATATGGAATAAAATAGGTTAAGGAATTTAATATGAGGTTAACTCACCATAAAATAGAACGGATGGGAAAAGACCTCCTCGTCCCCGGCTTCTCTAATAAAGACTTCTGTGTCCTAAATTCAGAATAGACCATCTTAATGAACCATAGTAACGAAATAAAATTATAACCAAATCTTGGGTTATAACATCACCTCCCCCTTAAAAGAATTTCGTCCTCGAAATTAAAACATACCTACTGCTCGAAAAGGGCGGGAAACTTAGAACGCACATCACTTTCGACCTCCCAGGTCGCCTCTTCCTCTGACTGACCCGACCACTGCACCTTCACCAAGGGCATGGTCTTACTCCTGAGCTTACGAACATCTCGGGCTAGAATCCTCGAAGGAACTGCCTCAAACGTGAAGTCCTCCCTCAACTGAAGCGGACTGAAGTCGATCACTGAGATGTGGTCCGGAATGTACTTCCTCAGCATCGAAACATGGAAAACACTGTGCACTGCTGCTAAAGAGGCAAGCCAAGCGATAGGCAACCGGTCCGATCCTCTCTAGGATCTCAAAAGGACCCACAAAACGAGGGCTAAGCTTGCCTCTCTTCCCAAAACGAACGACTCCTCGCACAGGAGAAACCTTCAGATACACATGGTCGCCCACCTCAAACTCTAGAGGTCGTCTCCTCTGATCGGCGTAACTCTTCTGACGACTCTGAGCCACAAGCAGACGCTCTCTGATAGACTGAATCTTGCCCACAGCATCCTGAACCAAGTCTGGACCAATCACAGCTCTCTCCTTCAGATCATCCCAACAGATGGGTGATCTGCACCTCCTGCCATACAAGGCCTCAAAGGGAGCCATCCCGATACTGGTCTGAAAGCTGTTATTGTACGCGAACTCTATCAGTGCCACGTGATGATCCCAGCTGCCCCCAAAGTCGAGCACACATGCCCTGAGCATGTCCTCTAGGACTGATTCGTCCTCTCTGTCTGCCCGTCTGACTGAGGATGGTAAGCTGAACTGAAAGACAACTTCGTCCCCAAAGCCTGATGCAAACTCTGCCAGAACCTGGACACAAACCTCGGATCTCTGTCAGACACAATCGAAGCCGGAACCCCATGCAGACGTACTATCTCATCAATGTACAACTGGGCTAAACGGTGCAAACTGAAAGTCTTCCTGACAGGCAAGAAGTGAGCGCTCTTCGTGAGCCGGTCCACAATGACCCAAACTGCATCGAAACCCCTCGGAGTCTTAGGCAGTCCCATAACAAAGTCCATACCGACGCTCTCCCACTTCCACTCCGGAACGGGAAGAGGCTGAAGCAAACCAGCTGGTCTCTGATGCTCGGCCTTGACCTGCTGACAGGTCCTACATCTGGATACAAAGTCGGAGATGTCCCTCTTCATATTGCTCCACCAGAAAGTCTCCCGCAGATCCCGGTACATCTTCACCCCTCCTGGGTGTACCGAGTAAGGAGCTCCATGGGCCTCCTGCATGATCTCACGCCTCAACGCATCGTCTGCCGGCACACAAACACGGCCTCTGAACCTCAGGCAGCCATCCTCTGCAACCCGGAACTCGGACTCCTGACCAGCAGACCAACTCTCTCTGATCTTACACAGACTGACATCAAGCTCCTGACTGGCCTTGATCCGGTCGATCAAGGTAGGCTGAACCTGCAGTGCTGCTAACATCCCAGACCTCTCTGGACGGACAACCCAGATACCCATGCGCTGCAACTCCTGAGCAGACCTCTCCACACCGGACAAGGCACAAACAGTCCCAGACGGACCCCTCCTACTGAGCGCATCAGCAACCACATTCGCCCTACCCGGATGGTAGAGGATCTCTAAATCATAATCGTGCAACAACTCCAGCCATCTCCTCTGCCTCAAGTTCAACTCCTTCTGAGTGAACAGATACTTGAGGCTCTTATGGTCCGTATACACCTTGCACGCTGCCCCATACAAGTAGTGCCTCCAAATCTTCAACGCAAAGACCACCGCAGCCAGCTCCAGATCGTGGGTCGGATAGTTCTTCTCATATGGCTTAAGCTGACGAGAGCCATATGCAACTACCTTCCCCTGCTGCATCAGAACACATCCAAGTCCCCTATGGGACGCATCACAGAAAACCTCAAGACCCTCGGTCCCCTCCGGAAGAGTCAAGATCGGCGCAGTAGTCAACCTCTTCTTCAGCTCCAGAAAACACTGCTCACAGGCATCGCTCCACTCGAACTTCACCTCCTTCTGCAGCAGACGAGTCAACGGAATCACCAACTTGGAGAAGCCCTCCACAAACTTACGATAGTAGCCCGCTAGTCCAAGGAAGCTACGAATATCTCCGACATTAGTAGGCCTGGCCCACTCAGTAATAGCTCGAATCTTCTCCGGGTCCACGGAGATACCATCCTTGGAGACCACATGTCCCAAGAATACCACCTGATCTAGCCAGAACTCGCACTTCTTCAGCTTCGCATACAACTCGTTCTCCCTCAGAGTCTGGAGAACGGTCCTCAAATGCTCCTCGTGCTCCTCAGCACTCTTGGAATACACCAAGATGTCATCGATGAAAACTACAACGAACTGGTCCAAAAACGGCTTGAAGACTCTGTTCATCATATCCATAAATACTGACGGCGCATTCGTCAACCCGAATGGCATCACTAGGAACTCGTAGTGTCCATAACGAGTCCTGAAAGCGGACTTAGGCACGTCATCTGCCTTAATCCTCAGCTGATGATATCCCGACCTCAGATCGATCTTCGAAAACACCTTAGCTCCTGCTAACTGGTCGAACAAGTCGTCTATGCGCGGGAGAGGATACCTATTCTTAATGGTAACCTTGTTGAGCTCCCTGTAGTCAATGCACAACCGCATACTACCGTCCTTCTTCTTTACAAATAGCACTGGCGCTCCCCAAGGCGACACACTCGGGCGAATGAAGCCCTTATCCAGCAGCTCCTGCAACTGGACCTTCAACTCCTTGAGCTCAGCAGGCGCCATCCGGTATGGGGCCTTCGAAATCGGCTGAGTCTCAGGTGCGAGCTCGATCGAGAACTCCACCTCTCTGACAGGGGGAAGCCCAGGTACATCATCCTGGAACACATCGGGGAAGTCTCTGACCACTGGAATCTCCTCCAACTTCGCATCCTTGCGAACCTCAGGGATGCACAGATATCCCTGGCATCCCTTCCTCAGAAAACGGAACGCCTGCATCGCAGATATGACTGGCGGCGAGCACGGGAGTCCATTCCCTGCTACAACTAGACGGGGCTGACCCGGCTCCTCAAAAGTGACTCTCGAAGCAGCACAATCAATATGGGCATGGTGCGCAGCAAGCCAATCCATGCCCAGAATCACATCAAAAGAAGTCATCTCCATCGGGATGAGGTTAGCACACAGAGTCCTATCTCTGACTAACACAGGACTATCTTTGCAAACAGAATTCAACAGCATAGAAGAGTCCCTAACTAATGGACTATGCACACATAACTCAACACCCAGAGGCACAACAGGCAAACCGAGCTCACCCACTAACTCAGCAGAAATAAAAGAGTGGGTGGCTCCAGAGTCAAACAAACAGAAAACAGAACGAGATGACAGCTGGAGAATACCTGTGACAACTCTGTCAGTCGATCGGTCTCTCTCTCCAGCCATCGCGTACACTCTGGCCTGGCCCTGGGGCTTCTTCTGCTCACCCGGTCTCGATCCTAGACCCAGATGTAGATCCTCCAGCTCCACCTCCAGAGCTACCTCTGCTCCTCTCAGCCTGAGGGCAATCAGCAATCCTATGCCCAAGGACCCACACTTGAAGCAGGCTCCAGACTTCCTGTAGCAGTCCTGGCCTCTATGAAAAAACTTGCCACAGACCTGGCACTTCGGAGCGGGAGCTGATGAAGACGAACCACCTCTGTCTCGCGAACGGTCCCCAGAGCGGTCTCCAGTAGACTGCTTCTTCTGAGAAGCAGACTGATCCCTCCTATCACTGTCATCGGACCTCTGCTTCCTCTTCTGGTCCTTCCCTCCAGACTGGCGACCTCTCAAGTCGGCCTCTACCAGCAGGGCGACATCAGCAACGTCCCTGAAGGTCTTGTGACGCAGCGGCGTCACAGCAGATCGGATGTCCGGCCTCAGGCCACTCTCAAACTTCCTGGCCTTCCTATGCTCGTCAGGCTCAGGTGCAAACTTAGACAGGCTGATAAACTTGCGGACGTACTCCTCAACGCTCATGTCCCGGCCCTGGCGTAGCCGGTTATACTCCAGGATGCGCTGATCCTTGTAGACGTCGGGGTAGAACTGTTTGTTGAACTCCCCAGTGAACTGCTCCCACGTCCAAGGCTGTGGGAACTTCCCCATCACTGACCTCCACCACTCCTTGGCTTCGGCCTTGAACAGAAAGGTGGCGAAGTCGACCTTCTGCTCCTCCTCAGAGCCCATCACCCGAAGTAAATCCTCCACCTCTGACAACCAGTGGCTGGCCTCCTGGGGATCTCCTGCCCCATCGAACGATGGCGGCTTCAGCTTCATGAACTCCTGAAGCGCCTTCACATTCCTCCCTCCAGCATCTGCCCCAGCCGGGCCTGCTCCGCCAGCTGGTCCTCCTCCAGCTGGACCGCCCCCTGCAGCCATGGTCTGCATGAGCTGCGTCATGAATTGCTGAACAGCATCAGCAACATTCCCTGGAGGGTTTTTCGCTCTCCTTGGCGGCATTCTGAAAGTCCAACAGCAGACAGTTAGACTCCGACACTAACACTGACATTTCTGACTGACTGGCTAACTTAAAATCCCAGCAGATTAGAACCCAGAGCTCTGATACCACTAAATGTAACACCCCCAAACACTGGCCTAGGAGTTAGGGGTATTACACGCCGCGTATTATTACATAATAACGCAAGGCTCTAATAAACGAACTTAAACAGATAGTCAAATAAGGCCCAAACGGAATACTTAAATAAAGTATAAAACAAGAGATGTTAAAACATCCCCAAAAGTCATTACAGAACCCACCAAACTAATATCAGAAGCGGAAACTAACAAAGAGGCCCAAAGGCTCAAATCTAAATACAAAGTCTCAAGAGAAACTCAAAACAAAGCAACAAAACTCCAGAAGCTGAGGGGAGACGATCCTCGCTAATCAATCTGCAAAAGCGTTAGAAGTAGGGGAATGAGCACACAACTATGCCCAGTAGATGACCAACTTCATCAACCAGCATGCTCAAAACATTTACAGAATTGACAAATCAGAAGGAGTCAAGAGAATCCCACTATATCAGAAATCAGAAACAGAAGTCCAATCATTAAGGGACTAAACAGAGCAGAAGTAGACAGAAGCAGAAAACAGAGTGGGACACTAGTGATCACAGCATACAGACAGAACGAGCAACCAGCTCGTGAACAGAACGAGGAAACCTCACTCGTAAACAGAACAGGTGTAAACACCCGTGAACAGAACGGGGAACATCACCCGTGAACAGAAGGATCCTACATAGCGCGCTACGAGACAGCGTAACCAGCCATCCAAAGGCTCAGACACAGAGATAACTAGGTCCCAAAACAGAAGCTTAAATACAGATAAGCGTATGTGCACCAAAGGCACCAGAAAGCCCATAGATAGCTTGGAAATCAGAAGGGGAATCCAACCCCGCAAACAGAAGTCAAAACGGAGCTCAAACGAGCAAGTTATGGTCAAAACAGTAGCCTGTCCGAACTTGTGTCCGGACATCAATGTTCGGACACAAGTCGAGACTCAGAAGGCAAAACCAGACAGATGTCCGAACTTGTGTCCGGACTTCAAAGTTCGGACACAAGTCGAACCTTAAAACAGAGAGTCAGAGGTGTCCGAACATCCAAGTTCGGACGGATGTTCGGACATTCTTCGGAAAACAGAACGTGGAGAGTCCGAACTTGTGTCCGGACATCAATGTTCGGACACAAGTCGAAGCCAAAATCAGAGAATGCAGAAGGCTGTGTCCGAACTTCAAAGCTCGGACAGAAGTTCGGACACAGCGAAATTCAGAAAGTTTAAGCGCAGAAGGGCATGTCCGAACTTCAACGGTCGGACAGAAGTTCGGACATGCCGAAAAATACAGAGAACAGAGGCGATTTTCACACAGAACAGAAGCATCAAAAACTGTCAAAAACAATAGGTTTTCAGAAAACAACCTTGGGGGTTTGTAAGCATTAAAACACCATCAAACAGACAATCGCAACCACAATTGCAAGACAAACACATTTAAACTCAGAACCGGAATGAAACTCCCCAAGGTCGAACACACAAGTCGAATCCATAAGCCACCTACCTCAATTACAGCAGAGAAGTTTCTGAATCCGAATAGCAGACGATCCAACCCCGACACAGCAGTAACGCAGACCCGAAATGCAAACCCAACAGCCACTGAATTCTCATAACAACGCAGAAGAACAACCCTCAATCAGAAACTGATAACAACACCAATGCTGAAACTGAAACGAAGAACAGGATTGAACCCCTCACCTGAATCGGTCTACAGATTGCAGAGCACGTCAACAGTAGAAGAAATTGACGGGGCAACGGAACACAATCGGATTCCTAATCAGATTGTAGAGAAGGATTCAGACAAGAAGAACTTCCCAAATTCAGAATCGAAGGTTGAACAACGGGGATTACCTTACTCAGAACCTGATTCCGCCACAGCACACAATCTTCAGCGAGAATCGAAGAAGAACCACAAACAGCCAAACTATAAGGGATTGAACAGAACGAGGTTTTGAGAGAGAGAAAAGAGAAGGGTTGAGGGTTTCCAACTGAGAGAAGAGGAGCGTAAACGATCGTGAGAACGTGTTTAGAAAATAGGTGAATTAAGAATATGGAATAAAATAGGTTAAGGAATTTAATATGAGGTTAACTCACCATAAAATAGAACGGATGGGAAAAGACCTCCTCGTCCCCGGCTTCTCTAATAAAGACTTCTGTGTCCTAAATTCAGAATAGACCATCTTAATGAACCATAGTAACGAAATAAAATTATAACCAAATCTTGGGTTATAACAGGGTGAGAGTCACTCTCATAGCTGTGCAGGCCGTCTCCTCTGAACCAAGTGTCCACCACATGGTTCAAGGAGCGATAGATTTTATAGATACTCACGTAGCCTGAGTGTTCTTTGTCTCCTAGAGACTTAAGCGAAACCGTGAGAGATAAAGTTAGGACTAGATTTTTCTTTTCCATCAAATGCTCTATTTTTGCCTTTGACTATCTGTTTCACAGTATCTTTTGGACATCAATGAAAATGCAACTGATTTTTGTATAGTTGAATGCTTATGATAGGTACGAAATAATTTATTGTCTTGGTTGCTTCTTCCTTGATTAAAAATTACAAAATGATCTGAGATATTTAGTCCCATCCATTCCACTAATCCAAACTCTGATCTTGACACCTAAAAATCCTACCAACATAGCCCACAAGACATAGCACCTCATTAAATGCCTCTCACCGATCAGTCATTGACAAATCCAAGGTGTCTATAAAACTTGCTTACTCCTTTTACCACTCATAAACATCTCACAAAATGGTTCAATATCCACAAAGCTCATCCAGCTTGAATGAGAAAACCATTCACTCCACCATTCACAAGTTTATGAACACCAAACATCCAAAGAAATATGTCGCCCAAAGCTATGTTTAACCAGACTCCGACTCCCTTACAGCTTGGTCTATCACCTCAAGTATTACTCTATCACAATCATGTTCTCCACATTGTGTGGAGTTCTCCATAGATTCTGATGAGTCTGACCTTTCAACCACAGCTAAATCCCCTTTGATCACCGCACCCAAAGCCAAACCTTCTTGGATCAAAGCCGGTTTTTCGGAAGAAGAGCCTACTTGCTCAGAGGATTACGAATGCGATACCCAACTACGTCACTCCATCTAGATTATCTTGATCATATTTTTTAGTTTGTAATCTATGGAATGTCATGGCCTTTACAACATCTTATGTCGTGTAGTTGCTCCCTATTTTGTTGCATGGCAAAAGGGAAAAGAAAAGTATATGTACGTGTGAAAGTATGTCTATCGTCCTTGTATTATATATCATCTGAATGAAACCTTATATATCTATGATATAACATAAAAGCTGTCACTTATGTTTTTATTCATTAAAATTCTTTCATTCTTATAAACCCTTAATAAACTCAGGGGGAATCCCTCTTAGGGGGAATCTCTCAATTCTTGATTTCCAAGTACATAATAAGTGTATAGGTTGCCATCATCAAAAAGAGGGAAATTGTTAAGACAAGATCCTTTAGTTTTGATGATAGCAAACCTTATGTTGTCTATCTAATGCGTTTGTCAAAATTCATGATTTCAGATAGACAGGTGAGTAAGTAGCTTAGCACGCAAGGTTGCAAGCGCACTTAAGTCATGAGTGGCTTAGCACGCAAGGTTGCAAGCGCGCTCAATCCACGACATGTGCTCTACCAGTCGGGCACCTGTCGGTGAGAGCTCCGGAGAACTTCTAGTAAGACACAAGCAGTCACGAACCACACCGTCACATATCTCTTACATCAGACATCAAACAAGGACCAATCGGAGTTAGCAACGTCGATAAACTCACTCAGATTATTCACAACCACACAAACAACTTGCTCATGACAAACACACTACAAAAGGTGTATCTCACTAATGTGCAAGATAACAAGATAAGCAAAGGCTATTGATGAACATCATTACATAGCCGTAATACTTCAAAAGAGAGCATTTATGAGCATTAATGATCCAGACAAGTTGAGACAAGTTGAAGTGTGCAAGTGGTGACCGACCACTTGGGGAGACGCGCCGCCAACTTGCCCATTCACAAGGCAACGCGTGTGCTGGTGGCTCCAGACCTAGTTGAACGAAAATCTGCAAGTAGAGTGCAGATATTATATTGTAGAAGAATGAGTATTTTACTCTTAAAGTCTACAACTCCTAGGTTGTTAGTTGGCATGTCAACTAACTTGTATAAATACGTGGCTTAATGTTCCTTGTAAGATAAGCCCCTATACGAGAGAAAAGATAGAGATTATCTGGGCAAGTGTGGATCAGACTTAGGAGTGTGTGTAAGTGCTAGAGAGTTGGTGAGCTAGTGAGGACTGGGTTAGATTATCAATACAAGGGGTATTTGATAGGACGACAGGTCGGGATACGGTCGGTGAACCGTAGGCCGATAGTCAGGAGAGGGTTGACGACTTTAGGGGTAAAGTCGAAACTATCCCGGGAGTCCGTGTGTGGGGCAAGGGAGGTTGAGTGAATTTCGTGTGTGTAAATTCTCACGCGAAATGTGTTTTCCAGTTTAATAGTTGCCTCTCGTCCATCCAGTTTTATTAGAGTCCATGATACGTCTATGACACGTCTACGACACGTGGGGACGCATCACGAGCGCTTACGAGTTTCAAAGGGAGAGCCTCAGTTATTGTCCTCCGGAGTTAACACCAAAAGAAGCCGGACTGTGGACCTATGAAAACCATATCAAGACTGCAATCTAGGATTTGGGAAGATTTAGTGGAGTAAATCCAAATGATCCTCCCACCACCTGAGTATTTTCCTCGACTTTTGCAATTCCTTCAAAAAATCTGGTGTTGTTAATGAGAGGATCTAACTACAACTCTCTCCTGACTTTGTACAAGAGTCAGCATCACGATGGTATCGAAGTCTTCCTTCCAGATCAGTCCACACATGGGCACAGATGGCTCAACCTTGCCAAGAACTACCCTACCAGTAGAACAGGGCAACTTATTGAAGAGGTCAACACATTCTACCAAGAACCCGGAGAGACCTTGTATGATGCATGAAATCGGTTCAAGTAGATGATGATGATGAACTACTCCCACCATGGTCTGGATGACCAGTTGTTGTGCCTATCCTTCTTTGATGGACTTGACATGGGAACCGGCTCCTTGTGAACTCCTCAACAGAAGGAAGCTTCATGACCAAGTCTTCTCAAGACGGGATGGAACTTCTTGAGACGAGGACGAGTAACACAAGGCAGTGGTCCAAAAACAAAGGGAGAACTCCAATGGCAGTGGGTCTTCTCCATGTTGAACCAACCGATCATTTATCAGCCCATATATCTTCTCCGACGAAGATGGTGAAGAAGCTAGCTACATCTCAAAAAGAGAATGCCAAATCAGTAGCTTCGTCTTCTGCTCAAATTACAAAGGAGTGTGCTATTTGTGCGGGTCCTCATGAGACCCATTTTCGTGAAGGTAGATGTTATATCGATTAGCAAGAGAATGTAAACTTTGTCGGCAACCGCCCTGGTAACTCTTACAATAATGACACATCCATGGAGAAACCACCCACATTTCTCATGAAGAAACAATTATCAAACCCAAGGAAGACCGAGTAATACTTCCAATAACTCTATGGGATAAAGACCCCAAGCTTCTTCACATGCTAACAACTCTCAAATGGTTTATATATGATAAGTGCAAAACATATAGACTTTTTAGGGTTTAATCACCTTATTAATTATAGCATTTTTAGTAATGTTTCGCACTTATCTAGGGTTTTTCCTATAATTATGTTGTTATATTAACTGATGTATTATATATGTTAAATTGTAGGAAAAATACCTAAAACTTTATAAGGGATTAAATAAGGTCACGTGGAGAGGAATACGCATGCATATTTGCATGCAACCGCCTGGTCTTGGGGCGGACACCACACCACCAACCGCGAGGCGGACAAGAGACAGAAGACCGCCTCATTAGGGGCGGACAACATAGAGAGTACCGCCACTTAAGAGGCGGACAACTCTAATGCGACCGCGAGGCGGTTGAGACAGAGGAGACCGCCACATAAACAGGCGGACAAGAATAGAGAGTACCGCTACTTATCTAGTGGACACGTGTAAATGTGTAGGAAATTAACGGGTTATCTTCTACCCAACTCGCTCTTCAACTTGAGCCGGCGCCTACCAGAAATCACGCACGCGATTCAGCCCTGTCCCCTGCGCAATCAATAGCTGCAATCAATGGGGAGCTGCAATCAACGAGCTCAATCAGTGAGCTAATGAGCTGCTGCTCTGTTCTTCTTCCTCTATAAATACGAGCTTCATTCCTCCTTATTCAGTGTCCTTCCGGAGGCTCCTTCCGTGGTTCCTCTGGAGTTCCAACTCACGCACCATCTCATTTCTCTCCTTCCGCCTTCTCCATTTTATTTATTTTACATTCCACTGAATCCACCTCTAGCCTACGTACACAAAATAGCAGAGTGAGCCGGAGTGATTACGGATGATTTCTATTACTCTTGTCTCTGTCTATCTATTTAATATGTTAAGCTAGTTTACCTACGCTTTGGGAATAATTATTATGTTCTGTATTAATTATGCAATGTTTTTACTGGTTTTAATTTAATGAAGTTTGTTACGCTTAAAGGATTTCTCTCGCCTTTTTAATAAATGTCATGAGTTTATTAAATTGCTTGCTAAGTCTATTTTGATCAGACCAGGTGATAAATAGATAGGTTGATTAAGCCGTAAATCTGGAGAAAGCTCTATTATGATTTAATGAGTTAGTATTTTCAGATGCAATTATATTTCCTGGAATTTAATGTCCGTTTACATAAGAGTGCTCGAACCTTGATTAGACCGAGCATTTCTGGTAAACGAGTTCTTATGAGGCTATGACTTAGTCCTTAGGATAATTTAAGGAATTTTGCCAAACAATTATAATTAAACCAGTAGGAATAGCATGAAGGAGCAGATAATATTAATCTGAACCAGAGTCCCGTTTAGTTTATTTGCTTACTTAGTTAATTTTATTAACTGTTTTTATTTATATAAACAAGTCAATTAATCCACCCCCCTTTTTGTGACACGCTTAGGTACTATTATATGTATATTAGTCCCACGGTTCGACATCCGGTCGCTTACATTTCACTATACTACTGCGACCGGGATTTGTTTGCAGCCCGACGTTTATTTTGGGTTTTAATTTCTTTCTTTTATGTTAATTACACCTGTTCTAACCACTCACTATATAACGTCTGCAAAATGGCGCCGTTGCCGGGGACTAGATTTATTCTAGTTCCTAAGCCCCGGATTATTCACCTGTTTAATTATAAATATTTTGTTCTCTTAAATATGTTAATAATATTTCTATATTATTTTCGTTTATTGTTAATATTAATTATTTTCTATATTTTGTTAATATTAATCCTCTAATAATCTGTTAATATTAAATTGGACATATGACTTTGGATACCTGACTTCGGACATCTAACTTCGGACATCTAACTTCTAACATTTAATTTCCATTGTCTCTAACATTTAATTTCCATTGTCCTTAACATTTAATTTACTGTGTATACTAACTACTAACTTATAATTTCTGTCATTTAATTCTCTGTCATTTCTTTCCATTGTCTCTAACTACTAACGTTAATTATTCTGTCAACTAATTAAATTAACTTCTAATTTTATGTCATTTTTTCTAACCTATACTTCTGTTATGAATTAAAAAATATATATATATAATCGAACAGACCCTTGTCCGCCCCGTTTGCAAGCGGACTCCACCCAGACAACCGCCTGGCGGTCTCACAACACACAACCGCCTCGTATGTGGCGGACGCCACACGCAAGACCGCCTCGCGGACGCTTGACCCCTGTCCGCCACTTAACTCGCGGACGCTCCACTCTTGTCCGCCAGATACCGTGCGGACGCCACTCAAGAGACCGCCTCGCGGACGCTACTCGATATAAAAAAAAAAAATTGAAGCGCCGCGTTTCACAAATCTGTTCTTCCCCAAACCTTTTCATTTCGAACTCAGCCAGTCCGAGAGAAGAACAACGAGCCGCGCGAATCGCCTTCTCCCACAATTCAACACAACTTCTTCAATTCTTCATCAAATCTTGCAAGGTTGGTACCAAAACGCTCGTTTTTCAATTCCTTACGTTTCTATAGCTTCAAATTTGTAAATGGTGAACTACATTAGGAGAAATTGAGGTCTGAAGTTTCGAATCCCTAATTCCTTAAATTCGAAATTTCGAATTCTAATTGCTAGATTTGTCTCGAATTTGTCCTATATTAATCATAATCTACATATACAAGGTTAAATCTTCACTTATTACACTTAGATTGGGTGTTTTTGTTGAACTCTAAAATTGATATGTGCTAGTTACGAAAATTCATTGTTAAAACTAGCATTTTTCAGTTTTATTTAGCCTTGATTATTAAACGAGTATAGATTTTCATTATAGTTTGTTATTTATAGATTTGATTGATGACGGTACTAAATACCCTGAAATCTGACTGAATTTTTGTGGAGAATCGAAGAAATTTAGGGGAAACTCTGTCGAATTTTCGACAGAATTTAACTGTTTATTTTTATTTGTATTTTTGTTTGTGTTATTTTAATTATTTTACTAGTTTTCTATCTTTGTTATAATTATGAAAATGTTTATGTCTAATATTAATGCTTTGTTAATAATATTAATTCTTATGTTATTTTTAATATTAATATTTATGTTGCTATTAATATTAGCTTTTATGTTGATTTTTGTTTATTAATATTTGTTAAATCTTAATGTCGTTGTTATTTATTTTTCATATTTCTATTGCTTGTTAATTTTTGTTAATTTTTAATGTTGTTATTTGTTTGATAATTTTTGTTGATTTTTATGTTGCTAATATTTCGTTAAATTTTCATGTTATTTTTATTACTATGTTTAATATTTAATATTAATTGTTATGCTGTTAATGTTGTTTGCTTTTAATTTTAAATATAAATTAGTATGCCTCGTATTCGTGGTGGCGACTGCCCTGGAGCATCATCTTCTTCTGCACCTCGTCTTCTGGACGATGGCTTTGTCTCAGTAGAGGCTCGTGCCTGGTTTGAACAGGGCAAGGACTTTATCATAGAGAGGAAATTTGAGCCGGCAGTGCTAGAGGCTGCAGGGGTGGATACTATATTTGCCAGGCTAGGACTTTCAGAGGTCCTAAGGTTAGGGCACGGTGTCTTTGCTCCGGACTTAGCTAGAGAGTTCTATGCTAATGCCCGGGCAGACGATATGAGCATTACTTCTTATATACGCCGTCACCCCGTGGAGATCACACCCTCGACTTTCACTTCTCTCCTGCACATCCCGGATGGTCCTGGTGATATCCGAGGATTCACAGAGGAGTACTTGCAGAGGTCGAAGTCCAGGTGGCTTCAGGCTGTAGGTCGGAGGACCCGACGTAGAGGGGAGGAGGAGAAGGATGTCCTCCCGTTCGCTAGCTTCCCCACGCTGACTCAGAGGCTTCTCCTGGAGATCCTCAGTCATCAGATTCGCCCATCTGGGGCGCATGATGCTACTGATGAGGATTGTGCCTTACTGGACTACTTCCTAGGTCCATTTCCACCCGCTCAGCGCCTCTCCTTCAGCCACGTCATGTTCGGCCAGCTCCATAAGGTGGTCTCTTACATGAGGACGAAGAAGAAGAAGATCACTCCCATTTTTCCCTTCTTCCTCAGTCTCCACATTATCGGTACTGTCCCATTCCCAGCAGAGTTCAGGGAGACTTTAGATCTTCGTCCAGCGAAGCGCTCAGTGTCACTGCTGACTGTGCGGAGCTGGGGCTTTTTGCGCTCAGATGACGGTACTTGGGTTAGGAGTGCCACTGCTCGGTCTTCCACTGCATCTTCCACAGCAGCGGGGACCTCTACTGGAGCTACACACTCAGCCGATCCTGACCCACCGTCCGCACAGGGAGAGGAGCCTTATAGGCCGACTACTGATATGATGCAGACCCCTGCTCCTGTACCTTACTCGACAGATCTACAGGCTCAGTTCCAGACCTTCCATCAGAGGTTTGAGAGCTTTGAGCAGAGGGTGATACAGCGCTTGGACCGGAGTGATGAGATGCATGCACAGACAGCGCAGCAGAATGCGCAGACCGCTCAGCTCCTAGAGCGTCTCCTCGCTCAGTCAGGCCAGGGACCTGCACAGCCTCCACCACCACCACAGTGATTATTTTCTTGTTATTTTTATTTCATTTTATGTTTCTCTGACTTTTTGTAGACTATTACTGTTTAAACCTTGTGCTAACATTTGATATATTCAGGAAGGTAACAGTGTGGTTTACTTTATGTTATTCCTTATTATTTATGTTTTTCATTTTATTATTTTCTTTTGGTTCATTTGGAGTTCTGCTGGCTATATATGATTTTCTTTTCAGAACAAATTCTATGTCGAAAATATAGCTGAACTCACCTATGGAAAGCAACCTCAGTTGCTTTGGCATTTCAATATCTTCGGTTGAACACTTGCGCAAACTCAAGTGTGAGGAACGTCTCACCCCAGCCAAGCTCTAAGTGTGAGGAAGGATACCTTCCTCAATCTACGATACAAGGGGAGTTTCAATTACTCATTTATTATATTAATGTTCAACCTACATGCGTTTAATCCTTTATGAGTCTGTCATAATTTGAAAGGTCATTTTCTTGATTTTAATTCTGAACAATGAGGACATTGCTCCTCTTAAGTGTGAGGAAGGAAAGACCTTTCCCTGAAATTATGACAGCTGTTCGATAATGCCACACTCACTTATTGCTACTCTAAACTGCCTATAAAAAAATGGAAAAAATGAGTTAAATAATTGTAGAAGTGTCTGAAATTATGTCAAGTGACAACTGAAAGATTGTTTTATTTAAAGGAGTTTGTATAAAATTATTTTCCTTCAAAATACTCTATTTTTCACTCAAATATGATAGATCTGCTAGTTGTAAAAATCAATTAGGTTTAGCTTGGGATTATGGAAATATGTGGAAAGTCAAGGAAAGAGAAGGATAAAGACAAGGTACTCCACTGTTTATGAATTTTTCTAAACCAAAAACAGGCCTCGTCTATCTGGTTATTAAGTTCTTTGGGGTGCTTTAACACCTATCTACCTAAGGTCTCGTGACCTGGGATAGAAGACCCAACACCGTTACAAAGATAGAGAGAAAAGTCTGGGGTACAGAAAAATAATGCAATTCAAAAAAATATATATATGAAAATAATATGTGCTTTGTATATACAATTTGCACATTCAAAAAAAAATGTAAATATAAAATTGCAATTTATATTTATAAACATGAGTATGTGGTGTTGAAAGGTATTGCGGAATAAGGCATTACTTCACACCCCTTGTCATCCCAGGTTAGTGAATGAAATTGGTTGGAAATCCCAGGTTAATCTAACTTGTTTTCTGCAGTCTAGTTTTTCTATGCTTTTATTAAATTATTCTTCTTCACTGTTTATAAAACCTACTTCTAAGAGCAGAATTATTCTTTCAATTGTCACTTTGTCTAAATTCCCTTCTACACTTATTTAATCTTGTTTTATTATTATGGCTTAGAGATAATTATATTCCTTGTTTGCTTGAGGACAAGCAAAAGTCAAGTGTGAGGAAGTTTGATAAGTGCAAAACATATAGACTTTTTAGGGTTTAATCACCTTATTAATTATAGCATTTTTAGTAATGTTTCGCACTTATCTAGGGTTTTTCCTATAATTATGTTGTTATATTAACTGATGTATTATATATGTTAAATTGTAGGAAAAATACCTAAAACTTTATAAGGGATTAAATAAGGTCACGTGGAGAGGAATACGCATGCATATTTGCATGCAACCGCCTGGTCTTGGGGCGGACACCACACCACCAACCGCGAGGCGGACAAGAGACAGAAGACCGCCTCATTAGGGGCGGACAACATAGAGAGTACCGCCACTTAAGAGGCGGACAACTCTAATGCGACCGCGAGGCGGTTGAGACAGAGGAGACCGCCACATAAACAGGCGGACAAGAATAGAGAGTACCGCTACTTATCTAGTGGACACGTGTAAATGTGTAGGAAATTAACGGGTTATCTTCTACCCAACTCGCTCTTCAACTTGAGCCGGCGCCTACCAGAAATCACGCACGCGATTCAGCCCTGTCCCCTGCGCAATCAATAGCTGCAATCAATGGGGAGCTGCAATCAACGAGCTCAATCAGTGAGCTAATGAGCTGGCTCTGTTCTTCTTCCTCTATAAATACGAGCTTCATTCCTCCTTATTCAGTGTCCTTCCGGAGGCTCCTTCCGTGGTTCCTCTGGAGTTCCAACTCACGCACCATCTCATTTCTCTCCTTCCGCCTTCTCCATTTTATTTATTTTACATTCCACTGAATCCACCTCTAGCCTACGTACACAAAATAGCAGAGTGAGCCGGAGTGATTACGGATGATTTCTATTACTCTTGTCTCTGTCTATCTATTTAATATGTTAAGCTAGTTTACCTACGCTTTGGGAATAATTATTATGTTCTGTATTAATTATGCAATGTTTTTACTGGTTTTAATTTAATGAAGTTTGTTACGCTTAAAGGATTTCTCTCACCTTTTTAATAAATGTCATGAGTTTATTAAATTGCTTGCTAAGTCTATTTTGATCAGACCAGGTGATAAATAGATAGGTTGATTAAGCCGTAAATCTGGAGAAAGCTCTATTATGATTTAATGAGTTAGTATTTTCAGATGCAATTATATTTCCTGGAATTTAATGTCCGTTTACATAAGAGTGCTCGAACCTTGATTAGACCGAGCATTTCTGGTAAACGAGTTCTTATGAGGCTATGACTTAGTCCTTAGGATAATTTAAGGAATTTTGCCAAACAATTATAATTAAACCAGTAGGAAAACATGAAGGAGCAGATAATATTAATCTGAACCAGAGTCCCGTTTAGTTTATTTGCTTACTTAGTTAATTTTATTAACTGTTTTTATTTATATAAACAAGTCAATTAATCCACCCCCTTTTTGTGACACGCTATTAGGTACTATTATATGTATATTAGTCCCCACGGTTCGACATCCGGTCGCTTACATTTCACTAACTACTGCGACCGGGGTTTGCAGCCCGACGTATTTTGGGTTTAATTTCTTTCATGTACACCTGTTCTAACCACTCACTATATAACGTCTGCAATATACCTCAAGAAGCTCCTCCAGGATTCCAACAACAACAACCTTCTTATTCCGTAGATGTGAATGTAGAGTTGAAAGCCATGATGAAGAATCTTGTCTCCGTTGTTCAGGCCAAAACTACAGATCTAGACTCATTCAAGGTCAATCAAGAAGCCACCAACAAAAGAGTCAAAACCCAACTTGAGCAGTAACTTGCTCAAAGGCCGACGAGCACTTTTCCAAGTCAAACAAAGCCTAACCTGAGAGAGCAAGCCAAGGTGGTTACTTTGAGAAGTGGAAGTGACCTTGAATCATCCTCCCTTTAAGCTGAATTCAAGGACCAAGACTGTCAAACAAAAGAAAGATCAAAAGACCATTGAGGAAATTCCATCTCCACTTCTTTCCAAAGAGAATGAGTCTCTTGAATCATCTGCCCCATCTACTATCTCAAAACAACTTCCTCGACTTCCTTTTCCAAATAGGCTCAAGGAGAGAAATCTAGATGAATAACTAGGAAAGTTTTTAAGTATTTGCAAGAAGTTAACAATTAATATTTCTTTTTTATGATGCTTTAAAACAGATGCTGATCTATGTCAAGTTTATAAAGGATGTAAAGTACAAAAAAATATAGAAGATTATATGTATTATACCAACAATATATATAATCAGAGGATTTATTCGAAGATAAGAATTATCGTGGATCTCAATATTGATTTACCGCAAGACGGTTAGCAACTTATTTATCATAGACTCTTATATATTCAAGTATTTGTTAAGTCTAAACCCTAGAGCCTTTATTAGGAAACTCATTTCATTCTCTGTGTGTCTACATCATCGGCACCTCTTCAATCACAATACAATAGAAATGAATGCAGCATCAATTCATTTAATTATTGTTAAGGAGGTAATAATTACCTTCCATAATTAATGAGGCTTTAACAATTTAGTGTATGCAGTTTTCATTGTGAACGTATATCATGCGATGATGCATGATCAATTGCCATTAATTCTTACAATAGTCAATATATTTCATCTAGAGCAAGAAAAAAGTGTAAGAAGACGCTTTTTTAGGCAATTTTTTCGCTCTATCTTGAATAGGCGATTTGAGAGGTGATTCTCGTAGCGATTTTCTTTTTTCTTGGGTGAGTAAAGTTTTAGGAGGAGAAATGCATGTCAGTAGAACGGACGTGCAAGCTACCATATTAATTCCATGCAATCACGGTATTAAAGACAAGGAAGAGGTAATAGAAGATAGGTTACGTCCTAATAGTAAGAAGTATTCGAGGGTTGAGAAGCTCCCACGTAATATTATAGCTTATGTGTCCAAATCTCAAATGATTCTTATCTACCATGTTTATAGCGTAAGAACTTTGTTGCATTATCCAAAATCCATCATTGCCTCAGTTGAGAAACCTTAGGATAATGATCAGAAGTCTACTCTTAGAAATCTAAGTCTGGTTATTATATAGTGGATTGTTTGGTGTGGACTTGCTAATTCTGATCGTGCTTGGAGCTGGTTTAAAACTGTCAAGTTTTGTGGTACTGAGTATAAAAAAAAGTAAGGAGAGAAGTTTCTTGTAAGCTCTCGAGGGAATTTCTTGGCTATATGGAAGGGATGCTGTCAATGTGGACCAACTTGAAGATTCATCCTGGGGAACTCAAAAAAGTAGAAGGTGATTTGTTGCGCCAAGACCTTGTAGTTCAAAGCTTGCTAATGCTTTGTTTGGCAAGATCTGGCATCCTTGCAGAATCTCGGCTAAAGCTCTTCAGAGTTTTCTAGTTCACATATGGAAACCGAAGGCACACTTCAAAGTAAGTGAGATGGGCTATAACAAGTTTACTTTCTTATCACCTCATGAAGTGGATATGAGAAATATTATAACTAATGGTCCTTGGAACTTTCACAATATACTTTCCGGTGATCATGCCAATAGTTTAGACTTGGCAATTTTGACCCAACCTGAAACCCGACCCGAACCCAACCCATCATTCTGTGGGTTAGAGCGTTGATTATTGACCCATTTATTTTTTGGGTTAGGTTAGGGTAATAAGCTAATTTTGTGGGTTGGGTTAAGGTAAAGATTTGAACCCATGATCCAACCCAAAACTCAAAAATAAATTAGTTAATAATAATAATATAAATGTACATATATATATATTATTTTCAAACCAAACTATGTATTAACCTTAAGCAGAAAATATTTTACCAATTAGCCTAAGTCGAGTTGGACTATCCAATCCTTAAAAATATCACACACTTCATTATGTTACCAACCAAACAGCCAAACCAGCTCTACATATCAAACAATTATTTTATGAGTTTTGACTTTACATCATATTTGTTTAGTTTGACTTAACCAGCTTTGCAGTTGTAGATGTGAAGATAACTACTCCAAGATGTTGTTTCTTTTGAAGGATATCTATTTTGGCTTTTTATAAATGATACAACATGGTTGGGTTGTTTAGATGATGTAGAAGGGTGAACAAAAATAGGAGATATATGTTTTTATGAATGATATTGTAATAGGATAAATACAGTACTTTATGTCTAATAAGTTCTAGAAGTAGCTACTGTATTTTAAAAAGCAATATATCAAATGCTATCCAGGGGATGTGATTATATCAATTAAATATATTATGTAATGCTATCTTGGGGTTACGGAAAGTAGCTTTTGTACTTTGAAAAGTGATCTATCAAAGTAGCTATTATACTAAATGTATACATTTTACTCTTATGTAATGTGCCATTTATGATTGTGTCAAGTAATATGGGGTATTGTTTATGTAAAAATGGGTTGGGTGGGTTGGATTATGGTTTAAGGATTCTAAAGGTTGGATTAGGGTCATGATTTTTTGACCCATTTATTTTTGGGTTGGGTTAGGTTAATGATACTTTAAATGGGTTAGGTTAGGGTCATGATTTTTTGACCCATTTATTTTTGGGCTGGGTTGGGTTAATGATACTTTAAATGGGTTGGGTTAGGGTTGGTATCACCCCAACCCATCAACCCAAAATGTCAGGTCTACAATAGACCCATCTAAACACATAGATGAACATGATCCGAGAAATATCAAGATCTAGGTTGGTATACATAACCTCCCAATGATGTTCTACAATAAAACTTCTACTTTATATTAGGGAACAGAGTGTTTCTGAGTTGTTGTAACACCCCGTCCAAAGCCAATCGTGGTTGTCGCAAAACTTAACACTTAATCGAATTCGTCGCAGCGGAAATAACAAACACCGGGACCTTGCCACGGTCTGATCGTTAGAATATACCGGCCTTATCGATTTACAACACTTATCCAAAATAAACAACCGACCAAAACACCACCAACCAAAATACCACCAACCAAAATACCACCAACCAACCGAGTTTAAGTATCTAAGTCATAGTCACAAACTTACATCAGTTTCAATATAAATAGACGGGAGCACAAGCGCAACCCGTACTCAAAATAAACAACCCATCCTAGGTCTAACCGCTCCTACTCTCATGGAGTGACTTCATGGGCCTCTTACCTGCAAGTGTAAAAACAGCCCCCAAAGGGGGTCAGCACGAATGCTGGTACGACCCTCTTGTGGCCCCCAAGATAACGGGGCTACGACGACTAATTGTCGATAGCATGGAAATTGATTAGAAACACAATCATGATATGAAGTGCTATAAACAACAATCCACAGATGAACATACATAGTTCACACACAATGAACGACACACGCGTTCCCTTATCTAGCGGGTTAGTAACCACCTCCTTCGTCCTGATTTCCTTAACCTCAGTTCCTTATCTTACCTCAGTCTTAACCTTATCTTAATCTCAGTATACAAACCGTTCCTAGAGTGGAAATGGTTGTAGCTTAATCTTAAACTTAGGATTTAGGTGATCCTACCGCACCATCTTAATGCCACCTACCTTGGATGGGAGTCCAGTGTAGCTCAGCCGGCAACCGACCCTAGGCAACAAGTCCGAAGATAAGTCCTTAAGCGGAGGGCGGATCTGATTCAGATACCGTCCCCCTTTCCTTAGCATGCATGACCGGAGTCAGTCTCGGGTTCCTCACTCAAGATCCAGTTAGTAAAAATCTTACACACCATGTGTTAGTTAAACCTTAACGGGTATTAACCAACGGTTACCAATACTTAACTCATATCCTTAACTCACAAAGTACTAAACTTAGTTAGTAACAATCTCAAGTCTGGTGGGTTAGTGTAAAGAAAACACATTCACAACGAGAACAAATATAACTGGTTGCATGCTTTATCTTGTCTTAGTCATAGCAAATAAACAGATAGCACACAAGCCGAGGGACACCTCGTTAGCAAGCAGGTCACAAGAAAGACTGTACCGTTCACCGTCGACTGTTGTTTGTTTAACCTTCTTCCGGGTCCCAATTCACAAACCTAAAACATTCATTCATTTTTAGGTCATTGGTTATTTGCACCTTACTTAAGACACTTAATCCCTAAAGATTCCCATTCGATACCCTCTTTAGTCTTTACCACTTAACCATATTAACTTAAATTTAAACTTGGGGTTTATACTTAACCTAACTTAATTCCTTAGGTTCTTGGGTTCCTAATCATTATTACCCTACTAATGGCATACCTTATTACCAATTAACATCTTTAGAATTTAAATTTTCTTTTTTTTTTTGTGTTTTTGGCTCGACCGATCTTACCGACCGACCTTACCCAAGGTCGGTCCATTCCCGAGAGTTTTCCCCGTGGGAAATTTAAGCCCGACCGAACTTGTAAGTCCGGTCCCAAGTTCGGTCGATTCCAGAGACTCTTTCCGGTAGTGTAAACTGAGCTCGACCGACCTTGCAGGTCCGGTCCCTAAGGTCGGTCGGCTCCAGAACCTTGTTTCTAAATTCCCATTTGACTCCAAACTTCTCCTCTTACATCCTAGTATGTTCTATCCTCTTTTGGGCACCTCAAACACACCTTAAGCCTTCCACTAAACACATTAAATCACTCACCAACATCCACCTTAGTCATTATGCATTTTCCTTGTAATCATGCTAACACTTGTAATATTTTCCTTAGGTGTTCTAAGTGGTGTTTCATTCCTATCATAACCACTATGCCAAAATGTTTCCTCACCACCATAACATCATCTCCCAAGCATCTTTCACCATCTAGGTTCCTTTATGTAACTACATGAAGTCTCTTCACCTTTAAACACATTACTTTACTCTTCTCCTAACAAGATTGCATATTTCCTAAACACATTCTCAAATTACCTTTGGTGCATGCCTAAACATTCTTTTGACTGCAAGATCCTCCATGATGATGCCTAAGTCATTATAACTCACAAGAACACCTTAAACTCACTCTTTTTCCTTCAAGACAACCTCTACACTTCCTAGTACTATCCTAGTCATGAAATTTTCTTAGAACATCTAAAACACTAAGTTTCTTCATCAAATTTTGACATGGGTTCTCTAGTATATTGTTACACCTAAACACTTGGTTTTTCACCATCAAACAACCAAGATCACTCAAATTCTCATTACAACATCTAAACACACAATTTACACCAAAACTACACCACATCATCATATAGTGTATAAACTTAAAATGCTTGGCACTTAGGCCCTTAAACGACAATAATCATAACCACTTAATTTCCACATATATTTGCCTTTAACCTGCGAATACACACAACAAGGCTCCCATTGAAATAAGATGCTTCTTGTAATTCATCTCAACATTGTTTAACTATCTCTTTTCTCATTGGCTCCTTAGTCACAAGTTCTCAAACATAGTCATTGTTTCTCCTAGGTTATATATAGCCCTTTTCTAATGTAAACCTTAAGCTACACTCACCATATACCTAAATCCCATCCCTTAATGCATTAAACACCTTAAGGTAAAACATTTACCTTGTTCTTTTTCAAGCTTCACAAACTTTCCTCCTTAGACTTTTCCTTGTACAATCTCGGTCACCAACCAAGTTCTCCTTGCCAATATTCTAACCAATATTCAATGACTCCAATGAGTGCTAGATAATACATTAACCTTAAGGAACAAACCCTAGGTTAAAAAATGTGCTTTAAGGTATTAAATTGATTGTTTTACCTTGGTTTCTCAAGACAAGCTTGGATATGAGTAAAGAAGGACCTCCTTTATCCCTTGGAGAGTAGAAAAAAGCTAGAACAAGGCATAACAATGAAGCCCCATGAGTGATAATTTTCGGACATGTGAAGAAATGGTGGGAACTTCATTTTTCTTACATATTCTTTACCTTAAGAGGATGGAGAAGCTAATGGAGTCTCCAAGCTTGAGTTTCCTCCTCTAATGGCATTTTGCCTTGGCTCCAAAATGAGGCTCTTGAAGTTTTGAAAAGATAGAAAGGAAGAGCTTGAGCTAACTAAGAGATATATGTACTTGGTTTTGATTTTGGAGCTTAAATGAGCAAGATGTGGGCAAAAGAAGATGGAGCTAGCATGGAGTTGTCTTCTTACGTGAAAGAGAGGAAAGAGAGCAAGAGAAACCGATGGAGAAGATGAAGAATGAAGAAAGGAGGAGAGAGGACTACTAAAGGTAAGATATTATGTTAAAAGGTGAATAGTGAACTTACTTACTTTTGCTTTCCTCTTTTCTTAGCTAGATAAGTGTGGTGAGTCACACTTAAAAACCGGCCCCCTTGGTCAAATAAGGTAGATTGTGGTCTTTGTTGACCATTTAATTGACTTACTTTGACTAATGTCTTAACTAGCACTATTTGGTTACTATTCACTAACCAAGGCACATAATTGTGAAATTTTTTATTTCCCATTGATTTAGGCTTCTTAATGTGATACCAATTAGTACACATGTTGATTAAAGAGTAATGATGGACATCTAGCCACTCAAAACCCATTTACAAGACAATTTTTCAAAAATGTGCTTTAAGACTCCTTAAGGCACATTTTGTGTTTTAACTTGTTTTCAAGCTTGGTTTTCTTTGGTAATTGGTTTAAAATGACCATTAGGATATTACTAAGGTCTTAGAATGATATTTGGGTGCTCACCCTAGTCTCTCCAAGCTTAGAGCACGTTTTTGCTCAAACTGCTCTTTTGGTGTTTCCTTATGTTTTCTTTGATTAAAAATGTTTCTTAATGTTTTTTAAGGCATTATTTAGCCTCCTTATATCTTAGTTTATCACTTAAACGCCATATCTAAGTTTGGGGTATTTCAATCTATCCCCCTTAAAAGAACTTTGTCCCCAAAGTTCACATATATGCTTAACCATTCACGGTACTCAATTCTCTTAATCTTAACACCACATCTTATATTCACCTTCACACATCTCAAGACTCAAAGGTCAATCACAAATACAATACATAAGTATTATACATATCTCAAACTTATCACCAAAGTGTAGCAACTTACACAAAATCACATCTTACACAACCAAACAAACGACAAACATGTTCGTTTCCTAGCTCAAAAGCGAGGAAGCTCTACCCCCCTTAAAAAGGGGTACGCCCCGTACCCTATACAGACGATCTAGTCAGTAAACAACGAAGGGTACTTTGATCTCATCTTATCCTCTAACTCCCACGTGGCCTCTTCGACATCCTGGTTAGACCAGAGAACCTTCACCAGTCGCACTGACTTATGGCGAGTGTCCCTAGTCTTACTGTCCAAGATTCTCTGAGGAGTCTCCACGGATCTCATATTCGGTTCTAAAGTCAATCTCTCAGGTTCTAACACATGGGAGGGGTGGTGCATGTATTTCTTTAGCTGTGAAACATGAAAAACATCATGCACTTTACCCAGTTCAGCAGGTAAATTCAACCTGTAAGCAACCGGGCCCACCCGCTCCGTAATCTCATAAGGACCAACAAACTTCGGGCTTAATTTGCCCTTCTGCCCAAATCTGAATACACCCTTCATTGGTGAAACTCGCAGAAATACCCGGTCGCCCACAGCGAACTCTAGGTCTCGTCGTCGAACATCAGCATACGACTTCTGCCTATCTTGAGTAGCTTTCATGTTCTCCCTGATTTGCTGAACTTCAGCCTTAACTTGCTCTAAGTATTCTGCTCCTATAATGACCGTCTCACACGACTCATCCCAGCAGAGCGGTGTACGACATGGTCTACCTTACAACGCTTGAAAAGGTGCCATCTTGATCGAAGCGTGATAGCTGTTGTTGTATGAAAACTCGATCAGATGCAATTTGTCAATCCAACTGCCCTGGAAGTCTAAGGCACATGCCCTCAGCATGTCCTCGAGTGTCTGAATAGTACGCTCAGTCTGACCATCTGTCTAAGGATGGAACGTGGTACTCAGCTTAAGTTCTGTACCCAACGCTTCTCTGGTAGCTCTCCAGTACCTCGAAAGGAATCGGGTATCTCTATCTGACACTATGGTCTTTGGTATCCCATGATGTCTCATGATTTCTCTCTCAAACAACTCAGCTAATTTGGTCACCTTCCAAGTATCCTTCATCGGTATGAATCGGGCTACTTTGGTAAGGCGATCCACCACCACCCATATCATGTTGAGACCTCCCCTAGCAGGTGGGAGTCCAACTACAAAGTCCATGGAGATATCATGGAACTTCCACTCCGGAACTGGCATCGACTGTACCATTCCGCCCGGTCGTCGGTGCTCGAATTTTACCTTCTGGCATGTGAGACACCTCATGACGAACTCGGTAACATCTGTCTTCTTCCCTGACCACCAGAAGTATCTCTTCATGTCTTTATACATCTTAGAGGCTCCCAGATGGATGGAAACTGAAGAACAGTGTGATTCCCTAAGTATACGGTCTCTCAGATCCGTGTTGCCCCATGGTATGCATAACCGGCCCTTAAGTCTGATCAGATCATCGTCGTGAAGTCTGAAGTCATATTTCTGACCCTCAAAAGTACCATCTGTCAGCTTCTGTCTGACCTCTCTCATATACTCATCTGTCCTCTGAGCCTCTCGCACCTCATCAACCAAGCTGGAGAAAGAAACTAGCGAATGGAGTGAGTGTGCTCGACGGCTCAGGGCGTCCGCTACAACATTGGCCTTTCCCTCTTTGTATTGGAGGTCAATGTCATAGTCTTTCAAGAATTCCAACCATCTCCTCTGTCTGAGATTCAACTCCTTCTGAGTAAATATGTATCTTAAGCTCTTATGATCGGTGTAGATTGTCACACTAACCTTGTATAAGTAGTGGCGCCATATCTTCAAAGCGAAGACTACAGCTCCCAGCTCCAAATCATGTGTGGGGTAGTTCTCCTTATGTTTCTTCAACTGGTGTGAGGCATATGCCACCACCTTGCCATGTTGCATGAGCACGCAACCCAGCCCTCTGCCGGATGCATCACAGTAAACCTCAAAGCCCTTTGTACCGTCTGGAATGGTCAGAACCGGTGCAGTGGTCAGTGAGTCTTTCAAACTCTGAAATGATCTCTCACAGTCAGCCGTCCATAAGAACGGTGCATCTTTCTTCATCAGACTGGTCATCGGTTTCGCGACCTTACTGAAATCCCTAACAAACCTCCGGTAATAACCTGCCAGACCGAGAAAGCTCCGGATGTCGGTAACAGTCTTCGGTCTTGGCCAAGTACGCACGGCATCAACCTTTGCTGGATCCACTGAGATCCCAGCATCTGAGATGACATGACCTAGGAAAGAGACCTGGTCAAGCCAAAACTCACACTTGGAGAACTTAGCATATAGCTGGTTCTCCCTCAATATCTCCAATACTCTCCTCAAGTGTTCCTCATGCTCAGTCTTCGATTTCGAATATATCAAAATATCATCAATAAACACCACAACCGACTTGTCCAGCTGTTCCCGGAACAAGCGGTTCATCAGGTCCATAAACTTCGCCGGTGCGTTCGACAAACCGAACGGCATCACTGTAAACTCATAGTGGCTGTATCGTGTCCGGAATGCCGTTTTCTCAATATCTCCCTCCTTAATGGCTATCTGATGATACCCCGATCTGAGATCAATCTTGGAAAACACAGATGCTCCCTTCAACTGATCGAACAGATCGTCAATGCGGGGTAGTGGGTACTTATTCCTCACTGTCACTGCATTCAACTCTCTATAGTCGATGCAGAGGCGGAGACTACCATCCTTCTTCTTCACGAAGAGAACTGGCGCTCCCCATGGTGATACACTGGGTCTTATGAACCATTTGTCTAACAAGTCCTTCAGTTGTTCCTTTAACTCAATCATTTCTGCCGGAGCCATGCGGTATGGTGCCTTGGCTATCGGTGCGGTACCAGGTAGCAGCTCGATGGTGAACTCTACCTCCCAGTGGGTGGCATGCTGGGCAGTTCCCATGGAAATAGGTCGGGGAACTCCGACACTACCGGTAAGTCGGGGTCGAACTCGGGGTCTCTCTCTATGTCTTGTACATAGCAGAGGTACACTTCTTCCTTTCTCCTCAACTCCTTATACATTGCCATGGCGGTGATGATCTTAGTCGAAGGCTCTCTGGGCCTCTGGCGGTATGATATTGTTACCCCAGACGGGCTCCTGAGCAGCAATCTATGCTCAGCGCAGAGGATACGACCCTTGTGCCGCTCCAACCAGTTCATCCTGAAGATAACATCAAATTCCAACTCCCTGAACTCAATAAAACTGACTAGAAAGTCTTCCCCCTTAATTCTGACAATGGCTCCTCGGTAGTAGCGAGTGCAACGAACCTTCTCCTTAGACGGGAGCGTAACCGTGAAGTCGGGTAGCTCATCAGTGTCTAGCCCCAACCTTCTCGCAAAAGATGCCGAGACAAAGGTATGCGAGGCCCCTAAGTCAAAGAGAACTGATGCCTCAATCCCATTAATCGGAAAGGTGCCAGTGAGGATAGTACCGCTGGCGTCGGCCTGTGCCTCTGTAAGTATGCTTAGCGCACCTTCCGTACCGAGTCCATGACCTAATTATGTTCACAAGCTTCATGAGTATTGATGGTATAACAAGAGTCGTAACAATTTATATGAACAACACTATTATTTTATTCATAACCATCCTGTTTACAACACGTGCTTTAATCTTACATCTCGTTCCTCATCTCATACTAAAACGTTACATAGCTAATATTGTCTAAAGGTTAGGTTTAACCGTCCTGGTTTCATATGCGTCGCATTAACCACTGCTGACGGTGCTGTATTCAGCTTAATTCTCTTAATCCCATGGTATAACATCCTTGACTCTCCTCCCATAACTAATACATCCCTTGACTTAAGTATTAACTTATTAGCACGGTCTGCATGCTTCTGCTCGCCGTACAAAAATTCAGCGTCATCTCCTATGGACCAAGACACTACGGGTATCCCTCTTTCGAGAGACTCCGTTGTCTCGTCCTTATCCTGGTGTAGTCCAAGTCGCCCATCTTTCTCGTAGAAGTTCACAATGCTAATGTCTGCTTGTATGTCTAGAATCGGTTCAGCTTCCAACTGCTGAGCGATCTCCACGATTTGTGTAATAACCGGATGGAACTCTTTGGGTATCCCCAGTGGTGAGACTCCATCTTGCATTCTCGTGGTCTGGTAGTTCTTGGCATACGGATTCCAATCCTTGCCTAAGCTCATCATCTTTAGCTTCATTCTTGCTCCCCCTGGGTATTCCGGTGTATAAAAACCTCCCGGTCCCATTCCTAGTTGACTGCATTTCCTGATGATGGCTATTTGCGCTGCTGGTGTCAGGTATCCCCTTAATAAAATCATACCTGGGCGGATAACCTGACATTGTTCAGTTGGAAAGTCTAGGGTTTCGATGTCGGTGTACTCCGGGTCAGGTGTTGAAGGCATTGGATAGCAAATGTTGATGTTTCCTAAGGTGGTAGTAGGTTATATCTCACTTAAGTTCTAATTTTATCTTATCTTGACTTATTTCAATCATTCACCAATCATGCATGATAATGTGGTAAGCAGGTAATTATATCACTTAACAGTTTTAGCGGTACCTGGTCTCGATGAGGGTTCAGGCTCATCGTCCCGGTCCACCAAGTGTAGTGTGGGTCCCGACTTCTGGGCTACCCGTGGGTTCTTGTCTGCAGCTTGCTGCACTCTCTTCTGACTATCAGATCCAGCTCCCTGATCAGTCTTGCCCTTGCCCCTAGTCTCGGGTCTATAGGCTCTGCTAGCAGGGTTCCGGAAGCACTCGTATGCTCGGTGTCCGTATACCCCACAATAATTGCACTCCACCTTGTTCCCCTTGCAATCGAGCCCGGGGTGGTCCTTGTGACACCACCGACAGATGTAGCGTCGCTGGTAGCCACCACCGGCTCCCTTCTCAGTCTCAGATCCCTTTGGCGCCCTTAAGCGCAGGGGTGTAGCTGCGTACGCGTACGTCAACTTCAATGGCTCCTCTGGAGCCTTCTCCTTTTCCTCCTTCCCTTTTTGGTTCTGATTTTTCTGGGCCTGAGGCTGGTACTTCTGTTTCTTGTACCCACCTTGCCCTTGGTTCTCCGTGCTCTTACCGGCACTCTTCCTCTTACCATTCTCCTCGTCCCTCAGCTGGACAGTTATCTCAACCTTAGCAGCGGCATGATAGCACTCCTGCTTTCCACAGTATTAGTCACTCTTATTTTTCATAATCTAAATCTTACTCATTTACTTACTCATATCTCAACCATTCTCATTACCTGCAAGGTAGTATAACTCGTCGGCCCCATGCCGTAGCGGAGTCGATGGCTAAGCCCGCCATAGAAGCGGTCCACCAGTATCTGGTCTGAATATCCAAGACCTGGCAGAAGACGGAGCAAGGCGGTGAACTCTGAGTAATACTCGTCCACCGTCATCTTGTCGGTCTGCTTAAGCGCATCCAACTGCAAGCGCTTCTTCGTCTGGACATGGGCGGGGTAGTACTTTGCTCGTAGCAATGCTGTGTACGGCTCCCAGCCGAACTCTGGATTGGCCACATGCTCGGCCCTCACCAGCTTCCACCAATCGCCTGCTGCCCCCTTAAGGTAGAACGCAGCTAGGCGCACCTTGATCCCAGTAGGGATGTCAAGGGTCTTGAAGGCAGTCTCCAGCTCGGAGATATACGCCTCAAGCTTGGCGGGATCGGTCTCCCCCTTAAAATGTGCGGGTCGAAGGTCTGCAAGGCTCTTCACCCAATTCGGTTCCCGGGGTTGTGGCGGTGGAGGTGGTGCACCCACACCAGGCTGATAGCCCATGTGCCCAAATGCGGCAGCTACGATCTCTACGATCGTCTGCCCTTCCGGTATCTCAGTCTCGTCGCCTCGACCACGGCCTCGGCCTCTCCTTCCTGACATCTGAACAATCACAACTCACATTAGATTCGTATCCACCACTGTTTCGGTTAACGAATTTATAACGTCCGTAGACGGTAAAGACGATCCACACTTATTAGTGGTCATCTGACTCTACTCACACTAACAGCTCATACCCTTAACCCGTCACTTATTTCTTAACTTATATCCTAACTCGGTGGTCACTTATGTCCGGTATTCCTTGATCAGAGTGTAACTACGCTCTGATACCACTTTTGTAACACCCCGTCCAAAGCCAATCGTGGTTTTCGCAAAACTTAACACTTAATCGAATTCGTCGCAGCGGAAATAACAAACACCGGGACCTTGCCACGGTCTGATCGTTAGAATATACCGGCCTTATCGATTTACAACACTTATCCAAAATAAACAACCGACCAAAACACCACCAACCAAAATACCACCAACCAACCGAGTTTAAGTATCTAAGTCATAGTCACAAACTTACATCAGTTTCAATATAAACAGACGGGAGCACAAGCGCAACCCGTACTCAAAATAAACAACCCATCCTAGGTCTAACCGCTCCTACTCTCGTGGAGTGACTTCATGGGCCTCTTACCTGCAAGTGTAAAAACAGCCCCCAAAGGGGGTCAGCACGAATGCTGGTACGACCCTCTTGTGGCCCCCAAGCTAACGGGGCTACGACGACTAATTGTCGATAGCATGGAAATTGATTAGAAACACAATCATGATATGAAGTGCTATAAACAACAATCCACAGATGAACATACATAGTTCACACACAATGAACGACACAAGCGTTCCCTTATCAAGCGGGTTAGTAACCACCTCCTTCGTCCTGATTTCCTTAACCTCAGTTCCTTATCTTACCTCAGTCTTAACCTTATCTTAATCTCAGTATACAAACCGTTCCTAGAGTGGAAATGATTGTAGCTTAATCTTAAACTTAGGATTTAGGTGATCCTACCGCACCATCTTAATGCCACCTACCTTGGACGGGAGTCCAGTGTAGCTGAGCCGGCAACCGACCCTAGGCAACAAGTCCGAAGACAAGTCCTTAAGCGGAGGGCGGATCTGATTCAGATACCGTCCCCCTTTCCTTAGCATGCATGACCAGAGTAAGTCCCGGGTTCCTCACTCAAGATCCAGTTAGTAAAAATCTTACACACCATGTGTTAGTTAAACCTTAACGGGTATTAACCAACAGTTACCAATACTTAACTCATATCCTTAACTCAGTAAGTACTAAACTTAGTTAGTAACAATCTCAAGTCTCGTGGATTAGTGTAAAGAAAACACATTCACAACGAGAACAAATATAACTGGTTGCATGCTTTATCTTGTCTTATTCATAGCAAATAAACAGATAGCACACAAGCTGAGGGACACCTCATTAGCGAGCAGGTCACAAGAAAGACTGTACCGTTCACCGTCGACTATTGTTTGTTTAACCTTCTTCGGGGTCCCAATTCACAAACCTAAAACATTCATTCATTTTTAGGTCATTAGTTATTTGCACCTTACTTAAGGCACTTAATCCCTAAAGATTCCCATTCGATACCCTCTTTAGTCTTTACCACTTAACCATATTAACTTAACTTTAAACTTAGGGTTTATACTTAACCTAACTTAATTCCTTAGGTTCTTAGGTTCCTAATCATTATTACCCTACTAATGGCATACCTTATTACCAATTAACATCTTTAGAATTTAAAATTTCTTTTTTTTTTGTGTTTTTGGCTCGACCGATCTTACCGACCGACCTTACCCAAGGTCGGTCCATTCCAGGACGTATTACCGTTTGAAAATTCTACCCCGACCGACCTTGCAAGTCCGGTCCCCAAGGTCGGTCCATTCCCGAGAGTTTTCCCCGTGGGAAATTTAAGCCCGACCGAACTTGTAAGTCCGGTCCCAAGTTCGGTCGATTCCAGAGACTCTTTCCGGTAGTGTAAACTGAGCTCAACCGACCTTGCAGGTCCGGTCCTTAAGGTCGGTCGACTCCAGAACCTTGTTTCTAAATTCTCATTTGACTCCAAACTTCTCCTCTTACATCCTAGTATGTTCTAACCTCTTTTGGGCACCTCAAACACACCTTAAGCCTTCCACTAAACACATTAAATCACTCACCAACATCCACCTTAGTCATTATGCATTTTCTTTGTAATCATGCTAACACTTGTAATATTTTCCTTAGGTGTTCTAAGTGGTGTTTCATTCCTATCATAACCACTATGCCAAAATGTTTTCTCACCACCATAACATCATCTCCCAAGCATCTTTCACCATCTAGGTTCCTTTATGTAACTACATGAAGTCTCTTCACCTTTAAACACATTACTTTACTCTTCTCCTAACAAGATTGCATATTTCCTAAACACATTCTCAAATTGCCTTTGGTGCATGCCTAAACATTCTTTTGATTCCAAGATCCTCCATGATGATGCCTAAGTCATTATAACTCACAAAAACACCTTAAACTCACTCTTTTTCCTTCAAGACAACCTCTACACTTCCTAGTATTATCCTAGTCATGAAATTTTCTTAGAACATCTAAAACACTAAGTTTCTTCATCAAATTTTGACATGGGTTCTCTAGTATATTGTTACACCTAAACACTTGGTTTTTCACCATCAAACAACCAAGATCACTCAAATTCTCATTACAACATCTAAACACACAATTTACACCAAAACTACACCACATCATCATATAGTATATAAACTTAAAATGCTTGGCACTTAGGCCCTTAAACGACAATAATCTTAACCACTTAATTTCCACATATATTTGCCTTTAACCTGCGAATACACACAACAAGGCTCCCATTGAAATAAGATGCTTCTTGTAATTCATCTCAACATTGTTTAACTATCTCTTTTCTCATTGGCTCCTTAGTCACAAGTTCTCAAACATAGTCATTGTTTCTCCTAGGTTATATATAGCCCTTTTCTAATGTAAACCTTAAGCTACACTCACCATATACCTAAATCCCATCCCTTAATGCATTAAACACCTTAAGGTAAAACATTTACCTTGTTCTTTTTCAAGCTTCACAAACTTTCCTCCTTAGACTTTTCCTTGAACAATCTCGGTCACCAACCAAGTTCTCCTTGCCAATATTCTAACCAATATTCAATGACTCCAATGAGTGCTAGATAATACATTAACCTTAAGGAACAAACCCTAGGTTAAAAAATGTGCTTTAAGGTATTAAATTGATTGTTTTACCTTGGTTTCTCAAGACAAGCTTGGATATGAGTAAAGAAGGACCTCCTTTATCCCTTGGAGAGTAGAAAAAAGCTAGAACAAGGCATAACAATGAAGCCCCATGAGTGATAATTTTCGGACATGTGAAGAAATGGTGGGAACTTCATTTTTCTTACATATTCTTTACCTTAAGAGGATGGAGAAGCTAATGGAGTCTCCAAGCTTGAGTTTCCTCCTCTAATGGCATTTTGCCTTGGCTCCAAAATGAGGCTCTTGATGTTTTGAAAAGATAGAAAGGAAGAGCTTGAGCTAACTAAGAGATATATGTACTTGGTTTTGATTTTGGAGCTTAAATGAGCAAGATGTGGGCAAAAGAAGATGGAGCTAGCATGGAGTTGTCTTCTTATGTGAAAGAGAGGAAAGAGAGCAAGAGAAACCGATGGAGAAGATGAAGAATGAAGAAAGGAGGAGAGAGGACTACTAAATGTAAGATATTATGTTAAAAGGTGAATAGTGAACTTACTTACTTTTGCTTTCCTCTTTACTTAGCTAGATAAGTGTGGTGAGTCACACTTAAAAACCGGCCCCCTTGGTCAAATAAGGTAGATTGTGGTCTTTGTTGACCATTTAATTGACTTACTTTGACTAATGTCTTAACTAGCACTATTTGGTTACTATTCACTAACCAAGGCACATAATTGTGAAATTTCTGATTTCCCATTGATTTAGGCTTCTTAATGTGATACCAATTAGTACACATTTTTTTTAAAGAGTAATGATGGACATCTAGCCACTCAAAACCCATTTACAAGACAATTTTTCAAAAATGTGCTTTAAGACTCCTTAAGCACATTTTATGTTTTAACTTGTTTTCAAGCTTGGTTTTCTTTGGTAATTGGTTTAAAATGACCATTAGGATATTACTAAGGTCTTAGAATGATATTTGGGTGCTCACCCAAGTCTCTCCAAGCTTAGAGCACGTTTTTGCTCAAACTGCTCTTTTGGTGTTTCCTTATGTTTTCTTTGATTAAAAATGTTTCTTAATGTTTTTTTAAGGCATTATTTAGCCTCCTTATATCTTAGTTTATCACTTAAACACCATATCTAAGTTTGGGGTATTTCAGTTGTTCTGAAAAGTTAAACCCTGACTACTAAAGTTATGATAGTAAGGGTGGAGATTTATTTTATAGCACCTCTTTGTAGAATTCTATTGATAAAAAATGGAGTGAAAGATCGATGTTGCAAGTTATCTTATGAGAATCTTCCTCATTTTTGCTTTAGATGTTGTAGAGTGTGGGATGAAGAAAATTAATAAGAATGAGCCAGAAAGGTATGGAGTGTGGCTGAGATCAGAATATGCAGGGTCTATAGCTGCTTTGACTAAAGAGTTTTTGATGAATAAGAATATGAATCTTATGGGAGTTCCAGAGGCTGAAACGGGTATAAAAGTGCTAGACCTCCATGCTAAGCTTTAGTTTCTGAGAGTGGTAACGAGCAAGAGTTTGTTGATATGGACTCTAATAAGGAGGTTAGAGAAGGAGAGTTTGATTCAGTTCAGAAACATCTTCAGATCTTGGGTCAGTTTGATCTAGATATTTCTAATATAATAAATCAAAGAGAGGATACTAAAACATTTTCTAAAGGTCTTCTGTATGTAGTGATAGACGAAGGACAGACACATATAGGAAGTATTAGGGCCCCAATAGTTCCTCCAGGCATTGAGCCTAAGGAAATTCTATCAAAAGATGCTAACAATAGAGATTTTTATCTGGCTTTTTACTGGCCTTCAGCTTTGGAAAACTTTAGCTCTCAAATTTCTAAAAATTCAAAGTTATGTCCAGTGCACAAGCTGATATTAACATGTCGATAGCTCAAATCATGCAAGAGGTAGATAACAAAGGAAAAGGCAAAACAGGTCAATCTCAGATCAGCAAAGAAGATAAGCTTTCAGTGAACAAGTGTATCCAAAGGGAAGGAAAACAAATAGTGTTCAAATCTGGTATGAAGGATAAGACCTTAACTCTAAAAATCAATTAGAGGAAGAGTGGTACTCTTAAGTCTCTAGTGGTTAAAACTTCTATAAAAGAAGGGATAACTAAGGACTCTCAAGATGAAACTTGTTCTCACTCTCAGGCAGACCTTGCACAGAAGCAAAGTGAAGAGGATGAAAACGAGATCAAACCTAGAAAGTCAAGAAAAGCCAACGAGCGGCCACAAGCAAAGCAAGAAACAAAAGGGATGCTACCGGTTGTAGGTGACCGGTCACTAAAGATAGAAGCAGCATTGAGAGGCACAACTGGTCGATTATTGGAAAGAACGTGATATAGGCAGCGACCGGTCGTCTGTGACCGGTCGATAGTTGAAGAAAGGACGATATAGGCAGCGACCAGTCGTCTGTGACCGGTCGGTGGTTGTAGAAAGGACAATATAGGTAGCGACCGGTCGCCTGTGACCGAACGCCAAAGGCACAAAGTAAAACATGAATAGCGACCGGTCATCTACAACCGGTCAGACAAATCAAGGAAAAGGCATAGCTAGAGTCTAAGATACTTAGAAGTGGTCCGACAATTGGGAATGAAGAATGTAAATAGTATACTTACATAGATCATTGGAATAACAGCCTGGTAAAGAAAAAGACAGGCTGGCAGACCCATGAATCTTAGGAAAATAACTATAAATAGGGGGTCACCCCCCACAGAATAAAGATACACTTTCCAGATCCAAGAAAATCATCTCGAGTACTAGCATTCTCTCAATTTACTTCTTTCGATAACGACTCTCTGCGACAAGGTAATTCGACTCCCCAATCGGCCCCCGATCGGCCTTGACTTCAAGAATCGGTAATATCGATCAAGAACATGAGGAAAAGGATACAAACCTTTTCACAAGGCTGCCAAGAACAATGACTTGCATAAGCTATAACTGCTAAGGTTTGGGTCGACTTCAGGTAGTTATTTGTGTAAGAGATCTTCTTGGATCTAAATCCCCAGATATAGTATTTTTTATGGAGACTCACACAACTATTCAGGAGATGAATCTGATCAGTAAGAGATTCATGGGGTATGATATTTTTTGTTTCTGCTAGTGTCGGTAGAAGTGATGGTTTGGCCCTCATTTGGAAGAAAGAAATCAAGATTTCTATCATTAATTTTTCTAAGCATCATATAGCTGTTGAGGTTATCTTCCCTGGTGGTTTGAATTTTAATATCATAGGGTTCTATGGGTGGCTTGATTGGCAACTAAAATATCTTTCCTGAAATTTGCTAAAGTTTTGAGAAAACAAGTTGTGCTACCATGGGTGGTTGCTGGAGACTTTAATCAGATCATCTAGATTACAAAAAAGTATGAGGTAAAAGGAGAAAAAAGAATGATATGAAAATGATCAGAGAGGCAGTTGAAACTTGTAAGCTTTCAGATGCAGGTTTTTTTGGTGAAGAAGGTACTTATACTAATAGACAGACGATGGAAATCTGTCTATTAGCATATTAGACAGAGTTTTGTTGTGTGAGGAAGCTTTATTATTGTTTCATGTCTTTTTAGTTGAACACCTAAATTGGGAGAATTCAGATCATAGACCTATTCTGATTAGGTTTTTTGGTAATCAGAGAAAACAGAAGCACTTGTTCAGATTTGTATCTTCTTTGGTGAAAGAAGAGAAATGCTACAAAATTGTTTCTGAGGTATGGGGAGTTGTGCAAGGCTTTAACCAGTTGGAAAGTTTGGTCTTTTGGTAAGATTCAGTGGAAGTTGAAGAAGAAGAAGAAGAAAGAAGAGTTGTATTCTCTTAACAACATTTGTACTCATCTAGGGTTGATTCAAACAAAAAAAGACTCATGGTTGAGACTGAGCTTGTATTCTTCAAAATAGAATCCTGGTGGAAACAGAGATAAAGACAACAATGGGTTATTGAAGAGGATAGAAATATCAGGGTTTTCACTTAAGAGCAAGAGCTAAAAAAAAGGAGGAACACTATTTTTGGGTTGGTAGATCACTCTGGTGTTATGTCTTATGATTGGAGTAGCATTGAGAAAATTGCTAGAGGTTATTTCAAAAGTTGTTCCAAACTTCTCATCCTAAAACTGATGTAAGATTCCTGGATGCAGTTGGAGGAAGATTAAAACCAGATTATGTGTTATCTCTTCATGTTCCTTATGCTGCTTCTGAAATTGTCAATGCAATGAAAGACCTCAGGGGGGATAAGTCTCTAGGTCCCGATGGTTTAAATGGGAAGTTTTTCAAAACCTTTTAGAATTTGATGGGAGACCAAGTCACATCAACATCCCCTTTCTATTCTTCAAGGTAATCCTTTCTCTGATTAATCAGTTTTATGTTACTTAGATTGCAAAAGTTAAGGGTGTTGTCAATATTAAAGATTTTAGACCAATAGCTTTATGTAACTTTGTTTACAAAATTGTGTCTAAAGTCTAAGCTAACAGAGTTAAAGGTACTCTTCCTGAGATAATTTTTTCGAATCAGTCACATTTTGTTAAGGGGAGACAGATTATAGATAATATCATTATCTCATGTGAGATTATGCATTACCTGGCAAAGAGTAAGGCTTAGAAAATTGGTCATTTTGCTCTTAAACTGAATTTCAGTAAAGCATATGATAGGTTAGAGTGGATTTTCATAAAAGATATCCTTTTTAAGATGAGGTTCCAAAAGACTTGGCTATGCCAAGTTTTAAATTACATTTCTTTCACTAAATGCTCAATGCTAGTGTGAGCCTCGATTTTTAAACCCTATCCTGTGTTGGTTAAAGCTGATTAGGATCTAACCAGGTTTTAGGTCCACTTATAACCTGAGGTTAATAACTATGTCATATAACAATGATTATTAAAACCTAAGCTAGCTCACTGGAACCTATTATGAGTCGCCACCTAATTTTAACCTAGATCAAATTAGGAAAGGAGAGTTCGGGTTCGGGGGCTTGATATTCGACTTAATTAGGGTTCAATTACTTTCATTACCCCTAGAAGTCGTTTTTCCTCTACTTAGTTTAATTACGGCTTATTACGAGTCGTTTTAACCTAAGTGCGCGAGCTTCTATTTTTTTTGTTTTTTAGCATTTTTTGACTGAAAATAAAAGTGAAAGTTGAAATTACCTAAACTAGGGTTTCGGAGGCAAAATTAGGTCAAATTTTGTTTCCGTCCGTAGCCACGGACCTAATGTCCGTAACCACGGACCCTAGTTAATCTATGTGAAAATAAAAGTCGAATTAAACAGAAAACAAAAATTTGAAAAGTCCGGGGCCATGGACAGGACGTCCGTAGGCCCGGACATACTTTAGCAAAACCTAAATTTTTGAAATTTTAAAATCCCGCCGCCGTCCGTGGGTGTCCGTGGCCACGGACAACCCGTCTGTGGTCCCGGACCATAGGTCCGAGATCCCGGACCACCCACGGACAGGGGTTTTATGGTGGTTCCCGAAGGTGTTTTCGGCTCAAAATTTATGCACGTGTAGCCTGAAAGGTATACAATTCGTTAGTAATTGAACGATTGCAGTTTGAAGTCAAATTATGTACGAAACTTGATGAACAAGTAACAAGGCAGAAACAAAAGTAATTAGCAATACAGAAGCGTAAAAAGGTTAGTTTGAACCCAAAATTTGACAGAGAGTTAATAAGGTCGTGGAGAGTTAGAAAAGTAGAATTGCAACCTGTTTTACCTCCGAATTCAGGAGGATTCTTCACGTCGGGATTCTTCGAAGGCTCCGATGGTGCCGGTTCCGGATTGAGTTCGACCCGAGCTTCTGGTTGTTGATTGTTGAAGGTGTTCTTCACGTTTTGGAGGTGGTTTGGTTGATGTTTGATGATTGTTGATGTGTTGGGAGTTGAAAAATGTGTTTAGATGGTGATTTCGGGAGATTTTTGATGTGATTTTGGTGCTTGGATGTGTAAAAACGTGAAGAGAATGAGACGGCTGCCTTCTTTGAGGGTTTAGGGTTCTTCAGGTTCTCATTTGATCATGGGATAAGGTTCCTTATATAGGCTTCCTTAAAGATAGAAAAATCCGGTAAAAACCGAGATTTACCGACGTTTTAGCTCAAGGGCTTCCAAAAGGAATTTGATTATGAAATTTCACACATGGGTAAAGGATGATATTTCTGATTTTTCTAAAGTGGAATCGAATTTGTTGGATATTGGAATATTTTTAAATTCAATTTCTCGTCAGATTCAATCAGAAATTGCTAGAAAATTATTGGAAATTCAAAAAATCAAAATTCCAACGCCATTATGCTTCAGATGTCATCCTCTATCATGGGTTAAAATTTCAAAGCATTTTGAATTGATTTAACCCTTATTCGGAGGAGAGAGAAAGCCTATAGGGGGCTTAGGAGCCTTGAAAAATTAAGGAAATGCCCCTGGAGATGACTAAGCTGTCCCTAGTACTCTGAAATGTGCCGATCGAACTGGGAACCCTCGCTACTAGCCTATTAGTAGAGACTCTCTTCCGGGGGGGTTGAAATTTTGGGTATAACAGATTGCCCCCCGTCAACTAGACTTTGTAATGGAAATGAAAAGGCTAGTTGATGCTTGAGTGATACCCCAAAATTTTGGATCTTAAAAGACCACACGTGCAATCCGACAAGTTGCGTCGAGCTATTCTAATGCGCTGACTACCTATGAGTAAAGTGGAAGGGTGTCGAGCGGTTCTAAGGCGTCGACCACCTAAAGGTAATAATGAAGTAATGTCAGACTATTCTAAGGCGCCGACTACCTATAAGTAAAGTGGAAGGGTGTCGAGCGGTTCTAAGGCGTCGACCACCTAAAGGTAATAATGAAGTAATGTCAGACTATTCTAAGGCGCCGACTACCAATAAGGATGATATGATGTCAAGCTATTCTAAGGCGTTGACTACCTATAATGAATGAGATGATGTCAAGCTATTCTGAGGCATTGACTACCTATCAGTGATTGAAAATTGGTGTTGGGTCGAGTTCTTATATTCGGGTGAGTTCTGCTGCTCTAGTGAGTTCTGCTGCTCTGGTGAATCTGAATCTTTGGCTGAGAATCTGTATCTCTGAAGAGTCTGTACCTTCGGCTGAGAATCTGTATCCCTGAAGAATCTGTATCTTCGGCTGAGAATCTGTATCCCTGAAAATTCCGTATCTTCGGCTGAGAATCTGTATCCCTGAAGAATCTGTACCTTCGGCTGAGAATCTGTATCCCTGAATTATGACGTGGAGTCTCATACGAATAGATGCAATGGTCATGATGAAAGTTAATTATGAAAGTGCCAATCGTGGCAATGAGGATGTGCATGTCAAAATACGATCAAAGTGTATGTAGGAAATTTGTCCAAAACAAGAAATTGCTGAAAGAGGTGCCAAACGTGGTAGTGTTTGAAGAAAAATCTATTTAATGAAAAGGAAAGCGAAATTATCATTTCCTAACCATAGACTTCGACTTGTAATTTATCTCCTAGGAGATGAACATGCCATCGGTGGGGTATGGTGTATGATGTAAAGGTAAGGGCTTATGTGGGCCTGTGGTGTTTGATGTGGAGGTAAGGGCTTATGCGGGCCGGTGGTGTGTGATGGTGGTGGTGATGTTTAAGCTCTGGGTTCCAATTGGTGTTGTCATAGCAATTGTTGGAACCAACAATTGCCCCCAGTATTTTTCCCTTAAGACAATCTGAGCTAGAGTTCGTGGCAATCGATCGTTCCGATCGATTGCCCCCAGTATTTTCTTTTATTAAACGTGCGAACGAGTCTCGTCCTCACAGGGTCAGGGCTTATGTTTTTATGTGGTGCTTCCTAACCTACACTCGGTGTGTTTGGTGCTTGCACTCGTTCCTCACCTACAGTCACAACTTCTAGACCATTGAATTCGATATTTGATGGATTTACGCAGTTGATCTGTTACTTTCACGTGATTGGACGCACAACTATCAAGTCGGAAGTCTTTAAAGCTTATAACGTGGCCACGGGGTGTGATGAAGGACAACGGGACCATGGAGGGATATTTGAGGTATGTGGAGCTTAAGTGGGTGACCAAAGCTGCAACTTGCGTCTTCTCTCAGATTCATCTTCCTTGTCTTGAAGTCGTCTAACTGCTTCATGTTGACGTTGTTTTTGAGCTTCTGGACTTGGACTTTTGAAGTTGTCCCTTACACCATTTCTCTTTTCATCTTTTGGATTTCTTTGAGGCACTTCGGTTTTGCCTCTTTGTTTGATCCTTTCTTGACTTTGCCTTCGGGGTTCTTGTGTTTCCCGGTTTTGAGTTTTGAGAGCTATTTTGATGTGAGCTCTTTTGATCCTGTGTCACTTTGGGACCATTTGCGGATCACTTCATCATGCTGATAGCGGCTTTGCTTCTCTGGACTGATGAAAACGGTATCTGAGAGTCAGGCTCCTCACTTCCGTTGGTCACCGGGTTGGTTATTCATCACAGGCTGGCTTGCTCTGTGGAGCTTTGCAACATCGAAAAGGGATATATGAAAGGCTCAGCGGGGGTGCCTAGAGTTTAATGTCAGGGTTTACAAGCTTTTAGCTATGTGGTGTTGTACCTAGGTGCTTCGTCATTCCTGATAGTTGTGTATCCGTTCGTTGTTACTTTTCGCAGGTCTAAGAGTAAATTTGCAAATTATCTCCTTCGGTCGGAGTTATGCCGTTTACCTCACCTTTGAATGTGGTCTCACCGGAGTCGTGTAAAAATGACATGCTCGTTCACTCTTGGTTTTTCCGCTCAAGTCACTCTCGTGAATTCTCACTCTGAGACTTGTTCGCATATTTAAACGAAAGGTGAAAGATGACGAACTTAAACTCAGATTGCCCCCAGTATTAATCCAGGGTTTATAACAACAATTTGACAAATGTAGACTTGAACCGCTTCGTGGGTTGCTGGAGTTGTTTTGGGGTGAGTAGTGGTGTTTGGTTGGACATGTTCATCTTTTAAGAACAAAAGACAAGTCGTTTTGTTCAGTTGCCAAGAAATGACCGTTTCATGAACATTAGTTTTAAGAAATGTTTGCTAATGAGCAAGATGCAAGGTGAACGAACACATTTCTTTTATTATCATTTTTGTGATTACAAACTGAAAAAGTCGAAAAAACTGAAATTTTCAAATCTAAACTTCATTAAAAGAGAAATGTGATAAACTTCCCACACAATTGAAATGAGTAAACAAAACACTGCTAGACTTTTGCCTACTCAACAAACTGGAGTCCTTGCTTGATAAGGTCTTCGATCTTGTGCTTCAATGCTCTGCAGTCATCAGTACTGTGTCCTGGTAGTTGATGAAACTGGCAGAACTGATGGAGATGTTCCCCGGCTTGGGTGATCCCAGGACTAGGTGAGAGAGGCTGTAGTAAGTCTAGCTCTTGTAGCTTCACGAGTGCTTGACTGAGAGGCCGGCCAATGTCGGTAAACTGTCTCGGTGCAGAGAACCTCTTGGATCGGGGTGAGGCCTTGACGCTCTGTTTTGCAGCACTGGGTTTTTGTATGGTGCTCACTCGGTACGAAACTTGAGCTACTCTGGCCGGTCCTGACTTAAAGGTCTCGATACTCACACCTTGGGCTTTGGGTTGTCCCAGCTTCAGCTCGCCTTTGTGAATCTTTTCTTCCATGACCCTTACCTGTCCCATCAGCATGTCGAAATTAGGGAAGTATGTGCAACTCAGCTCGTTGTATTTTCTCTGCATATTGTCCACAATCATTCGAATTTGTTCTTGCTCATCCATTTTTGTAGGCATAGCAGCGGCTTTCATCCTCCACCGTTTGATGAAGTCGGACATTGATTAACTATTTCCCTGCCGGGTACTGGCAAGGTCGGACCTGGTGACTTCAAGATTCTTAGCATACTCGAAATGGTGCAGGAAAGCCTCACAAACCTCTTCATAGGTTTTGGTGTTCATCCTCTGAGTCAAGTACCAACGTTGAGGTATTTCATCGAGATAACGGGCGAAAACCTTGACCTTCTGCATGTCATTCAACCTGAGGATGGACATTTCCCTATCGAACATCGCCAGATGGACCTGTGGGTCTGAGGAACCCTTGTACAGAGCAAGTGTGGGTAGCTTCAACTTTAGAGGGAGATTAACCTCGGGGTACGATTCCATAGAAGAGTAATCGAAACCAGCTGGCTTGCTAGCTTTTTCCATGCGCTCAATCCTTTTCAGGGCCTTCCTTAATTCTGCAGTTAGTTGGCGGTCCGGGACGACTTGCCCTACAAATCTTTGTGCATCCTGGGCCTCAACAGAGTTAACTTCGATGTAGTCACGCTCGTTCCCAGAGTCAGCAATCTTTCCTGAAATGTTTTCCTGATGACCAACCTCAAGGGAATTGATTTTGCTTTTCAGCTCTTCGATGATGGTGACATACTTAGCCTCCATGTCATTAGAGGTGGACCTATGTTTCTGTTCCATGGCATCAAAGGCAACCATGTACCTTTGCTCTAAGGCTGCAAACTGGGCCTCCATGCTGACTGGATTTCCTCCCTCTGTCATACTTGGGATTCGGGCTTATCTGTTGGAAAACAAAAGTGGATTGAGCTAAAATTCTGGACCGTGAAGAAGTTTTAGGTAAAAACTTGTGTTGGGCTGCAAGAAAAGCCTGGAATGTTTCGAAGATTGTGGGTAGGCACTGAGACCCGAAATGAGTTGGAAGGGAGGCACATGGGCCGGAATGATTCATGAGCTGTGAACTAGTGCCTAGGCTAAAATGTTTGAAGAGCGTGATTCGTGAGCCGGAATGTTCTGAGAATTGGGCGCTTGGGCCAGAATGTGTTTGGGCTAGTAGTAAAGTGCATGGGCCGAAGTGATTTCTAAACCATGTTCTGGATGTGAATTGGGCCGAGTGATTATGATTGGGCCTGAAGATGATACCCATGTCTAGGATCGTGGGTCAAAACCTGAGTGAAAAAGTCTTCCTGGACTAGAATGGGCCTCGAAAAGGAGAGGCCTGATGGATTTTTATGGATCGCTTTAGGTGGATTTGTTTTTTTTTTCATGGGCCTGGAACTAAATTGATAATTCAAATTGGGCCGAAAGAGAGAAATCACCTAAGTCTAAACTTTTGGGCCGAAGCCCAAATGTTTCACATATCAAACCAAACAGGGCCTCTGGGCCGCAAACAATAAAGCCGTAAATTCAGGTTGGGCTGGGTTGATGTAGGAAAAGTTCCTATCAATTCCTAGGCTGGGTAGTGGGCCGATCACACAAGCAGACAAGGCCCATACAAATTCCACATGTCCTCTGTAATGACCCCCAAACCACCCTAGGAGTTAGGGACGTTACACGCCGCGTATCTATTACCTAATAACGCAAGGCTCTAACATATGAAACCCAAAACCGAAGCAAAGTACACTTTTACTAACTGAAAATAGATTACAAGGTCTATCTGACATTACATACAGAAGCCAAACTACATTACGTCACATAATCAAATTACAAAGGGCCTTAAGCCACAACTACAAATACAAAGCGAAGGACGATGCAGAAAGCAGAGCGGAGTCTTCAAAGGAAACTTAAACCTACAAATCAGACGGAAATAGGGGTGAGCCAAACTATAGCTCAGCAGGTGATAAACTTCATCAGCTGAGCATGCTCAAAACATATACTGAACATAATCATATACTAATACATAAGCTTAGCAAATCAGACTGGAAGTTGTAACATAAATCAGATAGAGAATGAAGCTTTCTCAAATCAGAGGAGTGAAAAGCCAGAACCGAAATAGAAGTTTGTCAAATCAGAGCAAAGAAGCAGGAACTGAGCAAACCGAACAGAAGTCTTAAATCAGAACAAAGCAAACCACAAACTCAGAAGTTCATAACAAAAGCTCAATCAAAACAGAGGTGGGACACTAGACACCAGCTGACACATCAGAAGGACTCACATAACGTCCTATGGATCCGAAGATCCCACAACAGAAGCCGTAGAGACAGCTATGGACCCGTCGGTCACTAAACATCCAAGGGACCCTGAGAGATAGAACAGAAGGGAACCCAAGGGAATAACAGAAGGAATTCCTGCGCAGCATGCTACGGGACAGCCAGACCCGACTATCCAAGGCTTAGAAGCTAAACATCTAGGTCCTAAAACAGAAGCTTTACAAAATGAAGCAGAAGCCTTTAACAGAGCGGAACGGAGGGCTGAAGCACATCAAACGGATCATAAGCCCTTATCAAAACAAAAGTCATACATTGACTAGCAAACATGAATAGCAAACAGAAGCGTAGAAGCTCAAACACTCTTTCAGAGCAAATCAGAGTTCAAAGGCTTATCTAAGACTTTCAAATTAAAGTGCACATATACATGTGCTAAAATGTATTAGATCAGATAGTACTCGAAAAGAGGAATCCAACGCCGCAAACGGCACTCAAAACGGAGCTCAAACGAAGAAGTTATGCTAAAACAAAGGCCGGTCCGAACATACGTCCGACCTTGCATGTTCGGACCTAAATCGAGAGTCTGAAAATCTGCCGGCGTATGATGTCCGAACTTCAATGTTCGGACACATGTTCGGACACTGCGAAAACTGCAAAATCATATGCGGAAATCAGCCAGAACCAAGCCACAATTCCCCCACAAAACATACATAATTTTTATAGTAGCAAATAGCCAATCGAAAACACATTTCCACGGGGTTTTTACGCATCAAACACACATCAAAATCAACCCAAAACATCATCAATCAGAGAGTCAAAGAAATCATAAACAGAATCCGAAACAGAACCACCGTGGGTGAACACACCCACCCGAATCCATTCACCACCTACCTCACATCCGACGCAAAGCCATCTCTGCGGACCCGACAACAATCTCTACTCGAATCCCATCTGAAATCACAAACGCTCGCACAAATCGAAGAGGAACCACACCGATAGGAGGAGCAAGAATCTTGAATGAAGAACGATATCCCCAAACTCGGAATTGGCAGACCCAAACCACCAACGCAGAAACTAGAATCATAGATTATTCGATTTACAAAGAGGAGAAGATTTGAGGAGAAGAGGGCAAAGGGAGGAAGAGAATGGAAGTTACATCGTGAATGGTAGAGCGGGAGAATGAGCGCCAATGTATTTGAGGAGAAAGGAGCAAATATACATGAAATAAGAAAAAAGGAAAGGAAAAGAGGGAGAAAAGAAAATATAATAAATTTGAAACTCCTTCCTTAATAAATAACATTATCACAAGAAAAGGAGGAAAAGGAATTAAATAACCTTTATACTAACTTATGAATAAATAACAAAAAAAAGAAAGATGACATTGTAATCCTCCTTCCTCAAAGGGAATGCTAAGACTAGAATAAATCATAAACGAATCAGCTCAAGATTCAAAATATGATTAGTCTCCCTTTGCAAAACCGAACGAAATAGAAGCGGGATGAAATTAAATAAAAAAAAACTGGGCCATAACATTATACCCCCCTTAAAATGAATTTCGTCCTCGAAATTTGACGAAACCCGGAATACACACGAATGCTCCTCAAGTGCAGGAATACTACAAACTCTAAGACATGCAGAATGAAGCTCACAGATCAAAAGGTCAACCCTCACAGGGAGTTGCCACTCATAACAAGATTCACAACTGATAGCCTGACAGAAGGGGAAGCAGAATATTACTGGCACAAAACTTTAGAGCACGGAAGGAAACACTTACATCTCACAGAGCTAACACTTCAACTTGACAACTGACTTGCTGACCGAAGGAACAAAGCAAAGGTAACTAAGAACTAACCCTGAAAGCACAGGAGCCACACCCAAACTCACCACTAACTAACAGACATGGAACATACCAGAAGGCCCCCACGATCTCAGACTAAGGCACAGGAAACACACTCCACATCGCTAATCATACCCATGCTAACACACCGAACCTACTGGCTCAAACGCTAACAAAAGAACGAAGCAGAAGGTTACTGAAGGCTAGGCCTGAAGGAGCTGGAACATTCTCATCTCACTGCTAACTGACTGACAGGAGAGCACACTAGAAGGTCACCAACACTTAGTTTCAAAGCACAAGAGAAGCACCCACACACTTTAGAGACCCGCCTTGCAAAGCATACTAGCAGACTCACTAATAGAAGGAACAAAGCAAAAGATTACCTAACCACTTAACTTTAGGGCACTGAAGGAACACTCACAATCTTAGAGCTCTATCTTACACGGGCCAGCTCACCGAATCACTAATTGTCCCACAAACAAAAGGAACCAAAACGGGAATCACTGAGAAGCTCAACACAAAGGCATAAAAGGAACTCTCACACTTCCAGATGCTCTAACTTGCTTGAGCCAACACCCAACCTCACAGGCAAATTCACTAACAGAACAAGCAAAGCACAAGATCATAGAAGACAAAGCTTAAAGGATTAGGGCAGCACTCGCACTCGTTGCTGACTGCCAAACCAAAAGAACATAACGAAAGGTTACTAAAGCTCAGCCTAGAGACACAGAAGAAACACTCAACTCTCTCAAAAGACGTCCTTCTATAAAGGACCAACCAAACAAATCTCTCGAACCCACACCACAAGCCACTCAGAACCAAAGCTCAACACACCCTCTGAAACATACACTGAAGCACCCATTGGCTCACATCACACAACTCAAAACTCTCAGCCAAGATTCTCACCCAAACGCAGAACTTCACAGTCTAAGCTCACACCATGACCCGCTCAGAACTAAAGCACAACCTACACTCCGGAACACACGCTGAAGCACTCCTAGACACTCATCACTCAACTCAGACCTCGCAAACCAAACCCACACACAAACACAGAACATATAGACCAAGCGCACACCCGAACTCACATCACAACACATTACCTTACTCAACTCGTAGGCCATACTCACAGCACATCCAACCAAGAGCTAAAGCACACACCTAGCCGGATCGCACAACTGAAACACTCTTGAACCACGTCACAACTTATCACACAACCTATCCTCACCAGAAGTCACACACGTGACTCCGCACAGTACACTGCCCAATCAGAACACACAACTAAAAACCACCAAACTCACAATTTAGTTTCTCACACCATCCAAACTATTCCAATTCCACATGCCACACAACCCAAAAAAATCTGACTAACACCCAGCACAAAAGACAACTCACACAACAAAAACACACCACTGAAGCTCACAACTGAAACTTGCATTCGGTCATCCTTTCTGTGATACCCAGTGTAGGGGTCACCTCCCACATCGATCGGGAGAGCGCACGAACCACACCTTATAGGTGTGGGGATACTCTTGCCTTGTGAGAGGCCTTTTGGGGATGGTACCCCAGAAGCAAAACCGTGCGGGCTGCGGCCCAAAGCGGACAATATCTCACAAGTGGGTTGATTACTGGGTTGTTACAGTTGGTATCAGAGCCAGGCCCAGGTCGGTGTGCCAGCGGGGACGCTGGGCTCCCAAGGGGGGTAGAGTGTGATACCCAGTGTAGGGGTCACCTCCCACATCGATCGGGAGAGCGCACGAACCACACCTTATAGGTGTGGGGATACTCTTGCCTTGTGAGAGGCCTTTTGGGGATGGTACCCCGGAAGCAAAACCGTGCGGGCTGCGGCCCAAAGCGGACAATATCTCACAAGTGGGTTGATTACTGGGCTGTTACAGTAAACGCGTCACACCAGAGTGGCCCAGCGGAAGCGGAAAGCCCTCACACAGGTGGATATTATGAGGTTTGGAGTCCGGTGTGATGTAAGTATGATGGTAATGATGATAATGTTGGTAATGTTGTTTTGGGAAGCATTGTTTTATAAGTGTTCCCCGTGTTCTTATATTTAGGATATGTGGGAGGTGTGAACTTTGGGGACAAAGTTCTTTTAAGGGGGGTAGATTGAAATACCCCAAACCTTGGTATGTTGGTTAAACATTAAAACATGATTTATTAAGACTAAAAAGAGTCTTAGAAACATTAGTAAACAATTTAAACCATAAAGAACACAATTAAATACCTTAAGGTCAATATGGGCTAAAATGTGCTCTAAGCTTGGAATAAGCTTGGGTAAGACCTAATGAACTTACCAAGACCTTATTTATATGTTAATGAACATATTAAATCAATTACCAAAGAAAACCAAGCTTGAAAACTAGTTAAAACACAAAATGTGCTTTAAGAAGTCTTAAAGCACATTTTTGAAAAATTGTCTTGTAAATGAGTTTTGAGTGGCTAAATGTCCATCATTACTCTTAAATATATATGTGTACTATATATCACATTTGGGAGGCTATATAAATGGGAAATCAAAATTTCACTTCTATGTGCCTTGTTTTTATGAATAGTGATTTTTATAAGCTAGTTTGTAACATATGTTATCATAAGTAATTAAATTGACAAATAAAGACTAAAGTACCCTTATGTAATAAAGGGGGCCAGTTTTATTAAGTGTGGTGACTCACCACTCTCTTGTTATTTTGTTAAGCAAATAAAGATGACTAACTAGGTACTATTTACTTTAAGGCTTATATATCTTCTAAAAGCAAGTTTTATCTCATTCTCACATTTCCCTCCTCCATTTCACATGGTTCCAATCTTCTTCAACCTCCCTTCTTGCTGTTCTCTCACGGTAATACTCACCACCACCATTAAACTCAAGCTTTGACCTCTTGTAAAATCTAGCTCACTTAACCAAATCAAATTCTAAGACCACCAATCTCTTCCTCTCATCAAGCTCTTCATTTCTATCTTCTCAAAACTTCAAGAGCCCCATTTCGGTGCCATGGAGTTCCACCATTGAAGGAGCTTGAGCTTGTATTTCTACATATTATTGATCTCCTTTGCTTCTAGGTAAGGAATCTCAAAGAAAAATCAAGTTTCTTCCATGTTTTTACCTTGACCGAAAATGCACATTAATGGTGCTCTTTGTGTGACTTTGTTCTAGCTTCATTCCAACCTTTCATGGACTAGGTGGAGTCCTCTCTTCATAGATATTCAAACTCTCTTCAAAGACCAAGGTAAAACAACTACATTAATGTTTTTGAAACAATGTAAAATTAGGGTTTACAATGAGATGAAGCTTAAAGCTTGAATACTCATTATGATGTTTGTATATTGTTTAGAACTTGACGAGGAATCAAATACCCCGGTTTTATAAGGAAACAAGAAAGAAGTTGTTTGGAAAAGAGGTAAATATACTAACCTAATGTTGTTTTAATGCCTTAGGAGAAATGAGCTTATAATGCTTGTTAAAACTACCTAAAGAGCAAATGGTAAATGACCTAGTGAAATGTTCTCAAGGAAACTAGTAAAAGAACATATGTCTTGTTGTATGTATTCGCAGGTCAAAGGCATATATATTGTGGAAATTCAGTGTTTAAGGGTTATGCACTTTAAGGGCCTAAGAGCCATGCATTTTAAGGGCCTAAGTGCCATGCAATTTGAATTATGCACTATATTGTGATGTAGTGTAAATTTGGTGAAACTTTGTGTGTGAGAGTGTTCTTGGTGAATTTAGGTGTTCTTGTGTGTTTAATGGTGAAAACAATGTGCTTTGGTGTAACAAAATGCTAGGAGAACCTATGTCGAAATTTAGGAAATGTATAAGGAGTTCAAGATGTTTTAAAGGAATTTTGATGAACTAGGAAGTGTTCTAGAGTGTAATGAGGACTTAGGCATGATCTTGAGGTTTTAGTATGTACCAAAGTCATTTTGGACTTAGGTAAAGACTTAGGCAAACTTTGGTATATTGAGGAGAAAGTGTAAACTTGGAAAAGGAATTGTGAGAATGACATAAGGAGTAAGTCGTGAGAATAGATGCTTGAGAGATGATGTGGTTGTGTCGAGGGAGTATTTTGGTATAAGTGATCATCTTAGGTATGAAACACCACTTGGAGACTAGGAGAAAACCTTGTAAGTGTTAGGAATTTTGGGAAGAAATGAGTAAAGGTTTAAGGAATTAGAAAATGAGTTTTATGAGTGTTTAAGGATGTCTTAAGGTGAGTTTGAAGTGCCCAAATGAGGTTAGGATGTACTAGGATATATGGGGTGAAGTTTGGAGTTAAATGAGAAATGGAAAACAAGGGTCTAGGGCAGACCGAACTTGCGACCGAACTTGCAAGGTCGGTCGAGCCCAGTTTACCCTGCGAGAATTGGCTTCTGGAATGGACCGACCTTGGGGACCAGACTTGCAAGGTCGGTCGGGCTTGTATTTTGTGTACGGATTAAGTTTCTGGAATCGACCGAACATGGGACCGGACTTGGCAAGTTCGGTCGGACTGAATTTTCAAAGGGAAGAAACTCTCGGGAATGGACCGAACATGCGACCGAACTTACAAGGTCGGTCAGAGTAGAAAATTTTGACGGAAATATGTTCTGGAATGGACCGACCTTGTGCAAGGTCGGTCGGTAAGGTCGGTCGGACCAAAACTTGTAAAAAAAACAGAAAAGAATGTGACTTATGTAGTTAACCCTAGGGGGTATAATGAAGGTAACCTAGGGTAAGTTAGACATTAAAAACATGTCATACAATCATATTAAATACTTAGTAAGTTTGAAGTTAAATAAATAATTAACCGACGTTATTAATCATGTATAGGAGTGACCTACGGAGGAAATCAAACGAGGCAAGGACCAAGGTATGGTTTTCTTGCAGTTTGTTGTCTACCGGTTTACACCGGCTTGGGTGTTGTTTACTTTTCTGTGTGTTACGACCTTATAAGATTAAGGCATGAAAAGAGTTTACGGTTGTTATATATTATGATGTTGTATTATTGTGACTCCCTTCCCTTGGTGTGTCTAACAAGACCTAAACACTTGCTTGTGTGTGACTTAATAATATATTGTGCGATCACTAACAAGTGCTAACCGGGGGAGTGAGGAGTCCGGTCATGTTCCGGCCACGCGGGAGTCGATGTCATATCCGGTTCGGCTCTCTTGGTGTATGTATAGGTTGTATTCCAATTTGGTTTCAACCTTCCCTTAGCTTATCCAAAGCTAGTTTACTGACTCACGTCGGGCCACAGGGGCATACAAATGTTATTTCGGTGTGCTTGGGATTACTATATCCGACACACCTTGGGTTTAAGTTAACCGTTCGATATAACTGGACGGTAACGAGGTTGGTAACGAGCTTAGCATGAGATTGGCAATAATCTCTAGGCTCACTATGTATACTAACTATGGTGGAAGGTTCCTTGTGTGAACCGATTTTATGGTGTTATGTATTGTTGTTGTGCTATGCAATTTCCCTTGCTATGCTATGGTATAAATATGTTGGATGTTTAAAATGAATGCCATGTTATTATGACAATTGGTTGCGCGTATCCCGGTAGCCGATGGGCTGCGCGTTAACCATACCAGCCAAGGGTTGCTGACCCCCTCGGGGGCTCCATATTTTTTACTGCAGATGAGGATCGAGAAGCGGAGTGGCTCTAGATCCTAGGCTCGTTGATGTATTTTGGTTATTTGGTTGTTGAGCCCCGGGATGCGCCTGTGCTCCCCGAGGCATTACTTTTGGTACCGTTTGTTAAACAGTGTGGATGTTTACAGTTGGTAGTTGTGTGTAAATTAAATACTCGGTATTGTTGGTTTTATGTATATATGTGGATGTTAGACCTATCTCGGGAGTCTGATCATCAGACCGATACACTTTTATTTTGTGCCTAGTTAACCACGTGGGTGGTTAACGGCGTTGTAACATCAAAGCGTTTAGTTATTGTTTGGTTGGTTATTTCCACTGCGATTTCGGTAGTTGGTAGGGGCGTTGTAGGGGTGTTACACTTTCCTAAAGGACCCGACTCCCTCAGATTCAGACTCAAAGCATAGAAAGCACATAGAAAATCAGACACTACGCTTCCACTGCGCTACTCTGATAGTAGACAACCACAGCAGACGCACTCAACAACTCCAGGAAACATTCAAATCAAACAACAAATAGCAGACAAATCATGCAATAGACAACACTTGAGCACATATCAACAATGACACATAAGCGTAGACATGCAGACACCCACAAAACCCAAAGAAAGCCAAACCTGACTCTGATACCACTAAATGTAACGACCCCAAAACCACCCTAGGAGTTAGGGACGTTACACGCCGCGTATCTATTACCTAATAACGCAAGGCTCTAACATATGAAACCCAAAACCGAAGCAAAGTACACTTTTACTAACTGAAAATAGATTACAAGGTCTATCTGACATTACATACAGAAGCCAAACTACATTACGTCACATAATCAAATTACAAGGGCCTTAAGCCACAACTACAAATACAAAGCGAAGGATGATGCAGAAAGCAGAGCGGAGTCTTCAAAGGAAACTTAAACCTGCAAATCAGACGGAAATAGGGGTGAGCCAAACTATAGCTCAGCAGGTGATAAACTTCATCAGCTGAGCATGCTCAAAACATAATAATCATATACTAATACATAAGCTTAGCAAATCAGACTGGAAGTTGTAACATAAATCAGATAGAGAATGAAGCTTTCTCAAATCAGAGGAGTGACAAGCCAGAACCGAAATAGAAGTTTGTCAAATCAGAGCAAAGAAGCAGGAACTGAGCAAACCGAACAGAAGTCTTAAATCAGAACAAAGCAAACCACAAACTCAGAAGTTCATAACAAAAGCTCAATCAAAACAGAGGTGGGACACTAGACACCAGCTGACACATCAGAAGGACTCACATAACGTCCTATGGATCCGAAGATCCCACAACAGAAGCCGTAGAGACAGTTATGGACCCGTCGGTCACTAAACATCCAAGGGACCCTGAGAGATAGAACAGAAGGGAACCCAAGGGAATAACAGAAGGAATTCCTGCACAACATGCTACGGGACAGCCAGACCCGACTATCCAAGGCTCAGAAGCTAAACATCTAGGTCCCAAAATAGAAGCTTTACAAAATGAAGCAGAAGCCTTTAACAGAGCAGAACGGAGGGCTGAAGCACATCAAACGGATCATAAGCCCTTATCAAAACAAAAGTCATACATTGACTAGCAAACATGAATAGCAAACAGAAGCGTAGAAGCTCAAACACTCTTTCAGAGCAAATCAGAGTTCAAAGGCTTATCTAAGACTTTCAAATTAAAGTGCACATATACATGTGCTAAAATGTATTAGATCAGATAGTACTCAAAAAGAGGAATCCAACGCCGCCAAACGGCACTCAAAACGGAGCTCAACGAAGAAGTTATGCTAAAACAAAGGCCGGTCCGAACATACGTCCGACCTTGCATGTTCGGACCTAAATCGAGAGTCTGAAAATCTGCCGGCGTATGATGTCCGAAATTCAATGTTCGGACACATGTTCGGACACTGCGAAAACTGCAAAATCATATGTGGAAATCAGCCAGAACCAAGCCACAATTCCCCCACAAAACATACATAATTTATTATAGCAAAATAGCCAATCGAAAACACATTTCCACGGGGTTTTTACGCATCAAACGCACATCAAAATCAACCCAAAACATCATCAATCAGAGAGTCAAAGAAATCATAAACAGAATCCGAAACAGAACCACCGTGGGTGAACACACCCACCCGAATCCATTCACCACCTACCTCACATCCGACGCAAAGCCATCTCTGCGGACCCGACAACAATCTCTACTCGAATCCCATCTGAAATCACAAACGCTCGCACAAATCGAAGAGGAACCACACCGATAGGAGGAGCAAGAATCTTGAATGAAGAACGATATCCCCAAATCGGAATTGGCAGACCCAAACCACCAACGCAGAAACTAGAATCATAGATTATTCGATTTACAAAGAGGAGAAGATTTGAGGAGAAGAGGGCAAAGGGAGGAAGAGAATGGAAGTTACATCGTGAATGGCAGAGCGGGAGAATGAGCGTCAATGTATTTGAGGAGAAAGGAGCAAATATACATGAAATAAGAAAAAAGGAAAGGAAAAGAGGGAGAAAAGAAAATAAAATAAATTTGAAACTCCTTCCTTAATAAATAACATTATCACAAGAAAAGGAGGAAAAGGAATTAAATAACCTTTCTACTAACTTATGAATAAATAACAAAAAAAGAAAGATGACATTGTAATCCTCCTTCCTCAAAGGGAATGCTAAGACTAGAATAAATCATAAACGAATCAGCTCAAGATTCAAAATATGATTAGTCTCCCTTTGCAAAACCGAACGAAATAGAACCGGGATGAAATTAAATAAAAAAAACTGGGGCATAACATCCTCACTTGACACTTATCCAATTCGGGTATGGATCGATCCGGAGAGGTGCTTGGGGCGTGGCCCAGGTCGCCACAAAGGAATAGGGCTTGCACGCTATTCTCTTTGGGCTTCCCCACTTTTTTCACATCACCTGAAGGTGTGCGTCTATGGTCGGGTCTTTGACTGACCAAACAATGGGCTAGGTAAGGGCACTGCCAGGAAAATGCTTGGGGCTAAAGCCCAGGCATTAGGGGATGTGGTTAGACGACATCCTCCTCTTTTCCCCCGCTTATTCACATCACCTAAAAGGTGTGAGTCCCTGACAGGGGACCCTCAAACGGGTCCCGGGGTGGAATAGGTTTGCGTGGACCCTCGCTCTCATATGATGCAAAGGTAGAGAAATTTAAATTGCGCACAAAAGTAAACAAACAAAAAATTAAAGCCATAAATAAACATTTTCGAGTTAAGCCCTCTTTCTTAAAATTAAACAAGTTAAAATTAAGAAGTTTGTCCCCAGCAGAGTCGCCAGTCTGTGAGCCTCAATTTTTAAACCCTATCCTGTGTTGGTTAAAGCTGATTAGGATCTAACCGGGTTTTAGGTCCACTTATAACCTGAGGTTAATAACTATGTCATATAACAATGATTATTAAAACCTAAGCTAGCTCACTGGAACCTATTATGAGTCGCCACCTAATTTTAACCTAGATCAAATTAGGAAAGGAGAGTTCGGGTTCGGGGGCTTGATATTCGACTTAATTAGGGTTCAATTACTTTCATTACCCCTAGAAGTCGTTTTTCCTCTACTTAGTTTAATTACGGCTTATTACGAGTCGTTTTAACCTAAGTGCGCGAACTTCTGTTTTTTTTTTGTTTTTTAGCATTTTTGACTGAAAATAAAAGTGAAAGTTGAAATTACCTAAACTAGGGTTTCGGAGGCAGAATTAGGTCAAATTTTGTTTCCGTCCGTAGCCACGGACCTAATGTCCGTAACCACGGACCCTAGTTAATCTATGTGAAAATAAAAGTCGAATTAAACAGAAAACAAAAATTTGAAAAGTCCGGGGCCACGGACAGGACGTCCGTAGGCCCGGACATACTTTAGCAAAACCTAAATTTTTGAAATTTTAAAATCCCGCCGCCGTCCGTGGGTGTCCGTGGCCACAGACAACCCGTCCGTGGTCCCGGACCATAGGTCCGAGATCCCGGACCACCCACGGACAGGGGTTTTATGGTGGTTCCCGAAGGTTTTTTCGGCTCAAAATTTATGCACGTGTAGCCTGAAAGGTATACAATTCGTTAGTAATTGAAAGATTGCAGTTTGAAGTCGAATTATGTACGAAACTTGATGAACAAGTAACAAGGCAGAAACAAAAGTAATTAGCAATACAGAAGCGTAAAAATGTTAGTTTGAACCCAAAATTTGACAGAGAGTTAATAAGGTCGTGGAGAGTTAGAAAAGTAGAATTGCAACCTGTTTTACCTTCGAATTCAGGAGGATTCTTCACGTCGGGATTCTTCGGAGGCTCCGATGGTGCCGGTTCCGGATTGAGTTCGACCCGAGCTTCTGGTTGTTGATTGTTGAAGGTGTTCTTCACGTTTTGGAGGTGGTTTGGTTGATGTTTGATGATTGTTGATGTGTTGGTGTGAGCATCGATTTTAAACCCTATCCTATGTTGATTAAAGTTGATTAGGATCTAACCGGGTTCTAGGTCCACTTATAGCCTAAGATTAATAACTATGTCATATAACAATAATTATTAAAACCTAAGCTAGCTCACTGGAACCTATTATGAGTCGCCACCTAATTTTAACCTAGATCAAATTAGGAAAGGAGAGTTCGGGTTCGGGGGCTCGATATTCGACTTAATTAGGGTTCAAATTACTTTCATTACCCCTCCTAGGTCATTTTTCCTCTACTCAGTTTAATTACGGCTTTCTACAAAGTTGTTTTTAACCTAGGTGCGCGCTTCTGTTTTTTGTCTTTTTTAGCATTTTTTGACAGAAAATTAAAGTGGAAATTAAAATACCTAAACTAGGGTTTCGGAGGCAGAATTAGGTCAAATTTTGTTTCCGTCCGTAGCCACGGACCTAATGTCCGAAGCCACGGACCCCAGTTAACCTACATAACAATAAAATCGAATTAAACAGAAAACAGAAAATTGTAAAGTCCGGGGCCACGGACAGACTGTCCGTGGGCCCGGACATTATTAAAAAAACCTAATTTTTAAAATTTAAAAAAAATCCCGCCGCCGTCCGTGGGTGTCCGAGCTTACGGACAGGGAGTCCGGGACCCCGGACACGACGTCCGTGGGTGCGGACAGCCCTCGGACGGCGGCTTTGAGGCTGTTCCCGAAGGTGTTTTGGCTCAAATTTTATGGGTGTGTAGCCTGAAGGATGTACAATCCGTTAGTGATCGAAAGTTCTCAATTTGAATTCGAATTATGCACGAAACTTGGTAAACAAGTTATTGGACAGAAGCTTGAATAAACAGCAATACAGAAGCGTACGAAGGTTAGTTTGAGCCCAAATTTTGAGGCAAGACAGACAATACCGTGGAGAATTAGGGAAGTGGAGTTTCTACCTGTTTTACCTTCGGATTCACAACGTTTCTTCACACTGGGATTCATCGAGTGCTCTGTTGATGGCAGACCCGAGAGGATTTCGACCCAAGCTTCTGGTTGTTGGTTGTTCTTGCTGTTCTTCACGTTTTGGAGGTGTTTTGTGGGGTTTTGATGATTATTGGTGCTTTGGGAATGGGAAAACGTGTTTAGATGGTGATTTCGGGGGATTTTAGGTATGATTTGGGTGGCCGGGTGTTGGAAAACGTGAGAGAGAGAGAGGAGGCTGTGTTTTCTGACTCTCTAGGGTTCTTGAGCATATGAGGTCCTGATTTTATCCAAAAACCTATCCCCTTATATAGACTCTCTTAAAGATAAAGAAAATCTAGTAAAAGTAAGATTTTTTGGTATTTTAATTAAAAGGCTTCCCAAAGGAATTTTGCTGTGCAATTTTAACCACACGTCAAGGATGGATATTATGAATTTTCTGAGGTGGAACCGAATTTTTTAAATGTTGGAATATTTTTAAATTGAATTTCTTTTCAGATTCAGTCAGAAATTGCTAGAAAATTATTGGAAACTCGAAAAATCAAAATTCCAACGCCATTATGCTTAGAATGTCATCCTCTATCATGGGTTAAAATATCAAAGCATTTCAAGTTGATTTGGGCACCCTTTGGAGGAGAGAGAAAGCTTATAGGAGGTCTTAGGAGCCTTTAAAGATTACCAAAACGCCCCTGAAAATGACGAAGCTGCTCCCTATGCCATGGAACGCGGTGATCGATCCGGAATCCCTCACTACTTGATTAAAATGCCTCTCACAACACCAGCACCCCGCAGACCCTAACCCAGGGGGTCAAAATTTTGGGTATAACAGATTGCCCCCCGTCAACTAGACTTTGTAGTGGATGTGAAAAGTCTGGTTGATGCTTGAGTGATGCCCCAAAATTTTGGACTTCACGAAATTCTCCATGTTGTGCGAAACCGCGTTGATTGCGTGCAGCTATTCGGAGGCGCTGACTACCTAAGCAACAAAAACGCTGTCGAGCTATTCTAAGGTGCTGACTACCTATAAGTGAAAATGTGTCAAGCTATTCTAAGGTGCTGACTACCTATAAGTGAAAATGTGTCAAGCTATTCTAAGGTGCTGACTACCTATAAGTGAAAATGTGTCAAGATATTCTAAGGCGTTGACTACCTATAATGATGATATGACGCGATGCCAAGCGATTCTAAGGCGTTGACTACCTATAAGTAAAATGAAGTAATGTCAAGCAATTCTAAGGCGTTGACTACCTATAATGATGAAAATGAGATAATGTCAAGCGATTCTAAGGCGTTGACAACCTAAAATGTGGAAATGAGATAATGTCAAGTGATTCTAAGGTGTTGACAACCTAAAATGGATGATATATTGTCAAGCTATTCTAAGGTGTTGACTACCTATAATGGATGAAATGAATGCAATGTGTTTAATGGAAGCAGGTAAGCTAAGGAGTGGTGTTAGGTCTTACTACGAGCCTAAAGGGATGACTCTAGGTCTTATGACGAGCCTAAGATGTGCTAGGTCTTATGACGAGCCTAAGGTTGGATCTAGGACTTATGTCAGGCCTAAAGTAAATGAATAAGGGAGGTCTTATGGGTGCCTGTAGGGTAGGCCTTATGGGTGCCTGAAAGGATTGAATGTAGGGTAGGTCTTATGTGTGCCTAAAAGGATTGAATATAGGGTAGGTCTTATGTGTGCCTAAGGTTTGGGGATGAGACTCATCTTAACTCTGTTGCTTATGGAGACTGAGACCCATTCTACTCGGTTGCTTATGGAGACCGAGACCCATCTAACTCAGTTGCTTATGGAGACTGGGATCCATTCTACTCGGTTGCTTATGGAGACCGAGACCCACTCTACTCGGTTGCTTATGGAGACCGATATCCATCTAACTCAGTTGCTTATGGAGACTGAGATCCATCTAACTCAGTTGCTTATGGAGACTGAGATCCATCTAACTCAGTTGCTTATGGAGACTGAGATCCATCTAACTCAGTTGCTTATGGAGACTGAGATCCATCTAACTCAGTTGCTTATGGAGACTGAGATCCATCTAACTCAGTTGCTTATGGAGACTGAGATCCATCTAACTCAGTTGCTTATGGAGACTGAGATCCATTCTACTCGGTTGCTTATGGAGACCGAGATCCATCTAAACTTGACCAGGCAAATTGAGAAATGCAGTATGCTTGATGATGTGAGGATGCAAAACACGTTTTATGCAAATGATTGTCATTGTGATCAAATCATTAAGGTTCCAAACATGGGAATGATAAGGTTTTACCCGAGTATTGCAAAGTGAAATTGAAGTGCTTGCGAAAACCGAAAATTTGCACAAAGCAAGAAATAGCTGAAAATGTGCCAAGCATGGCAATGCTTGAGAAAAACACTGTTAAGAAAGGAAAGCGAAATAATCATTTCCTGACTAAGAGTTCCAGATCTGCAATTTGTTTCTCAGAACACGATACTGATGGAAATGTGTGGTGTTCATTGTGGTGCTGAAAGCTTTTGCTGGTGTTCAAGATTTATCACAAGCCTGGGGTTGGGGTATGATTTTGGATGGTGATTTGGAGTAAGATGAGCTGATGTTTTATGGAGGTAAGACCAGTGACGGGCCTGAGAGTGTTTGTGTGGAGGTTAAGGCTTATGTGGGCCTGTGTGGTATGACGTGAGGGTAAGGGCTTATGTGGGCCTACGTGGTAAGGGCTTATGTGGGCCTGTGTGGTGGTGTTTGTGGTGCCCAAGCTTTGGGTTTCCGTTGGTGTTGTCATGGCAATTGTTGGAACCAACAATTGCCCCCAGTATTTTTCCTTAGGGCAGTCTGAGCTAGAGTTCATGGCAATCGATCGGAACGATCGATTGCCCCCAGTATTTTCTTTGGCTAAGCGTGCGAACAAGTCTCGTCCTCATAGGGTCAAGGCTTATGTTTTGATGTGGTGCTTCCTAACCTACGCTCGACGTGTTCGGTGTATGTACTCGTTTCTCACTTACGGTCATAACTTCTCAACCATTGAATTTGACATTTGTTAGATTTACGCGCTCAACCTGTTACTTTCACGTGATTAGATACACAACTACTAAGTCGGAAGTCTTTTGAGCTTATAACATGGCTATGGGGTGTGATGAATGACAACAGGATAATGGAGGAATGTTTAGGATATGTGGAGCTTTAAAGATGACCAAAGCTGCAACTTGCACCGTCCCTTGGACTTATCCTCTCCGCCTTGAAGTCATTTGGCTACTTCATAATGACTTCGCTTATGAACTTGGGACTTGGAACTTTTGATTGTTCCTTGCATCCTTTTATCTTCTTTCCGATTTTGGATTTCTTCGAGGCTTTTCAGGTTTGCCTTTCTTTGAATTTTCCTTTCCTTCGGGGTTCTTGTGTTTCCCGGCTTTGAACTTTGAGAGCTATTTTTGACGTTAGCTCATTTGGATCCTGTGTCACTTTGGGACCATTTGCGGATCGTTTCGTCATGCTGGTAGCAGTTTTGCTTCTTTGGACTTGTGAAGTTGCTGTTCGGAAGTCGGGCTCCTTGCTTCCTTTGGTCACCAGGTCGGTCATTCATCATTGGCTGGCTTGTTTGTGGAGTTTATAGTGTTGTAAAAGGGGAACGTATATGAAAAGCTCAGCGGGGGTGCCTAGGGTGTAACGTCAGGGTTCACAAGCTTTCGGCTGTGTGGTGCTGTACCTAGGTGCTTCGTCATCCCTAATAGTTGTGTATCCGTTCTTTGTTACTTTTCACAGGTTTAAGCGTAAATTTACAAAGTGTCTCCTTCGGTCGGAGTTATGCCGTTTACCTTACCTTTGAATGTGATCTCTCTAGAGTCACGTAAAAATGACATGCTCTTTCACTCATGGTTTTACCGCTCAAGGCACTCTCGCGAAATGTTCACTCAGAGACTTGTTCACGCGCTTTAAACCAATGAAATAAACATTATCGACCCTTAACTCAGATTGCCCCCAGTATTATTGTGGGGTTTTTTTTTTTGACAAGCCTTTTGAATACCCCAGTTATTTGTTGGAGGTGGCTGTATGTGTGGTGGTACGTGGTGATGAAGTCTTGCTGTTTTGGTGGAGTGATGTAGTGATGAAAGTAAAACATGGTAGTGGGATGCTTTCAGTGTACGGTGAAACTTTCTATTGAGAGGTGACAAGTGGTGGAAGCCGACAAGGTGGTGAGATATTCCCTGTGCAAGAATGAGTTTCATGTGGAGAGGGGGGTGTGGTGAGACACATGGGATGTATGTGATCAAGGTAGTGGATGTGGGTGAAATGACGTGATGACTTATTTATTTTTTGGTGTTCTTAAATGCACAAAAATTATGAAAATGGAACTATGCTCTAATTCATGAATGGAAAGACAACATCGAAAATTGAAATCTTAAGAAAACTACCTAGTATGATAAAGGAAGCTAGCTACCATAAAAGCTAGAAGAACGAAAAAGAAAACTACCAAATCGAGAAAACTTCTAAAATAGTGATGTTGGGCTGTCTGATGCCAACATACTGAAGACTCGAGCTTTGGGCCGTCGGGACGCCATTGAGATGACCGTGATTGTCTTCCTTCCAAACTTTCGAGTAGGCCCTGTAAAATGTTTGAACTAGGAATGCCTATGGGTTATGTAGGAAGTAACTGGGCCTGAGTCTTCTCCAAACTGAGAGTGGAGTGCACAGACTATAGCGAATCCTAGACTAGAACGGACATGTGGGCCTGAATCCCTTAATCTAGAAACCGAGCAAACAAGCTGAAAGAAGTCACATGGACCATGAATGGGCCACTGGGTCGAAAGATAAGCCTTCAAGTCTAAGATTCGTTTGATGTTCTTGTTGGGCCTTGAAGCCGGAAACTGGAATGAATGAATTATGCAAACTATCTTGGATTCAAATGTTTTATGGGCCGAAATTCTGAATTGAGAGCGAAGCTTATGGGCAAAAACTATGAATTGGTCTATGGGCCTAGATGAAATGAGTCATGAGTGTGGTACTTGGGCCAGAATGACTGCTCAATATGTGAGCTGGAATTTGGGCCGAGTGATTTTGGTTGGGCCTAAAAGATGACACCTAGATCTAGGGTTTTGGGCTGGGGTCATGATAAGAAGTCTACCTGGACTAGAGTGAGCCCTTGGGCCAGAATGTGTTTGGGCCTGGAGTAAAGCACATGAGCCAGAATGCTCCTTAAATCACAAACAGGCCTAACTTTCATCGGGCCAGAGAAGATGGTTGCTAAGCCGAAAAAGTTTTTATTTTCAGGACTTGTGAGTTATTTCAGGTGGATTTTTTTATGGGCCTAGAACTAATTGGATAATTCAAATTGGGCCAGGAGAGAAATCACCTAAGTCTAGGCTTTTGGGCCGAAGCCCGAACGACTCACATGTTAAACCAAACAGGGCCTCTGGGCTGCAAACAAAAAGAGCTGCCAATTCGGGTTGGGCTAGATTGATGTAGGAGAAATTCCTATCAGTTTCTAGGCTGGGTAGTGGGCCAATCATACAAGCAGACAAGGCCCACACAAATTCAGCATGTCCTCACCTGACGCTTATCCAATTTGGGTAAGGATCGATCCGGAGAAGTGCTTGGGGCGCGGGCCCATGTCACCACAAAGGAATAGGGCTTGCGCGCTATTCTCCTTGGGCTTCCCCACTTTTTTCACATCACCTGAAGGTGTGCGTCTACGGTCGGGTCTTTGACTGACCAAACAATGGGCTAGGTAAGGGTACTGCCAGGAAAATGCTTGGGGCTAAAGCCCAGGTATTAAGGGGGTGTGGTTAGACGACACCCTCCTCTTTTCCCCCACTTGTTCACATCGCCTAAAAGGTGTGAGTCCCTGACAGGGGACCCTCAAACGGGTCCCGGGGTGAAATTGGTTTGTGTGGACCCTCGCTCTCATATGATGCGAAGGTGCAGAAAATTAAGTGCGCACGAAAGTAAACAAACAGAGTAATAAAGCCATAAATAAACATTTTCGAGTTAAGCCCTCTTTCTTAAAATTAAGAGTTTTGTCCCCAGCAGAGTCGCCAGTCTGTGAGCATCGATTTTAAACCCTATCCTATGTTGATTAAAGTTGATTAGGATCTAACCGGGTTCTAGGTCCACTTATAGCCTAAGATTAATAACTATGTCATATAACAATAATTATTAAAACCTAAGCTAGCTCACTGGAACCTATTATGAGTCACCACCTAATTTTAACCTAGATCAAATTAGGAAAGGAGAGTTCGGGTTCGGGGGCTCGATATTCGACTTAATTAGGGTTCAAATTACTTTCATTACCCCTCCTAGGTCGTTTTTCCTCTACTCGGTTTAATTACGGCTTTCTACAAAGTTGTTTTTAACCTAGGTGCGCGCTTCTGTTTTTTGTCTTTTTTAGCATTTTTTGACAGAAAATTAAAGTGGAAATTAAAATACCTAAACTAGGGTTTCGGAGGTAGAATTAGGTCAAATTTTGTTTCCGTCCGTAGCCACGGACCTAATGTCCGAAGCCACGGACCCCAGTTAACCTACATAACAATAAAAGTCGAATTAAACAGAAAACAGAAAATTGTAAAGTCCGGGGCCACGGACAGACTGTCCGTGGGCCCGGACATTATTAAAAAAACCTAATTTTTAAAATTTAAAAAAAATCCCGCCGCCGTCCGTGGGTGTCCGAGCTTACGGACAGGGAGTCCGGGACCCCGGACACGACGTCCGTGGGTGCGGACAGCCCTCGGACGGCGGCTTTGAGGCTGTTCCCGAAGGTGTTTTTGGCTCAAATTTTATGGGTGTGTAGCCTGAAGGATGTACAATCCGTTAGTGATCGAAAGTTCTCAATTTGAATTCGAATTATGCACGAAACTTGGTAAACAAGTTATTGGACAGAAGCTTGAATAAACAGCAATACAGAAGCGTACGAAGGTTAGTTTGAGCCCAAATTTTGAGGCAAGACAGACAATACCGTGGAGAATTAGGGAAGTGGAGTTTCTACCTGTTTTACCTTCGGATTCACAACGTTTCTTCACACTGGGATTCGTCGAGTGCTCTGTTGATGGCAGACCCGAGAGGATTTCGACCCAAGCTTCTGGTTGTTGGTTGTTCTTGCTGTTCTTCACGTTTTGGAGGTGTTTTGTGGGGTTTTGATGATTATTGGTGCTTTGGGAATGGGAAAACGTGTTTAGATGGTGATTTCAGGGGATTTTAGGTATGATTTGGGTGGCCGGGTGTTGGAAAACGTGAGAGAGAGAGAGAGAGAGGAGGCTGTGTTTTCTGACTCTCTAGGGTTCTTGAGCATATGAGGTCCTGATTTTATCCAAAAACCTATCCCCTTATATAGACTCTCTTAAAGATAAAGAAAATCTAGTAAAAGTAAGATTTTTTTGGTATTTTAATTAAAAGGCTTCCCAAAGGAATTTTGCTGTGAAATTTTAACCACACGTCAAGGATGGATATTATGAATTTTCGGAGGTGGAACCGAATTTTTTAAATGTTGGAATATTTTTAAATTGAATTTCTTTTCAGATTCAGTCAGAAATTGCTAGAAAATTATTGGAAACTCGAAAAATCAAAATTCCAACGCCATTATGCTTAGAATGTCATCCTCTATCATGGGTTAAAATATCAAAGCATTTCAAGTTGATTTGGGCACCCTTTGGAGGAGAGAGAAAGCTTATAGGAGGTCTTAGGAGCCTTTAAAGATTACCAAAACGCCCCTGGAAATGACGAAGCTGCTCCCTATGCCATGGAACGCGGCGATCGATCCGGAATCCCTCACTACTTGATTAAAATGTCTCTCACAACACCAGCACCCCGCAGACCCTAACCCAGGGGGTCAAAATTTTGGGTATAACAGTTGGGAGTTGAAAAATGTGTTTAGATGGTGATTTCGGGGGATTTTTGATGTGATTTTGGTGCTTGGATGTGTAAAAACGTGAAGAGAATGAGACGGCTGCCTTCTTTGAGGGTTTAGGGTTCTTCAGGTTCTCATTTGATCATGGGATAAGGTTCCTTATATAGGCTTCCTTAAAGATAGAAAAATCCGGTAAAAACCGAGATTTACCGACGTTTTAGCTCAAGGGCTTCCAAAAGGAATTTGATTATGAAATTTCACACATGGGTAAAGGATGATATTTCTGATTTTTCTAAAGTGGAATCGAATTTTTTGGATATTGGAATATTTTTAAATTCAATTTCTCGTCATTCAATCAGAAATTGCTAGAAAATTATTGGAAATTCAAAAAATCAAAATTCCAACGCCATTATGCTTCAGATGTCATCCTCTATCATGGGTTAAAATTTCAAAGCATTTTGAATTGATTTGACCCTTATTTGGAGGAGAGAGAAAGCCTATAGGGGGCTTAGGAGCCTTGAAAAATTACGAAAATGCCCCTGGAGATGACTAAGCTGTCCCTAGTACTCTGAAATATGCCGATCGAACTGGGAACCCTCGCTACTAGCCTATTAGTAGAGACTCTCTTCCGGGGGGGTTGAAATTTTGGGTATAACAGCTAGTTAATGGGATTCTTGAAGCTTTTTTCTCCCCTTCTAGGGGAATTAGACAAGGTGATCCCCTTTCCCAATTTATTTTAGCACAAGAAGCTTTGTCAAGTTTTATGATCAGTGTAGAGAATAGAGGCCAGTTCTCAGGGATTAAGCTCTCACTGACAGGTCCGAGTATCAATCACTTAGCTTTTGATGATGATTTATTAGTGTGTGGCAAATGTTTAGTTCAAAATGCTAAGTTTCTCAAAGATACTCTAAACTCTTTTCTAGCTTCTTCAGGGCATGAGATTAACAGTAAAAAATAAGAGATTCTTTTCAGTAAACATCTTAACCCTCAAATCAAGAACCAAATGTGCAATCTTATTGGTTATGGAGAAACAAAGTCCTTTCAAAAATACTTAGGTCTTCCTTCTGATATGGGAAGAAACAAGAAACGATTCTTTAACTATTTAGTTGAGACAATTTGCAGGAAAGTGGCTAGCTAGGGTAATCCTATGTCTCAAGCAGGGAGGAATGTATTAGTCTAGTGTTCTTCAGGCTATTCCAACTTACACTATGGCCCCCTTCTTACTTTCTAAAGGAATCAACGATAAAATTAACTCCATGTTAGCTTTTTTCTGGTGGGGAGGGCATTTGGATAAAAGAAGTATCCATTGGCTGAAGTGGGAAGAGATATGTAAGAGCAAGACTTCTGGTGGGGTGGGATTTAGATCTACAAGGGCTTTTAACAAAGCTTTTCTTGCAAAACAGGTTTGGTTCATTTTGAATGATCCTAATTCCTCAGTTGCCAGGACTCTAAAGGGGATTTACTATCCTAAGTCTGACCTGTTTTAGGTAAGGAAAAGGAATCTTGATAGTCCAATCTGGAGCTCTTTACTATCTTCTCTGGATTTACTGAAGAAGGGGGTTAGAAAGGAAATAGGGGATGGAAAAGACACATTGTTCTGGGAAGACCCATGGATTCCTAGACCCTTCACTTTCAAGAAGATCAAGATTAGAAATTAGAATAAAGATTATTGAATTTAGCATCATTCAAAAGATGGTATTTTTTCTGCTAAATCAGCTTATCTTATAGCTTTTAGTTCTTCTCTTTTTGAATATCCCTCTTCTAGTGAAGCTAAGTTGGGATTAGAGGAAAGAATAAGAAAGCTTCAGTGCAGCCCGAGATTTAAGCTGCTATACTGGAAGTGCAAGCATAACATAGTGGCCTACGTTGCTACATTAGCTAGAAGGATAGGAGGTTCTCCTCTATGTTGCTTATGTGGTAAAAAAGACACTATGTTTCATACTTTTTTTATTGTATTATGGGCAGAATTTAGTGGGAAGGGATTCTCAATCTTCCTATCAATTAGATCCCAAATGACAAAGACATCCAGGATTATATCTTTATTGAAGCTAATAAATGGCCAAATGGAAAGTTAGAAACAATGATCAATATTATGTGGATTGTTTATGATGTTAAGAATTCAGTTAGACATAATTCTCTATTGTCTTGGATGGCTCTTATAGAAACGAATCAAGCTTATGTTAAAGCTTATAAGTTAGGTATGAATAATAGAAGTTCTGTTAATCTGCCTATGTATGTGTTGTCTCCTCCAATGCAGGAAGCGATTAAAATCAATTGTGAAGTGAAAAAGAAACGTGGACATGTGATGATTCTAGCTGGATCTATTAGAAGTAAAAAAGGAGATATTTTGATGGCTTTTAGCAAGAATATGAAAGCATCATGTTCGATGGTAGGAGCAGAGATACAAGGCTTAGTATATGCCTTGAAATGGCGATAGAAGAAGGATACCATAAGGTGGAAATTAATGTCTGCAACCAAGATATCTATGCCTTTTGAAGAAGAAGAGTGCACAACATCAAAGTTCCGTTTGCTATGATAGTTGGAACAACTCTTTTGCATTTTTGAGTTATGTGAAGTTAGTAAGCTAAACTTAGATAACTCGGAATGTAATTTCCCAACTTTATTAATCTCGCTTATATATAATAGCTCTGTTTTTTTCAAACTTTAGGTGGGAGAGAACATTCCTTACAAGATTCATAGGTCTTGTACTTTTAACTTTGATGATTTTGTTGTTGAATGAAGAAGGTTCCAAGTTTATGATAAAAAAATAGAGGAAGAGAAACGTGTTCTTACGGGTTCAACAATTAAGATCTACTGGTATGATTTTAATTGGTTAATCAGCGTTGCCAGTGGGTAGATTTAGACAAACTGGTTTGTCCATTTTGACACGATATATGAAATTGTTCCTGTAGTTAGAGAAATCCAATTGATTTAGGGAGGATTGCACCATAAGTTTTAAGAGAAATTCACACTGATCTTGAAATAAATGATAGGCAGATACAATTTGGGATGCGTTCACCGTACCATAACTTATTATCTTAGCTGTGATATTTACGTACTTCACTTTCTCAGGTTTTCTTTGATGGGCATAGATCCTCTACTATTTCTGTTTTTCGTATGATTTCACTTTGAAGTGCGGCGGCACTGTATTATGTGGGTATGTCTGTTTGACAATTATATATATGCACACATGTATGCGACTAATCGTGTTTTGATGCAGCTTGATTGAATATTCTAGTAAGATGGGTTTGTCAAGCTTCTGATACAATTGTCTTATTTTTGAGGTTGATGTCCTTTTAATGATTCGATTACGAAAGCGTTTGATCCTTTCTACTTTACGAGCTGAACTACAATATTTTAATGAAGTTTTGATAATGATGCAACCGGTTTGATGTTTATATACGTATATTTATAACTATTGTCTTATATTGTTTTATGCTGAATCAGTGGTAGCAAGCAAATTTAATGGTCTTATACAATACGGTCTATTTAACCTGTGGTTTAAGTTTCACGTTGATATATTAACTAACTAGTTGTATACTTTTGTTAAATACAAGTGTATAAATTTACACTGCGATTTATATTTGGTTTCGAATATAACTTTATGATTCTGGTTTTGTGAATGATATATATGTGCACTTGTGCAGCATATTAATATTTAGCCAAAGCTTCAAGTTTTGTTTTTTTCTCGCTTCTAAAAATTGTGTATATGTTGTACGTCTTGTGGATCATGAGTAGAACAATGGGCTTCGGTAACGATGAAAGTCGTTACGAAAAAACAAAATCGTTACTATATTAATCTTTTGTAACGACAAAAGTCGTTACAAGTCGTTGCAGGAGAAGGCGTAACTAAAGATCAAATTATTTATTATAACGACTTTTATTCGTTATTAAAGTTATGTCGTTACTAAAATTCTGATTTTTATAAACTATAGAATATTAACTTTGATAACTAAGATAGTCATTACTAAAAAAATCTTTAATAACTATTTTCGTTATCAAATAATACTTTAGTAACAATAGTCTTCGTTACCAAAGAGTAAGTTCTTTCTTTTGTAACAACTGTAGTCGTTACCAAAAATCTGTTCAAAATAAAAAAAAAAAAAAAACCAATTCTAAGTTCTTTCTTTTGTAACAACTATAGTCTGTTACCAAAAATCTGTTCAAAATAATAAAAAAAAAAACAATTCCAAATAACCAATTGGACACTTTATTTCATAGAATAAAGTCTGCTGTGTTTCACTACAAATTCGACAAATTCAGCAAAGTAACAGCATTTGGCAGATTCCAATATCAACACAAATGTACCCTTCTGAATTAAAGAAAAACCAACAGTAGAAGCAACAACAACATTCAGTAGAGTTTCCACAACAAAATCTTCATTTTCATGTTCTAGGCTAGACAGACCATTATTTAGCATTTCCAAAAAACAACTTTCTTCTGCACACATGGGATCACACACATCCGTTGGTTCATAAGAGATAACAAATGTCACGTATCCTTTGGGTTCAGATGCCACGAACATTCTTGAATCATACCTACAGCAGAGATAAAAAATATCTTAAGAATAAATTATCACACATGCACATTACGACTAAGCAGATGAAAACAGAGGGTAGTTTTAGAACAAACAGTTATTAATATTAGAGTAACACCTCATATTGATGCATTAGAAGCCACATTTCTTTGTCATAGCCTTTTCTTCAGTTTCCTTAATGATAATTTAATCATGCATCATAAGCCAATAACAAAGCACTGCATACAAAAGTTTTTTTTACAGAAGCTAGTGGCAGCTAATGGAACTCATTATAGCAGCAGCAGCTTATTGTTGATGGTAGTGATAAAACAGAATCTATACAACCTTTTACTACTTTGCAATATAGAAGCCATCATATCATATCCCCTGTTTTCTTTGGGCCTCTCTGTTTTGGTCATATGCAGCACTCAATCCACATAGATAAACTATTCATGATTTTCAGCAGGTTTGACAATCAACATCACAGCAACTCAAACATGATATATAATGCATAAATAAACTCTTCATTTGGAAAGAAGAGTACCTGTAATCATATGATTGGATCAGAAGTCCAATCCTCCACATCCTCATACAATGAGGCAGATGTAGAAGACTCATTGTCTCTCGCAGCCAACATCAATAAAAGTTCTGTTCGTAAATTTTCATAAGCCCGCTTGCTCTCTTCTTCTCGCCTTAGACCTTCAGCCTTTAAATCTTCAACTTCTTTTTTCAAATATGAAATTGTTTGTTGTTGCTGTCGATGATGTTCAGCGGCAATGGCAGCACGCTTCGAAGAGCCTTTATATCCATTTCCTTTGCCCCTCACATAGCCAGACCTTGGCTGAAAAACTTTTAGCAACATTTCTTCTTGAGTCATCATTGTGGCTCCCTCTTTTGAAGTTTCATCAACCATTTCTTTGAGTTTTAAATTGGTGGCAGTTACTAATCTGCAACAGCAACTACTTAACCCAATGCCACAACAGTGCAAACATTTTCAGATCCGATTTTGAGCATACAATCTACCTGTTAAACGTCTCCTATAAAGAACAGAACACCACCATATATGAATGATGGTTTATCACAATGACATCCTCAATTCAGTGGGTGGACTACTATGGATACTCCATTCTATTGGTGCATCTTAAACTAAAAGAAACTAATGAAAGTTCCAAACAAATTTTTATTCTACTAAAGCGTCACACTCACCCCACATATGTATGTCCTTAAACTAAAAGAAACTGATAAGTCAAAAACCACCAAAAGTCATATATTAATAGTCCTTAAAGGTAAAGAATATAATCAGCTTACCAACAGTTCCTCAAACTCAACAAATGTCAGATTCCCGGTGGTGTGCCTACACTTTGATTTCAACCGATTCTGAGAGTTTGTTTGGCTTTTTTGCTGCAAAAACAATAATTGTAGTCAAGCTATACACAACTACACTCAACATATTAACTTATTTTTGCAATAATAATTAAACATACAGCAAATTCTGGTGCAGCAAACAGAGCCAAACAACTCCTCCATTGTTCAATTGATAACCCTTTTGGTTTATGCTTCATACCCTCTTCATCTGTCTCATAGCTTCTGTATATTTTGCTCAGACGGGATCTCCAACTACGAAACAGTCTATGCATAGTTTCCTCACAATATTCTTGAAACTTGAAAGTGTTTGGGTCTGAAGAATGTAGTTGAAATCTCTCCTAGATTAAAGAAATATTAAATGAAGATGTAAAATAAATGAAAGAGTAGTTCATTAACATGACATATTAGAGAACTAAACATGTAAATAGTTCAACCAATCTATGACAATAATCTGACTTAGTAAAATAATTCCTTCTATAGCATACCTCAACTTGTTTCAGCATTATTTCACCATATGATTCGAGCACTTCCTCCCAGCTCCTTGCATCTACTGGAGCTGTAGTTCTCACAGTATAACCGCAATGATTTGCTAGATCCCGAGCATTAGTGCCTAATGCTTGGCTAATGTTATCCGGTATAATGACTTCAAGTTTTTTTTTACCACCATTGGTTTTCTTATGAAGTTTCATCCCTTTGTAGCTCCCTCTCTGTCCTTTCTTTCTTTTCATAGAATTCACTACAAATAAATAGCAAATTAGAAGAAAAAATGCTTCACATAAAAGTATCTAGACTACACAAATGTAATACCTTCTATATCTGCTTGCAAGCCATCATGGTTGACAGGTGGTGTTGGTGATGAAGCAATAGAAGAGGCAGCTACATCTTTCCGTCTTTCAATTCTACTTCTTCTTTTTCGTTGCATGAATGTTGCAGATCCTACACCAAATTTAGACATTAGTTTTGAGAGTATTAATGACCTTTTATCTAACAGTATTATACCTTCACCTATAGGTGGAGATTGTAGAAATCCTCCATCCCTATTACTTCAGCTACTATGTTATTCATCAGTCCTTGTTCCATACCTCTGTCCACAAGTGCTGTTATACCAATACAATGATCAAATAAGAAAAATGAGACGAGCAAATTAAAAAAACTAGTAAAACTCAAAATAAAACATATTCTCAATTCAAAGAATTTAAAGATAACACAGCCAACATGTCCATATATGTCACCTTCAGAATTTAAAGATTGAGCTCCTATTTGTGTATTGTACTATTGTCATCCATCATCAATGAAGCTTTACCTCTTCCATTTCCTCCTCTTTCTCCCATCACACCTTAAAGAAAGAAAAAATTTTGATTAGTTTTGCAAATATAAAACCTATCAAAACTCTAATAAAGATTGAAGTCATAAAAGGTAATGAAAGTTGTACCTTTCCCTCTCCCCATCAAGCCTTGAAATTCATTGAGCTGAGATTGCATGGAACTTTTTTGTCCTTTTCTTCCTTTGCTTGTCATACTACTTCCACCTCTTCCTATACTACCTCCTCTCATTCTTGCCATCACCCCTTCATATTCATGTATAAAGACAAGCATTAATAAAAGGATGTCATGTGAATAAGTGTTGTAAATAGAAGATCATATGAACAAACACTGATAAAATGAGATCATATGTGCACCACAACATTTCAAGAATCCATTTCGTTTTAATTCCCTATATTTCTCAGTAGACTTTGAAGTCTTTTAGCATCCTTGCCAACAACTCTTTCTTGCACCATAGCATTTCTATGCAATGGAAGTGCTTCAGCAACATCATTATTCATTGTCTGTAATATGTTGGCAGAAAAATCAGCTACATCTTGAATGTACTCTACTTCATCTTCTTCAAAAGTATTGAACTCCTCAGCAATAGGGATCTTGTAAAGATCTCTTGTTTGTAGAAGATATATATGTCAAAGGTAAAGAATGATAGACACAAAAGGTGCATAATCACATAAAAATAGAAATTTAAGAAAGATGGTCTAAGACGGATGTAAAAAAGGCAATCACACTGCTAAGAGTTACCCTCGTCTTAGTAGTCACAGAACAAACAGCTAATGATATATAAGAGGTCGGACTCACCTACCAAAGCTAGAATCTTCTTCAGTAGTATACTGATTTGTCCATAAAGAGTAAGATTGCTCAAGATGTACCTTCAAGATAAAATGTTAGGACTTAGTGCCTTCATCTTTAGAACAAAAAGAAATAGTCATTAATAGACCAAAAGTAAATAACTGAAGAACTTAATGAAATTAATAATTGTAACATAAAAGAATTCCAGTAGCTTAGATGAATTCAGGTGAATTCAGCAAAAAGGGTACTTAGATGTATTTTTCTTTGGTTTTTAATGCAAACTCCCCGGAAAATAGGAAATTCGGAGACGATAGAGAAGTGCTCTAAGAACACTTGAATCACAAGCAGCCACATATATTAATAATCCGATAGAGAGAACACTTGAATCACAAGCAGCCACATATATTAATAATCCAATAGAGAGAACACTTGAATCACAAGCAGCCACATATATTAATAATCCGAGAACTGACAACAAGAGAAGTGCTATGAGAGCAGTAGGCTTCATTACACGGGTTATATAAGCTGTACTTGGCTATACTTGAGCTCTATTGCACCAGATTACCCAAGCATTAGATTCACTTCAAAATTCTATAGAAACTACCAGAACCTTAAGGTCTTTAATTTAGCACTTAAGAGTCTAATTTCTTTCACTGATCCTTGCAATTACAACAAAACAAATATGGCCTTCCTGCTACTATTTTCTGGTTATACATAATAGTTAGGAATTAAGGTTTTGTTTCGTTTTCCAGTTGTGGCAAGATTATCAGCTATTGGCGTTTTTCAGCAAACTCAAACAGAGAAAGAATGATATAAATCTGAGCATATTACCGGTTTAGAGAGAAATGTTTTCAGCGTCGCCTTCAACCAAACACAAGCATAGACAAAACCGATGATGCAATTTCTATCTGCAACAAAAAAAAATCTGTCATCAGCAAAAACCTAGACCAGACAACAATAATATTTTGTACGATTTCAGTTCAACACAAATCGAAAAAACGATTTGCACAGCTGAGGACAATACATAGTGCAGTAGTAGATATCTCTAGGGTTTGAAGAACGCTAAGTGTCGTACCAGTAGCAATGTCGAGAAATTAACCAGAAAATGGTGAGATTAATGTCGAATGTCTGGATTGATTGGGCGGGAAAATTACAGAGCGTGAATCGACGTCCACAGAGTGTTCCCTTCGATAGCTCTTGTTCCTTTTTCGGTTGATAGAGCGTGTCCAGCTTGCTTGTGGCAACAGAGAGGAACGAAGGAGATGTGGTGGGAAGATGCACCAGATTTTGTCAAAAGAGAAAACTACCGAGAGAAGAGCTTTGGGACAGATAGAAGGAGAAGTCGGGAGAGATCAAGGATAGACTGAGGTCGAACGTCGGGAAAGAAAGCAGAGAGGAAGAAATTGTGTAGAAAGGAAAATTTTGTCCGGGAGAGCAATACGAGAGAACGGGAGAGTAGTGAAAAATTTCCAAGTATTAAACAGATATAAATTAGAGGATAGTATACAATTATTTGTATTTAGTCAAAACAATAATTTTAGTAACGAATATTCTGCTTACAAAAAATGTGTGGAATTTATGGTAACAACCTCTTTGTTACCAAATCTTTAATCTTTTCAGCATTTTGAAAATACTTTTCTATAACAATATAATCGTTACTAAAAATAATATAAATGGTAATGATCTCTAGTCGTTACCAAAAATTGTTACCTTAGATATAGTTTCTACTAGTGATGAATAGGCATGTGCCACGTTGATCTTATACTATACATTTAATTATATTGATGAAGTGTAAACTTTGTTAAATTCGTTTTTATATAAATATATATATAAGTTTTTACATATATGTATATATATCCATTACAGCTCGTTTTGGCTTCAGACTTTGTGAATATGTGATTGAAATAATCTGTTTTTAGGACCTAGTTAATTATTTCCTGAGTTGTGGATGACTTGGTCGAGTTAGCTCGTAGCGCGCTATTCGTATCACGGGCACCTCCCTGTTCTGTTAGCTAGGGTCGATGAACCCATTATGTTATATGGGGTCTTCAACTCCATTCTCTTATCTGAAATCTTTAGACCTATTCTATATGCTTTGAACTAGGTCTATTTAAATCATTGTTTCTGATAATGTTTTGGTGTGTATAAGATTCTAATATGCTTTAGTATGACTAGAATTTCCATTTCAGCTCTTACGCTATTATTATTTGGGTATATATATGTATATATACATATATAATTATGTTTAGTAAAAGCGTTTTGAGTGTAGTTCATTTTGTTGATGTTTTATTGCTTACTAAGCGTGTGGTTACTCATCCCTATCCACTTTAACATTTTGTAGATTAATAATTGACCAGCCGGAGGCTCTCGTTTGTTTGTGTATTTCAGATTTATGCTCTGTTGTCATCTTCTATTTTTGACTTGTCTTGCAACCTTATTTCTTTGACGTTGTGTTTAGATACTTAAATTATTTTTCCTAAGTTGTACTAGGCTTTTGGTAGCTATCATATTTGTTCTGTTCGCTTAGAATGTTGAATACGACATATGAAATTTTTCGTTTTGAAAGCCTTTTGTATGCTTCTAGTCCTTTAAAGGCACTCGGTGTGTTTTGACCTTAAAACTAGGCCGGTTTTGGGCTCATGACAAACATCATCTCCAACAAGAGATCGTTGGAAGAGGCTGAGAATGAGTGTAACGACCCCAAAACTGAGCTAGTTGTGAGACCGTCACACGCCGCACACTCACTACTTAAGATGCGCAAGGCTACTAACGAAACCGAAAGATCAAGAAGAACACATGTATAAAGTAAAAGATAAATGATGTTACAAAACCCCAAACATAATCAAAGTCATAATCAGAAATGCCCGAAGGCTACATAAGTCATGAAGCGTCTAGCGCTAAATACAAAAGTATTTCAAAGTAAAATGAATCTAAGTCTTCAGAACTGAAGCGAGAACCATCGCTGATCAATCCGCAATATATAATATATGTCGAAAGAGGTGAGCAACCACAACCCAGTAGGCAACTTCGTCAATGACATATTCTCAAAACATTTGAAAACAAATTATGAAACACAAATAGAAGCAAAGCGAAACAGAGTTTCCACAAGCAGACTTAGCATCAAGAGTTGGCAAGATCAAACGAAAATGAAGCGTTATTCAAACACTCAAAGCAAAGATTTTAGAATCACAAGTACGGGTGGGACATTAGTAACAAGCTAACACAAACCGAAGAGGCGAAAGCCGTTGGATCAGAGGATCCCACACATGATTGTAAAAAACGGTATGGTACGGTACGGTCGTTTATACGGCATATCACCCATTTGTGTAATGAAATGTATTGATACAGCCGTATGAAATCCGCCTCATCAAACATCCCGTCTCGCAGTGGCGTACAGCTGTATAATAATCTATGTTTCTGTATTTACCGTATTTTTAAAGAATAGGCCTAAAATATTGAAGACGGCGATTTGAGGGGAGCCAAAACAAGACTATTTTTTCTATTAAATCCCTAAATGAAAATAACGTTCAGTGTATATAAGGTTTTACTTTCAGAAAAAAATGATGATATAAGCACCACCACCATTAACTATAAATTGAATAATTATGATGGCAAAATTACAATTATACCAATAACTTTTGTATCATATTATTTTTTATTCTTTTTTTCTACTTAGTAATGGTGTGACTTTTTCTTAAAATTCAATTATGTAAATTATTTTATATTACTCAACAAAACTTCTACAAAATTCATATGGTTTAAGAATATGATAAATTTAAAATATATAAATATACAATTTGAACGTATTAATAACAAAATATAAATATTATGTACAAAGTGGACTATATTTCATACTTGTAAATATTTATTATAAGTTTTTTATTATTTAAATATTAATATTTCATCCGTACTGATTCCCTGTTTTATTTGTATCGATACTTCCGTATCACGTCCTCTCAGTAGTCTGTATTGAACTCCTATACCATTTCTTACAACCTTGATCCCATAACAGAAATGGTAGAGACCATTAGTTGGACCTGTCAGTCGCTAATCATCCCAAGAAACCCGAGGAATAGAAAATAGAAGGACATCCTACGTAGCATGCCACGGGATAGCCAGACCCTGCCATCTACGACTCTGAAGCAATGTAACTAGGTCCCAAAATGAAATACTCAAACTTACTTAACAGAAGTGCATAAAATGCATAATACGTGAGTAAATCACTTATTCTCAGTTAGGGGATCATAATCCCAAAAACAGAACTCAAAACGGAGCTCAAACAAGCATTTTAGGTAAATCAAACACTTGTCCGGACATGCATCCAGACTTGCAAGTTCAGACACATGTCGAGACTCAAACAAAGATGTCCGGACAGTAGACAAACTTGTGCACGTCGCGGCCTGTTCGGACATGCAAGTCCGGACGCCGCAAAAACCAGAAACGCAAAGTGCAAAACTCTCACAAACCAACACCAAAACATTCACAATCAAAACCAAAACAATCGCAGAAATATCCATGGGGGTTTTGAGGAAAACGTCAAGGAAAACAACACCGAAAATGCAACGAATCACATCCATAAACTGTAACACCCCTACCGCTAATCACATCATTACCGTCTAATTATCTCGTTCGTCATTACATTCGCAGCGGAAAAATACCAACACAACCGGTGGGTGAAACAATGCCATTATCCACCCATGTGACTAACAAGGCTTAACCAATAACAGCACCGGTCTAATGGACCAGAATTCCCGAGTACTTATACAATACAATCATTTCATTTCTAAACCGAGTTTTAATACATTTACAATCCAACTATACCGAGTCTTTACATTCTATTTGTCGTTAACCTTTCGGTCTTGCACAACTAACAATACATAAATACTTAAACAAAACTACCCATGCTGGCAGCAGTCCCCATCCTACTCTCCAACGGTAATCATCTTCATTGTACCTTAAAAATAATGGGTGGCCCCAAAGGGGCTCAACACCTTTGCTGGTGTGGTAGACGTGCAACCCGCTACTACCGGGTCACACCCAACTAATTGTCGTCTGAGCGTGCGATTGATTTTATTTAACTCAAAACATGAAATGTTGTAAACACACAACATGCTCGCATTCACACAAGTATTCAAGCATAGGGATACAGTCAACAAGGTTAACACCTCAAGCTTGTTAGATTATTTCACCTTGCTCTTTAGGCCTTGAAAACCCCTATCTCTAGTAAGCCTCATTCAACTTAATTACTAACTTATCCATCTTCATCGGATAGTTTGTATTTGTTCTCTTGGATCTATAGACACCCTCTGGTCTCGATCTCATTTTCTTAATTATTCTACCCTTGAATATTACTTAAGCCAAATCCCATGACCTCCGGGCAGAGATACTCTCAACTCTCATCACCGGGATTTTCTCATGCTTACCCGCTCATCTCTCTAAGTCGGATAACTATGGTTAAGTCTCTCTGGCCTCCGGGTAGAGACACACATATAGATCTCACCACCGGCTTTAACGGTACTAGTCTTACTTCCCCGGTTGCCCCTAGGTTACCAATACTTAGAAGTTTGGTTACAGTCTCTTGTTAGTTCAAATCCTCACATAGGAGGTCGACTAATCATTAATAAGGGGTTTAATAGCCCCGTTAATCTCTTTTATCGTTTAGAGTTTCCAATATTTAGAAGTTTGGTTCTCTTCTCATGTTTGGGTCGGGTCCTCATGTCGGGGGTCGAATAATCATTAAGAAGGGGTTTAGTATCCCCGTATATCTCTTTCCACGTTTCAAGTGAGTTCCTAAGGTTGAACTATCGTTGTTCTTTAGTTGAGATTTCTTACGTGTTTTTCCACGTTCAAGTATTGTGTGGATCGACTATCATTAAGGAGGGGTTTGTTAGCCCCGTATATCTCTTTTCACGTTCAAGTGGGTTCATGAGTTTGAGTTACCATTGTTCTCCAATTGAGAATTCTTATATGTTTTTCCACGTTTAATTATTTCACGGATCAACTCTCTCTCCGTGAGTCCCTAACCAAACATTATGCAATTACGAGTCGGTTTACAACATCAGTTAGACCACGAGTTCAAACAAAGCGGTTAGCACATACAACAGGCATCAAGGTATTTATCAAGTGTAATAATCATTTTCATGCTTTTATCTTGTTAGGTCGGTACACATAAACAAGTAGCACACAAGCCGAGTGTAACTCAGCAGGACACAGATTGCAAGAAAACCATACCTTTAACCAAGGAATTACTTTTGCTTTTGTCTCACGCTCCTCAGACAATTCTCGCATCACTGATAACATTCCAAGCGTTTCTATTAATGTCATGACAATACGGTAATAAACGACTAGTATGCCCATATTTAACCCCGTTGTCCCGTTAATCTTAACTTTACTCTTGTGATCTTAAGTTCTCAATTTCACATTCAATCTAACGCTTGTTTACACTTCTAAGGACCTTTACATTTCACCAAACAAGTCCTAATTATCATCTAATACCAATAACCTTCAACCCCCATTGATTAAGCTGCATTAATACACTTTCGGAAGCATTTTGGGAGTGGTCCGGGACTAGGTCCAGACCTACACTCCCGAACCAATCTGTTTCATCACTTTCGGGACAGTTTTTGTGTTGGTCCAGGACTACACCCTGGGACAAGGTCCCAGACCAGTCCTGAACTCCATTTTCGGCTACATTTTAGTGTTAGTCCGGGACTTTATGCAAAACCTAAGTCCCGGACCAATGTTACAGGCAATTTTTGGCAGATTTTTGTTGTTGGTCCGGGACTTCTTGCTAGACCTAAGTCTCGGACCCTGCTATGCTCTGCAACATTTTAACATTTCCAATTTCAATTCCAACCTCAATTCTTACCCAATTCTTTTATAATCTTTCTATATGCTTCCAAACATGTTCTAACACTATAAACACACATTAAACCTCCTTAAATCATTGAATCAAACTATCATTTAATCCTTGATAAATCCTATAATTTCTCATTCTCATTTCTGCACTTTGCAACTTAGTTTGTAGTTCTAAGATGCACTTTTGCTCAACACTTTACCAACTCACTTGTTTGACCATAACAATTCCTTACTAGTCATTTGCAATTCCATTACCCCAAGTTCAATCCTTGTTTTCAAAGCTATACACACTAGTTCATCTCTAGCAATCCCAAGACTTTCCTACAACATTTTTGCTATAGTTTTTGCACAATTCCATTTACTTCTTCAACCAACATCCTAGGGTGATTAACCATCCATATTAATCCCTATCAACTCCTAGTTAGCCTTAGGTTCCTTAAACTCATAAGGTCACCTAACTCCTTAGGTTTCTACAGAAATTTCACCATAACTTCTTACTATAATAGCACATCCAAATTTCATTATCTTCATCACCTAATTTAAAATATTCATAATTTACACAGTTTTCTCTTCTCAATCAATATCAACTAACCAAATCCCTAGTGGATTCTACCAGCACACAAACTCATCCAAATCTCATCAATCACCTTATAATGCATAAACCTTAAATTGCTTAGCACTTAGGCCCTTAAATCACACATCAATTTACAATTCTCTCATATATCAATCAAACACATTTCAGCACATTTTGAAATACCCCAAACCTAAGTATGCTAAGTAAACATCAATTTATGATGTAGTAAGGCTAAAATATGCCTTAGAAAGATTAGTACGCAATTTAAACCAAGGAAAACACAAGAAGATGCCTTAAGGGCAATTTGGGCAAAAACATGCTCTAAGCTTGGAGTGACTTTGATTAGCACCCAAATACCATTATAAGACTTTATTAATATGCTAATGGACATTTTAAATCAATTAGAAAAGAAAACCAAGCTCAAAAACAAGCTTAAACACAAAATGTGCTTTAAGACTCCTTAAAGCACCTTTTTGAGAAATTGTCTTAGAATTGAGTTTTGAGTGGCTAAATGTCAATCATTACTCTTTAATCAACATGTGTACTAATTAGTATCACATTAGGAAGCCTAAATCAATGGGAAATCAAAAATTTCAGAAATATGTGCACTAATTAGTGAATAGTGCCAAATAGTGACTAGTTTAAGTTTTAATCAATATAAGCTAATTAGTTGGTCAACAAAGACCATGACTAGCCTTATTTAAGAGGGGGCCGGTTTTCTAAGGGATGAGTCACCCAAGACTTCATCAAATAAGAAAGGATAAAGAAGAGTAAAGTAAAAGGAGTTACTATTTGCTTTTATAAAGCAAATATCTTATATTAACCTACCTCTCTCCTCTCTTCTTCATTTCTCATCTTCTTACACGATTTTCGTCCTCTTCTCTCTGTTCTAAACCGTCTCCAAGCAGCACCCATGGCACCACCACCTTGCTTTGTCAACAACTTACTCATTTTAGCTCCAAATCAAAAACTAAACACATATATCTCTTAGTTAGACCAAGACCTTGCTTCCTATCTTTTCAAAATCTGAAAAGCCTCATTTTGGAGCCATGGGAAATCACCATTGGAGGAGGAAAAGCTAGCTTGAGGTGTTCATTATCTTCTCCATTCATTCTAGGTAAGGAAAATGAAAGAAAAATCAACTTTCCATCCTTTTCTTAGATGGCCGAAAATCATCACTCATGGAGCCTTGTTTTATCCATTGTTCTAGCTTGATTCTATTCTCCAAGGGCTAGAGGAGGTCCTTCTTGATTCATATCCAAGCCTATCTTAAGACTCCAAGGTAAAACATTCATTTCAATACCTTAGAACACATTTTTAACCTAGGGTTTACTCCTTAAGGTTAATGTATTATTTAGCACTCATGAGAGCCAATGTATATTGATTAGAACATTGGAAAGGGAAATTTAAATGGTGGCCGAGATTTCCAAGGGAAGAAGCCTAAGGAGGAAGTTGAGAGAAACTTGAGAAAAACAAGGTAAAATGCTTACCTAATGGTGGTTTAAGTTTTAAGGAATGAGTTTTAGATGAGTACCAATGTAGCCTAGAGCTTACACTATGTAATGGGTTATATAACCTAGGAAAAACAATTTGAACAAGCTTATGAACTTGTGATTAAGGAGCCAATGGGAATGAGTTAGTAATATAAGTTTAAGATGAGTTTTAAGAGCATTATAACTACTATGAGATTGATGGGTGTATTTGCAGGTTGAAAGCTTTTATATGTGGGAAATTCAGTGTTTAAGTTTAAGTCATTTAAGGGCCTAAGAGCCATGTCATTTAAGAGCCTTAGTGCTATGCAATTTATGATTATTGCAATATATTGAGTTTGATGTGATTGAGTTGGTTTGGGTGAGAAGATATGATGGGAAAGAACTTGATGTGTGTGAGATGGTTGAATGAGGAAAACAATGCATTTGGGCATGATAATATACTAGAGAAGCTATGGCGAAATTTGAGTAGAAAACAAAGTGTTTAAGTGGTAGTGGTGAGTTAATATGACCTAGGATTTACTAGGAGTCATACAAAGGAATTTGAGTGGAAATGAGTTAACTAAGGAGTTCTTAAGGTTTAAAATGACCTAGAGATGTCTAGGAGGAATTAGAGGATTGGTGAGTGTATTAAAAACACCAAAATCATGGTATGAGGAATGTAAGACTTGTGCAAAAATCTGGAGGAAATGATGTATTACGCTTTGAGATGATTTAAGTATGAACTAAGAGTAGAACAATGAGAGTTTCGGGAAGTTTGTGTAAGAGGTGGTGATGTTAGTAGTGGACTAGTAAGGTTTAGTTTAAATGGTAATGTGTGGACTTGGGTGATGGAAGTGAAAACTGTAGGAGAATGTTGTAAGTCGTCAAGGAAATGACTAGAACCGTATAAGAGTGTATGAACTTGAGAGTGGTGAGTAAGATGCATAAAAGAGGTGGAAATGTCTAAGGAGGGTGTTGCATGGTCAGGAGAAATGAAGAGCAATGTCAAGGTGTTAAGGTAATGGAAAGAAATGTATAAGTAAGCTCTAGAGTTTAGGAGTGATGAGTAACAAATGAAAAGAAGAGAAATTGTGCATGGACATGCAAGATGACCTTGGAAGGTTTAACAAGCAAAGATGGAGTGTAATGATGTTAAGGAGGAGTTATATGGGTTGAAAAGAAACACTTTGGTTAGTTGAAGTTTTAGACAAAATGTACATGTTGGAAATATAAGGAGATAATTAACAAGTGTTAGGAATTTCTTGCAAGAGTTGAGTAAAAGGTTGGAATGATCTTTGGAGGTTATTTTAATGAGTTTGGAGGATGATTAAAGGTGGGTTTAAGGGTCTAAATGATGTTAGAACACATTAGGAGGCTTTAGGAGAAGTTTGGTGAAGATTTAACAAATTTTTGGACATGTTCTGGTGGCGTCCGACCCAGGGGTCCGACCCAAGCTTGGGTCGGACGGCCTCTGTTAGATGCCAGTGAAGGGTTCTGGAACGGTCCGACCTAGAGGACTTGGGTCGGACATGGGTCGGACAGGTGAGGTTTAGAAGACGGAAAATTTCTGGAATGGTCCGACCCTGCTGGTTGGGTCGGACGGTGGGTCGGACGGCCCTTAAGATTAAAAAAAAAACCTAAGAGAGTTTAGTGGTATTAATGGTACCCCGTTAAGAGGGCAATGATGATTAGAGGTATAAAGACCTAAGGGATTAAGTTAAGTATAAACTTAAAAGTTTAAGGTTAAGTTTGTAAGATTAAGTTGTAAAACTTAAGAGGTGTTAGGTGGGGATCATTTAGGGTTTGGTAAGTTAAGTAAGTCAATTGAGATAAGTTGTTAACAACCTAAAACTGAATGAATGTTTTAGGACTTGGAAATTGGACTCCGAAAGAGATTAAGCAACCGAACGACCAACGGTGAACGGTACAGTTCTTCTTGTGACCTGCTTGCTAACGAGGTGTCCCTCGGCTTGTGTGCTAATTGTTTTTGTGTGCTCACTAAACAAGATAAAGCATGCAACGGGAACATTATGTTTATTGTATTGTTGTGTGATGTTTGAAAACTAACACACCATACCGTGAGAACTTACTAACCAACGTTTAGTAAGGAATTGAGTGAGACTAAGGAACGCTCCCTAATATTAGTTTGTTATAAACCGAAAGAGGTTAACCAACAAACATTGTCTTGAGACTTCTACTAACTGGAACTTAAGGGGGGAGTGAGGAACCCGGGACTGACTCCGGTCATGCATGCTAAGGAAAAAGGGGGTCGGTATCTATAGCAGATCCGACTTCCGATTAAGGACTTGTCTTCGGACTTGTTGCCTAGGGTCGGTTGCCGGCCCAGCTACGTTGGACATATAGCCCAAGGTAGGTGGCATTAAGATGGTGCGGTAGGATCACCTAAATCCTAAATTATAAGATAAGTTGTTTATTCAACCAATGGAGTTAATAGCTCATTGGCTAGGGTTGCTTTTGACACGACAAAAATAAACATTGAGGTAAGATACAATCATTTCTAATTGAAGAGTGGTTTGTATTCTAAGATTAAGATAAGGTTGAGATAAGTTACAACCATTCCTTTTAAAGGATGGTTTGTTTATTATAAGACTGAGATGAGCTACATCCATTCCTTTTTAAAGGATGGTTGTTTTCTAAGGCCAAGATAAGACTAAGATTGAGGCAAGATAAGGATGGACTAAGATTAAGAGGGAACACTACTAAAGGAGTTAAATAATAAACTCTCTAATTAAGGGAACGCATTTAAGTCGTTCGTTATGTTTGAACTTTGATTATTCATATTTGGTTTGTTGTTTACTGCACTTTCTATTATGTTGTGCATCTAATCAACCTCCATGCTATCGACAATTAGTCGTCGTAGCCACGTTAGCTTGGGGGCCATGAGAGGATCGTACCAGCATTCGTGCTGACCCCCTTTGGGGGCTGTTTTTACTACACAGGTAAACGTCAGGAGGCGGCCGTCACGAGAGTAAGATGGGTACAAGTGTTACGGGTTAGGTGTGGCCTACGAGTTGTGCATGTACACTCGTATGGCTTTTTGAATTAATAAGTTGTATAGGATGTGAGGGGATTGTAAGAAGGATATGTATTTGGTTAAGACTTGTAAGTACTAATGTTCGGTATATTCTGTTAGTCAGACCGTGGCAAGGTCCTGGAATGTAATTGAATCCGCTGCTACGTTTGTATTTAAGGTGATAAGTTTGCGATAACCACGATTGGATTGAGACGGGGTGTTACAAAAAGTGGTATCAGAGCGTAGTTACGCTCTGAAGACAAGAAATACCGAACTTAGGAGAATACTGAGGTTGAGTTTGAGTGATGGGTTAAGGGTTGAGTGTTAGAGTGAGAGGTGCGTTAGCTAGGACTTCCCGGTGTTTACCGGATATCCATAGTACCTAGACCCGCCCTCCACATCTCTAACCCTGAATATGGGGAACAAACGCCAGAGAGAAGAAAGCCTTCTCTTACTCGGGAAAACCCGATCTGGCAGTTAGTTAACAGCAAGCAATACGAGAAACATCTTGTTAAACAATAGTTTAAGAGAACTTGAATGTTTTTAATGGAGCGCAACCGTGAAACAGGCGCTACCAATGGAACTTTACCCGTAAAAGGACGGTAATTACCAGCAACATGGGTCGACATGCTACGCAGTCGAAATAACCCGCAATACCAATGATAAGGAAAGCACTACGAGTGCAATGGATAAGGAAATGATAAGAGACATGAGTACCGGACAGTGGTCCGAATGAGCATAGCAATGGGATAATACAAAGCTTAAGGAATAAGATTACTGGAAAGTCCAGTTAAGAACCGGGAACTCCAAACCCCATACAATGAAAAGGGTTACAAACCTGGCCGACATAACGCGGACGACGGTGGAAGCACATACAATTGTATACCGGAATAGGACTACGATGTAGTGCCTAAAGGAGAATCGTTACTTAGTAACCACAACAAATGTGTGGAGACAGGAGCGAGGACTAAGACGTAAGGAAATAACAAGGGGTTTCCTCAGAAAGAGGAACACCCTGATAAGCGACAGTACTGTCAAACAACAAGGAAACTGCCGGAGGGTCAGTTATCCAAAATAAGAGATTATCGAAGGAGTCCCGAGGACTACCAATTACCTGGAAATTAGAAGGAAGTATCACTACCAATGTACCTTGTACCAATAGCCCATCCTGCATGGCGCACTTGCCATAGCAAGTGCTACCCCGGTTAAGCTACACGGAAAGCCATCATGGCAAGATAGGAAAACGCTACAGTTGTAACACATATTAATACCGGATTGTAAGTCCATAAGAATGGAAGAATAAGACCTTGGAAAGGCCCGACGGCCTGACCATGATGAGATGAGGTGACACACCAGTCAGCAGGGAGCTGAACTTGGACAGAATACTAAACGATATTAATATTAGCAACGGTATAACCTACTACAACAACAACCAACGGTACGGTAAGAACACCAATCTCGAACTCCGAGAGGAAAACCTAAGAGATCGCTCAGAATCCGAGCAAAGCACTATATAGGCAATAATATACAAGGGATGTATTATAAGGTACGATTGAGACTGTTGACGCAACGACTTCCAACGGAAACGGGATAAGACTCCCAGAGTGACCATTAATAATACCAATAACAAACTTTCTACAAGGAAGATGTTGGTGAACCCCGGAAACAGGGACAGAAGGAATAAACTTAAGTAGTAATCTACTAAAGACTAAAGACGTACCACCCTGGAAAAGGAAATCCCAGAGGACTACCCCCACAGAGCGGGCATAGTCGAGCCGAACAAACCGATGAATGACAGCTAATACTGTTCGTCCAACTCATTAACACCCAAGTATGATTGATCATCAACGGGTGGTGTAGTCAACGGAAGTTGAACGATGCGTTGAGATGGAAGCATAAGATGACAGGATGATATCCAACTTGGACACCGTAAGGCAAAAGCCTAATACCAACTTATCCTTATTTGCTAGAAGACATAAGTCTAATAAAATGACAGTATTGTCAAAGACACTAAGTAACCTCAAAACGCCTGAATAAACTTCCTTAACAGGAAGCAGGATGCAGCGACTTACCATGAAACCCGATACTACATTCAATATGTAACCTAACGGTGGATAGTGTTCAAGGAAACAAAAACCTTTAAGGATGACCTACAGATGAGTGAGAGTACAAGTAATGAATTGAAGCACTAATCACTAAGAGCCTACGAGCCAAGGATGTTAACCACATCAGAGCCGAGGCACAGTAAGTTATGAGAGAGCTTATTTAAGCCAAGAAGGAACTACAATTCGTAGATATGAACGGTTACCAAACCTATAACTTAGATTGGGGAAAATATTGCCAGGAAAAGGCACCAATGAGAATAATGAGATAGTACATTGGCAGGGCGGAGAACGAACCATGCCTTTTAGGGTGGGGATACCTCTCCTTGTTGTGAAGCCATGAGTGGGAATAAACCCCTCAAAAAGGGCTTTCACTTGTTAGCAATATAATATGCTTTTGTTAGAGAATGGAAACCGTAACTTTGAGATTACCTTAGAACATACCGAATACACTTGAGTAATAAGAAAGGCTGCAGAGACAGACCTCATATCCAACACCCAGGATTTAGGAATCAGTGATCGTCAGAGATAAACATTGTGAGTGCACATTATGGCACGTCAAGTGACCAATGCTCAGAAGAGCTTGTGATTCAGTGGATGACTTCTTCAGGAACCGGTTAAATTACATGGTGAGCAACGTCATAAGGATGGAAGAATGTGAGAGAGACTAACCTACTTGTGAACTCGAAATGGAAGCAAAACCTCTTCACATTAAGAGATAACGATCTTATGGCACGGTACGACAACCACCATACACCCGAACTTGGAGAACCCCTGCGTGTTTACACCAGGAAGGAACTGAGTATAAGATAAGATGTTAGATTAAATGAGTAAGTAGTTGCACCATCAATGGGCAACAGAGTAAAGGCCAACTACCACGGTAGTAGAGGTCATAAGGATAATACCTATATAAGGGGATTAAGTCATGATGCGCAGTAAAGCGACCATTATGTATAAGCCGTCAAATATTGACACTGAGGCAATTAGATTTATGAGCTAAGACCAATACGAGTAATGAAATAAAAATGGTAGACGAACTGTGCATTGACGCCAGTAGTCTAGATCATGTGAGGTAAGATTTCACCGGAAGCACACTTTCCATTCCTTAAGGAACCGGAAGTGTGTTCCCAGTAGATCAACATGAGAAACAAGATGATAGGTTCGATGGAAAGAAACCTCAGTTACTAAAGGATCAAGTCTGTACTGAATACAGAAAGAAGCTAGAGCACGTCATATCTAAGAACATGGTAAATGGATTTTCCTTGATTAAGTTCAAGAAGAACAATAAGTGTTATCATGGAACGATGAAAGAGGAGATCGACAACGAAATACTTCATAATTAGCAATAGCTAAACGTGTGACGATCACTATGAGTATACTAAAACGAGACGTGGGATGACTGCACTCCACAGGAGCTTGCGGGCCTGACAGACTCATTCATGAGTTAGTTGGGTAAGTAGTAATGTATCAGTATGGTACCCCATGCATGTAGACGAGTGGTGTAAGAAACACGGGAAGTAGTCGACTCCGTACCACGGTCAACGACGCAAGATCAGACAAGAGCAGCTACTACCGTAAACAGTCGAAGAGAAGAATTCAGTTGAACCAACAACACAAAGGAATCAGAGAACAAATAATTAAGGACTATGAAGTGCGAAGAGCACAGATGGTTAAGTACAGACATTGGACATGTCTTAAGATGTAAGAGATTAAACTGTAAAGCGCAATAAGCACTAAACAGTAGTTTCAGATTAAGAATCATCCTCTGACCAAAGGTCAGTTGAAAAGAACAATTTAGACACTTAAGAGAACACTAAGAATATGAATGTTAGATCTTTAGGGAGAATGGAAAGGCGAGTTACAACTCATTAAGGCCATGTACATATAAAGATAACACGTGTCCATAGAGGGACCTTTATCAGAGTCGCGCAGCGGAAGCTAGCAGATCAGTACCTTAGAGGGTTGGACATACCTGATGAACCGGAAAAAGGAATGATGTACCACATCTTCCAAAGGAATAAACATAAGATTTAGCAACTGAATGCTTTAGTACCTTTGAGATTAGACCAAACTAAGTTAAGAAAATGGTATAATTACCGTTAAGAATCCTCGATACAGAGACCCTCTGATCGAATCATAAGTGAGATAAATGACATGGAAGCTAGAATGCTTGGTAAGAATTAGACATCTTGAACCTATGTTCAAGGACGATATAATGTTGATTACGTGGGCGTAATCCATTTTAAGGGGGTTAGAGCGAAAACCGCTTAGCGTATGCTTATGTACTGAGTACATAAACTACGGTGTGCATAACACAAAATAATTTGAGAATTTGTTTTACATAAACATTTTAAGATAAATCATGGTTATTGCACACGGAAGATGTGAATACCTTACATATTAAGTACCTATCTTGTTGAATCCGGTGTGAGTACAAGTTAAGAGAATTAAGGAAGAGGATTAAGGAGATTTAAGAAATAAGGAATATATGAGGTATGAGTCGATATGAGACTATGTGTGAGATAAGAATAAGATAACACTATGAGATATTATTTGATATGAATATGAGGAAGAAGATAGTAATGCTATGAGATATAAGATGGTGAGAATTGGTATGAAACAGTTATAGAACTTAGTAGGAATTTAAGTCTTGAGGTAATTACTAAGAGATAAATTGGGAATGTTTGATGGACTGAGTTCACACTTTGGAGATGTATTGATTATGATTAGAAGAACTAAAAAAGATAGAAAATTGGACATGAGTGAATTATTTGGATGTTTGAAATGACGTGGGAGGTGGAACTTGATTTTCTAGGGATCAAGGGAAACCGAACACAAATTGGGGTGGAAGGATAGTTCTACACTGATGCTGATCACATCAGGGTTGGATGATTCCTGAAACTCCCTACCAGTGGTCACAATTAAATCACGCTAAGGATAGAGGCGTTAGTATAAAACAAAATTGGAGTTGCTTGTATTTTTTATTAGAGGAATTATTCCTCACATGACCTCGTAAAAAGGATTACCTTTTTACTGAGTCTCGCCCATGAAGTCGAGGTCGCACGAGCCTTTGTCTTCGGACCGGTGACATGGGGAGAGCAGAGTGTTTTGTATTCTGGCCCATGGTGACGAGGACGAATGAGCCATTGTCTATGGACCGGTGACATGGGAGAATACGTTGGAAATTATGTGAATGTTTTTAATCATCAAAAGGAACAAAGGGAATTTTGAGTGCTATACATGCGTAAGCATGTTGTGTGATATTTAAGAATAAGCATATGGTGGACCTAAGGATTCAATGAGTTTAAGTATACATAAGTATGATCTGTATGATCTGTATGATCTGTGGAATGAGGTAAGATATGTATTCTACTAAGATAAGATGCATGGGAACTTTGGGGACAAAGTTCTTTTAAGGGGGGTATATTGAAATACCCCAAACCTAATTATGCTAAGTAAACATCAATTTATGATGTAGTAAGGCTAAAATATGCCTTAGAAAGATTAGTAGGCAATTTAAACCAAGGAAAACACAAGAAGATGCCTTAAGGGCAATTTGGGCAAAAACGTGCTCTAAGCTTGGAGTGACTTTGATTAGCATCCAAATACCATTATAAGACTTTAGTAATATGCTAATGGACATTTTAAATCAATTAGCAAAGAAAACCAAGCTCAAAAACAAGCTTAAACACAAAATGTGCTTTAAGACTCCTTAAAGCACCTTTTTGAGAAATTGTCTTAGAATTGAGTTTTGAGTGGCTAAATGTCCATCATTACTCTTTAATCAACATGTGTACTAATTAGTATCACATTAGGAAGCCTAAATCAATGGGAAATCAAAAATTTCAGAAATATGTGCACTAATTAGTGAATAGTGCCAAATAGTGACTAGTTTAAGTTTTAATCAATATAAGCTAATTAGTTGGTCAACAAAGACCATGACTAGCCTTATTTAAGAGGGGGCCGGTTTTCTAAGGGATGAGTCACCCAAGACTTCATCAAATAAGAAAGGATAAAGAAGAGTAAAGTAAAAGGAGTTACTATTTGCTTTTATAAAGCAAATATCTTATATTAACCTACCCCTCTCCTCTCTTCTTCATTTCTCTTCTTCTTCCACGATTTTCTTCCTCTTCTCTCTGTTCTAAACCGTCTCCAAGAAGCACCCATGGCACCACCACCTTGCTTTGTCAACAACTTACTCATTTTAGCTCCAAATAAAAAACTAAACACATATATCTCTTAGTTAGACCAAGACCTTGCTTCCTATCTTTTCAAAATCTGAAAAGCCTCATTTTGGAGCCATGGGAAATCACCATTGGAGGAGGAAAAGCTAGCTTGAGGTGTTCATTATCTTCTCCATTCATTCTAGGTAAGGAAAATGAAAGAAAAATCAACTTTCCATCCTTTTCTTAGATGGCCGAAAATCATCACTCATGGAGCCTTGTTTTATCCATTGTTCTAGCTTGATTCTATTCTCCAAGGGCTAGAGGAGGTCCTTCTTGATTCATATCCAAGCCTATCTTAAGACTCCAAGGTAAAACATTCATTTCAATACCTTAGAACACATTTTTAACCTAGGGTTTACTCCTTAAGGTTAATGTATTATTTAGCACTCATGAGATCCAATGTATATTGATTAGAACATTGGCAAGGGAAATTTAAATGGTGGCTGAGATTTCCAAGGGAAGAAGCCTAAGGAGGAAGTTGAGAGAAACTTGAGAAAAACAAGGTACAATGCTTACCTAATGGTGGTTTAAGTTTTAAGGAATGAGTTTTAGATGAGTACCAATGTAGCCTAGAGCTTACACTATGTAATGGGTTATATAACCTAGGAAAAACAATTTGAACAAGCTTATGAACTTGTGATTAAGGAGCCAATAGGAATGAGTTAGTAATATAAGTTTAAGATGAGTTTTAAGAGCATTATAACTACTATGAGATTGATGGGTGTATTTGCAGGTTGAAAGCTTTTATATGTGGGAAATTCAGTGTTTAAGTTTAAGTCATTTAAGGGCCTAAGAGCCATGTCATTTAAGAGCCTTAGTGCTATGCAATTTAAGATTATTGCAATATATTGAGTTTGATGTGATTGAGTTGGTTTGGGTGAGAAGATATGATGGGAAAGAACTTGATGTGTGTGAGATGGTTGAATGAGGAAAACAATGCATTAGGGCATGATAATATACTAGAGAAGCTATGGCGAAATTTGAGTAGAAAACAAAGTGTTTAAGTGGTAGTGGTGAGTTAATATGACCTAGGATTTACTAGGAGTCATACAAAGGAATTTGAGTGGAAATGAGTTAACTAAGGAGTTCTTGAGGTTTAAAATGACCTAGAGATGTCTAGGAGGAATTAGAGGATTGGTGAGTGTATTAAACACACCAAAATCATGGTATGAGGAATGTAAGACTTGTGCAAAAATCTGGAGGTAATGATGTATAACGCTTTGAGATGATTTAGGTATGAACTAAGAGTAGAACAATGAGAGTTTCGGGAAGTTTGTGTAAGAGGTGGTGATGTTAGTAGTGGACTAGTAAGGTTTAGTTTAAATGGTAATGTGTGGACTTGGGTGATGGAAGTGAAAACTGTAGGAGAATGTTGTAAGTCGTCAAGGAAATGACTAGAACCGTATAAGAGTGTATGAACTTGAGAGTGGTGAGTAAGATGCATAAAAGAGGTGGAAATGTCTAAGGAGGGTGTTGCATGGTCAGGGTAAATGAAGAACAATGTCAAGGTGTTAAGGTAATGGAAAGAAATGTATAAGTAAGCTCAAGAGTTTAGGAGTGATGAGTAACAAATGAAAAGAAGATAAATTGTGCATGGACATGCAAGATGACCTTGGAAGGTTTAACAAGCAAAGATGGAGTGTAATGATGTTAAGGAGGAGTTATATGGGTTGAAAAGAAACACTTTGGTTAGTTGAAGTTTTAGACAAAATGTACATGTTGGAAATATAAGGAAATAATTAACAAGTGTTAGGAATTTCTTGCAAGAGTTGAGTAAAAGGTTGGAATGATCTTTGGAGGTTATTTTAATGAGTTTGGAGGATGATTAAAGGTGGGTTTAAGGGTCTAAATGATGTTAGAACACATTAGGAGGCTTTAGGAGAAGTTTGGTGAAGATTTAACAATTTTTGGACATGTTCTGGTGGCGTCCGACCCAGGGGTCCGACCCAAGCTTGGGTCGGACGGCCTCTGTTAGATGCCAGTGAAGGGTTCTGGAACGGTCCAACCCAGAGGACTTGGGTCGGACATGGGTCGGACAGGTGAGGTTTAGAAGACGGAAAATTTCTGGAATGGTCCGACCCAGCTGGTTGGGTCGGACGGTGGGTCGGACGGCCCTTAAGATTAAAAAAAAAACCTAAGAGAGTTTAGTGGTATTAATGGTACCCCGTTAAGAGGGCAATGATGATTAGAGGTATAAAGACCTAAGGGATTAAGTTAAGTATTAAGAGGTGTTAGGTGGGGATCATTAAGGGTTTGGTAAGTTAAGTAAGTCAATTGAGATAAGTTGTTAACAACCTAAAACTGAATGAATGTTTTAGGACTTGGAAATTGGACTCCGGAAGAGATTAAGCAACCGAACGACCTACGGTGAACGGTACAGTTTTCTTGTGACCTGCTTGCTAACGAGGTGTCCCTCGGCTTGTGTGCTAATTGTTTTGTGTGCTCACTAAACAAGATAAAGCATGCAACCGGAACATTATGTTTATTGTATTGTTGTGATGTTTGAAAACTAACACAACATACCGTGAGAACTTACTAACCAACGTTTAGTAAGGAATTGAGTGAGACTAAGGAACGCTCCCTAATATTAGTTTGTTATAAACCGAAAGAGGTTAACCAACAAACATTGTCTTGAGACTTCTACTAACTGGAACTTAAGGGGGGAGTGAGGAACCCGGGACTGACTCCGGTCATGCATGCTAAGGAAAAAGGGGTCGGTATCTATAGCAGATCCGACTTCCGATTAAGGACTTGTCTTCAGACTTGTTGCCTAGGGTCGGTTGCCGGCCCAGCTATGTTGGACATATAGCCCAAGGTAGGTGGCATTAAGATGGTGCGGTAGGATCACCTAAATCCTAAATTATAAGATAAGTTGTTTATTCAACCAATGGAGTTAATAGCACATTGGCTAGGGTTGCTTTTGACCCGACAAAAATAAACATTGAGGTAAGATACAATCATTTCTAATTGAAGAGTGGTTTGTATTCTAAGATTAAGATAAGGTTGAGATAAGTTACAACCATTCCTTTTTAAAGGATGGTTTGTATTATAAGACTGAGATGAGCTACATCCATTCCTTTTTAAAGGATGGTTGTTTTCTAAGGCTAAGATAAGACTAAGATTGAGGCAAGATAAGGATGGACTAAGATTAAGAGGGAACATTACTTAAGGAGTTAAATAATAAACTCTCTAATTAAGGGAACGTATTTAAGTCGTTATGTTTGAACTTTGATTGTTCATATTTGGTTGTTGTTTACTGCACTTTCTATTATGTTGTGCATCTAATCAACCTCCATGCTATCGACAATTAGTCGTCGTAGCCACGTTAGCTTGGGGGCCATGAGAGGATCGTACCAGCATTCGTGTTGACCCCCTTGGGGGCTATTTTTACTACACAGGTAAACATCAGGAGGCGGCCGTCACGAGAGTAAGATGGGGTACAAGTGTTACGGGTTAGGTGTGGCGTACGAGTTGTGCATGTACACTCGTATGGCTTTTTGAGTTAGTAAGTTGTATAGGATGTGAGGGGATTGTAAGAAGGATATGTATTTGGTTAAGACTTGTAAGTACTAATGTTCGGTATATTCTGTTAGTCAGACCGTGGCAAGGTCCTGGAATGTAATTGAATCCGCTGCTACATTTGTATTTAAGGTGATAAGCTTGCGATAACCACGATTGGATTGAGACGGGGTGTTACACATTTTTTGGTTCAACTTTTAATTACCCATCCCAAAATTCTAAAACATTAAGGTTAGATATTAAGGTAGGTTGTTTACCTTTAATTCTCAAGTTTCTCTTTTCACTTCTCTTATCCTCTTCTCTTGATTGAAATCGGCCAAGGGGGTGGTTCCCTTGCTAAAACCTCTAATCAATATTCAAATAGAGGTATGAGTGCTAAGTAAATCACTTATACTCATGGAATAACCCTAGAATTCAAGAAGAGGGCGTAAAGCACAAAATTTAGGGCATTACCTTTGAAGCGCTAGAATGGATTGTTGACCATGAATCAAAGGAGAGTTCCCGCCACCATTTTGAGGCTTGAACAAATGCTCAAACAAGAAAGCCATGGGAGAAGCTTCATAAATCGGTGGGAGGAAGGAGAGGGGAGAAAAACGGTAGAGAGAGATGGGGAGCTGGCTGGGGAAAAGAGAAATGAGAGGAGAGAGAGGGAAAAAGTGTGTTTTTATTTGCTTTTCACTTTACCCCTTTTTACTTTATTAATTTTCTCTTCTCACTAATAAGGAGAGTTCTCTTAACATAATAAGAGTGCTGACTTGCACTAACGAAAACCGCCCCCTATATATTTAAGTAGGGGCATTTTGTCCTTTCGCAAGAAACGCTCTCAAATTCCCAGTTTTGGCACTATTCATCAACCGGGCCCGTTTTCTGGATTTTTCTTGTTTCTTTAATTTTAATGGTTCTTAAACCTTCATTAATGTTTTATTATAGTTATATGATCAACTATAATTTTTACGAGTCCATTTGACCACTTAAAGTCACGTTTCCGGGTTTTCTCGAAAAACGTGCTTTAGGACTTCGTTTGTGTTTTTAACCCACTATGTGGATCTGTTTTCTTCGGAAATTTTTCCCACATGTTCTTAGTGTATAACTAAGTCCTAGGAATCCATCTCAGACCCTATTCGAGGTCATATACCTCCTATGATTGTGTAACACACATTTTTACGTTTTGTGCTTTTTAAGCGTTTTCTCTTTTCTTTTGGTTATACTTTCTTCACCAATATCCTTTAGGAATCCTTAGGTCTCTAAACAACATATTAGAATAATTAATGACCGTTTTTAAATTAGGATATTTCAATCATGCTGCTGTGAGCCTCGATTTTAAACCCTATCCTATGTTGATTAAAGTTGATTAGGATCTAGTCGGGTTTTAGGTCCACTTATAACCTAAGATTAATAACTATGCCATATAACAATAATTATTAAATCCTACGCTAGCTCACTGGAACCTATTGCGAGTCGCCACCTAATTTTTACCTAGAGTAAATTAGGAAAGGTAGAGTTCGGGTTCGGGGGCTTGATATTCGACTTAGTTAGGGTTCAATTACTTTCATTACCCCTAGAAGTCGTTTTTCCTCTACTTAGTTTAATTACGGCTTATTACGAGTCGTTTTAAGCTAAGTGCGCGAGCTTCTGTTTTTTTTGTTTTTTAGCATTTTTTGACTGAAAATAAAAGTGAAAGTTGAAATTACCTAAACTAGGGTTTCGGAGGCAGAATTAGGTCAAATTTTGTTTCCGTCCGTAGCCACGGACCTAATGTCCGTAACCACGGACCCTAGTTAATCTATGTGAAAATAAAAGTCGAATTAAACAGAAAACAAAAAATTTGAAAAGTCCGGGGCCACGGACAGGATGTCCGTAGGCCCGGACATAGTTTAACAAAACCTAAATTTTTAAAATTTTAAAATCCCGCCGCCGTCCGTGGGTGTCCGTGGCCACGGACAACCCGTCCGTGGTCCCGGACCATAGGTCCGGGATCCCGGACCACCCACGGACGGGGGTTTTATGGTGGTTCCCGAAGGTGTTTTCGGCTCAAAATTTATGCACGTGTAGCCTGAAAGGTGTACAATTCGTTAGTAATTGAAAGATTGCAGTTTGAAGTCGAATTATGTACGAAACTTGGCGAACAAGTAACAAGGCAGAAACAAAAGTAATTAGCAATACAGAAGCGTAAAAAGGTTAGTTTGAACCCAAAATTTGACAGAGAGTTAATAAGGTCGTGGAGAGTTAGAAAAGTAGAATTGCAACCTGTTTTACCTTCGAATTTAGGAGGATTCTTCACGTCGGGATTCTTCGGAGGCCTCGTTGATGGCGGATCCAGAAGAACTTCGAACCCAGCTTCTGACTCCTTGTTGTTCTTGATGTTCTTCACGTTTTGGTGCTGTTTTGGTGGGGGTTTGATGATGGATGATGTTGTGGGAGTTGAAAAATGTGTTTTGGTGTTGATTTTGGTGAGATTTCGGTGTTTGATCGTGGCTCTGGGGTTCAAAACGTGGAGAGAGAGAGACGGCTGCCTTCTTTGAGAGTCTAGGGTTCTTGAGCTTCTCCTTTGATCATGGGATAAGGTTCCTTATATAGACCTCTTTAAAGATAGAAAAATCCGGTAAAAACCGAGATTTACCGACGTTTTAGCTCAAGGGCTTCCAAAAGGAATTTGATTATGAAATTTCACACATGGGTAAAGGATGATATTTCTGATTTTTCTAAAGTGGAATCGAATTTTTTGGATATTGGAATATTTTTAAATTCAATTTCTCGTCAGATTCAATCAGAAATTGCTAGAAAATTATTGGAAATTCGAAAAATCAAAATTCCAACGCCATTATGCTTAAAATGTCATCCTCCATCTTGGGTAAAAATTTCAAAGCATTTTGAATTGATTTGACCCTTATTTGGAGGAGAGAGAAAGCCTGTAGGGGGCTTAGGGGCCTTGAAAAATTACGAAAATGGCCCTGGAGATGACTAAGCTGTCCCTAGCACTCTGAAATGTGCCGATCGATCTGGGAACCCTCACTACTAGCCTATTAGAAGAGACTCTCCTCCGGGGGGTTGAAATTTTGGGTATAACAGATTGCCCCCCGTCAACTAGACTTTGTAATGGAAATGAAAAGGCTAGTTGATGCTTGAGTGATACCCCAAAATTTTGGATCTTAAAAGACCCCTCGTGCAATTGAAAACCAACAAGTTGTGTCGAGCTGTTCTAAGGCGCTGACTACCTATGAGTAAAGTGGAAGGATGTCGAGCGATTCTAAAGCGTCGGCCACCTAAAGGTAAAAAATGAAATAATGTCAGACTATTCTAAGGCGCCGACTACCTATAACGAATGAGATGATGTCAAGCTATTCTAAGGCGTTGACCACCTATAACGAATGAGATGATGTCAAGCTATTCTAAGGCGTTGACTACCTAAAATGAAATGAAGTATGCCGAACATTCTAAGGGGTCGGGAACCTGTAATGCAAATGTAGATGTCATGCAGAAAAAGATGATATGATGATGATATGCTAACGATGCTGATGATGATGTTGATGCTGATGATGCTCGGATGCTTCTGGGGACCGAAACCCGTTCCAATGCTCCTGGTTGGTATACTATGGGGACTTATTGCCTCTGCCCACCAACTGGGGTGCTGGGATAACTTCTAGATTACCAAGGGGACTTATTGCCACTGCCCACTAGTTGCTTCTCCCAAGAAGTTGACATAAAGATGGGGACTTATTGCCTCTGCCCCGCCAACTTAGATCACGCTCTATCTCGCACTGAAGATGATACTAGGTCTCGTACTGGTCTCGCACTGGATGATGATGCTCGGTCTCGCACTGATGAAACTGATGGGTCTCGCACTGAAGATGATACTAGGTCTCGTACTGGATGATGACGCTCGGTCTCGCACTGAAGAAGATGATGGGTCTCGCAAGATGATGATGGGTCTCGCACTAACAAAATGATGGTCTCGCACTGACAAATATGATGGTCTCGCACTGATGAAGATGCATGGTCTCGCACTGAAGAAATGATGGGCCTCGCACTGATGAAGATGGTGGTCTCGCACTGAAGTCTCGTACTGAATGGATGAAGAAAAAGCTGGCTCTCACACTGATTCTAGGTCTCGTACTGAATGAAGATGCTAGGTCTCGTACTGAAAGAGGAATCTGCAGGGCCTTGCGCCGATTTTAGGTCTCGAACTAAAAATGAGTTAGGAAGATAATGGTCTCGTGCAAATGATGAGAACTGATTACTGGAGTGCCAAACATGGCAATGATGATAAGATGTACGCAATCCAGATATATGAAAGATACTCGTTCAAAACAGGAAACTGTTGGTAAAGGTGCCGAACTTGGCAATGCTTGAGAAAAACCCTGCTGAAAAAGGAAAGTGAAATGATCATTTCCTGACTAAAAATTTCAAATCTGCAATTTGCTTCTTGAAAGATGAACATGCCATTGGTGGAAGTGTGTGGTGTTTATTGTGGAGGTAAGGGCTTTTGCCGGTGTTCAGGATTTGTGACAGACCTGGGATTGGGTTGTGATTTATGATGGGCTTGAGAGTGTGTGGTGGTGGTAAGGGCTTATGTGTGTGTGGTGGGATGGTGGTGCTCAAGCTTTGGGTTTCAATTGGTGTTGACATGGCGATTGTTGGAACCAACAATTGCCCCCATTATTTTTCCGTAGGACAATCCGAGCTAGAGTTCATGGCAACCGATCGGAACGATCGATTGCCCCCAGTATTTTCTTTGATTAAACGTGCGAACAAGTCTCATCCTCACAGGGTTGAGGCTTATTCTTTGATGTGGTGCTTCCTAACCTACACTCGATGTGGTCGGTGTTTGCACTCATTTCTCGCTCATGGTCATAACTTCTAAACCATTGAATTTGATATTTGATGGATTTACGCATTTGATCTGTTACTTTCACGTGATTGGACACACAACTATCAAGTCGGAAGTCTTTAAAGCTTATAACGTGGCCATAGGGTGTGATGAAAGACGACGGGATCATGGAGGGATATTTGAGGTATGTGGAGCTAAAATGGGTGACCAAAGCTGCAACTTGCGTCTTCTCTCAGATTCATCTTCCTTGTCTTGAAGTCGTCTAACTGCTTCATGTTGACGTTGTTTTTGAGCTTCTGGACCTGGACTTTTGGAGTTGTCCTTTACACCATTTCTCTTTTTTTGTCATTTGGACTTCTTCGAGGCACTTCGGGTTCGCCTTTTTGTTTTATCCTTTCTTGACTTTGCCTTTGGGGTTCTTGTGTTTCCCGGTTTTGGGCTTCGAGAGCTGTTTTGACGTGAGCTCTTTTGATCCTGTGTCACTTTGGGACCATTTACGGATCACTTCGTCATGCTGATAGCGGCATTGCTTCTTCGGACTGATGATAATGTTATCCGAGAGTCAGGCTCCTTGCTTCCTTTGGTCACCGGGTCGGGCATTCATCATTGGCTGGGTTATTTTGTGGTGTTCATATTATCGAAAAGGGATATATGAAAGGCTCAGCGGGGGTGCCTAGGGTTTAATGTCAGGGTTTACAAGCTTTTGGCTATGTGGTGCTGTACCTAGGTGCTTCGTCATTCCTGATAGTTGTGTATCCGCTCTTTGTTACTTTCCGCAGATCTAAGCGTAAATTTACAAATTATCTTCTTCGGTCGGAGTTATACCGTTTACCTCACCTTTGAATGTGGACTCACCGGAGTCGTGTAAAAATGACACGCTCGTTCACTCATGGTTTTCCCACTCAAGACACTCTCGTGAGATTTTCACTTGGAAACTCGTTCGCACATTTAGACAAAAGATAAAAGACGACGAACTTAAACTTAGATTGCCCCCAGTTTTGGTTTGGGGTTTGTGACAACAATTCGATAGATGTGGACTTTGAACCTCTTTGTGGGTTATTTGGATATTATGGGGTGAGTTGTGGTGTTTGGTTAGGCATGTTCAAATTTTTAGAAACAAGAGACAAGCCGTTCCATTGCTTAGTCAGAAAATGATTGCTTCGTGATCCTTTTCCTTAAAAAAAACTATTTTGTTTTCCTTCTTTTTTCGATGAATGAAAAATGGTTTGTACAGGAGTTGTGAAAATGGAACTATGATTTTATTTATGAATCATGAAAGAAACGTAAAGATTACAATCAGAGGTGACTGAAAACTAACTAATAAGCTACTAGGAAAATTTGAAGATGCAAGAAAACGATCTGCACACTTAGAAAAATTGGACTCCTTGCTCGAGGAGGTCTTGAATCTTATGCTTCAATGCTCGGCAATTGTCAGCATAATGGCCAGGCAACTGATGGTAGTGGCAGAATTGATTAAGATGCCTCCCCAAATGAGTGGTTCCTGGCCGAGGGGCCAGGGGCTGTAGCAGGTTTCTCTTCTGAAGCTCTTCAAACGCCTGACTTGGTGCTCGGCCAATGTTGGTGAACTCCCTTTGCGATGAGTCTCGGCGTGGTAAGGGTATTGTCCTAAGGTTTTGATGCGGAGATCTAGGTCGTTGAACCATATTCACTTCTGGGAAACTGCTTTGAGCGCAAGCTACTGTCTGAAGATAAGCCTTTTCTGGTCCTGGCTTAGATAATTTGGAGCCACTGCCGGAGTTTCTTGAGCACTCGAGCTCCAAACCTTCCTTATGAATCCTTTCCTCTAGAATACCGACTTGTCCCATCAACATGTCCAAACTCGGAAAGTACATAAATTTTAGCTCATGGTTGTGTTGTTTTCGCATGTTCTCAATTATCATGCGGATTTGCTCCTGCTCGTCCATTCTGGTAGGCATGGCTGCAGCCTTTCTCCTCCAACGCTTGATGAAGTCAGACATGGACTCACCGTCTTTCTGTCGAGTTCCTGCCAGATCGATTCTGGTGACCTCGAGGTTCTTAGCATACTCGAAATGATTTAGGAAAGCCTCGCAAACCTCCTCGTAGGTTTTGGTATTCATCTTCTGAGTGAGATACCAACGCTGAGGAGTCTCGTCTAGATAGCGTGCGAAAACTTTGGCTTTTTGCATATCGTTGAGCCCCAAGATGGACATTTCTCGGTCGAACATAGCCAAGTGAATCTGTGGATCCGAGGAACCCTTGTACAAAGCGAGTGCAGGCAGCTTCAGCTTTAGGGGAAGAGCAACTTCGGGATACGACGCCGTGGAGAAATAATCGAAGCCAGCTGGTTTGTTGGTTTTCTCTATGCGCTCAATCCTTTTCAAAACCCTTTTGACCTCTGCAGCTAGCTGGTTGTCAGGAACATCCTTCCCCATACGTGTTTGAGGATCTTGGGCCCTAACAGAGTCAATCTCGATGTAATTACGATTAAGATTTTCATCCACAAGCTTTTCCAGAGTGTGCTGGTTTGTCTCCTGGAGATTAGCCTTACTCCTCAGTTCCTCGACAATGGACTCCAAGACCTTGTACCCTTGCAGCACAGCGGCCAACTGGGCCTCGGTGTTGATCGGATTTCCTCCTTCTGCCATATCTGGATTCGGGCTTGCCTGTTTCCAAGAAGTCCATTATTAGCTAACAAGAGGAAGTGGGTTGAAAGACACTAAGGTGATAATGACACTTCACAAGGTAGATCGAAACAGGCTTAGGCTGAAAGCAAGTGGGCCAAGATACCCAGAAAATGAGGTGCTTGGGCTGAAGTATCTCTCAGGCTATGAACTGGAATTTGGACTGAAATGTAAACAGATGGCTTTGATTGGGCCTGAGAGGTGACACCTAGATCTAGGGTTTGGGGCTAGGGCCCGGATAAGAAGTCTACCTAGTCTAGAATGAGCCCTTGGGCCGGAATGTGTTTGGGCCTGGAGTAAAGCACATGGGCTGGAATGGTCCCTAAATCACAAATGGGCCCAACTTTCTTTGGGCCAGAGAAGATGGTTGCTAAGCAGAAAAAGATTTTGTTTTCGGGACTTGTGAGTTATTCCGAGTTCAGATGGATTTCCTTTTTATGGGCCTAGAACTAATTGGATAATTCAAAATGGGCCAGAAGAGAAATCACCTAAGTCTAAGCTTTTGGGCCGAAGCCCGAACGACTCACATGTTAAACCAAACAGGGCCTCTGGGCCGCAAACAAATAGAGCTGCCAATTCGTTTTGGGCTAGGTTGATGTAGGAGAAGTTCCTATCAATCTCTAGGCTGGGTAGTGGGCCGATCATACAAGCAAACAAGGCCCACACAAATTCAACATGTCCTCACTAGACGTTTAAGTCAAACCGGGTATGGATCGATCCGGAGAGGTGCTTGGGGCGCGGGCCCAGGTCACCACAAAGGAATAGGGCTTGTACGCTATTCTCTTTGGGCTTCCCCACTCTTTTCACATCACCTGAAGGTGTGCGTCTACGGTCGGGTCTTTGACTGACCAAACAAAGGGCTAGGTAAGGGCACTGCCAGGAAGACGCTTGGGGCTAAAGCCCAGGTATTAAGGGGGTGTGGTTAGACGACACCCTCCTCTTTTCCCCCGCTTATTCACATCACCTAAAAGGTGTGAGTCCCTGACAGGGGACCCTCAAATGGGTCCCGGGGTGAAATTGGTTTGTGTGGACCCTCGCTCTCATATGATGCCAAGGTGCAGAAAATTAAAGTGCGCACGAAGGTAAACAAACAGAGTAATAAGCCATAAATAAACATTTTCGAGTTAAGCCCTCTATCTTAAAATTAAACAAGTTAAAATTAAGAAGTTTGTCCCCAGCAGAGTCGCCAGTCTGTGAGCCTCGATTTTAAACCCTATCCTATGTTGATTAAAGTTGATTAGGATCTAGTCGGGTTTTAGGTCCACTTATAACCTAAGATTAATAACTATGCCATATAACAATAATTATTAAAACCTAAGCTAGCTCACTGGAACCTATTATGAGTCGCCACCTAATTTTAACCTAAATCAAATTAGGAAAGGAGAGTTCGGGTTCGGGGGCTTGATATTCGACTTAATTAGGGTTCAATTACTTTCATTACCCCTAGAAGTCGTTTTTCCTCTACTTAGTTTAATTACGGCTTATTACGAGTCGTTTTAAGCTAAGTGCGCGAGCTTCTGTTTTTTTTGTTTTTTAGCATTTTTTGACTGAAAATAAAAGTGAAAGTTGAAATTACCTAAACTAGGGTTTCGGAGGCAGAATTAGGTCAAATTTTGTTTCCGTCCGTAGCCACGGACCTAATGTCCGTAACCACGGACCCTAGTTAATCTATGTGAAAATAAAAGTCGAATTAAACAGAAAACAAAAAATTTGAAAAGTCCGGGGCCACGGACAGGATGTCCGTAGCCCGGACATAGTTAACAAAACCTAAATTTTTAAAATTTTAAAATCCCGCCGCCGTCCGTGGGTGTCCGTGGCCACGGACAACCCGTCCGTGGTCCCGGACCATAGGTCCGGGATCCCGGACCACCCACGGACGGGGGTTTTATGGTGGTTCCCGAAGGTGTTTTCGGCTCAAAATTTATGCGTGTAGCCTGAAAGGTGTACAATTCGTTAGTAATTGAAAGATTGCAGTTTGAAGTCGAATTATGTACGAAACTTGGCGAACAAGTAACAAGGCAGAAACAAAAGTAATTAGCAATACAGAAGCGTAAAATGGTTAGTTTGAACCCAAAATTTGACAGAGAGTTAATAAGGTCGTGGAGAGTTAGAAAAGTAGAATTGCAACCTGTTTTACCTTCGAATTTAGGAGGATTCTTCACGTCGGGATCTTCGGAGGCCTCGTTGATGGCGGATCCAGAAGAACTTCGAACCCAGCTTCTGACTCCTTGTTGTTCTTGATGTTCTTCACGTTTTGGTGCTGTTTTGGTGGGGGTTTGATGATGGATGATGTTGTGGGAGTTGAAAAATGTTTTGGTGTTGATTTTGGTGAGATTTCGGTGTTTGATCGTGGCTCTGGGGTTCAAAACGTGGAGAGAGAGAGACGGCTGCCTTCTTTGAGAGTCTAGAGGGTTCTTGAGCTTCCTCTTTGATCATGGATAAGGTTCCTTATATAGACCTCTTTAAAGATAGAAAAAATCCGGTAAAAACCGAGTTACCGACGTTTTAGCTCAAGGGCTTCCAAAAGGAATTTGATTATGAAATTTCACACATGGGTAAAGGATGATATTTCTGATTTTTCTAAAGTGGAATCGAATTTTTTGGATATTGGAATATTTTTAAATTCAATTTCTCGTCAGATTCAATCAGAAATTGCTAGAAAATTATTGGAAATTCGAAAAATCAAAATTCCAACGCCATAATGCTTAAAATGTCATCCTCCATCTTGGGTAAAAATTTCAAAGCATTTTGAATTGATTTGACCCTTATTGGAGGAGAGAGAAAGCCTGTAGGGGGCTTAGGGGCCTTGAAAAATTACGAAAATGGCCCTGGAGATGACTAAGCTGTCCCTAGCACTCTGAAATGTGCCGATCGATCTGGGAACCCTCACTACTAGCCTATTAGAAGAGACTCTCCTCCGGGGGGTTGAAATTTTGGGTATAACAGCTGCTGTCTTTTTTTTTTCTTATTCCTTGTAAAATTATATACTTGTAACTTATAACAAGTAGCTATGTGTTATAGCATTGGACTTGCTTCATGCTTCGGTTGTAACCCATGCTATTGTCTTGTTTTAAGGTATATTCCTTATGCATGTTTTTTTATGAATGGTATACTTTATTATTAATGTTATTACTAAAGCACACCACTAAATTTTATCACATGATTTGTGATCTTAGTTTATATGTCAATGTATTATATGTTACATTAACTTTAGGAGTTAATTTCTCCTTATATTTGTTCTCTTTTAATCCTTAAATTTTTGTGGGGTTTAATACTTATTTGAATCATACATTTCGGTTATATGTATGTGTCTAGGAATTAGAGAATTCCTTAATGACTTGAGGTTTTCAAGTCGTCGATTGTTCTTGATTGAATTCTTCCACTTAATTAATTCATGATTAATTAGCGTAATTAAGGTTTGGGGTATTTCAATCTACCCCCCTGAAAAGGACTTCGTCCCGAAGTCTTATTTCTAATCAGTTGGTCCTAGAAGATCTAGTTCCATGACTAATCTCCATCCTAGGGATCAGGTCCCATATAACAATACTCTAGCTCAAGTGCATATCTAGCACAAATAGTTGCATAATCAAGAAAGGTGCAATAATAGTATACAAGTAACCTCGTCATAGTGTAACGGAGTACACATAAGCCAATCATAGTGCAACGGAGTGCACATAACCTCGTCATAGTGTAACGGAGTACACATAAGCCAATCATAGTGCAATGAAGTGCACATAACCTCGTCATAGTGTAACGGAGTACACATGAGCCAATTATAGTGCAACGGAGTGCACATAACCTCGTCATAGTGTAACGGAGTACACATAAGCCAATCATAGTGCAACGAAGTGCACATAAATACAATCATGCAATGTACATACAACTCCAAATCCAATTTATGCTAACTGCATCTATTCTTAATGTGATTACTTGTGACCACTTATAGGGAGCTCCAAGAATCATTCAACCCTATTGTGATCAGCATCAGTGTTGAACTATCCTTCCACCCCAATTTGTGTTCAGTTTCCCTTGATCGCTAGCAAATCAAGTTTGACTTCCCATGTCAATTTGAACCAATAAATAATTCAATCATTTTTCCGTTTTCTATCTTTTAATCTTTCTAGTCATAATCACATAGCAATACATTTCCAATTTATGGAACTTAGTTCACCATTCATTCTCAATTTACCTCAAAGCAAATTGCCTATGTAATTCAATTCCTACTAGGTTCCACATCGGTTTCATACTGACACATACATCATAATACCATGTCTAATCTCAAATAGACATATACTATCGGGGTTTTAATTCCCCAGGAGTTTCTCTACTCCTTTGCACTTGTATTCTCACACCGGAGTTACAAGGTAAGCATGTTTATATCAATGGTATTCGCATATTAGACCATTAATGAATACATATGTTTATGTAACATATGTACCACTGATCAAAACAATTTCTTTTGTGCTATGCACATCGTAGTTTACGTACTTAATACGTGAAACTTACTCTACGCGGCTTTTCGCTTTACCCCCCTTAAAAGGGATTATGCCCACGTAATCTACCATATGTTATCATTGAACATTGGTCTAAGGCATTCAGTTGCCATGGAGTGTTTTAGCTTCCATGCGGTCTATTATTCAATGTTCTTTGGTCAAAGAGTCTTAACCATATTGACGGTTTAGTCCCTACACCAAGAATTCTCATTGGAGTTTATTTAACTCATAACCGGGTTCAATCCTAGCCTCTCAGGCTTCAAGGCATTGATAATTAGCCATTCGCTCGTATTCACTAGGTGTATTAAACCATAGAAATATGGCCCACTAGCTTCTGCTGCGTGACCTGGTAATTTTAGAGCTTTATTCGCCCTTCTCATTATTCTTAATGTATTACCGATCTCCTTTTTATCCCTTTTATCTTGGAAAATAAGGTTTCTCAATCGGCATGTGGTATCTCTTACCGTATGTGAACTCATTGTATTATAGATTTCTATCCCATTCTCTAGAAATCTATTATGCATACTGTTGTGTACTTCCGTGATTATTCACTTGGTTCTTCCGACTTACTGTCGGTTGAGGTCGAGCTACTACCTAATGTGTAGTGCTTCCTCTGTTGTTAGTGGCTTCTGAATTACGTTCACTTATTTAGTTCTTGTACAAGTATTTTCTCATTGTACGACCCTGCATTTCATATGCATCGGTCCTTATAGCATTCATAAGCTTCTTCTGCCTCTATTCCGGTGGAATTCACTTGTTGTTATTGTTGGTGTGTCCAACGTTCTTCGTGTCTCTTTGGCCCAAGGCTGCACAATTTTGTTTCTAGATTTTCGCTTAACCGGCTTGTGTCATGTTCTAGGTATGTTTGTCAGTCTTCCGTATTTAGTACGGGTTGGTTATTTAGTAATCAGATACTCTTGTCCCAAAGCTTATTGCTTCTGTTATCAAGTTGGACCTCTAGGGACACACTTCCAGTTCCTTATGCAATTGCAATAGGAATGAACAATGCCTTCTCTGTGATATTTTCATCACATGGTATAGACTACTAGCTTTACTGCCCAGTCTATCTACCATCTCTTGCTTCTCATCTTCACTGAGTCTAACTTATAATTCCACTCGTTCTCCATATCATTGTCTAACTATTTTCACATGATGGTCGCTTACTGCGCACCATGTTTTTACTCATTATATGGCGTTGAATTACATGGTATCCACTATTATGTTAGCTTCTGCTCATGTACTTTCACCATTCATACTATGGTTCACCATTTTTGGCTGATTACAGAATATACTATTCTTTAAGTTTCTATGCTCCTTGAGCATTTTTTACTCCACAGTTCGTGTTTAACACAAACAGTGTTTTCTTCTAAACTGACTACTCTTTCGGTTTTTAATAATTTCTATAACCACTTCTTTCTTCTTACTAGTCCTGGAAATCTTTCTTTCTTATTCAAATTGTCTCTTGGCAATAACTACATGCTCAAGCTTCAATATACTGATAAATAAAAGCCTTTCTCTGGAGGGTCCACATAATTACCACTCCAGTGGCTTCCCATCAACGAGAGGTACCCCCACTCCTATAGTGAGTGGTTAGTTCTCCGCTCTATTCATAAATAATTCCTCTTCTTTTACTGGTGCCACTCCCGGCAAGCCAATAATCCACCATGCAAAGGAGCACTAGAAGGAGAAGATATGGGGGAAGAACACACTGGAAAAACTATTGAGGAACTTAGAACTGGAAAAGAACTTTTATTTTCCAAATTAATTCCTTACCTTATAAATAAAATGGCAAATGACCACCTTGCCCTTCCCTTCTTCCCAAACCTCAAAAACGCCTAACAGAAATAAAACCCACTTAATATAAGGTAACAACATCAAAACTGACTTATAATAAAATCCAGGTTATAACACAGTGCATCTCGCAAAGGAGGTATCGGTAGTGCTATTGAGAAGACTCACTCCCAAGCTTTAAGATTCTGGTTTACCTACCATGCCTTGCTCTATTGTTGATATTGATTATGGTAGTGGACTGTTTGACCTTGAGCTAGTATTAATCTTATCCCCCTATCAATTTTCAAAAAGATTGGAGTTGGTGAATGCATGTCTACTTCTATTCAGTTGCAGTTAGCTGACAGGTCCTTAGTGTTCACAACAAGGATAATAAAGGATTTAATGGTTACTGTTTGAAGGTTTGTCTTACCAGCAGATTTTGTTATGATCGATATAGAGCATGAAGCTATAGTGCTGCTTATTTTTGGTGGTCCTTTTATGAGATCTGCTAGAGATTTAATAGATGTGGAGAAAGAAAAATCATCTTGCGACTCCCTGATGAGAAATTTTGAATTTGACATGTGTAGGAAAATGAAGAGATCATCACAATCGAAGACTATTTTTGCAACAGATGTTGTTGATTCAATTGTGAAGGAAAATTCCTCCTCTCTTACTGAATATGATGATTCTGAATTAGCTTTGCTTGAATATTTTTATGAACAAGAAATAGAACTGGAGGTGTTTGAATTGGTAGCTTAATTAGATAGTAGATTCATGCGACCTCAACCACGCTACCCACCACCAGAGCCATTGGAGCGGACTGTACGAAAACCACCTACCTCGGTTGAGAAGCCTCCCATCGCGGAGATGAAAGCCCTACCTTCACACCTTGAATATGCTTATTTGAGTGACCCATGTGATCTACCTATTATTATCTCTTCTTATCTAATAGAAGCACATGAGGAAAGTCTTTTGAAGGTGCTTCGAAACCACTAAGGAGCCATTGGGTGGTTACTCTCCAACATCAAAGGCATTAATCCTCATTTTTGCACTCATAGATCTTAATGAAGGATAATTACAAACCCTTAGTCTAACCTCAAAGAAGGCTCAATCCGAACATGAAGGAGGTGGTTAAAAAAGGAGGTTATGAAGTTGCATTATTTAGACATCATCTATGCCATCTTTAATAGTAAGTAGGTGAGTGTGGTGCAAGTGGTGCCAAAGAAAGGAGGTTTCACGGTCATTTCCAACTCCAAGGATGAGCTGGTACCTCAAAGAACCACTACAAGGTGAAGAGTTTGCATTGATTATAGGAAGTTGAACACCCTGAAGGACCACTTCCCCTTACCGTTCATTGATCAAATGTTGGAAAGGTTGGCGGGAAAAAACTACTACTGTTTTCTGGATGGCTACTGAGGGTACCTCCATATTCCTATCGCTCTTGAGGATCAAGAGAAGACCACCTTCACTTGCCACTATGGGACATTTTCCTACACCAGGATGGCATTCAGTCTTTGCAATGCCCCCAACACCTTCTAGGGGTGCATGATGCCAATCTTATCCTACTTCTTGGAAAAGAACATCGAGGTTTTCATGGATGACTTCTCAGTTTTTAGGCTCAATTTTGACACTTTCTTGGAAAATTTGGAAGCCATCTTGGCCTGCTGTGAAGAGACAAACTTGGTGCTTAATTGGGAAAAGTGCCACTTCATGGTTAAGAGTGGTAATTGTACTTGGGCACAAATTCTCTACTCAAAAGGCATTGAAGTCATACAGCTAAGGTTGAGGTAATTGAGAAGTTGCCACCGCCCACCTTAGTTAAGGACATCAAAAGCTTCCTTGGCCATGTTAGGTTCTACAGAAGGTTCATCAAAGACTTCTCCAAAATCTCAAAGCCTCTGTGTGACCTTCTGGCCAAGGATGCCAAATTTGACTTTACTACAGGGTGCCTTGAGGCTTTAAACCTTTTGAAGCAATGTCTTATCTCAGTCCCATTGTGGTATCCCCGGATTGGAGTCTCCCCTTTGAAATCATGTGTGATTCCAATGACTATGTAGTTGGGGTAGTATTGAGTAAGAAGAAGGAAAAGATCTTGATGAGTATCTAATATGCTAGTAGAACCCTCAATGATGCTCAGAATAACTATGCCACCATCGAAAAAGAATTTCCATTTGTGGTCTTTGCCCTCAATAAATTCAGGTCATACCTCCTTGGAAGTAAGGTAATTGTACACACGGCCCACTCAACTCTGAAGTATTTGTTCACCAATGATGATGCAAAGCCTCGACTTCTCAAGAGGATCCTCCTTCTACAAGGGTTTGAGATTGAGGTCAGGAACAAACCAGGTGTGCAAAATGTGGTATCCGATCATCTTTCTCGCATGGAAGTGCCGGATGACAGGGCCCCAATCAATGAGTTATTCCCGGATGAGAGTGTCTTCGTTATTGAGGAGGCTGGTGATCCTTGGTTTACCGACATAGAAAAATATCTTGCAAGGGGTTGGTACTGTTCAAGATGACATACTAGAAGAAGAATTTCTTCTCTGGTGTAAAACACTACTTCTTGGATGATCCCTTCCTTTTCAAGAATTGTGTTGACGGGATGATAAGGAAGTGTGTGCCCCAGAATGAAGTTCATAATATCATCACTCACTATCATTCGGGTGAAGCCAGATGACATCATAGGCTAGCAATAGAACTACAAAAAAATTCTTTAAGCTGGGTTTTTCTGGAAAAGCCTAAACAAGGATTTCCACTCCCTTGTCGTTTCTTGTGATCAATGTTAAAGGCTAGGGAACACCTCTCATAAGCATGAGATGCCTCTAAATGTCATGATAGAGGTCGAACCATTCGATTTACGGGGATTTGAATTTATGGGTCCTTTCCCTTCTTCTTGCTCAAACCTCTTCATCCTTACGATTGTAGACTACGTGACCAAGTGGAGTGCCAAGGGAAATTCTAAGTGATGGTGGATCTCACTTATGCAACAAGCAGTTTGAAGCATTTTAATGGGAAAATATGAAGTGAGAAACAAGGTAGCCCTACCTTACCATCGGCAAACGAATGGCCAAGATGTGGTCACCAACCACGAACTGAAATGGATCCTTTAGAAGAAAAAAACCAACTCTTCAAGAAAAGATTGGTCTTTGAAGCTTGACAATGCACTTTGGGCTTATAGGACAGCCTACAAGACCCCAATCGTATGTCACCTTACCATCTTGTCTTTGGAAAAGCGTGTCACTTATCGGTTGAGCTCGTGCGCAATCCTATTGGGCTATAAAAGTGCTCAATTTATCTTAGATGAGCTAGAGACAAGAGATTATTTCATCTGACCAAACTGGAGCAATTCCATGAAGAAGCCTATAAGAACAACCGAATCTATAAGGAGAAAGCCCAAAAGTGGCATGACAAGATAATCCTGAAGAGGGAGTTCCATGTGGGGGACCAGGTATATTGCTCTACAATTCTAGGTTAAAGCTGCTTCCTGGAAAGCTCAATTCCCATTGGTCCGGGCCTTTCCCTGTGCCTAAGGTAACCCCATATGGCTCTATTGAATTAAAGAATGTAAAAGGGGAAACATTCATGGTCAACGGTTCTAAGCTAAAACACTACTTGGGTGGCGACATTGAGAAGGTTGAGGCTCATGCTCTCTAACTACGAGACCCCCAGGTTTGATCTAAGATTTACTAAGGTCTAGCCAAAGACCTTAAAATGAGGGGTAGTTTTCCGGGAGGCAACCTGAATTTCTTTCCATCTTTTGTTAAATGTTTATGCTTATTTTGTTGCTTTCTTTTGGTTATTAATAGTAGTGTTTGGTGTTTTTGTGCTCTGATGTGTCCATGAATGATTAGGTGAAAGAAAAAAATTGATAAGCATATGATTTTTGTCAGACCACCCCATGGGACCGCCTCATGTGGGCTGGTCGGATGAAAACTATGAAAATAAAGACTGGTGGGTTTTGACCGCCCCATTGAGACTACCCATGTGGGTCTGTTTATTTGAGATTTTACTCTCGGGTTCGACCGCCCCATGGGAAAGCCCCATGTGAGTTGGTTGATTTGAAGTTTCACTCTCAGGTTTCGATGACCCATGGGGACTACTCCATGTGGGTCAGTCAGGGCAAAATTTTGAAAACAAAACTCTCGGGTTTTGACTAACCCATGGGAACTGCTCCAAGTGGGTCGGTCAGGTGAAAAATTTTAGAAAAAAAATGAAAACGACATGCTTACTTACCCTTTTCTCTCTTTCCTTATCCTTCCCAAATAACTCCTAACACTTCTCATTTTTCCCAAACCCCACAACCCAGCGGCTAACTCTAGGGGTGAGCAAATGGGGCGGTTATTTCGGATAAACCGAAATAATTGTTCTTTTTTTGGATTCGATCACCGTATTTTTAACAGTTTTACAAAAGTTCAGTTATTTTGGTTAAAACGGTTATCCGTAATAAAGTATAGTTCAGTTAACGGATATTAAAATTTAAACTTCGGTTATCCGTTATAACCGAACTTTTATAAGTATATTTTTATAAATTTTATTTTTTCTTAACCCAATAATTTTATCTGATATATTACTACTCACTCAATTAGGTTTAGGTTTTAATTATTTCGGTTCATTCAAAATTTTTGGTTTTTTTTGTTATTTTAGGAAGTTTGGTTATTTTGGTTTTTTTTAAATTTCGGTTATTTCGGTTATTTCAGAAACTACGATTATCGGGGCGGTTAACGGTTATTAGTGTAACTGAAAAAATGGTTATCGGTTAAAACGGTTATCGGCTAAAATGGATATTAGTATTAAATTCAGTTAATTCGGTTATAACCGAAATAACTGAACACCGTACTTTTTTTTAAACTTCGGTTAACGGATATCCGTTTTAACCATTTGCACACCCCTAGCTAACTCCTTAGCGCACACCACACCACCGATCTCCACCAACTACGCACCTTTTCCGGCCACCTTCACCTTGCTCCGACCAAAGCCACAGTCCCGTTGTCAACTTGAGACTATAGCGCCACCACCCAGCACCACAAGTCACCATGATAACCAACCCAAATCCATAGGAATCACAAATATCCCCCAAATCGGTTTTGACCAATTCTGTCCCTAAAATTGTATCATAGCACTTAAATCCGTCCACAAAACATTAAGATATGCGATTCAAACCCTAACTAGTAATTTGGTGAGTTTTTGCAAAAGTTACACTTTTTTGTTAGGGTTAGGTCGAACTAAACGGGGAATTAGGCTGAATTTGTTGAAATTTGTAAATTTGGTGATTTGGAATGAA